>OX345645.1:3977740-5177740 GCA_947044365.1 Petrosia ficiformis | reverse complement strand
TTTAACTATTTAATTTTTGCAGTGTATTCAGTTGTTGTAATAGAACAATTATATAATAAACATTGATTCTTGATCACTTGATCTATTATGTACTGAAACTGATTAAGACATAAACAAAACACAATAATTATATAATTATAATTAAATCCTTCATTTCTCTGATATGTAACAGTGATTGTTAACGAAGATTATATTCATAATATGACTGCATGAAAGTGAATATGGCATTTATTAGCACCAGTATCAATTATAACACAATTTTGGCTCTTGTATATTTAATACATTATGAAGAATGTATAAACCCTCTACATTCATACTATATACTCAACTAGCATTCATAGAACTTGATTATCAGTATGTGTTATACTAATTTATATTAAATTTTGGCGTTTATGATAACACAAACATACATGTATTCTTATATTAGTCCTATGTTGTGATATTCAGAAATGAATACGCTGAATTTTATTAGTGCATAATATAATGATGAAGAGTGTTTTAAATCAATGTAAACATGTATTCCTTATATTTGAGTTTATCAATCCTAATCTACATTACAATTATATCACTGCAAACATAAAGATATTAAAAATTATTCGTTGCAATGTAGAGCAGTTTGTCATACCATGACATGATATTATAAAGTACACTATATATTAGTATAAATAAATAAAAATTAAATTATAAGTATGTTGTAGGTTTCAGATTAATTAAATTATGCCTTTCTATGTTTCCAAATTACCAAATTGGACTGTGTGTTTGTAGTTTTCTAAACCCTTTTTGGCACATAGCATTTAGTAAGGTTACTATCAAAGTGTATTTTGTTGGCATGGAATATGATAGCCCTGCAGCACCATTATAGTGCTTCATTACAAGTATATGTATTGTACTCTAGCCATATGTATACTTATTTATATAATGTTGTTATGAGGAGATGGCATTTAATTTTGTTGCTAACGGACCATCCCAATCTTGCTCCTGTCCTTTTTGAGTCTTGATATGATGTATATTCGTACATATTCTATTACATTTTTAAACTGTTTTTCTTATTAATTATAGTACAAAATATTTGTGACAATTGCATGTCTATATATATCCATACCAACTTGCATCACCATTAATACATAGTACACAGCTATACTAACCTAGTTATGTAATTAACAAATTTGTTTTATTTTATTGAATGATTGATACGTAAATTACATTCCTGTAATCACATGACATTTAACAGCAATTATTAATCAGCTGATTGATTTTATACATTCTACTTCCTAATAGGAAAATATTATCATCAGTTCCATGAAATGATTGATCTAATACAATGGAGGGCTACTATTGGTACATGGTACAGTTCCAGTGTTATGGGCAGTCACAATAGGAAAAGATCAAAGAGAAGACTTGATCATGAAGAAGTGTCACACTCAGTGGATGAAGAATGGTGGATTCGATCACTGAGGTTATTACAAGCCATACTCACTGTAGCTGTCATATTCTTGTATTCACTTGTCATGATACTACTATTACTATGAGGTGATGTGGAGATTAATCCTGGACCTATTAATATAGGTGAGGTTTGTTTGTAATACTATAATGATTTGAAATGGAAGTATCTTCACTTTAGAATTAACTGCCAATGAAGCATTGAATATTCTTCAACAGAGTGGTTTTAATATACCAGAGAAATGGAACAGACTTGCTGGTATTATAGGTATCTCTATTAGTGAGAGAAAGAGGTTAAGAGAAGAGGCACAGACAACACAGGACTATCACTTTGGTTTGGAACAAGCATTGGATTCTTGGATATCAAACACACCACAATCATCATGGGAGGGATTGTTATCAGCAGTTGAAAAGTGTGAAACTGATAAGAATGTTGTGTCTACACTGAGAAAACTATTGGATGTTGACAATCAGCAGAAGTTGAATGTATCTTCTCCACTGGACTCATCTCATTACAGTGTGTTACTATATAAACACTGAACACTAAGTATTTTGGTGATGTACAATGTTGACATGATATAAAATGTATCTGTATATATAGCATGTGATGCTTCAGCTCTAAAGCCTGTGTACGCACATTCATCTTCTTCAAAATAGCTGCTTTCCTCTTGCTGGTCATAGCTTGACTAAATGTTCTTTTAAATGCTACATCAATTGATTGATTAATGATTGCAAATTTCAAATATATATTATGTATACATTATGTGACACAAGAATGTAAATATTATCATATAGACTAATCCCTTGAAAAAACATCAGACTCTACAGGCCATAAAAAAAAATTTCCATATCTGCATAAGGTATGAATAGTTCATTTCATTGTACACATTCAGTACTTATTTTACCATTGAGCGTGTAGTGATTTCTGCATGTAAGAGAATTGTTTCACCTTTATAACACATAATAATGTTATAAGTATTACACTTATGCTCAATATTGATCTCCATTTAGCCTCTACATCTGGAAAAGCCCAATCTATAGATGGTTCATGTACACAGATATCTTGTGAACCAAATTGGTTAACACCATTTAATATACTGAAGAGACATTTCTCTGAAATACTTGATGTGGTTTCTGACCCAAACAGACTTGCTAATGATTTGTGGGGTGTTAATCTAATATCTAATGTTGTGAAAGATAATATCATATCTACTCCAAGTGTGCCTCGTTATGAGAAAGCCAGTAAATTACTAAATGAAGTCCAGAGATTTCTTAAAGTCAATAAAAATCCAGAGACACTCATTACTTTGTGTAAATTGCTAACCAATCAGAATAACTCAGTGATATCTATGATATGTAAAACCATGATGAAAGAATTAGGTAAGAAATTAAAGTAATTGTTAGGACTTAACACAGATTTATCAAATAGATCATCAAAAGAATAACAACCAAGTTAATATTGACATACACACAGACACACACTGAAAAAAAAAACTAAATTGTACAAAGTATTTGTACAGAAAACTAAAGTCTAGAATGTTCTAGAACACAACATGTGGTCATACATGTGCTAAGGAATGAAATAATTATAAATGAAACATGTGACATTACAGTATAACAGTACATAAATGAATGAAATAAGTACAGAACACTCAATTAACACCAAACGTAATAATCATTGTTACCAATATATCAGATTCTAATACACATTCACACAAGTGTGTCATTAGATGAGTTATCTTCTCAAGTCACCACCGACACTGAAAGATATGTTCAAGGATTGCGTGATCGATATCTTCAAAATCCTGTAGTATATAACGACTTGTTAGATCGACGTGTTGGTGGAGACAAGTTTGGACAACTGGGACTCATTAAGGGACATGGAGGATGTCTTTCTGAACCAGAAGGGATGAAGAGGTCATGGAATATGTTACGAGGGCAATTAGATAACATCATGAATGTATCAGAGAAAATAGACATACAAGATGTACTAAAACATAAGGATAATAATAGTCCAATCAAAGTAGTAGTTGATGGACCTCCAGGTGTAGGAAAAACTACACTTTGTCAAAAACTATGTAGCATGTGGGCTAAGAATGAACTGGAGAAAAGCTCCTTTGATCTTGTCTTTCTTATTTCTCTCAGAGATGAGGAAGCATCGTCTGCTGAAAATATTTATGATCTTCTTTCTTTATTTCATGGTAGTAAAAGTATGTGTAAAGCTGTTAGTGATGGGATCATAGACACTGATGGTAAAGGTATGTTACTAATATTTGATGGATGGGATGAATTTAAGGGAAGAGACCAAAACAGATCATTCATACTGGATATTATTCAAGGAAGACAACTACACAAATGTAATGTACTAGTTACTTCACGTACATATGCTTCAGCAAAACTTCTTCAACTACAGAGTGTTAATCGTCATGTTGAAGTACTAGGTTTTGAGAAAGAAGAGATTTTTTCATACATCAGGAAAGAGCTGACTGCAGAGAATGCTGAACAATTAATAGAGGAATTGGAAATTAGGGAAGATGTCTTGTCATTATGTTATATACCTTTTGTATGTTCCATGTTAGTGAGAGTTTATCAGCTGAGTGGTTTTATTCTTCCTAACACTTTGACTAAGTTTTACAAGAAATATATACTTTATGCTGTAAAGAGATCAATGAAGAAACAAGAACTTGATCCAGACACAGTTGAATCACTTGAGGAACTACAAGAAGAGCAAAAGAGAGCATTTGATGAACTTTGTTGTTGTGCTTATGAGAAGCTGAAATACTAAAGTTACCACATTCATTGAAGTGTGAACATTTTGAATTAATGAACTGTTACAAGATAGCAGACACCACTAAACATCAGTTTCTTCATCTAACCATTCAGGAGTTCCTGGCAGCATGGTGGATAACTCACCATGATGATCAAAAAGTGCTGTTTAGAGAACATTTCCATGGAACTCACTTTCGCATGGCACTAAGATTTGTGGCAGGTCTTACTGAACTTAAAGATCACAGCTATCAAGAGTATTTCATTAAAGAGGTAGACTTACAGTGTATAAGGAAACCATTGTTTGGTTTTGAATCTCATCAGTACTCTATGTTTCATGAGAATCCACAATTGCTTTGTGGTGACATTCGTAATTCTTTCAGGAGTAACTATCCTCTTCATGAACCCTATTATGATACAGATACTATACAATTACTTCATCTAATTTACGAGTCTGAAAACAAAATATTGTGTCAGATATTTGTTTCATTCATTAAAAACTCCTCTCTCTGTGTAGATAGAGTGAATTCATCACAATTTGATTTATTGTGTTTGTCCTTTTCCCTGAAGAACTCGAAGATCACTTGAAATTATCTCCATCATCCACATCTTCATGATAAGCTGCAACTTTTGAATGAAGATTCAAACATCAATAATTGTATTTTAATCAAAGCAAGATTTGTTGATATCACATCAGTATTGAAGATATACCAATCATCATTGTGTCAGTATCTTCAAGAAAGTTATATTAATGTATTGAGATCTGATACCATACGTCATGATTCAGTTGTGATCATGTGCACGCAATTATTTAAACTGCCTCATCTGAGCATCCTACATGTAGACATGCCATATGTGTATGATCAGAAGATCATATTGATAACGAATTATTAGTCGAAATGGAGAAGGTATTGTCTGCAAATCATACTATTAAAGAATTCTTATTTGAGTTGTCAAATTTGGAATTCAACTCATTAATAAATAGTTTGTTTACTGGAGTAGAGAGAAATGATACAATCCAGTTCTTTTCCCTATCATCACCAAACTTTAAAAGCTGTTAAACTGAATATACCTATGAAAGGAATACTCCCATCTTTATGTATTAATGAATCTGTTACAGCACTAAATATCAGTAATGAGATATTTCATAGCCGAAGAGCACATTATACAGAAAATTATATTGACATATTCTATCTATCTGGTACAATACATCATGATTCAGTTGTGACCATGTTCACACAGCTGTTTAAACTGCCTCATCTGAATATCCTACATGTACACATTAAAATGTTTCGTTCGACTCAACAATCAGCAGATCATATTGATAATGAATTATTAGTGGAAATGGAGAAGGTATTGTCTACAAATCATACTATTAAAGAATTTTTAATTAAGTTATCATGTATGGAATTCAACTCATTAATAAATAGTTTGCTTACTGGAGTAAAGAGAAATGATACAATCCAGTTCTTTTCACAATCATCAGACTCTACTCATACAAAGTCATTACATATTGAAGAGCTATTGAAAAAGAACAAAACCTTACAAGCTGTTAAACTGGATATACCTATTAAAGGAATGCTCTTATCTCTATGTATCACCAGTTAATGAATCTCTTACAGCACTAAATATCAGTAATGATACAGTACATGATATCATAACATATCCTGTAAAGAAAACAGAAACTTTTTCACCTGGATTAGAAAATGTTGGAAGAAATATTACTAACTTGAAAAGTCTGTCCCTATATAAACCATCGATGCCATTCATTATCTATTTACATTCTAACCCTTTTCTACAACATCTGGATATAGCGGTAGAGAGAGAAGGGAGCCTTATTGAACTATTTAACATTCTCTCCAGTAACAGAACTGTCATAGCTGTTAGAATAAACTGTGAAGACATTGGTTTGTTTCATGATGAAAATGGAAAATCTCTTCAATTGATGTTGTTATCAAACAAATCATTGCAATGTTTGGAGATCAAAAGCCGAGCATGCAATTGTACATTACTTATCAAATACCTGACTAGAGGTCTGAAAAGAAATAACACTCTCCAAGAACTGAATGTAGACATTGAATTCTCAGAAAATATTAATGTGAAGGAATTCTTAGAAGCTACTGATAATCTAAAATCACTGATACTGATATTTTACACATGGAAGGTCTCAGAAGATGTACTGACATCATTGTATCAGGAAGAGATAATTCCTCATGTTAGAAATATGTTAAAGAGAAACGAAGACATGAAGTTCCTCAAACTTATATTCAGCCAAACTTTGCCATCTGAAGATACGTATAAAAAAGACTGGATATCAATAATACATCAATTCTGGGAAACTGTGTTACTACATTCATCATTATGTTATGTTAGGATTCCAAAAACATCTATTATGATAGACATACTTAATGACATGAAGAAAACACTGATTACTCAACGCAAAGAAAAGAAACTTGGTCCACTTCCAATAGTGGAAATGACAGACATGCCGATGTTTTAAGAGCTGAATTACTAATCATTTTATATAAATGACAATACACAGTACTAAACAATATACTAATATATTTTTCTGTTTACATACAATTATTATAAGTATATGTAAAAGACATTGTATGTTTGTAATTATGTTGCTGAGATCTCAACTCTACTGTTACATCATGAATCTCTACATCAACTATAAGAGGAAGAAACACATTTAAGCATACACTTTGAAATCCTTCATGATCAGTTATACAAGCAATCTCACTACCATTCTCTTGCTTCTCCACAATCTCACAACAGCAAGTACATTCTCCATTATCTAAACACTCCCCACGTTGGCACCTATGAGGTTAAAATTTACAGTAAGTAAAGCTGATTTTTGGTTGTTACTTCTAAATAAGTATAGCTCTCACCATGCAGTCTCTATTTCCCATCCTTTTTTTCATCGAGACGTATCTCAGTTTTCATGTCAGGTTCAGCTGATTCCGTGTTGTAAGGCTCGTGTTAACACAGTTCTGTTGTACTTAAACATTCGGGGCTAGGCTACTTTCCCCTTCTGATTCCTCGCTCTCGAAGGGAAAAACGTAACAGAAAGACGTGAAACACTGGAGTTATCGTCCCACATTATACTGTTTCCATTGCAAGCCGTTCCTTTTCTGACGTCAGACATTTGCCACGCTTAATTTCGACCGCAACTGGATACAGAATAGTTGCATGTAGAATGTCGAAAAAATATAATTTCAGAAGTATCATTGTTATTATTTAATAAAAGATTACTGGAATACATTAGATTGATTAACACCATGTGTAATACATACTTAACACTTCAATCCAAATGTGTACAAATTTACACCCACACTCTTTCCATGAAGTTATAGGATGGATTTGTAAAATTCTGGAGAGTTAGAAAATAATCAATAGAAGCTGTTAGCAATTTCAATCTATGCAAGCAAGATTTAATTGTAACGATAGTTAAATTATAAAGCAACCTTTTCACCACTTTCATTATCAAAATAAATCTTTTAAAATTCACACTTAAAAGATTAATAGTTCACAAATACAATTAATTGGAATACTATTGAATGGAGCTAATGGTAAATGACATTTTGAGAAATTACTTTAAAATATATTTCAATGTGATAATTGTATATGTTATTTCATTATTATTATTAATTTCCTGTAAACCTTACAAGTGTTATGTTATATATAGTTCAGTCATTTTTAATTATAGTTAGTTGTATGGTCAGTTTCTGTTCAGTTAAGTTCTGTTCTGTTCTGTAATTCACTTTTACTGTTGATCAATAATAGTTCTGAGATTGTGTGATACTGTTCGGGTTGCTGTTCAGTTGTTGTTTACAGTGCAACGCGTGTTCGGTCACAACATTCAACATGATGAGTTTAGTGTTCTTGAAGTAACCAATTTATCATTGAGACAAATACTATTTTCACTTTATCTTAAAAATTTTCTTTTTCAACAGGAGTTGTGTACAAACCTTAAATCCATTCCCAAGAAAAACCAAGCCATTTCTTGCATTTAAATAATATCATTTTGAAGGTTTAATTTTGATTATAAAAAAAAATATAATGACTAAAAGATTGATTACAGTAAATTACAGTAGCAAAGTTTAATCAATCCACAGCGCTGTCCTGATTCATTTCTTTGTTGGTTCCCCTTGCGGGATTGGTATGTTAAAAATCCGGTGGGGCCTGGTTGGGAGAGTGAAATCACACAACGGCTGCGGTGTTGGCTGCAGCCTACTGTTGTAAAAATCGAGTCTACTGTAAGTCGAAGAATTACTTTTCCGTCGTTTTGGTGTTACTAATCTTTTCTAATTCTTCCTCTGCCTCCTCGAAACTCTGCAAAAAGTCATCAAGCTTCTCTTCCATCTCCTGCATCTGATTCTGTTCTTTCTCTTCCCAAGTGTCTTTCTCTTCCACCACATTCTGTTCCTTCTCTTCCTGAGTTTCTTCAAAATATTTCCATCTGATTCTTTTCCTGTGTTTCTTCTACCTGCATGATTCATATCTTTTTCTTCCAGAGTGTCTTCAAATTGCTTTGCTTCCTTCTGATTCTCTTACTGCGTCTCTTCCATCTGTTTCTGTTCCTTCTCTTCCTGCATCACTTCTACGCAATTGTTTCTCCCTCAATTACATCAGTTTATTGCAAAGTGATCCTAGAAAGTGATCCTACGTGTAGCTATCATATAAGCACTAAAGAGATCTTCGTGAAGAGGTGAACAAAGAACAGATATCAAAGGTACAGATATGAGTACAGTTAGCGAAACAATGCTAAATATTAAAAAGAAAATAGAAATCCTGCAAAAGAAACGTCAAGAGCTTCTGAAGGTAGTGAACAAGGATGAAGAAAAGTCTACCAATTCTGAAGAGACAGTTAATTTAACACTAAATGTGCAGAGCAAAGAAGAACAGTGGAACAGTGGAACAGTGGAGGTAGAGGACAGTGGAACAGTGCAAGAGAAGGAGGAGGAGAACAGTCGAACAGTGCAGGAGGAGGAGGGGAGTAGAATAGTGAAGGAGGAGGAAAACAGTTGAACAATGCAGGAGGAAGGGGGCAGTGGAATAGTGCTAGGAAGTAGATAGTGGAACAGTGGATGGCGAAGAAAGTGGAACAATGCAGGAGTATGAAAGTGGAACAGTGGAAGAGAAAGGCGTTGGAATAAATGACACAAAATATTTTTTAATTTCTAATTTTTAATAAATAAATAAAATATACAAGAATAATAAAAAAAACATTTCCAATAAAAATGAAAGAAGAAGTAGGGATGTCAAAACCCAAAAGGCATGCGAACAAGGTTAGGTGGGACCCAAGATTAAACAAACCACTTCCATATAACCATACATAAGTATTTACGCCACTTTGAAGCAAAATACAAAGAGCTGTACTTATTTAGGGTTACATGGAAGTGGTTTGTTTAATTTGGGGTACCATCTAACCTTGTTCGCATCCTTTTTGGGTTTTGACATCCCTACATCTTCTTTCATTTTTATTGGAAATGTTCTTTTATTATTCTTTTTTCCATTTGTTTTTTTTTCTGAGTGTGAATATGTTTTGTAGATTGCATATGAAATCATTCAATCATAAATGCTTTAAAGTTTGTTCATCAATGAAGGTCAATTTTTTGTATATATCAATTATTTATGAATCGATTATCATCTCTTTCACTTACAGATGATGCCTACTATTTCACTTACAGCACTATCTGCAAGAAGTAGTGTCAGTCACTATATCAACCAAACGGCATACAATGGTTTAATAATTATATTAATTATTATTTGCTCACACATTTTATTACTATGCTTAATGATTCCAATGCAACAAGCACTTCCTCTTTTTCAGCTTCCATGTTCTGTGTATACAAATGCACATGCGCAATTAAATTCCATGTGACTTGATTAATGAATACACCTACAAAAATGGCGTTCAATTCGAGATCAATTCTTCGTAGTCGTTGAGACTCTCTTCTTTCATAGTATTTGTAGATATCATCTGATATTTCCAGACCAGAATTTTACTATGAATGCGACTGGAATAGTGCTAGAATCATTTTGATAGTTCAACAAACAAAAAAAATGGTTTGTCTAATTAATTTAATATGATGAAGATTTTGCCGGTTTTGCTGCTCGCCGGTTCTCTATCTGAACGACAATTTTTGGCCATCTGGAATGTGTTGGTAATCATACAAACACTAGGTATGAATAGGTATGTGTGTATTAAAACTTATCTGTATATATTACCAGAGATTTCAGCCCATCACTTGCAATTGAAATGTATAGGCGGCCATGTTTTTTCCGTGCCATCCCTACATAGTAGTACTGCACGATATATTGACATATAACAATATAATAAGTAACGATACGATATGATATAACAATTTTTTATATCGATATGATATAAGCATGCGCAGTTGAAAAAAACGGCCTCATGTTTGAACCAGTTAAAAACTTTTTTCTTGCATGCACCTGGAAAGAAGGGTATCTATATATAGGTTAGATACTGTATTCGAGGTTTCTACGTGCAATAGAACTACCGCGGAAACAGTTTAATTACTGAGGGCGGAGCCCGAAGTAATTAATGTTTCCAAGGTAGTTCTATTGCGCGTGGAAACCAAGAATACAGTATCTAAGCAATTTAGATTATAGTTATTATTTTGTTGGATAGAAGACTAACAAGAAAGCCTTGTGGTACTCTTTTTAGCTGCAGAAAGACAGCAAGGTGATCGATAGCGCGAGTGTTTTGCTCTCGAGGGCAACGCCCACATCTCGATTTAGTCAGCTGTGTAACTTTTGGATTTCAAAAAGCTGAACATTTTAGCTTACTTAGTTGGACAGAAGATCTTTTAAGAAGGCCGTGGATGCTAAAACCATTCTTCGTTTGTTGATAGAAAGCAGCTAGACGAGTGTTTTCCAAATTCAGTCAGCGGTCAACGCCCACACTTTAGCGACTTTCTCTGTCCATCACTTGTAAAAATCAACAGATCCAGCTTTACAACAAACTTTGCTTCTGTTCTTTGTGAAATTCCTGTAGCAACATCGCAACAGGTTTACTAAGTAAATTATAGGTTTACTAATCAATTAAAGTAGGTTTACTATGGGATTTAGAAACCTCTAATTGACCAATCAGATTGCAGCATTTTAATGAGCTATAATCTAAGTTGATTTTCTGCAAGCTTAAAGGTGTCTGCAGGTCTCTAAAACAATAACAAGCTTATTTCTGGAACATAGAAACCAAAAGAGCCTTTGACTTCCTGAAAAGTGGGTCGCCCAAGAGCAAGATGATGACCGAGGTAGGAATCTAGCCTTAGAAATTTTAAGATTTTCTTAGTTTGTTTTAGTTTATAGTTGTATCTAGTTAAGTTTAAAAGGTACAGTAAGTTTTAAGAGCAGAGGACAAAAAATAACATAACTAACTTTCGGTCGAAACATTTAATTATTATTAATATAAATGAATAATTAATTAAATTATATCGTGATATGCGATATATCACGATATAAACAGTCACGACATACGATATAAAATTTTCTATATCATAATCATAATTAATTTATAGTTAACACAATGCACAATACATACTTAACACCTAAATCCTAATGTTTATAAATTTACACCTAAACTTAATTATATTTCCATGAAGTTATAAGGATGCATGAATACCGTATAGAGGGAAAATTTTTGCGTAAATTACCAGATGAGGCTTTTTTTGCGAGTTTAGGAATTGCTTAATTAATAATTTATTAATAACATTAATTCCCCGCCCATAAATATATCCTGTTAATGTTGAAGAGTAATGGGGGTATAGCTGTCTTTTCAAGTGGAAGCAACGGCTAGAAGTGTTTAGAAAAGTGACGAACTGTTGCTGCAGCGATGCGTAATGGGCAATCTTGACCTGTAGCTCACCGGAGATTTTGACGTGTTAAGGGTAAAATCATTTTTTGGACTTTTTTGTTAACTTCTCTGATGGTTGGTGATTCATATGAGAAGATAGAGCTCCAGTGGGAGATGGTAGTATGCCATCCATAGGTTTCATGTAGCAATCGAAGGATGAGCTTCTGAACAGCTGATGTGATTAAACAATTACGGGCAGAAATTTATGCGAATAACAAGGAATCGCAAAAAAAGCAAATATTTCAACCACGCTAACTTTTTCTGCTATAGGTAATTTGAGCAAAAGAATGTTAATTGTGCTTTAAACGGCAATTATTGGCCTAACAGGAAAGGCCATGCCTACTGGGAGGCAAAAACGAATGAATTTGTTGTCATTTTTACTCCAATACGGATCATATGTCTCTTCCAAAGCCAATACTCTTAGTTTGGCAAGGTAACTGGTAGCAGCTACTTGTAGTAAAGTCTTGTAATACTCACGTATGATCATAAATTACTATAAATATAATTATACTAGCACTAATGTCTTTACTGTGCTAACAGATATACTTTTTAGTATTGTTTTAGTATGAAAATATGACCACTTTTAGTTATAGTTATAGTATGACTAGTTTCTCAAACTTTTAGTTTAGTTGTAGTTGTAACCAGGGTATTATTAGGCTTACTAAAAGGGGCATATAGTTTTAATTAACTAACTTAAGGTGGCCATTATTAGCCAATTTTCATGAGTGACACAAGAATAATATAAAAAGAAGCTTCAAGCAATTACAATACTTCCTACTATCTAACCACTTACCTTCCGGTTTGATCTTCTTTTGAGTTACCTTTTCTGAAGTGGAAAAACATATTAATATAATTTTAAGACAATATTTTGTTGAATTTACAAGTGTGACTGCATTCTGTATATGTATGTATTCTACAAGCTGAAATCAGATAAGCTTTTGGAAATATTCTTATATCGCAATTATGATAACAACTTTGATTCAGTTTCAACTTAATAGAAAATAATTATGTTAGCTAAAGAAATTTTTATGTTAGAAACAATATATATATAGAGAGAAGGTATCCCTATGACTGCTTTGTGGTGTCCAGCATTCAGTAATCATGACTGATTTTATCATGCTTGAAACACAACATGCAGCCTATTATAGCATTATTTTGATTATCTACCTTTTGTAGAACTTTACAGCCCCCCTGAATAATGCGACTTCCTTAACATGTATACAACGCATACTCGTGTAAGAGACACAAGAATATTATATATATATATAATTATATATATATATAATTATATATATTAAAGTTTATGTAAAGCAATCACAGGGATGTCCCTATGGGCCATAATAAACTTCAATATATACACTAAACATACTTATAAAAACTTTAATATACTTAAGCTATTAACTCTTGATTTGGTGTATAATATCAGTGGATGATATCAATGCATGTGTAGTAATTATGTATCTGTAATTTCTGAATATCAGTTTAGAAACGTCCACCATTTGTCAGTCAGTCACATCCAAGAGGTACATGTATACTACATTGAGTAGTACTATAGAAATACACAAGATCTGCTTTTTTTAATAACGTGAATGTATCTTTTAATGTTAAAACACAAATGGTTTTTATATAAGGATTTCTTCAAGCTGATTTTTCTTACTTTTTATTTCAGTCTTCCCATGGATATGTTTTATTTTCGCCTGGGTATAATATAAATAAATTACAATCAGCATTGACAAAACGTACACATAATACTTACTTTTTCGTTGAGCAATATGTATGACATTAGCCAGAGGCGTAGCCAGGAAGAAGAAATAGAAAACGGCACGAGTAGCGCGCCAAAACATTTTAGCTAATTAATTATTATTGAGGGGTGTGGTCAATTAACAATCACAGTGAAAAGAATCAAAAATGAAAACAATTATATTTCCAATATAATTATAATTATTATTCATCCTGTACATATATAATATTATTATATACAATGTTTTGAAAAAATAAGTTCAATATCAAAATTAAAAGAGAGATTTACCGATTGACTCCGCCCTGGCACCCATGACATCAGCTTCTCGTTCTAGTTCCGGTTCATCTTTGTCTCCTAAATAAAATTATAAATACTTTGCTAATAATTGTTAGTGAAATGTGATCATGTTGAGGGAAAAAAGACACTTGAAATATATAAGCATTAAACTTGTGTACTCAACAGTTGTCGAATAACACCTCTTCCATATGTGGATATATCGATAAGCATTTGTGTCAACTTTGTTGCATGTAATTTCTATTAATGATTTCTATTGCACCTACTTGACAGGTGATGACTAGTTTCTCAAACTTTTCGTTTAGTTGTAGTTTAATTAACATAGGCTGTTTTAGTTTTAGTTAACTAACTGAAAGTGGCCATTGTTAGCCAATTTTCATGAGTGACACAAGAATAATAACAAATGCTTGAAACAATCAAAATTAACAGTATTTATACTTTTCTATACTAACTAATCACTTACCTTCCTGTTTGTTCTTCTTCTCCGTTGATGACTCTGAAGAGGAAAAACATTAATATCTTTTTGAGACATTATTTTTGTAAATTTATGACTGCATTTTGTATAAATTTTGTAAGTATTCTATCAGCTGAAATCAAAGTTAAGCTTTTTTTGAAATATTCTGATATCGCAATTATTGTTAATAATTTTGATTCAGTGCAACTTAATAGAAAATAATAATTATTACCATCATCATTGACAAAACTTACACATTTTACTTACTTTTTTTTTCACTAGCCTGTTGTTTGGCACGGGCTTCTTTTTGTTGCTGATGTTGTTCTACAAAATAAAATAATTTTAAATACTTTTGCTAATTGTTAGCGAAATGTGATCACGTTGAGTGAAAAAAGACACTTGAAATATATAAGATTTAAATTTGTGTATTCAACTGTTGTCGAATAACACCTCCCATATCACTTCCATATATGGATATGCTGATAAGCATTGGTGTCAGATGTAACTTGCATTAATAATTTCTATCACACCTTCTTGATGGGTAATTGTATTTCCATGTAAAAAATCTCACAAAATGTGTCATTCAACAACAGATGATTGCAAAATGCATTGAAGTTTGATGCTTTTTTGCTCAACTTTGCAGCTCTCATAAACTCAGCACAATACACATGTATACAGATTTGAGTCTTGTTAATGGCAATGCCTATGGTTTCATATATACACTACTATTTCAGCGAGGTTTAGTTCAGCATTGACATGATAGTTGATTTTTATTATTATTATTAAAAAGATAATAACAATTAGACGTTTCGGCTCGAAAGCCTTCGTCAGCAATGAAAAAAAGAAAAGAAATACACAGATTTATATCATGATAAACAAACTCTTAGACATACACTACTATGTTTTTCATGCAACTCCAAAGTGTTGGTACAATTGGCTAATTAGTATACGCTATTAATTTGAAAAAATTGATTTAACAATAGGTTAATATAATAACAATTATACAACTGTTTTGTAACAATAGTAAGAAAGTAATTATATACATACTTGAGTCCATTGCATCCAATTCCAATATTAGTCTTTTACTACCAGAGCTTGACTTAGCGAATTTCGGTTATTATGTATGTTTCACCCAACTAGTACTGTTAAGGATGTTTACTCACATTTTTATAGCAATCACTTATACAATTAATACTTGTGACATGCACAATGACTAATGATCAGTTTAATCACTGGCATAGCATCAACTGGCAGCTTTCAATGACATTTTGTTGTTATTGTATTCTGTTCACATAATTTGATGACAGGCAGTTTGTGACAGCTAATTTGATTCAACTATATGATAGTATTACATAATGACTACACTGTTTTAGCCTGACAATAGTTTATGTATATATATATATATATATAGTTACTAGTGATTATGAGATGTACTTTGTATAGAGACTGACAATCACTGGAGTAGCATCAACTGACAGCGTTTAATGACACTGTCATCAAATAATTAATTAGATTAGCATCACTGTTGTAAAATAATTCATTTAGATTAGCATCAACTGACAGCGTTTAATCACACTGTTGTTAAGTAATTACCAGTTAGACGTAAACTATTTTTAATCAGCTTAAGGTATTGTTACACTGTTGTGAACAATAACAAATTAAATAATAATCAAAAAAATTTATAATTAGTCTACTTTTTTGTACTTTTCTCTTAACTGTTCAGATTTCGATATTTATAGTATTAGCCCACAGATATATCATTAGAGTTAAAAATTAGTTCATGATCTATTATTGATTTTATCAATAACTAATTATATTATTATTACTGGATTAGCAAGCGTTTTGACCACAACTTCACCAATAGATCATAAAGGTACATAAGATGAGCTCCAAGTAATAAAAAAATAAATACACAATCCGAATTAATATTTACTGACAGTAGTTGGATGTTTCATAGCTCATCCATCTGAAGATATTATGGCAAAAGTGTTGACAATTACTAGTGAATAGTTGATAAGCACCCATTTTATTTTTAATAGTATCAGCAATATCCCATAATTCTTTTACAATTGTCATATCTGTACCAACATACTCGTTGCCAGTGTCATCTTCTTGTATGGACATGCAAGACAGTAGTGTTTGCATATCAGGAGTCGTGACCTCCAGCATTCCAAAAGGCAAACAAGAATTTTCCATTTGTACTAAAATAATATCAGTGGAAACAATAATATCAAGAGCATTCCAAAACTTTATCGTACAAGAATAATAAAAAACATTTTCAATAAAAGTGAACGAAGATGTAGGGATGTCAAAACCCAAAAAGTAGGCAAACAAGGTTGGGAAGCTAACATATGATCCGAAATAAACCACTTCCATATAACCCTACATAAGTACTTACACCGCTATAAAACAAAATACAAAGAGCTATACTTATGTAGGGTTATATGGAAGTGGTTTGTTTAATTTTGGGTCCTATGTTAGCTTTCCTACCTTGTTTGCCTGCTGTTTGGGTTTTGACATTCCTGCATCTTCTTTCACTTTTATTGAAAATATTTTTTTATTATTCTTGTTTTCATGCTCTGAATGGTGTGAACATTTTTTTGTAGATTTGCGGAAATACTATATAGATCATGCAGTTATAAATGCAATAAAATTTGTTCATCAATGAAGGTCAGTCTTTTGTATTAATGTATTGATTATCATTCTCTTTCACTGACAGATGATGTACATGTGTATATATATTCTCTATTTCACTTAAACACTGTTTGCAGTCTTACAAGAAGTAGTGTCAGTCACTGTGTCAACCATTCAGTATTCCAATGCTTATCATAGTATAAAATATTATTATACAATGGCTTTAATATTATTAATTGTTTTAATTATTCATTATTATAAGAATGTATTTGCTCACAAATGTCATTACCACTTCCACCTTTTCAGCTTCCATGTTCCGAGTATACTAATTGCGCATGTGCAATTAAATTCCACTTAGGAAAATGGCATCCAATTGGAGATCAAATCTTTGCAGTCGTTGAGACTGTCTTCTTTCATAGTATCTGAAGAATATCATCTCAATACTTTAAGACCAGAATTAATAATAATAATATGCTGGTTCTCTACCTTAACGACAATCTTTGGCCATCTAGATGGAGTTGGTAGTCAAAAAAACACTAGATATGAATAGGTATATGTGTATTAAAACTTATCTGTATATATTACCAGAGATTTCAGCTCATCACTTGCAATTGAAATGTATGGGCGGCCATTTTTTTTTTGGTGCCATCCCTACATAGACAGTACTACCGTACTCTCTGATAAATACAAGCTTAAGTGGTTGCTTTAGTCACACTAAAATAACACTAATATGTATGTATGTATGTCAAGCTTTGATCATACATTGTATTGCTGCCTCTCACCCATCCTCTCACAGCATTGTAACACTGATTTCTATGCCCATTTTTGTCTACATGTATCATATTATTACCATTAGATAAGAAACTAAATACACTCTAAACTAAGTCACATGATCAGTTTAAGGTGTCTAACAACTAATCACGATAGAATATTTAATAATAGTAGAGCAGGTATATGAAATTAGAATATGAATATAATTATCAGTAGAATATGAGTATAATAATTAATATAATGACAGTAGAATATGAGTAATTCAACTAATCATTATACTAGATTATATTATGAATAATTCTACTTACATATTCTACTAGTATTGAAGTTACTAGTATCTGTATCTTCAGTTGTAGGTAGTGAGTGGACTGACTTTGTATTTGTGATGGGTAAACCATGGACAATCTGATCAGATTGTTTCGACCTATTGGGTCTCATCAGCATGGTGTATCCCAAATTCACTTTGTATTATTGTACAGAATGACACATAATGTATGTTATATTATATTATCAGAAAAGAGTCTTCATCATTATCATCTGTAATTATTGCCTGCATGTACAATGTACATACATACATACATGTGCATTTACATACATGTACATACATACTAGTGCTGCACCTATACAGCAATTTGCCCATATGTCTATATGCCGATATTTCATAATCAATATTGTCTGTGTGAAATATATAGTTGTATTTATCTAGTTTACAACTGTTCACACATGGTACAGTGTTAATTATTCTATAGTTTGTGTGCCATACATTCAGCCCAAAGTACATGTCATTACAGGCATATTGAGCCTCAGTTGCACACATCTTCAGATTGTACCTGTGCAGTTTGACAATAATGTAATCTGCAAAGCCTAAAAAATATTGTGTAAGCTGTATAGGCAATGCAGTATACCAATACTCTGCCTACAAAGTATATCTTCAATGTTGGTGCCTATTCAGATCCCTATTCTAGTATTTACTGTACTATAAGGTGACATTTCAATTATACATCTATTTATATCCTTTCTGTGGTACATGTATTATAACACATATAAGGGATGTACTTATGTCATATAAGGTGTACATATACAGTACATGAACATGTAAGAGATGTATGTATGTAATATAAAGTGTACATGTACAGTACATGTACATATAAGGGATGTACTTATGTAATATAAAGTGTACATGTACAGTACATGTACATATAAGGGATGCAATTATGTAATATAAAGTGTACATGTACTGTACATGTACATATAAGGGATGTACTTATGTCCTATAAAGTGTACATATACAGTACATGTACATGTAAGGGATGTATGTATGTAATATAAAGTGTACATGTACAGTACATGTACATATAAGGGATGTACTTATGTCCTATAAAGTGTACATATACAGTACATGTACATGTAAGGGATGTATGTATGTAATATAAAGTGTACATGTACAGTACATGTACATATAAGGGATGTACTTATGTAATATAAAGTGTACATGTACAGTACATGTACATATAAGGGATGCAATTATGTAATATAAAGTGTACATCTACATGTAAGGGATGTACCTATGTCATATAAAGTGTACATGTACATGTAAGGGATGTATGTATGTAATATAAAGTGTACATGTACATATAAGGGATGTACTTATGTAATATAAAGTGTACATGTACATGTAAGGGATGTATGTATGTAATATAAAGTGTACATGTACTGTACATGTACATATAAGGGATGTACTTATGTAATATAAAGTGTACATGTACATATAAGGGATGTACTTATGTAATATAAAGTGTATATGTACATATAAGGGATACATGTACTGTACATGTGCAGTACATGTACATGTACCTACTGTATAAGGGAATATACTTCACATTCATCTGTCAGTGATAATACATCATCTGTTGAAGTATTGAATCTAGGGCCAGCTACTACCTGAGTTATATGAATACCTGAGTGTGTAGAGGTGAGTGTAATATCAGTGAGTTGAGAGATAGCATAGGAGCTATAATCATGATCAATTGTATATGTATAATATTTACATGTAATTTTGGTTAGCTCAAGTGTTTACTATAGTTTATAATAAATACTTGAAAAGATAATCAAAATTAGACAGTACAATTATCTATGTGGTATAAATTCACCAGAACATGATATCAATGATATATATTAGTAACATAGGTAATCATAAGAACCATTTTTACAAATGTGATCTATCATAACTCAACTATCTAATTTAGTATGTGTACTAGTGGTATACTGATACCAATATTAGTATTAGTATCAGTGTAATTATTACAACATCAGTAAGCATCATTATTGATTATGAAGTTACTGATACTAGTTATTCTAATTAAAGCACACACCCCTACCACTTTAATCTATGGCATGTAAGTACAAGTCAATCCAGTGTCACTTCAAACTCGGACTCAGAAGACAGGGGAGGGAGCTCTCAGAATATTAAAGAGAGGAAGAAGAGTATAATTTGATTGCAGCGATAACACAAAAACTGTTTGTCTAACTTGCAAAGCGAAAGTTTCACAAGGTGCTACTAACTCTTTGACTAATCCCCAGGTATACACTATACACCAGTAATCTCCATAAATATTCCCAAGGACATCCATACGAAAAGAGCGAAGAACAATTCCAACATAACACTGAATAAAAAGGGTATAGTCACAAGCAGGTGATACTCAAGATGCTGGCAGAGAGATGAAAGCCTTACTCAATAGATCATCCATGAGCTAAGACCATTACCTGTCTTACTGTACTTCCTTAAAAAAAGCTGAAATCCTGCTCTTTATGATAATTACCTACGATACCAGTACTAATTTCAAACAACAAAATCCTGTATAAAACCCTGTACACACACACAGACTATCATACACCTCCTCTTAGGTATGACAGGGGTTAATAATAATTTATATAGTACATGTAATTACTACTGTATTATACTACACTAAACTATAAGTATAGTGTAAAATAAGAGAGAACAAGAAACAGAGGGAATTGACTATTAAGTACAGTAGTATCACACTAGTATATATAAACTATGGGACCCTATAATTAATAATAAGATACAAGAATATTACTATGTTACTGTAAGTGACTTTATCATAGAAATTTAATTTCATAAACTCCACCTCAAATACAATTATATACTGGGGTATCTTTGCCCCTATAATTAATACCAGTATAAGTGAAGTTTAGGTATCATAATTAATATAATATTATATGTCACATTAGTAAGGGTGTGGTATGTGAACCATAGGACCAGCTACCTATGTTAGGATGTTATGTTAAAATATTTAAAAACCTTACCCTTCCATGACAGAGGTAACTATCCTCTATAGGACTATATATGATTCAATGGACAATACCCTTGTCACTATGGAATATATTAATTACATAACCTAAACTGTATTTATACATTTATAATCATATATTATTACAATCACCTGATGTTCAGAGGTGTGTAAATGTCTCTTCTAACAGCTCAATTCTCTTTATCAACAGTAACTTCACTTCAGAAAGAAAAGTAGAAGAAATAGTGTATCAGTTTCATTAGTACCCTGTATCAAGAATGGTTCACAATATGACACAAGGCCTTGTGTTTCTTTGTGTTGTGTAAGTGTGTTGTATTGTGAAGATGATGTGCTTCTTTTAGCGCTATCAAAAAAATGTAATACATAAGGTGTGTTGTCAATCAGTTTTTAGAATTTTATCACAACGCAAAGCAATTAAGGCTTCCATCATATTGTAAACCAGCTTTTAGTGATATCAATATTTGATAATATACGTACACATTTATTAATTTATCCCTTTCAGATTAAAAACACAGGAAGCTGTGTGAAATTATATATATTTAAATGAGTATGACATAATAGAATAGAGGAGTGGTAGAACTATGTATTGATACTTTGAGCAGTATTCAATACCAATAAAGTATCAATATAGCCCATCACTCAGTGTATGGTACCATATTAAATACTGTATAATACATGATACACTTAGTGTACTAGAGAGGAACTGTATACCCCAGACTAGAGTTATTATAATGGATGTTTTAACACCTAGAGGACTGAGCTTCCCATTTCCAACACTGGCGTCTCTGCTGCATACATTTTGGGCACCGTTCACTTTCTCTATCCCAAACTTGGCTCCTTTTTCGACATGGAGTACTACATCTGCCAATTTGCTAACCGGGACTGAAAAGTCCCCAAGCACTTCGTAGAATTAAATGAAATGCAATGCTCTCCCTATATTGACTGGAACTGGGGAAAACAAAATGACCCCACTGCATGTTGACATCAGCTACACCCACGATTTCAGGTTTTACAGCAAGGGAAATGGCTCAGCTACGCACTGGATCGCGTGGGCCAGGTCCACTGAACCCTCAATTGCGTTGACGGCGAGGGGGCTGTGCCCACTTCGAACCCCCATTAACGGAGGGACACCACCCTTTAAAATCCACCCCCCCCCCCCCCCCCCCTCATACTTGTTATTTAGGCAAAACAGCAGCCGAAAACCATCAAGATTTTTAGCTTTTTTTTCATGGGTTTGTTCATGCACCAAGCATTTCTAGTGTTTCGTAATGGTAGTAACACAATCCGAACCGCATAGGGGTCAAATGGCACATATATCAGTTCTCTAAGGGTTAATTAAGATAATGATATAACTAATATTATATAATTATAACTTACTATATTATAAGCAACATAATTATTATAATATAAACCTGATTCAGTCAGAGAGAAAATTCTTGATATCACGTATTTCTTGGTCCAGTGAACAAGTTGTTTTAACTAAAATAATAATTCTTGATTTTTAAATTGATACTAATAAATAGAATATAAATGGTATCCGACCCTGGAAAATATGCAAGTATTACTGAGAGATCTGTATCACTGATAAATTTCAGTAAGTTGTTTGTGTATTTTAATATAGTACTATTTTATCACATGTGGATAGATATTAATATACACTGATGTATTTAGTATTAAATTTGTTGATACATTCAGGATCATTATATAGTTGATATGAACACATAATAAGGTCTTTATATGGAACAGTTTAGTTTGATTAATAATTTCATTTCATATGTGTGGTATTACATAACCAATCTAGATGATGTGCTCCACTAATTCATCATCATAATTAGTATAATATGTAAATTATGTAGTCACTAGTAATAATAGAATAATGATAAGAGAAGTGGAAACCATTTAAAAGCATCCTAATGATGTTTCTCTTATAAACAATAATGTATTATTATCCTCACACACATAAACTGGAGCTAGGATATTGTATTTACTTACTGAGTTAGTAATCTTTCCTAACATTATTATACATTCTCACTGGTTCAAATGTGATATGATTAGTACACTTGGGAACAACATTTGGAAATACCTTTAGAATCTGGAGTGTTGTTTTCCTATTAATTACAAGTATTGATATATATTGACTGGTATATAATGTACATGTCATAATAAAGTATGGTAATAAAGTATAATGTAATTTAATCCTATATGTAAATTCCATAGTAATTATGTACATCCTGTGGCATGTTATTATAATCACCATATCAAAGTACATGTATACGCTAATTACTATGTCTAGTAATTATGCATTAATTACATCTAACCATTGACTGTATGTCTACTATTATTCATGTATCTACACAGTATATCCAGCCTGTATGTCTTTAATTTTGGTTCTGATCATATAAAATCCACTTCTTGTATATCTCTATAAATGTTCAGTGTACATGTATGTTACTTTTATGGTACGAGGATAATCTGGGAAGGCCTAAACACGGGAACTTATGAGAGTTCAATGCAGACATTGAGGATGACTAGCCCTCATATATAGAACAGATGAATCACGCAAATGACATCGCTGATGATGGGAAGAAGAGATCTATTTTACTGGGTTCATATGGAGCACCAATCTAAACCGTAATCAGGAACATAGTATCGCCCAGAACAACCAATCTCAACTTTCATGGTAATAAATTGTGGACCGAGTTGCCTAAAACCTTCAGTGACAGTGCAGAGGTTTGAATTTAACTCCTGTTTGAGGCAATCAGGAGAATTGATTTTGCTGTTCTACACCAACTCTCAGAACAATAAGAGTTCGGAGCCACACTGGATGCCATGTTGCATGATAGACTTGTCTTTAGCATCTATGATGACCAAATACTAAGATGGTTATGATCCAAAAAAAGATCTGACCTTTGAGACATCGCTGAAAATGGCAAAAGGAATAGAGTCACCTCAGAAAGATTCAGCAGACCTACCACATGAGAACCATTATTTCTTCAAAGAACCCCTGCCTTCAGTGCACAGGCAGTCAGTCATTGGTCCTCTGACTGCCCTTTCAGAAATAAGACATTCATTCGGTGCAAAAAGAGAGGACACATCTCAAATCTGTATAGCTGAGCACTTACCAACAACTGAGACTTATCACCTTGTTGACAGTACGTATGAGGCATATACTTTGTTCAACATCAGAGACCAGATAACTGAACCACTATGTGTCACAGTATTCCTGAATGATCATCCAGGTTGATACAGAAGCTTCCATCTCCCATCATGAGTTACACAGCCTTCAACAAGGGTTGAAGATTTATATATGCCACCCTAGCAGGTGGACATACATTTACTTAACTGGATGACGTTCATCTGTTATTTATACAACTATATATAACTCTACATAGCTAATATACTATTAATTTTATTACAGGAACTTAACTGTCAAGCTATTGCTATTTTGCATAAAGTGAGAAAAATAGTGTGTCTCATCAAAACAGAGCTAGAGGAGCTTTTTAGCTGACCGCTTGGAAGGAAACTGATTTGGTATATTACTATATACATACTTCTGTTGTTATGTAACTATATACGAATACATTTCTAATTTTATTACAGGAAATCCAAAATATATACAGTCCTGAAAAAAAAGGGCGAGTGCAATCACAAACAAGAAGGTGTGGCTCGTCAAAGAGCTGACCGCTTGAAAGGTATGTTACTAAATACGTACTTTTGCTGTTTATAATTTATGTTAGTGATTTAACTAATTGTATTACAGGAAGTGCATAATATACAAACTACACATTTTTGTTGCAAAGAGAAAGGGAGAGTCCAAGTCCGTACAATTGTACAAACAGAAAATAAGGGCGTGGCTCGTAATAACAGAAGAGCTATATTTCAAGGGAAAGTCATTTAGTATGTTGCTATAGACGCTTTTCTGTCGTTCATACAACTATATATGACACTACATAGCTAATATACTATTAATTTTATTACAGGAAGTTAACCGTCAGGCTATTGCTATTTTGCGTCAAGGGTCTCGTCAAAACAGAGCTTTTTAGTTAACCGCTTGGAAGGAAACTGATTTTTGTATGTTACTATATACATATTTCTGTTGCTATATAACTATATATGAGTACATTTCTAATTTTATTACAGGAAATCCACAATATATAGACTACTGAAAAGAAAGGGCGAGTGCAAACAAGAAGGTGTGGCTCGTCACAAATAGAAGAGCTGACCGCTTGGAAGGAGATTGATTTGGTATGTTACTATATACACACTTCTGCTGCTTATATAACTATAATTCATGTTAGTGCTTAACTAATTGTATTACAGGAAGTGCACAATATACAAGCTACATATGTTTTGCTAAGAGAAAGGGTCAGTACAAACAGAAAAGAAGGGCGTGGCTTGTAATAACAAAAGAGCTAAACTGATTTGGTATGTCGTTATATGTACTTACCTCTGCTGTTTATATGACTATATTTACATATTTAACATTATATCAACTGTATTACAGGACAATATACAGACTACATTTTATTTGTAAAGAGAAAAAGCGGGTCAAAATCTGCGCCAACAGAAAATAAAGGTTTGGCTCGTCAAAACAGTTAGGAAGGAAACTGATTTGGTATGTTGTACTAATTACTATATAGGTACCTCTGTTGCTTGTAAAGTGTATATGAGTACATAACTAAATTTATTACAGGAAGTACACAATATACACACTACACATTATTTGTAAAGAAAAAGGGAGGGTCCAATCCGTGCCACAGAGAAGAAGGGCGTGGCTCATCAAACAGAGGAGCTATATACATTATAACTGACCGTTTGAAAGGAAACTCATTTGGTACGTTACTATATACAAACTTCTGCTACTTATATAACTATATCATTAATTTTATTACAGGAAGCCAGAATACATATTGTTTGTAAAGAAAAGGGCGGTCCCAGCCACACAAACAGAGAACAAGGGCGTAGCTTGTCAAAAGAGCGATTAGTATAATTTGGAAGAAACTGATTTGGTATGTTACTTTTTACATTCCTACATGGATATGTATATTTTACTAGAGGAAGTGCACAGCCTATCGTCTTATTGGCCAGCCTGTATTTGGGAGGGCAATTAGACTACACCACCATTTCATTTAGTCTCGTGTAGCCAGACCCAACCCTCTGCTATGTGACAAGAAGGGTCTGGTCAACCCACTGTACTAGCGTTCATCAAGAGTTTAGCCAGATTTTTGGGCTACTTTAGTGTGTTACAAACTGCTTATAATATTCATAACAAAATAAGCTATATTCATAACTATACTTTCCCAGTAAACCAGCTATATGAATACAATTACTACTGTTATGAATTCAATTACCATTTTGCCAGATACTCGATGCTCTTGATGAATGCTAGTACAGTGAGTTGAGCAGACCCGGCCTTCCTGTCACATAGCAAAGGGTTGGGTCTGGCAGCTCGAGACTACTATTCATTGGGAGTTTCTTAATAGTAGGCTATGGTAGGCTTTAACCTATACAGAGATTTTGATCTTAATTACTTCTCAAAATATTGTATATAATAATATTAAAATACATTATATACTTATAGGATAAATAATAATGATAATTATGTTGGAAATATAATTGTTTTCCCAACAACTTTTGTTTCTTTTCAGTAAGTACCACTGAGATCACTTCTATAACGCCATATTAAACGAATAGGGTGGCCCAGGTCAATTGTTACGAGTATTATTAATTACTACACCCATTATGAATAATTAATTAGCTATAATGTTCGGCTCGCTCGACATGCCATTTTCTTTAAGCCTACCCTATTCATTCTTCCTGAAATGATCGCTTCTATAAATAAACCACACCCAATCCTAACAATGATTTTATGCATGGTCAGTTACATCCACAAACACCCACATATTCATTGTACTGTCAGTTTTAGTCTGGTGGGCCAGCCCCTTCACATAGAGAGAAAGGATCTGCTATGGTACACATAGTTGTGTAGTTCCTCAGAATTCCTGCAGTGTATAAACAGTTTACATACCTAGTATTAACACACTCAATGAATTTTATTTTAAACTCCATAATCAAATCCATGTTGCATAACTGGTATATGTGTACCATCGCCAGACCCTAGTCTCTATGGCCATCCTGTAGTTGGTAGGGCCCAAAATATGACTCGTTGACTTTCTGTAAGTACTTCAGGAATGTGTGTAGTATATACCACTCTGATTGTAGTTGTCACATGAAGCCTAAAGGAATGTTAATTACGAATCATCTCATTATTCATCCAGCAATGAGACTAACCACACCCTTCCAACAGATTTATTGTGTGTAATTATGTTTGTTCATAAACCAAGGCCACTTTAATTGTAGATGCGAAAGTGCTATGCAAAGCAGCTAATCCACCATCTGTGTCAATTTATGTTTGATAGCTACTATTACACGACTGATATGTTATAGTCAGTCTCACGCCACCAATGTCCTACATTATAGGACGGGACCGTCTCGATACTGTAATCGCAAAACCATGCCTCCTACATGAATATGTTCAGGGCTAATCAAAACATGGCAGACATCACAAGGGATAATACAGTGCTCTGCTTTATCCATTGCTATTTGTAAATTAATTTATTAATTTTGGTTAATTATCCGCTGATTATGTCATGTGATAGTTTGCCAAGGTTTTGTGATGCAAGTTTCCAGATGGTCCCATCCTGTAACCTGGCGGTACTTTGGCTACTCAAGACTAATTATATAATACCCACTAGATTATGTCATTTAGTGGTTTAAGCTGCTGCTATTACATGACTGATAGATGTATTTACTGAGACAATTATTAAATAATAATATAAATGTTGACAACCATCATTCAGTAACATGTTTTATGTATCTCTACCTTACTATGGTCAAATTCTTATAATTATTATTTTGTCTTTTACACTGCCTTAGATTCAGTGTTTTGATCCCGAAACACAATTTATCTCTATATAGTCAGTTGTACATTGTCATACAACCTAACAAACACTTCTTGAGGTGAGTGAATGAAAATTAATGATGTGCCTTTAATCAGATCAGTAATTGGTATTGGCCATTAGTTTTAGTATATACTCATATATTATTGAGGAAATGTACATTTTTATTAAAATAATCAGAAACCAGAAGGTAGATGTAATATAGGATCGATTATCGGTACATCACTAAATTCAAAATCCACTATCCTTGTTTCATGTTGTAATTCAATCTCCATCAAACCAAAGGAGAGGTTATCAGTTTACAGTAAAACCCCTCTTAATGGACACTCCTGAGTTGTGGAAATCCACTACATAATAAACAGCTACCACAGTCCCGATTGACCTGTCATTGGAGTCAATACTGTTGTAACCCCTCACATACAGACACACTGCTATTCCGTGCAACAAACACCAGTCACACCCCCTTTGTACAGTAGTACTAATGAATAACCATTATAATACAGACAACGTTTTTTGAAAGTTATAAAATCAATATGCAACAACAGTATAAATATATTTATTCCATGTTTTTACATTTGTGAAGCAAGAGCTCGAGACTGAATAACTCTCTCTAGTTTAGAATGGCCACAACAAAACTGTCTTTATTTATTACTGTGTTTCCTCTCCAAACATAACACTTTGCCACAAGTTGCTTCCATACCGCTTTGTAAACATGGTATTCTCTTATATACGAATTCACTTCCAGCATTTCAGTTTCTTGAGGTCCAACTATAAATCGACGAGCCATAACAACAATACATGAGTGTGAACTGCACATGTGCATGCCACGTGTTAACCCCTCAGATAAGGACACCTCGTCATACAGGACAAAAAGGGCCATCCCAATGGTGTCCTCTTTAGACTGTATACACAAACTAAACATAATAATTGTAAGTATATAGAAATACTTATATCCCGTTGCTAGGTGGTTGCTAAGATTAGGTACAGTGGGCCCACCCCACAAAACACCATATTATAATTGTTCACCCAAAACTTATTATCCTATGATTTATACCAGAACTACAATCACAACTACATGAAGTATACTCATGAAATTATTAGGACACATTTATTATGTATCTAATGATTACAATAAGGATGATGTGCATACAACCATTTCTGCATGATGTGAACTATGATTGCTTTCCACAGTGTTGAATCTATATATATTTGCTTTTGTCACATACGGTTATGTGTTGTATTCGTAGTTAAGGAAGCTATGTCATTTCTTGGCGGTTGGTTAATTAATAGGTATGGCACGTAATAGAACGCTAGCTCGACCTCTACAGACCAACAAGAAGAAAGCAGCTTGTAGCTTACATAGAAACTACCTTGCTCGAAATTTATTCCTATAGTTCTTCAAGATCCTTTAAAAGTATGGAGAGTAGATATTCAAAATAATAGCTGTTGTTCCTTCAGGTAAGTTGAACACCACAAAGCAATCATAGGGATACGTTTTTCTTCACATATCTAATGAATATCATAATAAATTTACATCTTGTGAGATCATACTTCTTCAATACTTATGCATACATGTATATGTAATGGTGAATAACTGTACACTACTGATGCTAGTGAATAACTGTATACTGCCTCACACTAGAAGGCATTGTAGTACGGGGATGTTGCTTACATTATAATTATATTCAGAATAGAGCTATATAGAGCTTTAATTAGTTATGCTTATGCTTATGCTTACCTCATTATGAAGATCCCCCCTAAGCGCGTCTTAGGGGGGATCTTCATAATGAGGTTATTTAACCTCATTTCACCTTTCAAGGAGAACAAACCCTGTACTCTGAAGGTCAAACTACTCATGATGGTTGCCCCCTCCTGAATGAGATGACTATCCTGATTGATCCATTTAATCTATTATTTAACAAATGGCAAATAACTATACACTGCCTCACACTAGTGAGGCTTTGGAGTAATCAGAGTATAGGGGTGTTACTTACATACAGTTCTAATCAGAGCTTGAGCCTGTCCCAAACCTTTGATTATTTAAGCATATGGATATGTGTGTAATTGCACACGTGACTAATTGATTGATTGATTGACCACAACCTAAAGCTGACCTTCAATTTAACTGTTTGTGACTATTTAGTTTTTGTGTTCTATATCATTATTATCTCTGGTGATTCTTGTATTATAATTGTGGTAATAAAATTATTATTTACCTCTACATTGGTGACCCAGGATGTGATATTCACAGAGATGGCAGTGGGAGCAGTCAACCTCAAGCTTCCTCTCTTTCGGCCTGCTGCCCACAAGTTTGGTTTGCACAGATAGAAGCACAGTCACCTCTTTTTCCGCAGAAATTGCTACTGAGGTCCACAACCTCATTTTGACACTGCCCACTGGGTCCTGTATGACTTTCTGAAAGAGCAACTTATAAAACAAACGGCCGCTTCAGAACAACACCGATTGCAACAACTCTTCAACTCTGATGATCGAGCTATAGGGGATCGTAAATCATCTCAACTATTCTGTGGAATACAACAGTTGTTAGGTGATAAAGCCAATGCTATTGATGGATCTTTCTTTCATGAACTGTTTGTTCAACATCTCCTACTTAACGTACGAATGGTTTTAGCCTTAACTAATGACATCACAAGTCTCAAAACTTTGCTTGTCTTGCTGACGACAGAAGTAGAACAACTCTGTACAGAAATTACAGAACTCAAACATTTAGTAAAAGCATTCACTCCATAGCCATCACAAAGGAGCCAAAGCACAGTTCACAATCTTGGTCATCGACTGATAATTATTGATACCATACTTGATTTGGAGACGGTGCCAAAAATTGAGAATACCCTTTTTGTATGTTGGGGAATGGCCAGGCCAGCCACTAGTGGCAACAGCTGTCACTGGCCCACTATACTGTCCAGTCACTTATTTAACTTATCTACTAGCAGTGGCCTAGCTAGAGTAGTAAGCATGGTACGACACACACTGGCGTGCACTGAAACCTTTGCGACCTGTTTGATTATTCATGGTCAGTGTGATTGATTAATAACACATTAAAACTAAATATAATGATGATGATGTGTATGTGCTACACACTATCTAATTTGTTCATAATACTTTTTACATGCAGTTATTCCAGTCATCCACACACCTCCACAGCAAAACCTCAACTCTCAGTTTAATAACATTATACCTATGATTGTTATTTATAAAGAGAAAAGGACATTTTGTACTGACATTGTATATAACAATTGTACTGCCTTTTCAGTGTTGATTAAATGTGTTTGTAGTACTTTGTACATGCAGCCACATCCTTACGAGTGATTTGACATGTATCAGTATGGTACACATTGTAATATAAACTGAACCCTTTATTATTACATAATATATAACATTATAGGTATGGTTGTTATTTATTGAGAAACAAGACACTTTCTACTATCAATGTATATAGCTACTTTGATTTGATATATATTTTATGTGTGCCTATTCATTAGAGCTGGACAATAATGTATTACAATAGTAATGTCTTGAGCTTTAGCATGATCTTTAACTAAAAACTATCATACATGAATCCTAAATAATGGAAATTGTTTCCATATAGATATTCATAATGATTGATCTCATACAATGGAGAGTTTGTATTGGAATGTGGTGTGGTGGTATGAAGTCTGCAGTCAAGAGGAAAAGTCATCCCGGTATACAGTGGATGAAAGATTATCACTTGGAGAATGAAGCTCTTGGAATATGTACGAATATTCTTAGAACATTACTCAGTCATACTAGTGTGTGGTTATATCCACTAACTGTGTGTATATTTCTATTACTGATACTCTCTGGTGATGTGGAATCAAATCCTGGACCTGTGGGTTAGTTATTACTATGTTTAATAAAATTATAGTAGTAGACACACATGTATATTGTAACTAACTATAAATATAATTTATGTTTCATGCACTATAATCGCTTGCTATTTCTATATTCAATAACAGAGATTACTCCTGGTAAAGCAGTACTTCTGCTCAGTGATTGTGGATTTAATTTTAAGAGCAATTGGAATCGATTTTCAAGCATCTTGAATGTTCCAGTAGAGCTAAAGGAAAAGATGAGAGCTATAATAAAGGAAGATGAAACATATGATTATGCAATAGAAATAGCATTGGATTGGTGGATTAAGAACACATCAGAAGCATCATGGAAAGAGTTAATATCATCAGTAGACATGTGTGGAGAGAAAGATACTGCAGATTCAATGAAAAAAAAACTGAGTGAAGAAGGTAATTACAATTTATTGCCATACATCCACTGTAAAATGAAGTGTAACTACACATTATGGTGAACCTCTCCATTATTGTATTCATTACACTATAATGAGAGATGATTTTTATTATCAGGTATGGGAAGTTTCCCCACAAACTCTGCAGCTCACAAACAAACCACTCACCCAGCTCAAAAATAATATTAATAATTAAATGAGGATATATTTTTGGTCTTGTCAAGCATTTGGCCACATTTAAAAGAGTAGCACAGTGGGCCTTAATTCAAGTGTTTCATGGGGATAATACCCCACACTTGTATATAAGGTGTGTTACTGCCCCAACTACTTTAATTAATTTTGATTTGTCAAATATTTGACTTCAGTGGTACACTGCTAGAATGTGACAATAAAATTTCATACTTCTCAATAAGAGGATTTTAAAAGCTTAAGAACCTTGCTTGTATAACTACACAAATATGTATACATGTTTGCTTACCATACACTCTTGTTACTTTCAGGTATATCAATAGATGAATGTGAAGTGAATGACAGTGTTACAGTAGCAAAGAAAATATTAAGTAATGAAGATCGTGAGAAATTACAGATACGAGTAGCCCAGATTGCTATCCTGAGGGATTGGAAACGTGTTGGACAACTACTAGGATTAGGTTCTGTTGTAGAAGAGATTGAATATAATAACCGTGATAGAATGTCAAGCTGTGTGTTGGAGATGTTGAATAAATGGTTGAGGAAAGATACAAGTTTCTCCACATATGAAGAAGGGCTACTGAAATTATCCACTACACTTGATACGGTAGGAGAAAATGCCTTAGCAAACCAACTGAAACAAGAATGTGGTAAGTGGAATAATCTACATAGTGTTTGTGAATACATGATGATACTTATAATGAATACAACATTTAGTTCAGCAGTGGTATCTACATACAAAAGATATGTAACAGAATCTTTGCTATGCTTTCTGGTACAGCGTACATATAACATAATTATGTGTGACCAGTGACCTGTGCATGTTCCATTTTTTTCCATAGTGGTTTGTGCAATTAATCATTTCAGCCATCTTATAAGAAAACAAATGTAACATTTAATTTTTGAAGGCAAGTTGTTGCACGACCCAGATATCAGTTTTGTTAGTGTCTTGCTGATAAATAAACAGTTGATCTTATATAATCATTTGGTAAAATAAAAAAAAATCAATTTTCTCAAACAGTCACATGATTATAATTATAGATAAGTGATACTTTAGTATCCTTTTATACTGAATGATACTTCAGATATTTCATGACTCGTGTCTGGTAATATCACTCCTCTATTGTAATTGAAGTCCACCGGAAGCTAATACAAGTTTTCTGTGAAGTATTTGTTAAATTTATATGTTCAGTTTCTTTGCCTGTACTGAAAATTCTAATAAAATTGTACATCCAGATTTTTGCGACAGTAATTTTTGCAATCTAACTGCCATATTTTGAATAGTGTGAAATTGTTATGGCTGTATTCCTAACAGAGTCTATGATTCGTGGATATCACATTTAGCAACATGATTATATGTAGTAACCAAATCAACACTTCACTACCTTGTAAATGCGAAAGACATAATTCTGGTGATCCTTTAGCTCTTACTGAGCTTGAGGATGCTGATGTTGTTGGACACATTCCATGAAAGATCTTGACAATATTTTGATCTGAACTTCATTTGATAGATATTGTTTAAGGTCTGGTAATCCACCTGTTCTGTTGAAGTTTGATAAAATAGACATCTCACACATCCACTGGTAACACATGGTTTAGGGAAAAAATTTCATGAGGTTTGCAAATGTTGCGAACAATTGACATCATAAAATTAGCATAAGTTTCTACCTTGCAAACATTACCCACTATACAGTATACAGTTTTAAAAGCACTGTGGCTTCACTAATTTCTAGGGACATGATTGGTCATGCATATAAGTCTCTTGATACGTAATACAATAATTATATAATATACATGTATAAATTATATTGCTCCTTTATGATTAATTATTTAATTCGTTGTCGCAATTTTTATTAATGAACAATTGCTCGTCTGCTATGGAAGTGGCTGATAGAGTGACCAGCTACTTTCACAGTCAGCAATGGATGAGCATTGTTCATTAATAGAAAATTACAGCAATAAATTCATGTTTATCACAAGGGAGCGAGGCCCCATTCTAAAAATGAGAGATCTCATAATATGTACCATACATTTCACACAGGTGTGTCATTAGATGAGTTATCTTCTCAAGTCACCACTGATACTGAGAGATATGTTCAAGGATTGCGTGATCGGTATCTGCAAAACCCTGTAGTATACAATGACTTGTTAGATAGACGTGTTGGTGGGGACAAGTTTGGACAACTAGGACTCATTAAGGGACATGGAGGAAGTCTTTCCGAACCAGAAGGGATGAAGAGATCATGGGATATGTTACGAGGGAAATTAGATAACATTATGAATGTATCAGAGAAAATAGACATACAAGATGTACTGAAACATAATGATGATAATAGTCCAATCAAAGTAGTAGTTGATGGACCTCCAGGTGTAGGAAAAACTACACTTTGTCATAAACTGTGTAACATGTGGGCTAAGAATGAACTTGAAAAGTGTTGCTTTGATCTCGTCTTTCTTATTTCTCTCAGAGATGAGGAAGCATCATCAGCTGAAAACATTTATGATCTTGTTTCTTTATTTCACGGTAGTAAAAGTATGTGTGAAGCTGTTAGTGATGGGATCATAGAGACTGATGGTAAAGATATGTTACTAATATTTGATGGATGGGATGAGTTTAAGGGAAGAGACCAAAACAGATCATTCATACTGGATATTATTCAGGGAAGACAACTACACAAATGTAATGTACTAGTTACTTCACGTACATATGCTTCAGCAAAACTTCTTCAACTACACAGTGTTAATCGTCATGTTGAAGTACTAGGTTTTGAGAAAGAAGAGATTTTTTCATACGTTAGGAATGAGCTGACTGAAGAGAATTCTGAACAACTAATAAAAGAATTGAAGATTAGGGAAGATGTCTTGTCATTATGTTATATACCTTTTGTATGTTCCATGTTAGTGAGAGTTTATCAGCTGAGTGGCTTTATTCTTCCTAACACTTTGACTAAGTTTTACAAGAAATACGTTGTTTATGCTGTAAAGAGATCAATGAAAAAACAAGAACTTGATCCAGACACAATTGAATCACTTGAGGAACTACAAGAAGATCAAAAGAGAGCATTTGATGAACTTTGTTGTTGTGCTTATGAGAAGCTGAAGACACAAAATACCACTTTCAATAGAAATGATATACTAAAGTTATCACATTCATTGAAGTGTGAACATTTTGGATTAATGAACTGTTACAAGATAGCAGACACCACTAAACATCAGTTTCTTCACCTAACCATTCAGGAGTTCCTGGCAGCATGGTGGATAACTCACCATGATGATCAAAAAATGCTGTTTAGAGAACATTTCCATGGAACTCATTTTCGCATGACACTAAGATTTGTGGCAGGTCTGACTGAACTTAAAGATGACAGCTATCAAGAGCATTTCAGTAAAGAGGTAGACTTACAGTGTATAAGAAGACCATTGTTTGGTTTTGAATCTCATCAGTACTCTATGTTTCATCAGAATCCACTATTGCTTTGTAATGACATTTGTAGTCCATTGAGTAAATATCCTCTACATGAACCCTATTATGATATAGATACTATACAATTGCTTCATCTAATTTACGAGTCTGAAAACAAAGTATTGTGTCAGACATTTGTTTCATCCATTAAAAACTCCTCTCTCTGTGTAAATAGAGTGAATTCATCACAATTTGATTTATTGTGTTTGTCCTTTCTGCTGAAGAACTCAAAGATGACTTGGAATTTTCTCCATCATGCATATCTTCATGACAAGCTGCAACTTATGAATGAAGATTCAAACATCAATAATTGTATTGTAATGGAAGCAACATATCGTGATTTCTTGTCAGTAATCCAGATACACCAATCATCATTCTGTCAGTACCTTCAAGAAAGTTGTATTTATGTAACCTATCCATCTTGTACGATACATCATGATTCAGTTGTGATCATGTTCACACAGCTGTTTAAACTGCCTCATCTGAATATCCTACATGTACGCATTGGAACGTTACATTCTATTCATTTGGAAGATCATACTGATAATGAATTATTAGTGGAAATGGAGAAGGTATTGTCTACAAATCATTCTATTACAGAATTTTTAATTAAATTGTCACATTTGACATTCAACTCATTAATAAATAGTTTGATTACTGGAGTAGAGAGAAATGATACAATCCAGTTCTTTTCACTATCATCAAACTATACATATACTAAGTCATTACAAATTGAAGAGCTTTTCAAAAACAACCAAACCTTACAAGCTGTTAAACTAGATACAGGAATATTCCCATCTCTATGTATCATACCAGTTAATGAATCTCTTACAGCACTAAATATCAGTAATGATACAGTACATGATATCATAACATATCCTGTAAAGAAAACAGTAACTTTGTCACCTGGATTAGAAAATATTGGAAGAAATATTACTAACTTGAAAAGTCTATCTCTATATATACCATCGATGCCATTCATTATCTATTTAGATTCTAACCCTTTTCTACAACATTTGGATATAGTACTAGAGAGTGAAGGAAGTCTTAATGAACTATTTAACATTCTCTGCAGTAACAAAACTGTCATAGCTCTTAGAATAAACTGTGAAGACATTGGTTTGTTTCATGATGAAATGGGAAAATCTCTTCAATTGATGATATCATCAAACAAATCACTACAATGTCTGGATATGAAATGCCGACCATCAAATTGTACAATACTTATCAAATACCTGACTACTGGTCTGAGAAGGAACAACACGCTACAAGAACTGAATGTAAACATTAAATTTTCAGAAAGTATTAATTTGAAGGAATTCTTTGAAGCTACTGATAACCTAAAATCAATGACAATGATATTGAACACACGGCAGATCTCTGAGCAGGTATTGACATCATTGTATGACGAAGTAATAATTCATCATGTTACAAATATGCTGAAGAGAAATGAAAAAATGAAATTCCTGAAAGTTACATTATCACCTAAAGATACATTCAAAGAAGATTGGATACCTATGATACATCAATTCTGGGAAGCTGTGTTACTACATCCATCATTATGTTATGTTAGGATTCCAAAATCATCTATTATGATAGACATACTAAATGATATGAAGAAAACCCTGATTACTCAACGTAAAGAAAAGAAACTTGGTCCACATCCAATAGTAGAAATGACAGACATACTGTCACCTGCAGAATTCAAGTTAAATAATAATACACAGTACTTACAATAAAATAATATTTTTTCTGTTTACATATAATTATTATAAGTGTAAAAGATATTTTATGTTTGTAATTATGTTGTTAGTGTTTATCTAAAATGAGATCTCAACTCTACTGTTACATCATGAATCTCTACATCAACTATAAGAGGAAGAAAATGAAGTTTTGTGAATAGTAGATACACAAAAGACATCACCTGGACACAAGTGCGAAGAGTGTGTGTGTGTATACATGTATGTCTGCAATATGTGAAGTGAGTATGTGAGTATTAGTGTGTGCATACATGTTCATGTGTGTGTATGTGCAATTGAAGTGCACAATTAGACTATACTTGATAATTAATCATGTAGGAAATATTAGAAGAGAAGTGAAACCAAGAAGCAAAGTACAGCTTGTGGATGGAATACTCAGTTTCTGGAGGATAGTAAATGTTAGCAAATGTCGAAAGTACATCAATCATTTGAAGAAAGTACTCCCACGCAAAATTCAAGTTGAAGGAAATGCAACAGGATACTGAAAATATTTTTTACCAACTGTTCTTTGGTCAGGTTCCAACAGTTGTTATGCCATTATATTTTGTTTACTGTTTTGGTCAGTTCCAACAGTTCTTTTTTTAAACAGACCTAGTTATCTCCAATTGCAAGACTAACAGTAATAATTATTATATCCATAAAATAAAAAAATTATACAAAGGTGGTATAGCATGTGTCAATTAATTCTGTAACAATTTGATATTAAGAAAAAGATAACAATGTAACATTACAGAAAATATTCTAAATGGTGGCTGAATGATAAACAAGTAACGAAAATTTAACATTGGTGGTGCAAGTAACAAAAAAAAATTAAAATTGGTGGCTGAACAATCCTACACAACCTAATAATATATACACTAATAAATAATACACACATTAAACTAAAATTTAAAAAAAAGTGGAGCCATTTGTCCTAGGTGCACATACATACACACATACATTATTATTAATGTTACAAAAACAGGGAGGGGGTTGGTCAGTGGAATTATCCTACACATCCCTTTATAGCTACATATGTTTACGTCGAAAGTTGTTGTTGTGCTTTGTTCATCTCATGTCTAAATAATGATAAAATTCTGTTCATTCCAAGACTACGTCACCGCCATCCGTCCAGTACATTTTACATAAAGGGCATCTGTCGTTCAGGTGTACTATGTCGTCGTAACAGGTAGCATGTAAGTCTGCTGAACAGCATTTAGTTCTACATAGCGTTGGTGACATGTATTGTTGTAATGGTGTCAGTGTAGGGTCAGTTATTACATTATACAGAACAAACAACAAAGAGGAATTAAGTATGTTGAACACCCAGGACAAATGGTTCCTTTATCAAAATGAAAAGGGGAAAAACAACAAGGAGAATAAAGAATTTCAGGTTTCCTAGAGGGAGGTGCACTGATACATGAAATTTACAACTATTGTATTTATTTTGCCTATATTTATTTCTTATTAAACGACGAACAGAACTAACAGAATTAATATTTAAAAAGTATTTTTCTGCACCCTCAGGGCACTAGATACAAAGTCTAAAAAAATGTCACAACCTAAAAAGTCTGCTAGTCACATATGTCGTCTCCTCTTTCCATTGTCCACTTGACCAGGCATAGAGCACTGGATAATACTGGAGTAAAGATTTGGTGGAACAGATTTGTCCATTTATAGTATGAATAATTACCTAATGTTTGTGAGAAAATATAAGAAATAACAATCAACTATGGATTATCAGTAACTAAAAACAAGTCATAAATGAAGGTGGTAACCCTCATGCAATATATTGATCTTTGAGTGCGTTTAAAAGCTATTAGAAATAGAAAAATATAATAGGCTATATATTGGGTTTATAAGAAAGTCAGCAATGATTTATTATTTCACCACAAACCAATTATAGGGATATATGTAATTTTGTTTCACTTTAAATTGCCTAATTACGTATTTCAATTAGTATTGTTTTGATTATGGATTTCATTTTAGTTTAGTTTTAGTACAAGACAATTTTTTTAGTTTTAGTTTTGGTACAATTAGAGAAAAATAAATGATACATTTGTGCATGTGATGTGTCTGATACACTATAATTATTAGATTTACACAATATTTGCAATTATTACCTTCACTTTAGAGGTATCTAAATCACAATCACTATTCATCTCTTAATATGTGTAGATTAAGGTGTAAATTGTTTCAAATCAAAATTATCAAAATGGCATCCTTATAAATATTTTTAGTTCTATAATTATAGTTTTAGTTCATGAAGGAAAAATAATTATAGTTTGATTTCAGTTTTAGTAAAAATGGAATATTATATTTTGGTTTAGTTTTAGTTAGTATACTAAATTTGTGGACCCTCTTACTAAAATATGATTTAGATTAATTTTGGTATACCAAAACAACACTAATTTCAATACTTACAGCTTTACATAAAAAAATAAAAAATACTATTTTAAGAAAGATTAATCAAAAGGTGATCACCACAACACACTGTAACTTTCATTAAACCTATACCTTAGGAGGCCCAAAACCCACTGAGTCACCTGTGGAGGATATAACAGTCACAGTACAAAGTTTGTCTCCCCTCCCAAACATACCAATCATCATTCTACACCATATATCAACTCACATTAATGGAAGATAAATCATCCCCAGAAGGGAAGGGAGAGAAAGAGGAAGAGGATTTACCGTGGTCCTGGCCAGCAGTGGTTAAGGAGGAGGAGAAGGAGGAGGAAAGGTTATTGCAGTCCTTGCCAGCAGTGACATACATGTGGATTTGAAGGTAGAAAGGAAGATCGTATTCCCCAGAAATTTCAGTTAAATAGAGACTGTGAGAATTTGTATTGTGTACAATCGACTGGAAATCACTTAAAATGATATGGAGGATAACGAAATATCCAAGTAACAGATTTAAAGAGCAAAATCGTTGGAGAATGTGGATAAGTCCACACGGCAATTACCATCAGTGATTTCTACGTGTGTTACAGTACAACCCCCCTGCAAACTGGATGAACTCAGGTGTTTCAATGTAGTAACCAACTGTTAGCTAGAAATGAAAGAAGAAATTTACAATAACACATGCTATTGAGTAATATTTATCTGTTACAAGTTAATTATAACTGGAACAACAGGCAGAATCTAGCAAGATATTCAGCTGCGCGTAGGGAGACTCACAAAAAAATTTTTCATTCAAAAGTTCCTGAGTCAGATGGTGAGATACAGGTTGTCGTAGCCATGAGGCGATTACATTCCTTTAGGTGTCACGTGACAGCAACGTCGTTTTCCCCATTCCACGGTTAGTCGGTTACCGAGATCGAAGGATCAATCCGCTGTGGCTAGAAGAGTAGAAGTATTAACAAGTATATATATACAGTACTGGAAGATCTGTATTACGGATAAATTTTCTGTAAGTTGTTTGTGTATTTTATGTAGCCCTTTTTTTATGAGATGTGGGTAGTTGTTGATATAAATTGTTAGTTGTTGGTACTTCTACATAGCGCTTGAGTTTTATAAAGTAGTTACATTCAGCTCAAAAAGGAAGTACCACCTATAATGCAAGCACTAAATTTCAAAGCAATTCACTGAGTCTTAGATGTACTACACCCCAAATTACTTTAGAATGTACCTAGCCAGCCACTTTACTCCAAGAGGAAGGGTCTGATCTATTGCTATAGAACAACTTGTACTTCACACAGAATATACTGTGGTACAATCAGATTTACACCAATGAAAATGTCAGTGTTAATCCACATAAAGTTATTGCAATTATAATTATGACTTTAGCAGTTGCCCAGTAATATCCATCACTTTCTCTCAGCTGTTTATCTTATAAAGAATAATGTATTATTATCCTCACGCACATAAACTGGAGCTAGGATTTTGTATTTACTTGTTGAGTTTGTAATCATTCCTAACATTATTATACATTCTCACTGGTTCAAATGTGATATGATTAGTACACTGGGGAACAACATTTGGAAACACCTTTATAATCTGAAGCTTTGTTTTTCTATTAAGTGTAATTTACAAGTATTGATATAAAATTATATTGGCTGGTATATAATGTATATGTCATAATTCCATAGAAATTATGTACATCCTGTGGCATGTTAATATAATCACGACATCAAAGTACAAATTTCCTTTACGTGTAACATGTATATGCTAATTATTATGTGTAGTATATATATAATGTATGTATTAATTACATATAACCATTGTATATATGTCTACTATTATTCATGTATCTACTCAGTATATCCAGTCTGTATGTCTTTAATTTGGCCTGATCATATAAAATCCACTTCTTGTATATCTCTATAAATGTTCGGTGTATTTTACTTTTATTCTTATAGTTATGCCTTTGGCTCAAGACAATTATCTTGTGCAATTCACTGGTTATAACAATACTATATCACACATTGTATTACACTGTAAAAAAGTAATTGGCTAATTAAACCTTCACTTGGTTGCAGGAGTTTCAATGCAATTGTATTTTCCTGCACGCTAATTGTCAGCTTTTATTTAACTATATTGAATTAATTAACATAAAAATGTACAGGAATTTGTACTTGTAATAGCAAACAACATGTGATCATTGTGATGTATAATTACTATGGGATTTGTATGTTCAAAATACATTGTTACCATTCTTTATTACGGCACGTACTCTATATACATGTACTAGTCAATTTAGATGAAAATCAAATTACTTAAAACATAACTGGACAAGAAAGCAGCATTGAGTCTCAGGAGGAATTAAAACTCATGTAACCAAACAAGGGTTAAAATAGCCCATTCATTTTTACGGTGTAGTTCTGGAATCTCATACATATCATCCTTGAAATCATTGTGTTTGCCTACACTTATCATAAACTGAGGTGTTTAAACATACCAGCACATAGCAGTGCATAATGCTCGGTTGAGTGAGTAACACATTATTTAATAAACACTGGTTGTTAAGTGCATTGGTATACACTTAAAAACCTGAATGACAAAACAAATGATAGTAACACATTCATTGGAGCATGATGTTGTGACATTTTTCATACATACTTCTCAACAAGAAGTTACATTGTTGATATACAAGTAATACATATGATAATCTTCCATGCATATGTGTTGGTATTGTTCTAGTTCTTGGGTACTGGAACTAAATTCAATTTTAGCATCTCATCACAACATTTGGTTGGGGAACTAAACTAGAACTAAAACTAAACTAATTTTGTTTTCAATCATAGTACTAGAACTGGAAATAAACTAAAATTGAAGGAGCTAGAGGTACTAGAACTAAAACTAAATTGAATTACTGTATAGCAAGAAAATTTGGAGGATGAGACGCCAAATTAAAACATGCCAAAATGTAATTATCCCAAAAATATGTGTAGTCAGAGTGCAATATATTTCTTTTCCACTCTCTAACTTTCATATTTTATAAGATGGAAGATTCTAACTTACTTTACTGGAAAGATCAGTTCTTAAGAAAGCCATTGATGTAAAATGTATACGTCACTATCAGCAAGAGGACAGCAAGGCGAGTGCCTAAAAGAAAAATAATTCCACAGCAATGCCAACATCTTTCCTAGCCAGTATAACTTCCACATTTTAAACAGCAGTGAATTTTAACTCACTTAGTTAGACATAAGACCTTATAAGAAGGCCAATCACACCAAAAACATGCTTTGTTAGCTACAGGAAAGCAGCAAAGTGAGTGTTTGAAACTGTAGTAGTCAGTGGTGATGCCCATACATAGCTAGCGCACCTAAAAACTGCAATCTTACATATATAGCAACATGTTATACAGAACTACATGTAGATATAGAACACACTACAAGGGGTGTAGTCAGTTAATTGTTTCAATTTGCCAAATTTAAAATCGCCAAATACCTATTGAGGAGAATTTCGCCAAGTATTTTGACATCCAAAATTTGTGGCTATATGTTATACTAAGCTAAACATTTTTAAGGATTGAGTACTATAACTAATACTAACTTTTCTGCATTGGTTACTAGAACTAATACTAAACTAAAGTGATATTAGCACCAAGTGCTAGAACTAATACTAGTACTAAAAATAATTTTCTTCACTAGCACAACACTACTATATGTATATTTATTATACTATGTGTATATTTATTATAGACTCTCTCAGTCAAGTAAACATGATGAAGAAACGTCTCTATACTGTCACTGGTAGTAGTGATGAGGTTCTGAGATGGGAAGAGCACGGGGTAACGATACATGTCCCTGCAGGTGTTGTGCAGCCAGGGACATGTTGTGATATAGCTGTCTTCCCTATTCTGGAAGGAAAGTTTGTATTTCCATATAATCATACTCCAGTCAGTGCTATATATGCCATTGGAACATCATGTGAACTACTCAAACCTATAAAGATTGAATTACAGCATTGTGTTAATGTTACAGAGGGGAACAAAGGACGTTTGAGGTTTGCTAAAGCTAAGAATGATGACTTTAATCCTCCATATGAATTCCAAACATGTGGAAATGGTGTGTTTTCTGCTGAATCTCAGTACGGTTCTCTAGAGTGTTATAGTTTCTCATTGTATACTATTCTGATGAGAATTGGTATATGGTTCTTTGGCAATCCTATTACAAGATACAAGGCCCAGCTATTTTACACAAAGAGCACGATTGTTTCCAATCTATGGACTGTATGGTTTGTTGTTACTAAGGATATCAATTCTTATAAAGAGGTGAATGTCTAATAACTTCTACCTACACTCACATTATTATGTTTTGAATCACACTATTACAGAGCATGTATATTTTAGTACAACTCCTGTATTTTTGTTCTGATAGGGCAACACAATTTTGCTAGCTAATTATTTTATATATTTGGTATTCATTATTCTGTTGCTACGGGAAGAATGACTATTAAAATTATTTTTCAATAATACGTAATTATTTTTGTATTACATGATTTATCATTTCTATTTACTATAATTATATACATGTATATGCACCTTTTTAATATCAGAATGCTCAAAAGGAAACGGTTGGATATACAAATAGAAGTGAACTCACATTCAGCTTTCAAAAATCTGAAATAACACTACAAATTGCAAAGGAGTCTACTGTTGATGGATGGGAGATTCTACCTCATCAATATCCCTGTGAGGTAAACTACAATTACTTACTGTATATAATATATATATATATATATATATATATAGCATGCTACCATGGCAACCGTTTGATGTGGTTAGGTCTTATATTTTTGTATAGAGAGCTGTGAATCTTTAATCTATCAGCATACAATATATTGCATATAGTACACTTACAGTTCTTATATAAAACAATATAAAACCTTGGTTTAGTGTCCTCAGATGTGAAATAGCCCTCGCAGGCTCGGGCTATATCACATCCTTGGACACTAAACCTCGGGTCTATATTTTGTATATAAGACCTGTAAGTGTACTATATGTAATATTTATAACACCCCACGAGTGCTATATGGGATTTATAAGCAGCGAGCCTGAGGGCGAGGTGGTTATAAATTCCATATAGCACGAGTGGGGGTGTTATAAATAATATATGGTATGATGAAGTAACACTTGCTTTTACTGATGCGCATGCGCGTGATAAACGTTTAACCAGTAACCACGTTGTTTCACTGTTCACTGTGTTCAGTATCAGGAGATGGCAGCGAAGGAAAACTTACCTCTGTTGAAGAAGCGCAAATTGTCCTTGTCGTTGAAAAATCGATTCAAAGCAGTTACAAATGATGAGCTGGAAGACTTATCTAAAGTGAGGTTGACTAAAAACACTATACAAAGCACACCGTGGGCTATGAAGAATGAGATTTTACTACCGTCTTGTTCCTTCGACACCTTTAGTAAGTGGTTGTGCGTTTATGTAGCCGAGACCAGGTCACAGACAGGTGAAGTGTATCCACCTACAACGGTACATTCACTACTTTCAGGTATCCTTCGTCACATGAAGTCGGTAAACCCTATGTATCCAAACTTCTTTGACAAAAACGATCCATTTTCCACATTCAACGTTACAATGGATAATTTGTTCAAGAATCTGCGATCTATCATCCACCATCTGTTTTTGCAATGGATAATTTGTTCAAGAATCTGCGATCCGTCATCCACCATCTGTTTTTACAATGGATAATTTGTTCAAGAATCTGTGATCTATCATCCTCCATCTGTTTCTCAACCAATGGCAGGTTCTCATTACTACAATTGTACTGTTAACATGTATGTAAAATTTGTTTTCATTGAGTTGTTATTTTATCACACTTCAATAAATTATCATTATTCAAAGACTAAGGTGTTAACAAACCACAGTGCATGTATGAAAGATCAAAGGGATATATAAGCATCCAGTGCACTGTATTGGGTCATATAGCACTGTTGATTCCTTTGATGTGTTACTTCATCATACTATATATATTACATATATATATATATATATATATAATTATATATATATATATATATATAACTTTTATTATTTTTGTTTAGTAGGGAGTTTGCAAAATCATTTTTCACATCTTTTTTTTTCCACAGATAGTAAAAGAAGATGTGGATTCATATGGCTTCTATAATGCAAGTCTTCCTCAGTTTAGTTTTGATTTACTAGCTAGATGGCTGTACTGAAAGATTACACCACCAAATAAATATCAAAGGAGCTACTTATTCTGAGCTTTCTCTCTTCTTAAACTGTTACTTGGATACAATTGTTGAAGGTTAGCAGCAATTAGGCCTAATGTTAATTTTCAATGTCTATTAGCTTTATGATTTTAATTCTCACCACATGTAGATGGAGTGTTAAAATAGTTTGATTGTGTGTGTGTGTGTGTATGTGTAAATAAGGCTGTGAGAATCACTGTAGCCGTATGCCACTTAGGACATTATTATTATCATGTGTATTTATATTTATTGTTATTTCATTAGATGATTCAATTACTATGTCACCATACAAAATTCTCAAGTCAAACGTAACAGATTTACTTAATAATGTTATATCTGCTCCGGGTAAACTTGCAGATCACCTTTTTGCATATGATCTAATAGGAGAACCTTTCAGAAATGAAGTGAAGACTACACCAAGTCTTAGTCAATATGATAAAGCCAGTAAACTAGTTAATACTGTACTTGATTCTCTGAAAACTTTCAATGAATATAGAATACTTCTCACATTTTGTGATATCTTAAAGGAACAAGATGATCCAAATCTTTGCAGAATAGCTATTACAATGATACGTGAATTAGGTATGATTTATATCAATAATTTACTCAAGGTACATACTATTATTTAGGTATTGCTGAACAAACAACTCAAGAAATGCAGTCCTCAATTAATAAAAGAGCAGTCAGTGATACTGGTTAATTCGATTGCACACACATAATTATAATTATACATACCCACTAAAATAATAATTGTATGGTACTCAAACATGTTTTCCTCAGATAATTATACTAATTTCAAGGTAATAGCATTTTTGCATGTCATGTGACTTTCTATTTTGTAGATATAAACTTAAGGAACAGAGACCACGAAAAACAGAAGCACACTTCTAAAATTAAAGGTGTACATTTATAATAGTTGATAAACATTTAGGAATAACTATATACAATGCATATGGAGAAAGCTAGTGTGTAGATGAAAATCATAGCATTGCACTAGCCACATATCTTAGATCTGGAACGAAACCAGGCTACAACAGCCTTACATGCTCCCAGTAGTTGTTTTCACAGGCTCTTGATAATTAATAACTTATCTTTATCCATTATTTTGGGAGACAATTTGACATTATATATAATCATTTGATATTATATTTTTTCCATTTCAGACATCACACCTGCTCATACCAATAAGGTTGCCAATAAAAAGCAAATATATGGGATTACTGTCTCACTTCTTTTCTTGTTGATTATTGTAATTTCTGTATTTGTATATTTAATAACTTTTGTTATATAGTCATCTGATTGATAATAATTATACTGCTAGATCTAATATGGAGTATGACTTAAATTTAACCATAGTGAATATTATATTATTATAATTATTTGTATAATACTTTTACATACACTTTATAATACTGCTTACTATAGTATTACTGTATTAGCTTCAACACTTCAACCTTTCTCATTATCTTGCTTCATAAACACCCCAGTGAGTTATTGTACTTCTAATGATGACTTCTCAGAGTCCAAATCAAGTAACTTTTTTGGATTTGCCAAGCCAGTTGAAAAGCTCGCTCATACAGTCACTCCACCCACCTATTGGGCTTGGGGGTATGACACTAGGAAACGAATAATTAGTCTTGTGAGCTAACCTCTGACTGGCCAATGATGAGGAAGATTCTGGTGGAACTGGTTGTATATACATACGTCTGGATAAGATTTGCATGGGTTTTGAACATATGCATGTGCATGACATACCCTTAGCAACATTGTCATTGATGACAACACATGCAGTATCTCATTTTAACAATTACAGTAGGAATCAAAAACACATGCCATCATTGGCAGAGACAGTTCAAAACGAGGGGGGTTACAAAGATTGGGTGGCTTGATGACAGTGGCAATATACAATGCAACTGACAGTGGGAGGGTGAAGGAGGGGGATCTTCTTGAAGCATGGAAGCTAAAACCTAAAGCTCCCTCAAAGAAGATCTATTCATAAAATTTAATACGAGATGTGAAATGAGTTAACTTAGATGCACCGCATGTCACATTAGTGACAGTGCAGTATAGACAATGATTACAAAAGGAGGGGGTTCAAGTCCCTTTTGCAATTGCCCAACACCTCCACCACAAAACCAAGACTTATTGCAATCACCTATGTATATAGTACCTTTGGAACAGTAACATCAATAATTATTAAATATACATAATATATATATATAAATATATATAAATATATATATATATATATAATATTATGTCTCGCGAGCCAGACTCCTCCCCTTTCTGAGATCGGATCGCCAACGGGCGATCTCAAAAAGGGGAGGAGTCTGGTTTGCGAGGCTATACGTTAGTCTGTCTGATGTAGCCATATCTCCGCGGAGGTTTGACTACGCGAGACTATATACATTTATGGCCATTGAGTCTTGAGACACACAGCCTGGACAGTGAGACGTTTCTGTCTATGCAGGTAATTGAATTTAGTGAAAAGAAAGGGCGAGTTTTACTCCGTGCAATTACAAACAAAGAGGAAATTGAACACTTGGAAGGAAATTAATTTAGCAGATTACTATTATACGTATTTCTGCTGCTTATATAACTATATATTAGTAACTAATTTTATTACAGGAAGTGCACAATATAAACTATTGTAAAGAGAAAGGGAGTGGCTCGTCAAAACAGAATATATATCTTTGGAAGAAACTGATTCGGTATGTTGCTATATACATTCCTACATAGTTAATATTATATCTATTTTCTAGATTATTAACTATAAACATGCACATATAATTACATGTATATACATTTACCTCTGTTGTTATAGGGGAAGTACATAACCTATAGTTTCACTAACCAGCCTGTATTTGTAAGGGCCTGTGAGCTCAAGCAACCTAGTCGTTGCACTGTTAATTTAGTCTGGGCAGCCACCACCTTCACATGAAGGGAAGGGTTTGGTGTGGCATACAAGTTGTGCAGTTCCCAGCATTCTTGGGAAAAACTAAACGTAATGGACACAATTAATAGTAGGCTTAATTTGTCTTGCACAACTCATATATGTATACCATACCAGTCCTTTCTTCTCTATCAGTGTTTTTTTAGGATCATAATTGTTATTTGGAGGGGAAGATTAGCTTTACTTCCTCTAATACAAGTGCAGTACACAGATTAATGTAAAAGATTTTTTTAAGGGGGTGAATTATCGCCCTGAATAAAACATTGCTCCTTGCAAAGAGGCTGGCCTTTCAGACTATGTCAATCTATGTTTAAGTAGCTAGTATATATTACAAGACTGATAGATGCCCTGTCAATTTTTAACTTATGATTTATAATAGTAATTACAATATTAATGTTGCCAGCCATCATTCAGTTTTATACTGATTTTTTATCTTAGTAGTATGGCCAAATTAATATATATTATTTTCTTCTATCACTGCAATAATAGAATTGTTAAAATAACAAATGTATTGGTTAGTGTAGTTGCTTGGATCAGTTGATTGTTTAGGATACATAATGTATGTAACGCCGTAGCTACTTTGTACTAATTATATTAAAATACGTAAGCGATATATGTACCACTTATAATCAATTATCATGCCTAATATTCCATATTAGATGTACAAAGAAATTTACACTAATTTCATTAAAGTGTTTATTCTGCTTCTTTGTACATATAATAGATAGGATAAGGATGCATTTACAATTATTGGATTATAAATACATGTATATCCATAACAACCTACATGACTAATTAAAATACAACTGTACTAACCAATAAATTATTTATTTATTTTTGCAGTGATATACTGCCTCAGATTCACTGTTTTGAACTTGAAGCACAATTTCATTCTTGTAAGTTGTACATTGTCATACAACCTAACAAACACTTCTTGAGGTGAGGGAATCAAAATTAATGATGCACTGATAATCAGAGCAGAGTTGGGTGTCTATAATTATAGTTTTAGTAAACTAAATCTTACTGAGGAAATTTACATTTTATTTGAAATAATTAGAAACCAGAAAGAAGATGTAATATCGGTATTGGTTATTGATACATGTCTAAAGTAATTATTGGTTTATCAGTACAATGGTAAACATTGTATCGCTACATCACTAATAACATCCAATATCTTTTATTGAAGTTGTAATTCAGTCTCCATCAAACAAAATGAGACATTATTTTGTTAGTACACAAACTAAACATTTAAGTACAAATACTTATATCCTGTTGCTATGTGGTTTATAAGATTAGGCACAGGAGACATAATTATGTACCCACCTCCACATAATCTGATTGCTCCAAAGCCTTACTATCATACTATAACCTTAATGAAGTTCAATGCCAGACTACATTGGAGCTACAAAAATAAAACATATGTATAAATATTGATGAAGTATTATCACACAAGATGTAAATTTATTATGATATTAATTATACCAAAAAATCTATTCATTATAATTCCACAGTGGGTTCACACTCTTAATACATGCATAAATGGTTATATGTGCATCATCCTCACTATAATTATTTTAATTGGTATACTTCATGTAGTTTTTGTAGCAGTTCTAGTATATATAACAGAATGATAATTTTTAGGAGGCACAAATACAATATTAATATTGTACTTCAAACATTAGGAGAGAGTGTGAGAGAAATTTTTTGAAATTGAGTAACTGTGCTAAACTGCTATATTGTTTGTAATGTGTCCATGTGGCAATCTCTATTGAGGGAGTGCTTCACCCTGAATGAATGGGCTGACCAGATAGCTGATCTCCTTATTGTGTTAGATGAGACCACCCCCATTAACTCTTTTAATATATTATTATATATATATATACAGCATTTAATAAATGATGAATAACTGTACACTGCCCACTCTATATTCAAGGTGGAACTAAAGCCTGTCCACACTTTTTTTGGTTGTGCACGTGTACCTGTTTTGGAGGGAATATACCTCAGGTATTTAACCTCATTTCACCCAAATGGACAGACATGTCAAAATTTCCCCCAAACCTGCTCTGTGTAGATGTCCATTGTTAACTTAATTTCACTAGTTAGTGAATTATTAAATAGTTGAATATCATAAACATATGAGCACAGCCACATTTATACACATAATAATGTGTTAGTTTCATTTGTGTGAGCTTCATTACTGATTACAAGATTATAGCCAACTGCTGTCATGAATGTTTGACATACTGTAAGCAGCAGTTGGGGTAGCTGCTCCTATGCAGAAGCTGTGCTCACTATGTGCTTGAAGATCAATTCCAACGTTTTGTAGTGCAAAGAACCTGTAATAGTTCGCTCCTTTGCAGACATCTGCCCAGTAACTACAATACTTATATACCGGCAAGTAGACAAATCTTGAAGGACGAGCAGAAGTTAAAGGTATTGTTTGTGTGCAGATGTGTATTGTATAGGGCGTTTCTGAAACTGCACAGTAGTCTCCAGTTAGGGGATGACCATTGGAATGATCTCTCCAGAGGTATTGCATGAAGACGTGCATTGAGCTGTCTGTGAGAAAGAAGTGGTAAATTACATAATATTGCATCTACAGTATGGTTTTCTGAACTCTTAATATTCTCGAAATGCTGAAGAGGAATTGAGCATAAAAGAAAAATAGGCTGTTGTCACAATGGCAATGGACTACTGTTCTCTGTCAATGGAGACCCCAGAGAGTTGCTGCTGCTACTAGGTTCATTAGTTTATTTGTTATTATGTTATTTTCTTGCCAATCTGGCCATTGCATTTGAATCAAAGTTGGAGATCAAATGGCCCGATGAACCTGAAGCATCTGACAAAATGTGTTGGACTGGGTACATTGCACAGAACAGAATGGAAAAAATAACAAATGAATTGATTAGTGCCATTGCAAGAGTTAACTATTAGTTGTTTTTTCAGGATACATACATCTAACACCACCGCTACTTTGTACTAAAAGATGTATGTAGCAATAATTATGATGACTAATATCTGATATTAGATGCACAACGAAACCTATATTGATTTAATTAAAGTATTTATTATGCTTCTTTGTACAGGACAGGATAAGGAAATTGAAATTAAAAATATTTAATTACAATTCCATGTATATCCATAACAAACTACATGACTAATTAAATTTCAATTCCTTGCATCCAGCTTTCTGGATGCAAGTTTATATAATTTATATGTTTTTGTCACTTGCGTGAGTATGCATTCTATACATAGTTAATCATTTCGCAAAGCTCGGCCAATTAATAGGCATGGCATCTAATAGAATGCGTTCCGGCCTCCAGCTCCACAGACCAGCAGGAAGAAAGCTGCTTGTAGCTTTATGTAGAAACAGGAACTAAAAGCTCTCATAGGTACAATATATTCCTAAAGTTCTACATGAACCTATAAAAACTAAGAAAAGTATAATTTAATAACCAAAAAATAACTATAATAGGATAGATATTGTGTTTTATACAAAAGAAACTCAGCCATGTTTAAGAGGTGGGCAGTAGCTAATTATCAATATAGCCACTGCCCATCTCTAATACCTGTGACTTAACTACTATACATGAATCCTAAATGATGTAATTGTTTCCATACAGATATTCATAATGATTGATCTCATACAATGGAGAGTTTGTATTGGAATGTGGTGTGGTCATATGAAGTCTATCAAGAAGAAAAGCAGACTTGCTGGCAACATGAAAAGTCATCCAGGTACTGAGAGGATGAACTTGGAGAATGAAAATGTTGAAATATTTTCGAATATTCTCAGGAGATTACTCTGTCATATTACTGTGTGGTTTTATATACTAACTGTGTGTGTATTTCTGCAACTGGTACTCTCTGGGGATGTGGAATCAAATCCTGGACCTGTGGGTTAGTTATTACTGTGTTTAATATAGTACTAAACACATATTTATAACTTGCATATACATTATGTTTCATGAAGTATAATTACTTACAATTTTTTTCCATATTCACTAACAGAGATTACTCCTGGTAAAGCAGTAGTTCTGCTCGGTGATTGTGGATTTAATTTTAAAAGCAATTGGAATCGGTTATCAAGTATCCTGATTGTTCCGGCAGAGCTAAAGGGAAAGATGAGAGCTATAATAAAGGAAGATGAAACATATGAATATGCAATAGAAATAGCATTGGATTGGTGGATTAAGAACACATCAGAAGCATCATGGAAAGAGTTAATATCATCAGTAGACAGGTGTGGTGAGAAAGATACTGCACATGCAATGAGGAAAAAACTAATTGAAGAAGGTAATTATAGTTAAGCTCATGAGCTTAAGTGTTGCTTGTATTCATTACACTAACATAATTATTCTTCCTATCGAATACGGGAAGCTACCCACAAACTCTCCAGCTCCCAAATCACACACAACCATCCACAATAGGTTTCTAATTTGCATGAAGATATACTCCAACTTTTGGCCACATTTTGACTTCTAAAACTGAATCTGAACATTTAAAAATGTGATTATGAAACTATCATGATTATTTCAATTCAAACCTTTCGTGGTGCCTCAAATTACTAGTCTTTTTTCATACATGTATTTTTCTGTAAAAAAAACATTTCCAATCTTGAGAACTGTATTGTATACATGTTTGCTTACAACACACACTTGTTACTTTTTTAGATACATCAATGAATGAATGTGAAGAGAATGATGGTGTAACAGAACCAAAGAAAATATTAAGTACTGAATATCGGGAGAGATTACTGAGACATGTAGCTGAGATTACTACACTGGGTGATTGGAAACGTGTTGGAATTTTACTAGGATTATCAGATTCTGATGTTAAAGAAATAGAACACGATAATCATTTTATAATGAGAAACTGTATGTTAGCGATGTTTAATAAATGGTTGAAGATGGATACAAGTTTCTCTACATATGAAGAAGGGCTACTGAAATTATCGAATAAACTTGGTATGGTAGGAGAAAATGCATTAGCAAACCAACTGAAACAAGAATGTGGTAAGTGGAACATTTTGCATCATAAGTGTGATTATATATAATGGACATTGAGAATACTTAATAATAATGGAGTTTAGTAATGAATAAATACAACATTTAGTTCAGCAGTGATATATATACATACTACACAGATCTTTAGTGTACTTTCTGGTATAGTATCCATTATCCTAAATTAGTAACTTTATTATAATGAATGAACTAAAGTGTAGAACCCTCGCTACCTATTGCTAAAACAGCAAGGCTTTAGAACAACTTTGCCTAAGTAACCTATTGCAACAGCCAGAAACACACCATTCGTATCAACACTAAGAAGTCACTAGTACATCATGAATATGCAAATTGTGGGGATAGCATGGCCATCAGATTTCTTGAAAACTAGCGAATTTATGGACAAAACTTCACAAATAGCTGTGTAAACACTCGTTAGAACGACAGACAAAATCCAAGAAACAAAGCTTCAAAGAGACAAAAGTTAGTGTTTCAGTGTTTTCTGCTGACATCAGCGAAAACGATAAAATTTCAAGATGGCGACAGATCGACGAGTATTTACACGGCTGTATCTTTTCCATCGAAGAGTATTTCAACAAATTGCTCATATTGCGGGAAAATCATAACCAACAAGTTTGAAAATGTACCTTTAAAATCTGCACGAGTGAGTATCCACGAAGTTTGGTTAGAGACACACTCACTCACTCACTCACTCACTCACAAACCGACTACTATAACCCTCCGCCTACGCGCTCGGGTTAATTATAATGATTATGTGTGACTTGTGCGTGGGCAACTGAGTCTTATTGGTTTTTCCCAAAATGGTTTCAGCAATTCTTCATAACTTTTAAATCTTGCAGTTTTTGTATCATCCAGAAATAAATTTTGTTAATGTCTTACTGATTAACAGGCAGTTGATTTTAAGCAATTGGTAAAACGTTAAAATTATATAAGAATTTTCTCAAACAGTCACATGAATATTATATTTTATACTTCAATACCATGATGCTTCAGACTTTTCGCAACTCATTTCTGGTAATATCAGTCCTCTGTTGTAAATAAAGTCCTCTACAAGGTAATACAGGTTTCCTGTGTTGCGATTGTTAATCTCATATATTCAGTTTCTGTGTCTGTACTAAAAATTCAAACAAACTGTACATCCAGATTTTTGTGATAATAATTTTTGCAACAGTGTGTCAATCTAACAGCCATGTTTTGTGTAGCTTGAAATTGTTATAGCTATAATTATTCTTAACTGAATCTATAATTTGTGGTTATCGCATTTATCAACATAATTTTGAGGAGCAGCCCCACACATTCCTGAAGATCTCGACAATTTGTTGACTGCAACTTCATTGGAAAAATATTGTTTACGGTCTGGTAATCCTCCTGTTCTGTTGAAGTATGATAAAATAGACATCTCTCACATCCACTGCCCATTGTAGCACATGTGATTGGCAAATTTTGCAAATAATTGACGAAATGTTAAATTAGCAAAACTGTCTACCTTGCAAAAATTACCTGGTATATGGTATATATGGTATATATGTTCTCTAAAGCACTATGACTTCACTAATTTCTAGGGATATGATTGGTTATGCATATACGTCTGATGAGATGCTAATTATATAAAATTAAATATACAGCTAAAAATAATTATATATATATATAATTATATATGTGTTATATATATCATGTTTCAGAGGTCTATATGCGTTATATAAACCTGCCATGAGGTAAGATATCACCCGAGGGCGTAGCCCGAGGGTGATATCATCCGAGTTGGCAGGTTTATATAACGCATATAGACAGATGAAACATGTTATATCTGATATATTTTAGAATGAGATTCATACCTTGGATTGTCCTGCAAGAGATTGTCATTGAGTCCGTAAGAAATCGCCATCGAGTTTCACAAGGTTGATATTTTAAAATATCAACCTATTTTGAGGTTTATATGAGAAATATAAACTTACACGCCCCATAGAAATGTATGGGCTATGAATCTCATTATGAGATATATATAATTATATATACATTATATTGCTCAAATTTTCTATTAATGAACAACTGCTCTGCTGCTATGGAAGTGGCTGGTAGAGTTACCAGCCATTTTTACAGTTTGCAAGTGGATGAGTATTGATCATTAATAGAATTCAAATCAGTCACAAAAAAGCAAAGCCCCATTCTAGAGAGCTATAATCACAGTTCAAATAAGAGATCTCGTAATATGTACTAAACACTTCACACAGGTTTGTTATTAGATGAGTTATCTTCTCAAGTCACCACTGATACTGACAGGTTTGTCCAAGAATTGCGTGATCAATATCTTCAAAATTCTGTAGTATATAATGGCTTGTTAGACAGACGTATTGATGGAGAAAAGTTTGGACAACTAGGACTCATTAAGGGACATGGAGGATGTCTTTCTGAACCAGAGGGGATGAAGAGGTTATGGGATATGTTACGAGGGAAATTAGATAACATAATGAATGTATCAGAGAAAATAGATATACAAGATGTACTGAAACATAATGATGACAATAGTCCAATCAAAGTAGTAGTTGATGGACCTCCAGGTGTAGGAAAAACTACACTTTGTCATAAACTGTGTAACATGTGGGCTAAGAATGAACTGAAGAAATGTTACTTTGATCTTGTCTTTGCTGTTTCTCTCAGAGATGAGGAAGCATCATCAGCCGAAAGTATATCTGATCTTGTTTCTTTATTTCATAGTAGTAAAAAGCTTTGTGAAACTGTTGGCGATCAGATCATGGAGACAAATGGTAGAGGTCTGTTACTAATATTTGATGGATGGGATGAGTTTAAGGGAAGAGAGCAAAACAGATCATTCATACTGGATATTATTCAAGGAAGACAACTACACAAATGTAATGTACTAGTTACTTCACGTGCTTATGCTTCAGCAAAACTTCTTCAACTACACAGTGTTAATCGTCATGTTGAAGTATTAGGTTTTGAGGAAGAAGAGATTTTTTCATGCATCAGGAATGCGCTGATCATGACTGAAGAGAATGCTGAACATTTAATAGAGGAATTGGAGATTAGGAAAGATGTCTTGTCATTATGTTATATACCATTTGTATGTTCCATGTTAGTGCGAGTTTATCAGCTGAGTGGCTTTATTCTTCCTAACACTTTGACTAAGTTTTACAAGAAATATGTTCTTTATGCTGTAAAGAGATCGATGAAGAAACAAGAACTTGATCCAGACACAGTTGAATCACTTGAGGAACTACAACGAGGTCAAAAGAGAGCATTTGATGAACTTTGTTGTTGTGTTTATGAGAAGCTGAAGACACACAATACCACTTTCAATAGAAATGAAATACTAAAGTTATCACATTCATTAAAGTGTGAACATTTTGGATTAATGAACTGTTACAAGATAGCAGACACCACTAAATATCAGTTTCTTCATCTAACCATTCAGGAGTTCCTGGCAGCATGGTGGATAACTCACCGTGGTGATCAAAAAATGTTGTTTAGAGAACATTTCCAGGATACTCACTTTCGCATGACACTTAGATTTGTGGCAGGTCTGACTGAACTTAAAGATGACAGCTATCAAGAGTATTTCAGTAAAGAGGTAGACTTACAGTGTATAAGGAAACCATTGTTTGGTTTTAAATCACATCAGTACTTTATGTTTCATCAGAATCCACAAATGCTTTGTGATGACATTCGTTATTCAATCTTGACTGCATATCCTCTTCATGAACCCTATTATGATATAGATACTATACAATTGCTTCATCTAATTTATGAGTCTGAAAACAAAGTATTGTGTCAGATATTTGTTTCATCCATTAAAAACTCCTCTCTCTGTGTAAATAGAGTAAATTCGTCACAGTTTGATTTATTGTGTTTGTCCTTTCTTCTGAAGAACTCAAAGATCACTTGGAATTATCTTCATCATGAATATGTTCCTGATGACATGCTGAAACTTTCCAATGAAGATTCAAACATGACTAATTGCATTGTAATGAAAACAGAATATCATGATATCACATCAGTAATCAAGATACACCAATCACCATTGTGTCAGTACCTTCATGAAAGTTATATTGATGTACTCTATCCATCTTGTACGATACATCATGATTCAGTTGTGATCATGTTCACACAGCTATTTAAACTGCCTCATCTGACTATCCTACATGTACACTTTAAAAATTTCTTTTCTACTCAACCAGAAGATCATAATGATAATGAATTATTAGTGGAAATGGAGAAGGTATTGTCTACAAATCATACTATTAATGAGTTTTTAACTGATTTGTCAGATTTGCCGTTCAACTCATTAATAAATAGTTTGCTTACTGGAGTAGAGAGAAATGATACAATCCAGTCCTTTTCACTATCATCAGACTTTACTCATACTAAGTCAATACAAATTGAAGAGCTATTGAAAAACAACCAAACCTTACAAGCTGTTAAACTGAATATACCTATTAAAGGAATACTCCCACCTCTATGTATCATACCAGTTAATAAATCTCTTATAGCACTAAATATCAGTAATGATACAGTACATGATATCATAACATATCCTGTAAAGAAAACAGAAACATTGTCACCTGGATTAGAAAATGTTGGAAGAAATATTACTAACTTGAAAAGTCTATCCCTATATAAACCATTGATGCCATTCATTATCTATTTAGATTCTAACCCTTTTCTACAACATCTGGATATAAAACTTAACAAAGAAGAGAGCCTTAACGAAATATTTAACACTCTCACCAGTAACAGAACTGTCATAGCTCTTAGAATAAAATACTGGTGTTCTTTTCATGATGAAGTGGGAAAATCTCTTCAATTGATGTTATCATCAAACAAATCACTACAATGTCTGGAGATCAACGGCCTATTATTCAATTATACATTACTTTTCAAATACCTGACTACTGGTCTTAGAAGAAACAATACACTACAAGAACTGTATGTAGGCATTGAATTATCAGAAAATATTAATTTGAAGGAATTCTTTGAAGCTACTGATAATCTAAAATCACTGAGATTGATATTTTACACATGGGAGATCTCTGAGCAGGTATTAACATCATTGTATCATGAAGAAATAATTCCTGATGTTACAAATATGTTGAAGAGAAATGAAGACATGAAGTTTCTGGAAGTTATATTCTATCCAGTACATTCACTATCTGAAGATACATATAAAGACTGGATATCAATGATACATCAATTCTGGGAAACTGTGTTACTACATCCATCATTATGTTATGTTAGGATTCCAGAATCATCTATTATGATAGACATACTAAATGATATGAAGAAAACACTCTTTACTCAACGTAAAGAAAAGAAACTTGGTCCACATCCATTAGTAAAAATAAGTGATGTACTGTCTTATCAAGAAATAATAAATCTTGTATGAATAAGAATACACAGTACTGAACTATTTTTTCTGTTTACATCAGTGTTGTTTTAGTATTAAATTTTGTTTTAGTTATGATTTTAGTTATAGTTCAGAGTTTGAAAATCTTATTGATTTTGTTATAGTTTTAGTACCAACTTGAAAAATGCCTTTTGATTCTGTTTTAGTTCCTGTTATAAATTGCAAATATGTTATTGATTTTGATTCTGTTCCTGGTTTTTGATTAGTTCTTGACAACTCAGAATTAAATTAATGAAATTAAACTTTTGAATCATCAAATTAGTGAAACTACTAGTATACATATTCATGTACTTCTTTCTAGTAAGCAGGTAATATTTTCATTTTAGTTCTGTTCTAGTTCTAGTTCACAATCTAAAAATTGTTTTAGTTATGATTTAGTTCTGGGTCTGAGTTTCAAAAAATTTTTAGTTATAGTTTTAGTTGCAAGAACTAAAATTGAAAAGTGGTACTAAAAGTGGCTTTTATATAGTTTTAGTACCGATGGAACTAAAACAACACTAGTTTACATATAATTATTATAAGTGTAAAAGATATTTTATGTTTGTAATTATGTTGTTAGTGTTTATCTAAACTGATATCTCAACTCTACTGTTACATCATGAATCTCTACATCAACTATAAGAAGAAAATGAAGTTTTGTGAATAGTAATTAGTTGTAAGTATACAAAGGACATCACATGAACACAAGTGTGAAGAGTGTGTGTGTATACACGTATGTGTGCAATATGTGAAGACAGTGTGTGTGTGCTTGTGTGTGTGTACCTGTATGTGTGTATGTATCTATGTATGTATGTATGCGACTATGAGTGCGTGTATGTACGTATGTTTGTATGTATATATGTATGTTGTATATATGTTGTATGTATGTTGTATGTATGCATGCAACTATGTGTGTATGTATGTATGCATGTATGCATATTTGTACGTTTCTATGCGAATATCAGTCTATATATATGTGTATATGTACATGTATGACACTATTTGTGTATATATGTATGTACGTGTATGAGTGTATATATGTATGTATGCGACTATGTGTGTATATATGTATGTATGTATGTATGTATGTATTTATGTATGAGTCTATGTGCGTATGTATTTATGTGTGTATGTATGTACATGTATATATGTATGTATGCAATTATGTGCATATGTATGTATGTGTGCATGTATGCATATTTGTACGTTTCTATGCGAATATCAGTCTATATATATGTGTATATGTACATGTATGACACTATTTGTGTATGTATGTATGTACGTGTATGTTTGTATATATGTATGTATGCGACTATGTGTGTATATATGTATGTATGTATGTATGTATGTACATGTTTGTATGTATGTATGTATGCAACTATGTATGTACATGTATGCATGTATGTATATATGTACAGTGTACATGTATGTATGTATGTATGTATGTATGTATGTATGTATGTATGTATGTATGTATGTTTTTATTTATGTATGTATGCGACTATGTGTGTATGTATGCAACTATGTATGTATGTATGTATGTATGTACATGTATGTATGTATGTATGTATGCCTGTATATATGTATGTATGTGTTTACGCAACTATGTGTGTATGTATGTATGCCTGTATGTATGTATGTATGTATGTATGTAGGTATGTATGTTTGTATAGATATATGTATGTATGTATGTAAACTGTATGTATGCGACTATGTGTGTGTGTATGTATGTATGTATGCATGTCTGTAAATTGTATGTATGTATGTATGTATGTATGTATGCGACTATGTGTGTGTGTATGTATGTATGTTTGTATGTATGTATGGAAATATGTGTGCATGTATGTATGTATGTGTGTATGTATCCATGTATGTAGGTATGTGAGTATGTATGAATATATGCATGTGAATATGTATCTATGAATATCTTTACGCTACTATGTGTGTATGTATGTATGCATGTATGTATGCATGTATGTATGTATGTATGTATGTACGTACGTATGTACATGTATGTATATATGTATGTATGTATGTATGTGACTATGTGAGTATGTATGTATGTATGTACGTATGTATTTATGTATGTGTGTATATATGTATGTATGTATGTCTTTACACAACTATGTGTGTATGTATGTATGTATGTATGTATGTATGTATGCGACTGTGTGTATGTATATATGCGTGTATGTGTATGTGTGTATGTATGAACTTTGATCACACTTCATTGCCTATGCTGCTCCCTTACCTCCCCTTACTAGTATTGAAGTTATTGAAGTTTCTACTAGTATTGAAGTTACTAGTATCTGTTTCTTCAGTTGTAGGTAGTAAGTGGACTTGACTTTGTATTTGTGATACATACATACATACATACACACATACATACATACATAGTCAATGCATGTGCGTATGTATGTATGTATGACATGTATGTAAATGCTCATGTATGTATGTATGTATGTATGTATATATGTATTACATATATACAAGTACATAAATGTACATACATACATGTACATGTGCATTTACATACATGTACATACATACATACATACATACATACACACATGCATGTATATGTATTGAGCTGAACCATGTACACACACCTACAGTCTTACATATACATGTAACTATAAACAAGCTGGTGCTACAGTATATATCAGTAACAAAATATATAGAGTGATAAGTACCCCTATGATTGCTTTGTGGTGTTCAGCATGCCTGAACACAACAGCCTATTATTTTGGTTATCTCCTTTTAAAGGATCTTGTAGAACTTCAGGAATCTATTTCAGGTAGGTATTAGTTCCAGTTTCTACGTAAGCTACTAGCAATATCCTTTCTTATGTAGAGCTTCAGCATGCATTCCATTATGCACTCCGCCCATTAATTGAACGAGGCCCTCGGAATGACGCAACTTCCTTAATTAAAGCACACTCGCGCAAGTGACACAACAATATAATATACTGTACATGTATTATATATATAAATATACATGTAGTTCGAACCCACAAAAAAGCAATCATAGGGATGACCCTATGGGCCATAAAAGACACCATACAGTATAGTAATTACTCAGTAGTTTCATTTCCACACTACAGTAGTTCAACAGTAGTTTTAACAGTAATTACTGTACATGTCAATTGAACACCACAGTAGTGAGACAGTCATTACTATACTATACTGACAATAGAACTAAGGTACATGTAATTACTGTTACTGTATAGTGACATTTTATTGACATACAGTATACATGTATATAGTATACATACCACCTATCAATGGTTTGTATAATACATGTATATATTTATTATGATTTAACAATTGAATTTGTGATAAGGTGTACATGTATATACAAATCTATACCTAACCATATCAAACAGTTGCCATGGCAACATAGTGTATTCAATTGTAGTGTGTGATAATGAACATCAAAAAGATTGATTGGAATTGGTGGTATTGAGAAGCTGGTTGTAATAGCATCACCAAGTGACTTTGTAATCCACTGATTTTGAATTTTACTGGTATTTATAGGCTGGATGAATAGTCAATATGTAAAGCTTCTTTAGGAAAAACTTTGAAGACTTTGAAGGTTCGCAGTCAGAAATAATGTCCAATACTGATACCAATTAGTGATCTGATTATCAGTGCATCACTTGTAACTATTATATATATGATATACAATGACATATACTGTAGCCATAGCAACTGAAGTGTACAACTGTATAATTGGAGGACTGTAGATAAATATATTCATACACTCATCAATCTGAATATTGACAGTGATTTGGTATGATTGAATAAATAAACTTAATAATATATTTTTTATTTTTATATCTTCACAGAATCAGAGAGTTGAAAATACTTTGTTTAGACAATAAACAGATATTCATATTCTGTTAATTGGATTTTAGAGGATTTTTGTATTCATTACAATTTGTTAATTTTTTGAAGAAAATAATTTATTTTTGATAATTAAACAAAAAAGAATCAATTCAAAAAATGGGATAGTGCTTCATGCAAGTATTGGACTAATTAGAGCATATATGGTAATACAATACTATGATAGAAACACAACATCTAGGATATACATGTGTAGCTAAATGTAGTACCATATATACTCTAATTATATCATGAAGCCTTACATGAAGCGAAAATGAATGATATTAACTTGATTGGTCGGCTAATGAAAATGGTTGATATTTCATATCAGGAGTCACGATATAATGTTATATTTATATACATGTAGTCTTGTATGGTATCAGATGTATGTTAGGTATATAGGGTTATACAATGGTACCTGACTTTATTAAGTTTGCATATTATGATGGGAGCTACACTTTAATAAAGTGATAGTCAACTGTACTTATAAGTAGTACTATAGTACTACTTTGTACTGTAATCATAGTAATGTGTGAATTCCCTTTACATTTGTATGTGATAGCATAGTACTAAGATGTAATACTGTGTAGTATATTCAAAGTACAGTGTACTTCACTCATACAGTACACTATAGTCAATGGAAGTACAATGGAAGTACAGTGATAGTATGTAAACTTAAATCCTTAAGTCTACTATTAATTGCATCCACTAGCGTCAGGTACTGTATTTGTTCTCAAATCACAATGACGTATTCCATTCATATCCTGTGGTTATAAAAGTATATTAGGCTTACTAAAACTAAAACTTGAGGGGGTTTAGTTTTAGCTAACTAACTAAAAGTGCCTACTGCTGGCCAGTTTCCATTTTAGTTAGTTATAATTATTCCAGTAGACTTGTAATTTAGTTATAGTTTTAGTTAAAACTATATAAAACAACACTAATACTAACAAACATACTTACACACATATATACATACATGATGCATACATTCATGCGTACATGTATATACACATATGTATGTATGTACATACAAACATGTATGTACATACATATATATATATATTATATACATACACAAATACATATACATTGTACATGTGCATGCATGCATTTATAAACACCACAGTAGTGAGACAGTAATTACTATACTATACTGACAGTAGAACTAAGATAATTACTTCTACTGTATGGTGACATTTTATTGAAATACATGTACATGTACTGTATGTACGTACCTACATGCATGTATGTATGTATGTACATGTATGTATGTATGTGTGTATGTATGCATGTCTGTCTGTTTGTCTCAATGAACGTACAATGTACCTCACACCAAGTTATGTAACCACCATCTTTCATGAACTTCTGAATGACGGTTTGCAATTCTTTGTCAATTCTAGATCTGAGATTAATTATGATGCAATCAAAAGTTGTTACTATTTTTAGAAACATACTGTATTACGTAATATAATTCCATAGCAATAATATACATCACATGACTACATGTACGCAGTTTGTGACCTACATCCTGAAATGGAAAAAACTGAAATAGTAACAAACTGAATTACATCATGATCAACAGTCTATATATAGTAACATATTCTATACATAGTAACAAACATGATCAACAGTCTATATATAGTAACATATTCAATACATAGTAACAAACTGAATTACATCATGATCAACAGTCTATATATAGTAACATATTCTATATATAGTAACAAACTGAATTACATCATAATCAATAGTCTATATATAGTAACAATAACTACATACCCTTCTCTTCTCTTTCTCAGCTACTGTCATATCTATTTTATCCATCAATGGACGACAAAGGTGTTCCCAAAAGTTTGAATTGTCTGACTGAAGACCTTCAAGAGCTCCTGTGTGTCGTCCATGCCAAAGGGTACGTAACCATGCCATTCCAGATGACAAGAGCAGCAATGGAAAAGGAGGGGTCTAATTACAAGGAATAGATAGATAGATAGATAGATAGATAGATAGACAGACAGATGCATTTAGATAGATAGACAGATAGATAGATAGATAGATAGATAGATAGATAGATAGATAAATAGACATACAGACAGATACATTTAGATAAATAGATAGATAGATAGACAGATAGATAGATAGATAGATAGATAGATAGATAAATAGACAGACAGACAGATACATTTAGATAAATAGATAGATAGATACATAAATAGATAGACAGACAGACTGATACATTTAGATAGATAGATAGATAGATAGATACACAGATAGATACATAGATACATAGATAAATAGATAGATAGATAGACAGATGAATAGATAGATAGAGAGATACTGTTAGATAGATAGAAAGTGAAGGTAATGAATATCATTAACCTGTTGATCAGGATCAATCATGTCCATAACAGGAATGAGACAGCTGTTAATATCTATTTTACATGTTTTTTTGTCTCCTCCATTAGTTCCCGACACTTGGGTTTTGTCATTAGGGTTTTCTAACGAGGGTGAGATTTTTAATGAGAGAAATAGTTCCAGTAATCTCGGTTAAGTACCCTTACAACATGATATGAGTTCCAATATAGCTAATTTGAGTTCAGTATCCTGAAAAATGTGAAGAGTAATGGAGGGATTAGTGGACTAATGGAGGGGAACAATGGAGGGTTTAGAAGACTAATGGAGGAGAACAATGGAGTGATTAGAGGACTAATGGAGGTGAACAAGAGGGATTAGAGGACTAATGGAGGGGAACAATGGAGGGATTAGTCGACTAATGGAGGGAATCAATGGAGGACTAATGGAGGGAAACAATGGAGGGATTACTGGACTAATGGAGGGGAACAATGGAGGGAATAGAGGACTAATGGAGGGATTAGTGGATATTGTTAAGAGCACAGAACAGTGTAATAGCAACAAACTTCACTTTTTACAGAGAGTCGAGAAACAAAAGAATCTCTTAAAGCAACAGCTTCTTGTCCAAGACAAAAAAACATTGACATCGGAGTTACCTGAGAAAAAGGAAGATTGAACACATCTCTTTTTATACAATATCACATACGGCTGCTAGTCGTGCTAATAGCTTTGTAGCTCCAACAGGTACAGCTGGGTCGTCATGGTGATATATATACATAGCTAATTCAGCAATGAGGTGTTGGGTTGAGGTGAGGGAGGATGAAAATGAAAGAGTTGGATGATGTTTCGTTCGAGTGGCTAGAGCTTGTTCCAAGGGAGTAATAGACTAGAGAGAGAAAGAGAGAGAATGATGAGTAAGCGAGGCAAGGGGGAGAGAGGGAGGGGGGGGGGAGTAAGGGAGAGAGGGAGGGAAGGAGGGAAGGAGGGAGGGAATGTGGGAGGGTGGGAGGGAGTGAGGGAGGGAGGGAGGGAGGGAGTGAGTGAGTGAGAAAGGGAGAGAGAAAGGGAAAGAGAAAGGGAGAGAGCGAGTGAGTGAGGGAGTGAGGGAGTATATCAGGAAACTCTTAGGATATATTCAATTACCTCCTCGCCGGGTTTGTTTTGCAGTAAAAGATCAGTAATTTCAAAACTTATCTTGAGAGATTCAACACTATCTGCTGTATGTGTCTAACTGATGAGACAAAATGATGAACAGATAGATAGATAGATAGATAGATAGATAGATAGATATACATTGATACTTTGTAGATGAATGAATGAATTGATACAATATACAAATAATAATTTAAATATTATTCTCAGACTAATGAATACCTCTCAATAGATTCTAAAGATCCTAGTAGTTGTGGTAGGAACCCAGTTCTTGTCAGTTCTTTTCATATCGTGGAATGCTCTTTCTTTACCAATACAGACAGACATTCTACACTTGATGCAATTAATAAAGAAGGTGGGTGTGGCAATGGTGAAAATCTATTGACCAATCAGAAAGCACTAGTCACATGGGCTGTTTATTAACTAATAAAACTTACTTTTGTAACAGAGTGAAAAGCTGTGTTGTGATTGGCTGGAGAGCAGACACAACTGACCAATCGTATTTTATTACTTCAGTGACTACGTTTACGACCTTAACAATAAACTCAGTCATTGGATGAGTTTCAGAATCTGAAGAGAGAAATGAACAGAAAGACAGATAGACAAACAGACAAACAGACAGACAGTCAGACAGTCAGAAAGTCAGACAAACAGTCAGATAGACAAACAAACAGATAGACAGACAGACAGACAAACACATACATGTAGATAGACAAACACATAGATAGACAGATACAGACAAACAGACGGACAAACATAGTAGATGCATATACACAAATGTACATGTACATGTACATGTGTGCTATTATTATTGTACTATGACATACACATACATGTACATGTACGTGTACATGTACATGTGTGCTATTATTAATGTACAATGGCATACACATACATGTACTTGTACGTGTACATGTACATGTACATGTGTGCTATTATTAATGTACAATGGCATACACATACATGTACTTGTACGTGTACATGTACATGTGTGCTATTATTCATGTACAATGGCATACACATACATGTACGTGTACATGTACATGTACATGTGTGCTATTATTAATGTACAATGGCATACACATACATGTACCTGTATAGATGGTAACCTAGCCCCTGTGGTATGTATGGGACGCTACACACTATGGTACAAATGGGACACTACCCATCATAGTACAGTTGGATGCACTGATTAGTTTGAAGTATCATTATTGTATTATAAAAGGTGTTTGTATTTAAATGATCCCATTTATAACACTATATAGTATATAAAACAGGAAAAGGTTAGGCTATGAATATAATTATAATCGATCATTAGTAAACCCACAATACTGTCACTAGGTGGTGAGTATAAAAGGTTCATGTTTGTCACAACAAGGCAATTACTTCTTGCTGGCTTTGATTCGAAAATTTTTGAGAGCCTTTAAAATGGGCTAAAAATTGTATCATGTCATGTGATGAAATAACATAACTGATAATTTATAGTGTTCTATTGGCCCAAAAGGTTCTTGTTTGGCACTGCACAGTTCTCTCTTTGATCCAAATAATGCACTTAATTATGTCACTAACAGCATTAACTCTTTTGTTAATTGCTTCAAGATGTATTCCCAATGGTGCACACACTAGCCATTCTTGAGCCAATTTGGCAGAATTTTGGCCCAAGCTTCTCAGAAACTCTGGACTACCTACCGTGGTAAAAATGGGCATGTGTGTTGTATACATAGTTAAGATAGGAAGTTATGCTATTCCGGAGGTTTTGGTCAACTGGGCGTGTCAAGCAAACGAACATGTTCTCCAGTTACAAGCATGAAGAATGGAAGTAGCTATATTTATCACACCAGGTGCCTATCAAAATGAGTACCAAATGCTCACATATTCAACCTATTGTTAGTAGGCTCTCAAAAATTGGGGGCTAGCCCCATTAGCAAGACATTGTGATAGGAGTGTCATCACCCCTTTTATTCTCAACTGTCAGTGATGCTATTGTGGGTTTAATAATTACACATTTTAATTATATTCATAACAAGTAACTTCCTGTTATTCTCTAAGCAAGTTTCTCGTGGGTTTCTTTGAGATAGAGATGGGATACTAGACACCATGGAACAGATAGAAAGAACTTCTTATTTGGCACTGTACAGTTCCCTCTTTGACCCCGATAGTGCAGTTAATTATGATTATATTATCACTAACAGCATTAACTCTTTGTTAATTGGCTCAAGATGTATTCCCAATGGCACACACACTAGCCATTGTTGAGCCAATTTGGCTCATGCTTCTCAGAAACTTTGAAAGGGAGACTAACTACCACGGTACAGATGGGCACATATGCATAGTTAAGATAGGAAGTTACACTATTTTGGAGGTTTTGGTCAATTGGGTGTGGCAAGTAAACGAACATGTTCTCCAGCTACTGGAGACCTGCAGGAACATTAACAATAACTGTTAACAAGCATGAAGAATGGAAGCAGCCATATTTATCACACCAAGTTCATACTGAAATGAGTACAATAACGTTTAGCCTATGGTAAGTATTATATTCAAATTATCACATGTAATCAGCCTATATAAGTAGGCTTTCAAAAATTTATTGCCTTGTGATGAGTGTTTATATGTGTTAAGCCTATCATCAACCTCTTCCTTTTATTCTCAACTGTTAGTGATGCTATTGTGGGTTTAATAGTTTAATTATATTCATAGCAACTCTCCCTGTTATACTCTGAGTTATATACACAATATTACAAGTATAATCTTGTTTTATCATGAGTTTTTTTTGAGATAGAGATGGTACACTAGACACCATGGAACAGATAAGACACTAAACACCATGGAATAGATGTGACCAGTGTTTTGATAATCTTATATGGCACACCATTGGCCCAAAGAACTTCTTATTTGGCATTGTACAGTTCTCTCTTTGAGCGCAGTTAATTATGATTATATTGTCACTAACAGCATTAACTCTTTTGTTAACTGGCTCAAGATGCATTCCCAATAGCACACACACTGGCCATTCTTGAGCCAATATGGCCCATGCTTCTCAGAAACTCTGAAAGAGAGACCAACTACCACGGTACAGATAGGCACATACTTAAGATAGGAAGTTATGCTATTTTGGAGGTTTTGGTCAATTGGGTATGGCAAGTAAACGAACATGTTCTTAAGCTACAGCTAAATTCAACTTGTGGGAACTGTAAGTTGTGTTAACAAATATGATTGGAAGTAGTCATATTATTAATTCCATACCAGGTACAACATTGAACTTAGTACAGAATATATGTATTTAGTTGGTACTACAACCATCATTACCAAATTATAAGCTATAGCCATTCAGTCTATTTATAGTACAAGTATCTCCTCTAAATAATATCCTCGGAGCCACTGCCCTTTTATAGTCAACTGTTAGTGATGCTATTGTGGGTTTGGTAATTGCATAGTTTAATTATATTCATAGCAAGTCTCTTCCTGTTGTTCTATATACAATACTAATTCAATATTATATCAGTGTCATTTGCAATTTTACTATGTGCTAACATCAAACTATACTCCAGATAAAATATTTTACAAATATACAGATGGGACACTAGCTATAGTACATTTGATGCACTTATAACTGTGAAATATCATGATTGTAATATAAACAAGTGTATATAGTGAAAAAAAGTATCCCTATGATTGCTTTATGGTGTCCAGCATTCAGTAATCTTGGCTGACTTTATCAAGCCTGAAACACAACAGCCTATTATAGATTATCTACTCTCTTTACCTTTTAAAGAATCTTGTAAAACTTTAGGAATATATTTCAGGTAGAGTAGTTAACTAGTAGCTCCAGTTTCTAATTCTATGTAAGCTACAAGCAGCTTTCTTTTGGCTGAGTTCGAGCCCACGTTCTATTACGCGCCACGTCCATTGACCAAGCCCCACCGGGAATGATGTAACTTCCTTCACTACGTATACAACGCATACCCGCATAAGAGACACAAAAAAAAATATATATATATATAGTTCGAACCCGTGGGAAAGCAATCATAGGGATAGCCCTATGGGCCATAAAAATTTAAAATTTGGATGATCACATTTATACATTTATTCACAGGAAAAGATTAGGCTATGAATATCATTAAAAATTATCTCTAGTAAACCCACAATAGTGTCACCAGGTGGTGAGTATAAAAGGTTGAAATCATTCTCAAACACACAGCACCTTCAATGAGATAGTAGAGTTAACATATCATTATGACCTTTCAAAAATTTTTGAGAGCCTTTGAAATGGGCTAAGTATTATACAAAAGTAATTAATATCATGTGATACATGTTATAATAACTAAAAACTAGGCTAATATCATGTGATCATCATGTGATACATGCTATTATGACTAAAAACTAGGCAGACAAGGCTAAAAACTAGGCAGACAAGGTAATATACATGTTGTTATCACTAAAAACTAGGCAGACAAGGGTAATATCATGTGATCATCATGTGATACATGTTATAACAACTAAAAACTAGGCAGACAAGGGTAATATCATGTGATCATCATGTGATACATGTTATAACAACTAAAAACTAGGCAGACAAGGTAAGATCCATGATATTATCACTAAAAACTAGGCAGACAAGGGTAATATCATGTAATCATCATGTGATACTTGTTATAACAACTAAAAACTAGGCAGACAAGGGTAATATCATGTGATCATCATGTGATACATGTTATAACAACTAAAAACTAGGCAGACAAGGGTAATATCATGTGATCATCATGTCATACATGTTATACAACTAAAAACTAGGCAGACAAGGTAAGATCCATGATATTATCACTAAAAACTAGGCAGACAAGGGTAATATCATGTGATCATCATGTGATACATGTTATAATGACTAAAAACTAGGCAGACAAGGCTAATATCATGTGATCATCATGTGATAATGTTATGACTAAAAACTAGGCTAATGAAGTAATAGCATGTGATAATGTGGTTTACTGCTGTTTAGGCCTGGTACAAATAAATCATTAGCGGTCTCTTTTTCTGATTGCTTTCCATGACATTGTATTTATATAATTATATGTTTGAACTATGAATTGTAGAGTTGTCATTATAGGGGGTGGCTCAGTCAACTAATGGGTGTGGTGCATGCCCACTCAATCTCTACAGATCCAGCAAAAAGGAAACTGCTTGTAGCTCAATGCTGGAGACCACAAAGCAATCATAGGGATACTTTTTCTCACTATATCCTTCTAGGGGGTGGCTCAGTCAACTAATGGTGTGGTGCCCACTCAATCTCTACAGATCCAGCAAAAAGGAAACTGTTTGTAGCTCAATGCTGGACACCACAAAGCAATCATAGGGATAGTTTCTCTCACTATATCCTTGTTAGTGAATTCAAACAAATCTCTTCCCGTTATTTATTCTTCCTTTACTATATACACTACTAACTCAATAGTCAATACTACACTATACTATACTATTAAATACAACAAATTTGAGTCTTCATGAACAACACTCGGCCTATACTCGGTAGGCTTTCAAAAATTATTGAAGTGATAAAGTTGGTATATTTCGATAGTACCTAGAGGTAGCATATTGAAACACCATCAAATTGTTCCTTTTATAGTCAACTGTTAGTGATGCTATTGTGGGTTTAATAATTACACAGTTTAATGATATTCATGACAAGTCTCTTCCTGTTATATACAATACTCACTCAATATTATATATATATATATATATATATATAGTGTTACATAATAATGTGTAAATACTAGATAATATATAATACTGATATTATCAGGTATAGTAATATACCATCCTGTAATCTTGTAGCATCCTCTACATGTATGGGTGCTAGGTAGGTCAATAACAGTCTCACCTCACTCATGTAATTGTGTAATCGTCTCACCTTCATACCACATTAAAACATGATAGCACTGTAAAGGGCAGTGCAACTACACAGTGAAAACCTTCTATTGAGGACATTCTGAAATGAGTACACCCCTGTATTAAGGACACTTACAAATGTCCCAAACTGTGCTTTATAACCCCTGAAACGAGGACACCCCTGTAATTGGGTCACTTATATTTCAGTATCATGTATTACACACACCATTACCAAATTACATGATATGAACAACAATCAGCCTATTATTAGTAGGCTCTCAAACATTTTCAAAAAATACGACTAAGATCACGAAGTCATTACAAGCATTTTGCTCAATTCCACCACTACCCTTTTATTCCCAACTGTTAGTGATGCTATTGTGGGTTTAATAATTACACAGTTTAATTATATTCATAACCTGTTATTCTTGTAAGTCCTGTTTTGCAAGCCAGATATAGTACATAATCTACAGGGACTTTGAAAGAACAGGTGAGGCTATACACTATAGTACACAATCTACAGGGACTTTGGTAGAACAGGTGAGGCTATACACTATATAGTACACAATCTACAGGGACTTTGGTAGAACAGGTGAGGCTATACACTATAGTACACAATCTACAGGGACTTTGGTAGAACAGGTGAGGCTATACACTATAGTACACAATCTACAGGGACTGTGGAAGAACAGGTGAGGCTATACACTAAAGTACACAATCTACAGGGACTTTGGAAGAACAGGTGAGGCTATACACTAAAGTATACAATCTACAGGGACTTTGGTAGAACAGGTGAGGCTATACACTAAAGTACACAATCTACAGGGACTTTGGAAGAACAGGTGAGGCTATACACTAAAGTACACAATCTACAGGGACTTTGGAAGAACAGGTGAGGCTACACACTATAGTACACAATCTACAGGGACTGTGGAAGAACAGGTGAGGTATGGAAAGTATTGCCCACATAAATGTTTTACCTCAGTTATAATAAGTATGGCTATTAATATAATTACATTTATCTTTGAAATAATACATTTATTTTTATTAACCTGAGCGCGTAGGCGGAGGGTTATAGTAGTTGGTTTGTGTGTGTGTGTCTGTCTGTCTGTCTGTGTGTTACCACGTAATCTTTGCAAATACCTGATGATACTAATTTGTTGACACATGGTTGAAGATGCTATATAACCATAATGCCGACATTTAAAGGATTTGTTCTGAACTCATCTTGTTGCAGAGAAACAGCCGTGTAAACTCTCGTCGATCTGTAGCCATCTTGAAATTTCTTCGTTTTTGCTGATGTCAGCAGAAAACACTGAACCACTAACTTTTGTCTCTTTGAAGCTTTGTTTCTTGAGCTTTGTCTATTGTCCTAACGAGTGTTTATACAGCTATTTGTGAAGTTTTGTCCAGAAATTCGCTAGTTCTCAAGAGATCTGATGGCCATGCTATCCCCACAATTTGCAAATTCATGTACTTCTGACGAAGTCAGTATACACGAATATGCAAATTATAGTGTTGATATGAATGGTGTGTTCCTGGCTGTTGCAATGTTACTTAGGCAACGTTGTTCTAAAGCCATGCTGTTTAGCAGTAGCTAGCGAGGGTTCTGCACTTCAATGCATTCATTAAAATATTAATTTATCAGAGTACTCACAATATCTCACATAGTAGTCGGTAGTACCTCATTATATAATATCAATAACTAATTAATATCAAGATGACAAGTCTAATGTACAGTATCATCTTTAATACACAATCAGTTTCAAAATTACTGAAATGAATACGGAGTATTATGTATTATACACACCATTACCAAACCAGTCTATTATTAGTACATTTAGTAGGCTCTCAAAAATTACAAGCACATACGAAAAACTTATTACAATTTTTTTTGACTTTGACTGAGCCCACCACTACCCTTTTTTCCCCACTGTTAGTGATGCTATTGTGGGTTTAATAATTACACAGTTTAATTATATTCATAACAAATCTCTTCCTGTTATTCTAGTCTTGTGTATTCAGGAGTGTTGGATAGTACATACATACATACATGCAACATGCATACATACATACATAGATGTAAATACATGTACAAGTACATGTCAATTGATTGTACATAAATTGACAATACATGGACATGTATATGTAGTTGTAAATTGACAATGCTAGTAAGGAGCCATAAATACATGTACATGTACATGTATATGTACTTGTAAATTGATAATGTTATGAGTCATAAAAACATCACGTGTCCTGTACATCGACAGTGCTACACGTATTCTGACCTTTTCCCACGAAATAGTTTAGCAAAAATGTTTCTCAGGGTTTCATTTAAGGGGGTAGGGGCATTTGTCCAACCAATTATAGGTCATTAAAAATGGCAAGTTATTAAAGATAAGTATTTGAGGAAAACTATTATGTGAGAAAAGGTCACTGCAAATTCAGTCACAACTACAGGACTAAGTGTATAGTAACTAACCTTTCCTTCATCATCTTCTGTTGAATCTTCAGTTACTAGTCCACTTCTACTAGTAAAGGGATGTCCCATTGCTATCCATTCTTATTGAACAAATGATTCTAAACCAGTGATTGTACGGTAATACGAATCACACATCAACTGGACCAGTGAGGACACAACATCTGTTACATGTGTAGTAGATACAAGAGAATATTCATTCTTGTGTTGGAATTACACTTTATAGTAAGGTCAGCCCTGTGATTTCATTCCATGTGGTTACTAGGAACTAATAATACCACACAATGGATATGAACACAAAATCATACATGTACAGTATACATGTATTGTATATCAATAACATCTCACCATAGAGTACAGTAATTACTCAGTAGTTTCATAATCGTAGTTTAAACAGTAATTGTGTACTTGTCAATTGAACACCACAGTAGTGAGACAGTAATTACTATACTATACTGATAGTAGAACTAAGGTTATTATTGTTACTGTATGATGAATTTTTATTAGGGCATGAACGAATGGGGAATTTACTAAAACGAATGTTCTCTCTATTGAACGAACGAACATTCTAATTTTCAATTACTATCACCATTGAAAATAAAATGTTAAAAACCCATAATATAATAAATAATACACTTATATAAAGGCTTAATCAATATGAATTGCTTAACTTCAAGTAGTTAATTAGCGTTTAGGAAGATCAAAGCATGCTTACCACATGTTGACACAAGAATATCAAAAGATATTGTAAGTGTGGCTCGCATAAACTTCAACATTCACTTCTTTCAAAAGATTACCTAACGTTGTATCAAAACCTTTAAAACATCATCTATATAATAAACGACATTAGTCCTACTGCTGCAACAAATTTCAAGTTGTTGCTACTATTTTTGAAGGTTGTCAAGACGAACAAAATCGATATGGGCGACGCCCATCGTTCGAAAACAGTGGTGACGGTTTGGCTATTTCTTGGTCAGTTATAGATATAATAGTTTGTACTGAGCTGGACGAGTCTTTAAGCTTTAAAAATAAGTTTTCAGGTTTTAGTTGGCCGTTTCTATGAGCGAGTTATATTTGAATTTCGTACCATGGCCAATGTTAGTTAGAAACCGCACAAATCACCAAGGGGGTTTTAGCAAAAACGGTCAAACCGATCACCTTCTGCAACATTTTCCTTGCCTTTTTACATCTATTAATAGCTGATATAAGCTTTACAGACCTAACAAAATAAGCTAGAAATTGCAAAAACACATTGGAATGTAATTATTGAGACCACACCCATGTTCGATTGTTTGAAATTGCGGTTCCAACATTCGATGTTCAAACAAACATTCGAATATTAGAATATTCATTCATGCCCTAATTTTTATTGACACATACTGTATTACACATGTACATGTGTACACATATTTACTATTATTTGGACTAAATTTTTGGGAGAGCGGGATTGTCCTGGGATTCATGCATTAATCACTGACATGTACATGTACTAATGAATGATATTGTATATACATGTACATGTACTAATCACTGATACTGTATGTTCATGTACATGTACTAATCACTGATATTGTATGTACATGTACATGTACTAATCACTGATATTGTATGTACATGTACATGTACTAATCACTGATATTGTATATACATGTACATGTACACATCACTGATATTGTATGTACATGTACATGTACTAATCACTGATATTGCATGTACATGTACATGAACTAATCACTGATACTGTATATACATGTGCATGTACTAATCACTGATATTGTATGTACACATACTAATCACTGATACTGTATATACATGCACATATACTAATCACTGATATTGTATGTACATGTACATGTACTAATCACTGATATTGTATATACATGTACATGTACACATCACTGATATTGTATGTACATGTACATGTACTAATCACTGATATTGCATGTACATGTACATGAACTAATCACTGATACTGTATATACATGTACATGTACTATATTGTATGTACAAGTACATGTACTAATCACTGATATTGTATATACATGTACATGTACACATCACTGATATTGTATGTACATGATGTTATCGGAGATGTAGAAAGAGACAGAAAGAAAGAAAGAAAGACAGAAAGACACCTGAGGCAATGGAAAAATGAAAAATGAGAGTTGCCTCAGGTGGGATTCGAACCCACGACACTCTGCACTCCGGACAGATGCTCTACCAACTGAGCTACCAAGGCAGCTCAGCTGGCAGGGTCCGAATCGAACATCTCATACGCCTGTATGAACAGGCTAACTTGACACTAGGCAGTAGGTGGTGGCCGGGGTAATGAAACCACCAATGACACCAACACCAAACCTAAGCACATGTACATGAACTAATCACTGATACTGCATATACATGTACATGTACTAATCACAGATATTGTATGTACTTGTACATGTACTAATCACTGATATTTACTGAATGCCCATGTACATTAAATTACAGAATAGGTCATGCTTCACAGATGGCCATAGAGGTGGGCATGTTCCCTGCCACACAAATCACATTCTATTTTACACATTTTAGATATCCCCCTCCCCCCCTAGATGTCAGGACTAATGTAGGTGAAATGTACTTCAACATGCAACAACATCTCAGCTACAAGCCTTACGGGAACCCAGAAGCCCTCAAAAGTAACTTAGCCTAAAGTTAACACTTTTTTTTTTGAATAGCATAGCCCATCACTCAGTGTATGGTACCATATTAAATACTGTACAATACATGATACACTTAGTGCACTAGAGAGGAACTGCATACCCCAGACTAGAGTTATTATAGATGTAACTAATATTATATATATATATATATATATAATTTTAACTTATATTTATAAACCTGATTCAGTCATAGAGAAAATTGTTAACATCGAACCATGATATCACTTGGTTCACTAGGTCCAGTGAACCAGACTATCCTTTCACATTAGTCCATTACATCACTAAAAAAATATAATAAATTATATATTTTTTATAAAGCGGTACTAATAAATAGAATATATATGGTACATTATATGATCCGGAAAGTATATTACTGAAGGAGCTGTATCACTGATAATTTTCTGTAAGTTGTTTGTGTATTTTTAATATAGCAGTATTTTATCACATGTGGATAGTTATTAATATACACTGATGTATTTAGTATTAAATTTGTTGATACTAAATACATCAGTCTGGTAGTTCCAGTTGGAGTGTGGCAGGAATTCCTGCTATATTGTTCTACACAAATAATTAGCCACAAAAATGCAAACGAAATAATCACCTTGAAAAATATGTGTGAGATCGAGTGTGCAGAATATTTTTGTTGGATTATTGGTTACACATTGCTGAAAGAGGAGCAAAGATTAGTGATACATGAGTGGCAGAGATGTTTTTGCTGTGTTACTAACCAGGTATGGCAAAAGCATGTGTTTTGTCTACCTGACAAACGCCTATGACAAAATAAGAGACACTACTGGCAGCATTGCCGTCGTTGTGATGCCTCTCGATCTCATTGCTATTATGGAGAGTATGGTAAAGCAATCCTAGCAATACAATTTCAGGCCATGCTTATTAGTAGTCTGGCGTAGCCACACCCTTCGCATAGAGGAGGAAGGGTCTGGTGACTCATGTAAACGACTCTTGTGAAAATGGAATGCAAATTAAGGTATTAAGGTGGAGCTGTCTTTAACACATGAAAACACGTGAAATGGAGGAGTATTGCATATGAGTATTTAAACCTTTCTTGGTGTATTCTTCCTTCCACCAGGTTTTCCATGATGGCTATAAGCGGTGTTACAACAACAACAATGCTACCTGAAGTTTGCCTCTTTGCATCAAAACAGAGAGGAAGAATAGCAAAACAAAGGCTTTTTCCATAGCCTGTTGGAAGTATTCCAAATACATCTCTTACAGTCATAAACATCGATACTATTTGTAGCTGCTCGGTCTTTAAAGTTGGGTATCCAAGAGCTAATGCAGAATCAACTATGTATTTCGCCATCTTTTTGTTTAAGAATGCTAATCACGCCTACGTAATCACAAAATAACAATGTAGCAGGAATGTTGCTACAGAATATAACATTACCTTACATAAGTCACCAGACCCTTCCTCCTCTATGCGAAGGTTGTGGCTACGCCAGACTATATATATAGCTTATTAGCCAGTCACACCCTTTTCTGGTAATTAAAATTCTACTTTACAGTAATTAAATTCCATTTCCACAACTCGTTCGTTCTGCCGTACCAGACACATCCTCCTCCAAGCGAAGGGTGTGGCCGTGCCAGACTATATACTACTACAGTTAGCGTCGTCCCCAGCCGCCCATGCCCTTAACAAACGAGAGGGCATCTGGCACACTAACCCTTTCAGTTTTTTAATGTTGTAATTTTACAACATCCTGTCAGAGAGGAATTGTATCCAACCTAATAGAATACTGAATTCAAACTGCAATTCATGGGATCTTGGATGTACCACGCCCCAAATAACTGTAGGTTACGAGAGTATGCCAATGTGGTGGTGGCATGTCGGCATTCTATTGTTAAAAACGCCCACGCTTTGTTGGATGTGGTCGGGCGGTGCTTTGATTCAAGTGTCCGCCCTTTGATGTTACTTTGAAGTTAGCTTAGGGTACCTAAAAAAAATTAAAAAAATAAAAAAAGTAAAAGGAGATCAGAATGGGATGTTGATGTATGTGTGATGTATACACTTGCTTTCTAGCTGGTTCTAGTGAGAGAGAAAGGGATGTTGGGAGAATAAGTGAAAATACCATTCGCTTGCAGACTTGAGTGGATGCTGTGCTTGCAGTAATTGGTAAGCAAGGTTGAGTGAGTGTTAGATTGCTCCAGGAGGTCCAGAAAGTTGCAAAGAAGCTGCATTTGTGATGCTGAGCCACACCTCACACATTATATGCTTGATCAAGGTGGGTGTGGTTATAATAATTTTGAATGTCTCTGTTGCAATACTGAAAGAGCTAAGTCAACTTTCTTGGAAGTATGGCAGGAAATTGATGGCAAATTATACGTGTGACGTACATAAACGCATACTAAGCATGGCTGCAGATGTTAGTTCGGCGATAATGCAGTCTTTCCAGCACCTTGGGTACCTACCTACTGAAGATCAGTTTACTAAGTGCTAACAACACTAACCTGGACACAAGCTCTTGCATAGCTTTAACACTTGAAGTGGCATTTTCTAGCTTCTGTAGCATGGCTTACAAACATGGCATGTACCAAGGCTATGGGGATCAGGTACACAAACAAACTCTCTCAAAAGAAATTCATTCCATTTTCACTACATCCCAGATTTCTCCATTCTTTAGCACTCTACGATCAAAAAATTAATTAAACAGTTATTCACCATGTTAAAGTCAACATCACACATTACGTCACAGAATACTGTGATTTGATTGGAGAGACGGATTTTGTTCTCTATTTCCAAGAAAGTTGACTTAGTGTGCAAGACGCTCTCTCGCTCGTTAAGGGCGTGGGCGGCTGGGGACGAGACTATACTACAGTATCTTGCCACTCAAAATGGCGGATTTGCCGTATATTTCCGTGTTGGAGACGTAACCGCACAAGGAGGGTGTGGGTTGTCATAACGGCAAGCTGACTTCAAGGGTATGCTGCTATGTATATATCTCTATTGGTATATATATAATATTAATTATAATTATGATTAGATTTCTAATTCATTAGTCTACAATAATTATACAGACTACAAACATTTTATAAAAGAAAGGGCAAGTTCCAGTCTCTGCAATTACAAACAAGAAGAAAACTGACAGCTTGGAAGGAAATTGAATTAGTATGTTACTATAAACATATTTCTGTTGCTTATATAACTATGTATTAGTGCTTTAACTAATTTTGTTATAGGAAGTGCACAATATAAAAAACTACATATTTTGGTAAACAGAAAGAGCATCTTATGGTTTGTGCAAACAGAGAAGAAGGGCATAGCTCATCAAAACAGAAGAGTTGTATTCGGAAGGAAATTGATTTTGGTACGTTATCCATATCTCTGCTGTTTATATAACTACATGTGATTACGTAATCAATATTATTACACAGAGTGCAAAATATTTAGATTACTTTAAAAAGGAAGGGTGGATACCACTCTGTGAAATTTCAAACAGGGAAGAGTGTGTGGCTCATCAAACAGAGGAGCAGAGTGCTGTGAAGAAAATTGATTTGGTATGTTACTATAATATATACATACCTTATACAACTATATCATTATCAGTGCTTAACTAATTTTATTACTGGAAGTGTACGATATACAAACTACATATTTTTTGTAAAAATAAAGGGTGTGTCTAAGTCTCTGCAACAAAAAAGAAGAGCGTGACTCGTTGAAACAGAATATCTTTGGAAGAAACTGATTCAGTATGTTGCTATATACATTCCTACTTAGTTAATACTATATCTAGTTTATTACAGGAAATACACAACCTATAGTCTCACTAGCCAGCCTGTATTTGGCAGTGACTGAGATTATGCAAATTATATTTTTTTAGTCAATGACACTGTCAATAATAATCTGGGTAGTCAGCCTCTTTACATAGAGGGGAAGGGTCTGGTATGGCCTGCAAATACAAGTTGTACAGTTCCCAAGCATTCCTTGGAAAAACAGTTCACATATCTAGTAATAACACACTAGATAAATGTTATAAAACCCCACACTTTAAGTCTGCTTTTATTTGTATATACCATTGATTTTAGTGACTAATGTAATTATTGCTAAAATGTAGGCATGCTAAAGAATGTATATTAAGTTTAATAATCTTTTTAGTAGGTGTGGCTCAGAAATTTGCTAAAATTAATGCATACTAAATCCAAGTGTTTTAACATCGCTAAATGTAGTAACGCAATTAATAGTAGGCTTAATTTAATTAAATTTGTCTTGCAAAACTTGTATATATGTATACCATACCAGTTCTTTCCTCAATATCAGTGTTTTTTTTCTAGGATTAAAATTATTATTGGGATGGGGAGAATAGCTTTACCTCCTCTACTAAAAGTACATTTAATGAATGTTTCTTAAACAAAGTTTAGAAGGTATTGTGGGTGGTTGCCCCCGCCCCTAAAGGTAAAAACAAATTGCTAAGGGTCTGTCCTGCCAGACTATGTAAATTTTTGTCACTAGTATATTACACATTGATAGATGCCCTGTCAAGATTAATTTAACTTATAACAATAATTATTAATGTTGTCATCCATTATTCAGTAATATACTGTTTTATGTATCTATATTTTAATTAGTATGATCAAATTCTTAAAATTACTATTTTGTCTTGTTCACTGCAAAAAATTATTAAAATAACAAGTGTATTTGTTAGTGTAGTTCCAAGGATTTAACGATATACTTGGTTGCTCAGAATACTTACAGCTATTGCCATAGCCACTTTGTACTAATTATATTAAAATACATAAACATAAATATACCACTTAAAATCAATTATCATGCCTAATATTTCATATTAGATGCACAAAGAAACCGAAAAAGATATAATTAAAATACTTATATGCTTCTCTGTACATCTAATAGACAGTATAAGGAAATTGTAATTACAATTATTGGATTATAACAACTTATATGCATGACTAATTAAATTACAATTCCCACTATTCCTTAGTACTAACCAATAAATTACAATTTTAGTTTTACTATGATATACTTACTGCCTCAGATTCACTGTTTTGAACCTGAAACACAATTTCTTTCTAGTTGTGTATTGTCATACAACCTAACAAACACTTCCAAAGGTGAATAAATCAAAATTAATGATGCACCAATTATTGGATTGATGTTTGGTATCTGTAATTAGTGTAAACTCATAATTATTGACCAAATGTACATTTTATTTCAAAGCATCAGAAACCATAAGGCAGATGTAATATTGGTGTCGGTTATCGGTACATATCTAAAGTAATTATTGGCTTGTATAGATATATTATTAGTAAAATTAAGAGGGGACATCTACATCTAAGAGGAGACTCAGGGTCCTAGAATCAGGTGTCCTAGTGACTTGCAATCCTAGGATCAGATGTCCCTCAGGACATATAAACCTAGGATTACAAGTCCCTAGGATGACTTATCCTAGAATATGTGTCCTAGGGGACAAAAAATACTATGACACCGTTACTATGTCGAACGTGGATAACATGACCTATTCGCCAGGGCTTGCGAGACTACGTATAGGTAGCTCTCAACAGACACATATTCGAAATTATTTGGTACCCTGACTGAATTACACCTTGACCATCATGGGATCCTGAAACGAAAACCATCTCAAAAATCTCAAAACTCCCATTGAGAAAGAACCTTTAAAAACATTTGGTTAAAATAAAGAATGATATAAGATACACATTGTCATATAACCCTACTCGGTTTCTAAATGCTATGAGAACCCATAATAAAACTAAGAAAGCGGCTGACTATCTATATTAACGTAGTTACACCAAGAAACAAGAAAAAGCCTTCCCAAAATTTGAGAGAATTATAATGTGCTCAAGGCTCCAACCTTTTCACAGGACGCATGTTATAATTACTTTAAATCATCATATTCAAACAAAGAATCCTTGTATGCAAGAATGGATTAGTAATGTAATGCTACTCTCAGCTATTGAACATGAATTTGATTTATCACCGATTACACCTGCTATCATTAAACGTTCTCTTCAAAACTGCTCAACATCATTCTCTCCAGGTAGAGATAGAATTATATATTTTCATCTTCGTAATCTCCCATGCACCCATAGTTTCTTGGCTACTCTTTTCTCCACAAACTTATTATCTTCACAAGATGCTCCACCTTCGTGGTTTCAAGGTTAAATAATCTTGATTTCAAAGAGTGGCGATCCATCACAACTTAGTAATTATTCCCCAATAGCCCTTACATCTGCTATCTCTAAGCTCTTCCGTAAAATTTCAGCCAAAATATTGGAACATTTTTTTCTTAATAATAGCATCATAAATCCAAGTATACAGAAAGGGATTCTATCAGGAATGAATGGATATGTAGAACACATTTTTTCTATCTGCTCTATCATAGATAATGCTATTCAACATGATTACCCCCTGCAATGTCATTATTAGATTTGAAGAATGCTTTTAGATCTATTTCTCACTCGCTAATTCACAACATCTTAGATTATATCAAACTACCTACTGAGTTTGTTTCACACACCACTAAGAGTTATTCGCAACTCTCTGCTACAATGAAAACAAAAAACTGGTGTACCCCATCTTTAAAATAGAAAGAGGTGTTTTCCAACTTGATACCTTGTCGCCACTGATCTACTTGGTAGCATTTAACCCTTTAATTGAAAATGTAATATGCTCCCAACTTGTGGATTCAATATGAAGCTCTATGTACCCAATTCAACTGGATTACCTCCTCTAAATTCTGCAATATATATAGAGTGGAATGAAGAAACATTGGATGAACTATGCCACAGTGAAGGAATACTTTGCCAACGGTCAAGCTCTGGTTGAATATACTGACTCTAGCACTGAGTTAATAGATCTAAAGCTGATCCAATGGATGTTAACTAGGAAAGGTAAAAAACCTTTCCTACCTATGGATAAATACCCGCCAAAGTTCATCTTAAAGAGGATTAGAGAAGAAAGTAATAATCCAAAAACTTACCTATCAACCCCCACTCAGTTAAAGGATAGGCCGACGACCTTACTGTCATCTCCTCCAACATCGAACATTATCGCCTGTCATATATATTAGCCAAAGAGCATCTGATCTAGACCTAATCCTGAAACCTGAGAAATGTATCTCTATTCTTGGAAAAAAATGATAAAAAGTCAACCATTCCCATCGGCAATGACTTTGCTGGAAACATTGCAGAATCACCTTGGAATTTTCTTGGTCATCTAATTGCTGATTCTCCATCACAGTCCAAGAAAGCTTCTGCAAAGAAACTAAAAAATAAACTCTTAACAGCTGTGAAAGAAATCGACAAACGACCCCTCAGAGGTAAATTTAAAAGTTGGATTCTCCAACACTATCTTGCTCCCTCAGTTTATTTTCTTTTCATGGTAGATCTAATCTCAGTTACATCAATAAGCAATATTGAAAACAAACTTACTAAATTTGTTAAAAATGACTGAATCTACCCCGATGTTGTATGCTAGCCACACTATACCACCCAGATGTTTTAAAGACCTCGTATCAGAGAACAGGCTAAACTATCTTGGGTTAGTGCTTTAGAATTCTCCTAGGATCCAGCTATTAAAAAGCTTATATGTCTTCTCAATGATTTTTTCTTAAAAGGCAGGATATTCCAGCTGATTCATACAACTTACTTGCCACTGCCCAAAAATCATTATCTCAGTAGCCCCAAACCAAAACATTTACAACCAGGATAGCAAAAGAGATGCTTTTCAAGCATCATGTTGATATCTGGAATGCTTCGCTCGACTTTCTTAAGGTCCAAAGTAAATTTAAAGATATCAATACCCTGGAATCGTCTGACTGTATATATGTACTGAATAGTATCTGGCCTTCCATCAGGTCAATTGTCTTTCCTACTTTGTGCAGGTGCAGACTGTTTACCAAAACCACTTAATTTTTCAAGCTGCATGGAAATATCAAGTCGATTCTAAATTTCCCCTTTGCAAATCTATGTATCCTATAACAACACAATTTCTAAATGGTTGTCAGGAAGTTCTTGTGTAAGGTCGCTTCACATGCAAACATGATTCAGTTCTGAACGTACAAGCCTTTTCCATTTGGAAATTAACCCCTCCATTTTCTAATCTATTTGCTGATATTCCTTCATGGAGAGCCTCTGACTCTCCTCCATCCACACTTCCTACCAATATCAATACTACTACATCTAGACCAGATTTAGTGTTGATTGAAGACAAGATGGTATACATTCTAGAGCTTACTGTACCAAGTAACAACAAAGAAGCTCTTCATGCTGCTTATTTAAGGAAATCCAACAAGTCCTTTTACCTTGAAGTAATTAATGAACTTGAAGACCGAGACCTGTCAGTTGTGTACAAAACACTGGAGATTGGATCACTGGGGCATTGGGAAACTCATGCAATCAGATCATTAACAGCAATACCCAACATCGATAAAAAAAGTGCTAAAGATACTCTGTTGAAAATGTCTGAAACCGCTATAGCCTGCTCTTATTATATTTTTAATTCAAGAAAGCATATCACCTGGGATAAAAACAAACCCCTTTACTCCCTATAAATCATGCAAGCATTAATCTGTGAGGTGTGGCTCAGCATCGCAGATGCAACTGAATGCAGCAGCTTCTTTGCAACTTTCTGGACTTCCTGGAGCAATCTAACAGTCACCCCAGCCTTGCTTGCAAGCACAGCATCCACTCAAGTCTGCAAGCAAACGGTATTTTTCACTTATTCTCCCAACATCTTTTTCTCTCTCACTAGAGCTAGCCAGAAAGCAAGTCTATACATCACACATACATCGACATCCCATTCTAATATCCTTTTACTTTTTTTTTTAAGTACCCTAAGCTAACTTCAAAGTAGCATCAAAGGGCAGACACTTGAATCAGAGCATCGCTAGACCACATCCACAAAGCGTGCATGTTTTGGACAATAGAATGCCGACATGCCGCCACCACTTTGGTATAACCTCGTAATCGAATCTACAGTAATTTGGGGTGTGGTATATACATTCAAGGTCTAGTCAATTGCAGTTTAAATTTAGCATTCTATTAAGTTGGTTACACCTTCTCTCTGACAGGAAGTTGTAAAATTACAACCTTATAAAACTCCACTCGTTCTTTACAACGTAATTCCTTTTAAAGTGAAAAACAGGTTTTACGCCTGAACCAAGAATTTGAAGCCAGTCACCCCTAGGGCATGGTGGTCTGGGGACTAGACTAATGTATATACATGTATATGGCTAATAATTATAATATCAATTTTATTGCAGGAAGTTTACAACCTATAGTCAAAACAGAATAATTATCTTTGAAAAAAAGTTAAAAAACTGATTTGGTATGTTGCTATTATACTTCCTAATACGTGTACAATATGTATTTTGTTACAGTAGGTGCACAACCTAAAGTCTCACTAGCTAACCTGTATTTGGGAGGGCTCATGAGACTGTGTGACCTACATTTTATAGTCATTACACTGTTAATTTTAGTCTGGGAGGCCAGCCCCTTCACATAGAGGTAAGGAACTAGTTTGGCATGCATATATACGTTGTGCAGTTCCCTAACATTCCTGAGAAAAACTACAGTGTATCAACAGTTTACATATCTAGTATTGATATATGTTAACTTTCTTAATTAATGAATGTGTTAACTTTAACTATTGATGCACCCAATGAATTTCATAAACGCCCATGCCTTAAGTATACTTTTTAATAGTGTGTACTGATTTTAGCAATAATTTCTAAAATTAGTATAATTTAGCTAATATTTCCTTTTAGATCCACAAAGAAACCTACAATAATTTAATTATAAAATCTTTTTGTACATCTAATTATAGGAAAAGGCAATTGCAATTACGGATTATAAATATATACACGTACATATCCATAACAACCTACAAAACTTAATTAAATGATAATTTCTACTATCATTCCTTGCCACTGTATTGGGGGGATTTCTGCCCTGAAAAAAACACTGCTGTCCAATCACAGGGCTGGCCCAATAGATTATATATGTCAATTTATGTTTGAGTAGCTAGTATTCACGACTAATAATTTATGATGTTATTTAACAATATTAATCATTAAGTAATAATTATACTGTTTTATATGTTAATTAGTATGATCAAATTCTTATTATTATTATTTTGTCTTCTATACTACAAAAATAGATGACTAATGTATTGGTTAGTGCAGTGCAAGGATTTAACAACAAGTTGGTTGTTCAGGATACATATATCTAATGCAATAGCTACTTTGTACTAATTATATTAAATATGTAAAAGATATAATTATATATCATTTACAAACAATTATCATTTCCATTTCATTGTTGTATTACAGGTTAACCCCGCCTATAAAATTTTAAATCTATATAAACTGCGCGCTAGACCACCTAGAAGTGTCTCCATTGGTTACACAATCAGTATGATAAAAGTTGCTGCAGTATTGCTATTTGTTATTTCATTAACATCTGCCCTTCGTAATACCACCAGCCACATAATACAACAAGAAGTGTTTCTGAAACGATCGGTTGAAAGGCAGTCTTCATGTGGTTCAATACTTGCACATTGCAATGACATGGTCTCATTAGATCAACAAAGTGGTCTTACTGCTAATGAAGCAATTGCCAGATATCTTAGTGCTCGTACTGTGATTGAATGTGGAAGCTGTTTTGATGAATATGAAAGTTATCATAGGTGTATTAGTGGCGATGATGGTGCAGAATGGTTCAGAGAAGCTAAATGTGCTCGTTCTGATATTGATGGAAAATATTGCTTACAATCACTGTATGATGGAATTGTTAACCGAGATATTCCTTATTGTGATGCGAAAAGAGATGTTTGTGTTGCTACATGCCAAGATCTCCAAACTTTGCAAAGGTATTTGGGATGCTGTACAACCTCGTTTGAACAATATGGATTACTTCCTAATACTACACAAGAATATGATGTTTGTGGTGCTACACTAGGTGAATCGTGTTCAGATGGAAGATCTGAAACTGAAACAACAGATGAACCAGTTTCTGTTGGAGGACCTACAGATGGAGAATCAGATTCTAGTGTGTCTGCTACTCCAACATTTTTTGCAATAGCAGTATTTGCCTTGATAACTTGCAGTGTTTTTTGAATACATATAATATATCATGCATAATTAGAATAGACACTCAGACATGCATGTAAACTGTTTTGTAGTTTAGACTTTATTAGATTGAATACTTGTTACATATTTTGTATACTTACATAATTATTCTTTTGAAAATAGTTTCTTTCAGTCAACAATGACATTAATTTAAGTCGAAATGCATATATAGTAGCTGGATGAGGGGTTTACAACTCATGAAATTTTGCATCCACTTTACAGAAATCAGGTCATGAAAATGATTTACAAACTGTTTCCACCAGTTATTCTGTTTTAGGGGATAAGAAATGCTCTGCACAGGACTGTCAGATCCTGTTTATCTGGTTTTGGTCATACAAATGCTGGCAATAATCCAATAGGTAATTCCTATTCAAATATGAAAATTAATCCTTATTAGTCAGTCCAAGATGTTACATATATGTAAGCATGTTATTATTATAGTAGTATAAGATACATATGCTCACTATGAGGTAAGTACCCAAACTTTTCCTTCATAGTATATTATTAAGCCATAAACGTTAACATCATTGAACATTCAGTCAAAACAATCATTTGATTGATTAACTAATAGTGTGAGAATCTATTTGTTATTTGAGATGCTAAATTAGTTCATAATTAATTATAGCACCTAATTCAGTGTGCTATAAACAAAACACTCCCAGATTGTACCGTACAATTAGTCTGGCATAATGAAAATAAGATGAATAATAATTAATTTGGCTACTTTGGATTAGGCAGTTTCTGCTTCTGTTTCTGTAGCACCTTGGATCTTCTAATCTTGTCACTATTTAAGAGCAGATTTTGGATTGAGAGCATAATCTCACGCACATTCACTAACAGATAGAACACAGAAGGAAAAATATAACAGTAAGTAAGTATAACAATTTATTGTTTAATTATTGATGAAAACACAAAATTAATTTTTTAAAGTGTGCTAGTGCTATATTCCAAAATAGAGCCACAATGTATACACTTGTGCTATATAGTGGAAGTCTGCCTAAACATAAATCATATTATACCTTTTGTTTTGAGATTCAATAAAAATTAAAACATTATACGGCTTGGCATAATAGAAGTGATTTCTCATTCAATGATGGATAATAAATGACACAAAAAACTATAACCTTGTATGTTTAAGTAATAACTTCAAATGTATCAAAATACAGATTTACAATAAGTGGGTTGCATTTATGTATAGGTGTTGCTATAGAATATGCATGCGATCTATTACTGAATATAATCCCTAGCACAGGAGCAGCATGCACACATTTATCGTAATAAAATAGACCACATGACCATTCTGTAAGTGATTTATACAATGTGAAAAGTAATGGTTTATTTTAACCTTCAATTGGTTACAGGAGTTTCAATTTAACACTGATTTGTAATTCCTGCTAAGTAATATTTACTAGTACTAGTGCTAGTTTCATTTCATATTAAGTTATACAGACTATGAACTAAAAACACATACACTGTAAAAACTGATTTGCTGTTTCAACCACTTTTAAGTTATTACTTACAAAGATTGACGTTTTCACAATTACATAACATAAAGTTTGGAGTCACCTGATTGTTGTAGTGTAAACTACGAACAGCCTTTTGCATGGTATGACATAAACTTTGGAAATACTCACTGTTTTGAATTAACAGACCTGTAGTCAAATGAATGTATAAAATATAAAAACAAAATCATCTGCTTTCATTTACTAAATTGCTTCAACAAACAATTTCATTACAAGCAAAACATTTCCAGGTTTTCACATATTAATATGGGATCAACATAGACACATAGAAATTTAGGACAAGTGCATAGAAAACAAAAGCAATGAACATATAAACAATCAAATTATCTGTTTTGTTAACCAATCAATGTTGATAGTGTAGTGACAAAAACAGCAATACAGTGTATAAAGAATAATAATATAGTTATGCCCTGTTGTGTATCATTATGATTCCCATTCTGTATAATATAGTTCCTATGGAAACAGCAGATGTTAGTTACTGAATTCACAGTAATTAGTATGCACATGAATTTGCACTTACCAAAACAAACAGAATTAATTGTACTTAAATTGCTATTGGATTTTCCTTTCCTTATTGTGACAAGTATAATAAAATAACATTTCCAATATAAATTAAAGAACATGTAGGGATGTCAAAACCAAAAAGGCATGCGAACAAGGTTAGGCGGGACCCAAAATTAAACTATGTGTGTTTGTATGTATGTATGTACATGTATGTATATTTGCGACTATTTGTGTACATGTAAGTATGTACACGTGTATGTACATATTATGTATGTATGTATGAATGTATGTATGTATGTATATATGTATGTATGTATGTATCAGGGCATAAACAAAGGTGGTAACATTCGAAGGTTTGTTATAATTCCTTACCTTCGAAGGTAGAATCCATTCCACAAAGGTTTGCAATTAACACATGGTTAATTATTTGCTGCAATAATTATTTATAACTTTTAATTAATTATTATATTTGTCATGTGGAGATTGATAATGGCTGAGAGTGAAGAGACCATGGACAAGAGTGTGGACTTTCAAAAGCAGAATGTACTGAATCTCATTTGCCATCTTCTGAATTAAGAGGTCTCCCATTAGATAAACACTTGTATAGGTACAAAGTTAACACATTCATAGTGTTACACCTTCGTGAACCTTCTTGTTATAGTTGAAACAAACCTTCGAAGGTGTAAAAATCACCTTCGTTTATGCCCTGGTATGTATGTATGTATGTATGTATGTATGTATGTATGTATGTATGTGTGTATGATTGTATGTATGTATGTACATACATGTATCTATGCATGTATGTACATGTGTATGTATGCGTGTATGTAAAACACACATAATCGCATACATAGATACATACATACATACATACATGCATGTACATACAAACATACATACACGTATACATATATATACACATAGTCGCATACACACGCAAATATATACATACGTATATATATATATACGTACATACATACATACATACATACAAACATAAACATGTACATACATACATACATGTACATACATAAACACATACTTACACACATACACACATAGTCGCATACATGCATACACATACATATATGTGCATACATACCCACATACATACGTACACACACACTCACATACATACATACATACATACACCATGCATACTTACATACATACATGCATACATACAATGTACATATACATACACACATAGTCACAAACATACATACATACATACATGCATACATACACACATAGCCGTATGCACATACATGTACATACATACATACATACATACATACATACATACATATGTACCTACATACATGCTTGCGTGCATACTTACACACATAATCGCATACATACCATGTACATATAAGGGATGTACATGTACTTATGTAATATGAATGCACTAAAATGCAGAACCCTCGCTAGCTACTGCTAAACAGCATGGCTTTAGAACAACTTTGCCTAAGTAACATATTGCAACAGCCAGGAACACACCATTCATATCAACACTAAAAAGTCACTAGTACATCATGAATATGCAAATTATGGGGATAGCATGGCCATCAGATCTTTTGAGAACTAGCGAATTTCTGGACAAAACTTCACAAATAGCTGTATAAACACTCGTTAGAACGACACACAAAATCCAAGAAACAAAGCTTCAAAGAGACAAAAGTTAGTGTTTCAGTGTTTTCTGCTGACATCAGCAAAAACAAAAAAAATTTCTAGATGGCGACAGATCGACGAGAATTTACACGGCTGTTTCTCTGCAACAAGATGAGTTCAGAACAAATCCTTTAAATGTCAGCATTATGGATATATAGCATCTTCAACCATGTGTCAACAAATTAGTATCATCAGGTATTTGCAAAGATTACATAGTAACACACAGACAAACAGACAGACACACACACACAAAAACTGATTACTATAACCCTCCGCCTATGTGCTCGGGTTTATATAGTGTATATGTACAGTAGATATACATATAAGGGATGTACATGTACTAATGTAATATAAAGTGTACACTAAAGTACATGTATATAAGGGATGTACCTATGTAATAAAAAGAGTACATGTACAGCACATGTACATATAACGGATATACCACATGTTATACTTATAATACTATGCTATATACATTATTAATGTGCTTTACGTGAAACTCCTATAACCAAATAACCTTTACTATATATATTAATGATGAGATAAAGAGAGATACACATGTGGTGTTAAATGCCTGGGGATTAGACAAGAAGTTACACATGTAATACCACCTTGTGAAACTTTCTCTTTGCAAGTTAGACAAAAAGCTTTTGTGTTATCGCTGCAAACAAGTTATACTCTTCTTTCTCACTTTCATATTCTGAGAGCTCTCTCCCCTGTCTTGTGATTCTAAGTTTGAAGTGACACTGGGTTAACTTGTACTTACATGCCAAATTAGGTGGAGTGTGTGCTTTAATTAGAATAACTAGTATCAGCATAATTTTATACCGTGGGGTGGGGGTGGTCTGGTTAAAAACAATATCCACCCCATCCCGCCCCCCAATACATCATAAATGTTTTAATATAATAGTTGAGTTATGATAGATCACAATTGTAAAAATGGTTCTTATGATTACCATGTTACTAATATATATCATTGATATCATGTTCTGGTGAATTTATACCACATAGATAATTATACTGTATAATTTTGATTGAATATGAGAAGAAACCAGACTTCACTGTAGTCATGACAACTACTGCTAATGGCAATCATCTGATTCAGTTTCAGACTTTTGCAGACTAGCAACATCATTACTGAATTACAAATGTAGTATAATTGTAGGTATATAGTTAGTTATCTACTTACCATCTTTACTGTCTTCTCTGTCTTAGAAGCAATGCTTCTATATACTGCTTGTTATTACAACATGCTGGTAGGCGTGGCACACGAAATTTTTTTCAATTTGAAAGGGGGTTTCCACGTTCAAGCTACAAAAAAAAACCAGGAATTGTCTCTCTGAGCAGCAAGGGGTGTAAAGCTCCAACAATAGCGAAGATTTTACAAGCAGATGGGATACTATTTAGTCGAGTCGGGATCCATAAGTTTCTTCAAAGGTTGTTTGATGAGGAAGCCTGGATCTGGACGTCCTTCTAAAACTTACTATGGAAGTCAAGAGACTGGTAGAAGAGCAAACAAGACTGGATGATGAGACCACAGCGCACCAACTGTACATGATCTTGACCTCGAAAGGATATTACCTATCCTTGAAGACCATCTTGCGCTGTCGAACTTCACTTGGATAGACAATTAGAGGCAGTGCTTACTGTCAGTTAATGAGACAGGCTATTAAGGAGGAAAGACTGGCATGGGCTCAGGAGTACAAAAATGATGATTTTAATAATGTTATATATACTGATGAATGCACTATTCAGATGGAAACACACATAATTACCACTGTAGGACTCCCCAGCCATCCTTTTGTTTCCCTGGAACGGTAATGCAAGTAACCAGCATTGCTGGTCCTTCACCAGCTTTAACGCAGAAGACTCCAGCTATACTACCCTTTTCTGTTATACTTATGCTCAAGGAAGTCAATCATGGACCACTAAAAGAATATTTTACTGAAAAAACTTTTAAGATCCTCAGCATTAGAGTTCCTTTTAACGTTCGTTTTCGCAAGAATCATTTTCTGGTAGGCACAGCGATTTATTTTTTACTTGCTGTAAATAGTAGTAAGACCTTATACCTGCAACTTTGCACCGAGTATCCAATCGGTAGCGGTAAAGTTTTTCATAGTGCAAGTGGTGTTGGAACCCAAATTAATGTACATCGACTGTGGAGGAAATTCCAAATTTTGCTCTGATGGCTACCGAGATTTGGAGTATCAAAAAAATTTCTATAAGGACGATTGGAGAATTTTCAAGAACTGCTTACAGAAGAGGTTCGTTTTTTTTAGGGAATCTCTTAAGAAAGAACTTCTGCCTCAACCACACAATATCCAAATATTCCTTCCTGAGGTATGAATTCCACCACTTTAAAGTAAAAGAGGACTCCCTAGTGATTCAAAGAGTGGTCCAATATCATCTCTTGAGTCAACATTTGGTTCCCCACATCCAACTGGAGTATTGAGTACTACTTAGCCTTGGGCAGTTATAAACATATCAAAACATATAACTATTTATTTAACTTTAAATAATAATGATAATCATCATCAAGGCAATTACATCGAGAAGCTATATAGTTATAGTTCATTTTTTGTGTTGTTTAGGCTTTTCAAGTCAGAAACAATACAAACACCTATAAACAATTGTATATTCTCATGTCGAATATTTTGATAATCATGTGGTATTGGTTTTCTTGTGTTATATACCAAAAGTGATGTTTATGTAATGTAATGGGATTTGAACTGGACCAATTCTGGACTGGCATCCTCGGGAATTAATATTAATATTTTAATTTTTTATTTTAATTTTTTTGTTAGCATAAATACTCAATAGCCGAGGCCTAATACGAAGAGTAGGTTTACATAAACAAAAAAACAGAACTTAATTAAATATTTAGGATAATTATAATTTTATTACATATAAGATCTAATATAAAACTTGAGTTGACTTGATGACTTAGATAATTTAACATGGTGTGGCAAAGAATTCCGTAATTTAATTAAATTTGGGAAAAAAATTCAGAGCAGACTAGGTCTTGTAGGTATTATATTGGAGATCCTGAGAATGAGAAACACGAAGATTATAGGAAGGAGCAGGCCGAAATTGAAGAGGAGGATCAGGCCAGATTATGGAGAGTTTTAAAGAGAAAAATCAATTTAGCATTTTGATGACGAGAGTGAAGAGTAGGTAGTAAACGTACAATCAGAAGACCAATCTTTGCTACAAATTTTACAAGCAAAGTATTGGACATTTTCAATTTTAGAAGAAAGATGAGAAGAATGAGGGACGAAAAGAAAAGGGCAGTATTCAGACGAGGACGAATAAGGGAAATATAAAGATGTAAAAGTGTAGAAGTATCAGAATAGAAATAAAATTGGCGATACAAAAGACCAAGCAATTTACGAGCCTTTGCACAAATGTTAGAAATGTGGGGAGACCAAGATAAGGTGACACCTAAATACTTAAATTCAGCCAAAGGTGAACCAGATAGACAGAGAGGAGGAAGTGAATTAATAAATATAGAACGCCTATAGGATAGAAACATATACTTGGATTTAGAAGGATTCAGGGAGAGGAAATTAGTGGAAAGCCACAAGGATATAGAATTAAGATCATTTTGGAAAGTAGAAAGGTCCAATTCATTATCAATTGGACGAAAGATAAGAATGTCATCAGCATAAAAAATTAAAGTAGAAGAGGGAGATAAAGGAACGGAAGTAATACTTTTAATGTAAATGAGAAAGAGAAGAGGTACAAGAATGGATCCTTCAGGAACTCCAGATAGAACTGGAAGAGAAGAAGAGGAGGATCCATTAAGAGCGACTTGCTGAGAACGAGATGATAATATGAATGAAGCCATTTAAGTAAAATAGGAGGACAATTGAGAGAGGAAAGGTCAAATAATGAAGCATGAGGAACAGCTTTCTTCAGATCAAGAAAGCAAGCACAAATTGCTTTATTGTTTTGAAGAATAATATGAAAAGAGTTAGTAACTAAAAGAAGAGCTGAAGAGGTTGAACGATTAGGTGAGAAACCAAATTGATAGGGGGACATGAGATTATGGTCTAAGTAAAATAGGAGGGCAATTGAGAGAGGAAAGGTCAAATAATGAAGCATGAGGAACAGCTTTCTTCAGATCAAGAAAGCAAGCACAAATTGCTTTATTGTTTTGAAGAATAATATGAAAAGAGTTAGTAGCAAATAGAAGAGCTGAAGAGGTTGAACGATTAGGTGAGAAACCAAATTGATAGGGGGACATGAGATTATGGTCTAAACGAAAACTGTAGAGTGAACATGCTTTTCAAGAATTTTACTAATCACAGAAAGTAAAGATATAGGATGATAGTTGGAAGGATCACTGGCATTAGAAGAGGATTTTGGTATGGGAACAATAAAAGAGTTTTTCCAATCGGAAGGAACACGACCTAAAGACAGAGATAAATTAAAAATATGGGTGAGAGGAGAGACGATAGAGTGAGCAGTATGTTTAAGCTTATGAGTAGAAATGAAATCAGGACCAGAAGCAGAGTCAAGAGGCAGATTAGCAATCAAAGAAAGAACTTGAGACTGAGTACAGAGGTAAGATGGAGGAAGAGAGGACTGGCCAAAAGCAGGTAAAAAAGAGGAAAGGGGAGGAATGGATGAATTAAAACAGCAATATTCATTCAAAATAAAGTCAGGCTAGGTACTGTATAACCCTATACACCTAACATAATTCTTACACGATACAAGACTATATAAATAATAACATTATATCATGACTCCTGATATGAAATAACAACCATTACTAATAGCCGACCATTCAACTCAATATCATTAATTTTAATTCATGCTCCATTTAAGGCTTCGTGATATAATTAGAGTATAATTTTATATGGTACTACACTTAGCTATATCCTAGAGGCTAGGTTTCTATCATAGTATTGTAGTATAGTACCATATATGCTCTAATTATTCCATTCCTTGCATGAACAACTATCTTGTGTTTATTATTAAAACAGAAATTATTTTCTTCCAAATATTATCAATGAATTGTAATGAATACAGCCTCTAAAATCAATATGAATATCTGTTTATTGTCTGAACTAAGTATTTTTCAACTCTATTCCTGTGAGGATATAAAAATAAATAATTGATTTATTCAAATCACTGTCAATATTCAGATCGATGAGTGTATGAATATATCTATTTACAGTCCTCCAGTTATGTGGTTGGAAAATTCAGTTACTATGGTAACAGTGTATGTCATTGTATATCATATATATATAATAGTTACAAGTGATGCACTGCTAATGGTATCACTAATTGGTATCAGTATTGGACATTATTTCTGACTATTATATGCTATAGCGTTCTCTATACCACTGCAACTGGAATTACTATACCATAGTAAGAAAGTATACTAAGTAATATCTCTGCATAACAAGTTTCATGATGATCGCTTGCTTGGTCTTGGAGTTATAAGCTAGCAAAAATGAAATTTGGACACCACTATGATCGGAAAAAATAATATATTTATGGACACCCTATCCATACGTCTTATAGAGTTGCTGGCTACTGTACCATCTGCTGGAGCAACATCTACTCTAGTCATAAACCAAATCTCGTCTCTTACAGTTGCTTGACTGATTTTTCGTATTCAACTATCTGGACCACTTTGAGCAATCAGTAATCGGCCACACCTTTTTGTAATTAGTATAGAGTTCAATTGGTCACCAAAAAATTCTAAAAATGATACTTCCAATTAAACACTCTACGTATATGTGACATCAGTCGCTCTAAGGGTTAACTTAATACCGAGATTCTATTATATTCACACAGGTGGTTCAATAGTCACCACTGACAGTGATATAATATAACATACATTATGTGTCATTCTGTTCAACATAACAATGTATTGTATTGTGAATTTGGGATACACCATGCTGATGAGACCCAATAGGTCGAAACAATCTGATCAGATTGTCCATGGTTTACCCATCACAAGTACAAAGTCAAGTCCACTCACTACCTACAACTGAAGATACAGATACTAGTAACTTCAATACTAGTAGAATATGTAAGTAGAATTATTCATAATATATATATATATATATACACAGAGAAAGGAGTTTTTAATGGATGAAACAAATATCTGACACAATACTTTGTTTTCAGACTCATAAATTAGATGATGGTATCTGTATCATAATAGGGTTCATGAAGAGGATATTTACTATAGAGTGAATAACGAATGTCATCGCAAAGCAATTGTGGATTCTGATGAAACATAGAGTGCTGATGTGATTTAAAACCAAACAACAATTTCCTATAGACTGCAAGTCTATCTCTTCTTGTGTACAGTTTAAGCTTCATATTGAACCATTTTATATATGAGGTGTACTTTATATAATATGTTGATAAACATGATATCCACATATTATAAACTCAATTAGGAATACAGCAATAACAATTTCACACTACCTAAAACATGGCTGTTAGATTGACATGCCCTTGGGAAAATTATATCACAAAAATTATAATATCCCAGTGTGTATAAAAATAAAAATGCACAGGTCACACATAACTACCTACATACGCTACACCAGAAAGCATAGCAAACATTCTGTTAATTTGTTTTGTATGTAAGTACCACTGCTGAACTAAATGTTGTATTCATACAATCATGTACTCCATATCAATATATAACTGATACACATTAGTCCATGTACTTTATTAGAATACTTATAATACGAATTATTGCATGTGAAATTCTATAGGTTTGGAGTTTATTGTACTTATAATTATGAGGGCTAGCTAGTTATGTTTGATCCTATAAACGTAGCCATAAGCTACAATTCATTTCTGTAAATTATGAAATTGGGAACTACAAAGTAACTGCAATAGTCTGTCGATTTATCAAACATTAATTTATGAAAACAGTGGTTGACAGAATCATTTTAATATTATTATAGTTTGGTCCACATAAAAACTATTATAACCTTTGCTTGTCTTGCAATGTGATTCATCCTCTGATTCTGAAATGAAACTGACATATGGAATAGCACCTGAATATTCTCCTTCTTTATCATATCTCTTCCACTTAGTTTTAGACTCTGATATTATAACATCATGATGTACTGTATGTATGTATGAACAGAGAACAGTAAACATTGAGAATAAATTTTGGCTGTCCGTAATCATTTCATAAATAAAGCTAAAATAATTAGCATGATCACTCAAATGATTATAGATATTAACCAAGGTATGATGTAAAAAGGTTGCTCCATGTCTCTATGCTGGTTACATAATGAAAACACTTGAATAAAATCTATATCAATGGTTCAGTTCACAATAGCACCTTTTTTGCTTGGAGGATAGCCATCTTCTGTGTTCAGGATGAAAGGATTTGTACCTGGTGTTTTATATTTGACACTTCTCTTTTATTCAGGTATACCTATTAATATAATTATTATAATGACACATTTTCATTAAACTAATTATGTGGAATGTAATCATAGGAAATTCATAATAGTAATTAAATACAATCATGCAGGAACCAAATATTCAGTCCTGATGATTGCCTCTGAATACTACTTCTGCTCTACCTTTTCAAATAAATCAGCTGGATACTTCAAAAGGAAAACTATTCTTTTGGCTAACATTCATTACAAACATGATAATTACATAATTCTAAGAGTTTATACTTAGCACATTCATCAGAACATTATTACTACACATACAATTGAGTGCTTACTACATTCCAGTTTCAGTTGTGATGATTCTCTCTTCTGTTCTACATTCTCCAGTACATCAGCTAGTTTTAATAGTCCCTCTTCATAAGTAGAGAAACTTGTATCATTGTCTAGCCAGTGTTGAAACATGGAAACAGTACACTTGTTTGATATACCTCTTTCATCATTATCAATTCTTTGGATATGAATATCCTCTATACCCAAAAGTATACCAACTCTTTTCCATTCTATTATAGGAATTTGTATTATCCTTTGTAATAACTTATGACGATCATCAATATTCAGTAGTCTTCTCAATGTCGAGATGACATTCTCATCAGTTTCACACTGTTCAACTGCTGAAAATAATCCCTCCCATGATGATTGTGGTGTCCAAGAATCCAATGCTTGTTCTAAAGCAAAGTGATAGTCCTGTGTTGTCTGTGTCTCTTCTGTTAACCTCCTTCTTTCACCAATGGAGATACCTATAATACCAGCAAGTCTGTTCCATTTCTCTGGTATATTAAAACCACTCTGTTGAAGAATATTCAGTGCTTTATTGGCAGTTAATTCTAAAGTGATACGAAATGAAAGATAACAGCTACAAATATCTGTTCTACATAATTATGCATGTCACCAACAGAGCAGCATAATGATAATAAAATAATTATTATTCAATTCAATGGAAGGTTCCATCAAAAACGGCATGTAAATTTATTGCATTAGTCACAACTGACTGCTGTAGTTCCTCCAAACATTCGTACCTTTTAATTCGACAATAAATATTGCATAATTGTGGTATCCACTTAAACAGCGCTCTAGTTTTGGCAAGCACTTCTAAACACAACTCTTCATCTGTCAGAAATTGTTCTGAGAAGAGACTTGTCGGAAACCAACAGCAAGATAAGTTGGATCAGAGTACCAAGTTGCTCGAATACAAGTAGAACAGTCAGTGCTAGTGAAATGCTTAAGTTCCAACTAACTCCAGCTACAAACATGATTACTAGCAAAAACGCTGATCCATGGCATATTTTTAGAGGAACTACGGTATACTGATATTGTCACTTACTATCATTATAATATGTTATAATTGGAGAGGAAGTGCTTTGAGGGTAACACTGAAGCCCCTATATAATTTCAACAAGTGAATTGTCATTAAGAAATCGTATTTATAAGTATTTTACCTGAACATTTCCGTGATTTGTGGAACCCTCATGAAGCAATTCAAGAGGACTATAAAAAAAATTAAAACATTCGAGTGATTTTAGTACAATAGTTGTTTTGACTTACAGTACTTCAGTCAGATCACCTCTAAAAATGTAAGTTCCCTTTGATATATCGTGTGTAAAATATTCCCCTATTATGCTTTGCAACAAAGCAACATGCAGTAGTGCTTCTGGTACTCCAAATATCAGAATTGTACTCCCTTCATCATAACGAATGAATACAACAATTCCATCAGAAATTCCCAATAGTTGAGAAAGATTATGGCGAATAACTGCCACATGATTTCCTGTTGGAATAACATCATTAGGTACACGTAATCCCAGTGAGATCTGATGTTCTGTTAGACTACAAGGACTAAATGAGTTTGATGGTATTTCAAATATTGATCGTTGTAGGTAAGGAACAAGATCATTTTGCACGTAAATTTTCATCGTTTTTTTATCATCATCGCTTCCAAGTTTTTCAACAATAATTTTTAATAATTCATTGTTGAACCATGATCCATGAGATGAAATATGGAGGATAAAGAAAAGGCCAGCATGAGTGGAAGCATTTTCATACTTATACTTCAGTGCATCAGCTATTTCTCCTAGAGAGGTAATTATAATGAGCTTCAATTGATCCACTCCGATCTTGCGTTTCTCAAAAGATTGAAGAATACCGTGAACGAGACTACAATATTTATTTCGAATTATCTGGTTTTCCACAAAAAGTGTACCTGTTATTTTTTCCTTTTCACTCTTACTCATACTATTCCAGCTAGCATACTTCTTTACTTTCATAGGATTCACATGAGAATGAATTATTAATGGTATCTTCTTTTCACAAATAACTGTTAATACAACTTCTGCAAGCTGTTTGTTTTTCATTTCCAGAAAAATTTTAACAATGGCAAGGTATGTGGCATCACTACCATTCTTTTCCTTCCATTTCCAAAGCATTTTTAGTCTTCTTTCTCTCTCTTCATTACCATCAGTACGAAGCTCTGCTATTTCTGGCTGCTTGAAACCAAAATGTGGTGCAGCATCCTCAAAGCTTGGGATTTCAGTCATCAGAGCCATGAAGAGGTTGTCACAACATGGTTTTTCAAGATTGTCTTTCGACAGATTGAATCTTGTCAATAATGTGTCTAGTTCACATATCTCAAATACTGTGTCATCTTCCTGATCATTCGTATGACGAAACTACAGGGTATTTACATATTAATGATAATATCGATGGATATAATTACGTCCATACATATCTGGGTCTATCCCTTGTTTACATTTTCTACCCTTAGATGTTTTTTTTGTTTCTGTTACTAGTTGGAATGTATTTAGGTTTACTACAAGAGTAGATGTGTTTCAGCATTAATACTGAACAAACCATTGACTCTTTTCATCTTGTTTCCAGTTTTTATTAGCTATTTGGACAATTGCAAGCTGCAATTCATATTACCGGAAAATAATAGTTCAACAGTTTCAATCTGCTGCCAGGAAGATCATCAAAAAAAGTCAATCGTTTATAGCTGAAAATAATTGTGACTCACTTGCAAAAAATGGCATTATGGATTACGCTAAGTATGAAATTTTGCTAACCAGCCATTTTGTACAGGAAGCCAATGAAACTTGGGAGGAGCAATAATTGGTCTTCATGGATACCATGTTTCTTGTACAATATGAATGAATAGCAATTGTATAAAGGTCATAATTCACAAGACCAAAAGTTCTTGCTGATCCAGATCAGGTATAATGCCACTCAAATTTTTTTTTGATGATCTTCCTGGCTACACTTAAATGTTTGCCAGTTGTTGTTTTAGCATGACAATTTTGAGCTCATTTAGTTATAATTATGGTACTAGTTTTTATAATTATCATTAAGGTGGCGTTATGGTGACGTTAATGATATTCATAGTTCAAAAGTTTTTTTATTATCTGTATTGTTGTTCATTATTTTGTTGTATAATTTAATAATTAACATTACCTTACTGTCGTTTATTTATGGTGAAAATTTCAAGTGTTACCTTGTTGCATTCAAGAGTTACGAGCGTGAGAAGAACCCATCACAAAGGTACATTTTTAATACAAACTACACAACATAGAGATGGAAATTCGCTGTACATGAATTACTTACTAGGATCTACAGTTCTATGAAGGTATTTCTTGATACCTCTTGACTCTTCCTGTTCCAAAGATATTATACATAGTGAACACGTATCTCCACATATCTCCAGAGAACGTAAGAGTATCGCGAGTATCACATATTGAGGAGAGGCATTTCTTTAAGCATATACTGTTCATACGGTAAATGACTTAGATTTTATTATTAGTATTGCTTATAAATACAGATTTTACGATCTTAAATAATTATGATTTTATTTATTACTGTGTTGATCAGAATCATTACCAAGTTTGGTTGTACAGTGGATGGAGAAGTAAAAGATAAACCAACATTGGAGTGCGACAGACCTAAACAGTAGGATACAAAAAATTCATGTACATTATTAGATAGTTGCAAGGAATACATGTTACTAGGTTATTCGAAACTCATGATTGTCTAATATTCTATAGACTGAACACCATTATTGGTATATATAACAATGTATTTTTACAGGTATTAATTATTTCGGTTTCAGTGATAAGTTACATTATCTTACTGAAGTTTTTGATTGTTTTCATATACTTGTTGCATTTTTATGACCATTTTCAGCGATCGCACTTACAAGAAATAATTCCTCTATCCTTTTTGTATACGATGTCCACTGAGAAAAAATAGAATCAAACACCCATGATACTTGTCTCCATTGCAGTGTTTGTGATACTAATTAAGTTTACTACACATTTACTTCACTTGTAGTTTTTAACTGTCCTTATAAGAAAGTTGGTATCCTACTGAAGACTGTGGGCAGCCTATATATGCTAAATTGTAAATCCTTCCAAGCTCTAGTGGAAAGCCTAACACTCCACTTGCATCCTGAACTTACTATAATTGCAGAAAAGTACAGAATGTATCAAAGGAGTCAAGAATCCAACGAATCGGTATCAGAATACACAGCAGTGTTACGAACAATGGCTAACTACTGCAACTTTGGGGATTTCTTAGATGAAATTCTACAAAACAGATTTGCTCATAAGTTGGCAAGTGAGTCAATTTGATGGAAAATACTCATAGAAAATGGAACTTACCTTGAAAAACACTACAGAAATAGCAGTGGCTTTGTAGAAACAAAATCATAAATCATTATAGGAACAATGATTTACAAAGTGTAGTTTTTCATAAACCTGGAGGTTCATCAACTACTACTTTGATTGGACGCTTATTATCATTATGTTTCCTTACATCCTCTAGAAACTTAGATTATTATGAATGCAATGAATATATACATACAGTATGTCAATTCAATACATTCATAATATTATCTAGTTTTCAACATATCATATCCCATGTTCTCTTCATCCCTTCTGGTTAAAAAAAGCCATCCTCACTCCTTTGTAATTCATTTGAATTCATTGCTGTAATCTTCTTTATACGATCAATTTGTACCCACATAAAAGCCATGAAAGTGGCTGATGACTCTACTTATAGTTATAATTACATGCATAATTATGGCCTAATAATTTCTCAAGTCACTTTCGCAGATTGAGAGCAGACCAGCATTGTGTTCAGTAATAGAAAATTACAGCAATAAATTATTAATTAAAATTGAGTAATATATAATTATATATTATATTTTTACTTAAGAGACCTATTATGCATGACCAATTGAAACTAGTCAAGTCACAGTGTGTTAAAAAATGCACATTTTGCTCATCTTTACTTATGATGGATGTACAATTGTATTTGAATTTTTTTAACAAGCATAGAAACTGAACATATACATAGAAATTGAGCAATTGATGCACAGAAAACCTGTATTATATGTAGCTTCTAGAGGACTTTAATTAGAACAGGAGGTTTGATAATACCCAGAAATGGTCATGAAACATCTGATCAAGAAGTATCATTCAGTATAAGAGGATATTGAAGTATCACCTATCAATATACTCATATGACTGTTAGTCTTATTTGATTTTCAAGTCGGACCAAATGCTTCACTTGCCTGTTTATCACCAAGATACCCAAAAAGTTGTTGTTTGGGTGGTGTGTAAACTAATTATAGGTCTACATCAACCTTGTTATATCGTTATAATCTTATTGTGTTAACTATACAGTATGCTTATTATTATAGTGTTAAGTGTTAGAGTTTTTTAGTAACATATCTTTTCTGTATATAAACTATTAAATACTGTGTATGTTGTTTATTGATATAATTGATTAATATGACAAAATGGTGCTAACTATTTAGTTCGCAAGATACCTGTGTACATGAGTCATCTATAGATTGTGTTTTCTGTGCTATTAAAGCTGTAATGGTGGGATCAAACAAATATTTTTTGGGCCTACTGTTATAACAATTAAAAGTACATTTAGTCAAGCTATGAGGAAAGAAGCTAGCTTTAGAGCTGAAGCATTACTTGCTATACATGTACATGTATATAGAGATACATATTATATCATGCCAACATTGTACATCACCAAAATACTTAGTGTTTAGTGTTTATATAGTAACTTACTACAATGAGATGAGTCTAGTTGAGAAGATACAATCAACTTCTGCTGATCATCAAGATCCAATAGTTTTCTCAGTTTAGACACAACATTCCCAATCAGTTTCACACTGTTCAACGGCTGATAACAATCCCTCCCATAATGGCTGTGGTGTGTTTGATATCCAAGAATTCAATGCTTGTTCTGAAGCAAAGTGATAGTCCTGTGTTGTCTGTGCCTCTTCTTTTAACCTCTTCCTTTCACTAATATAGATACCTATAATACCAGCAAGTCTGTTCCATTTCTCTGGTATATTAAAACCACTCTGTTGAAGAATATTCAATGCTTTACTGGCAGTTAATTCTAAAGTGATAGATAAAGACATATGATTCAAATCATTACAGTATTACAAACAAACCTCACCTATATTAATAGGTCCAGGATTAATCTCCACATCACCACATAGTAATAGTAGTATCATGACAAGCGAATAGGATAATATGACATCTACAGTGAGTATTGCTTGTAATAACCTCAGTGATCCAATCCACCATTCATCCACTGAGTGTGATACTTCTCCGTGATCGTATTTTCTTTTTGATCCCTTTCTGTTGTTACTGGAACAGTGCCATGTACCAATAGTAACCCTCCATTGTATTAGATCAATCATTTCTTATTATGAAACTATAAAAGAGTAAATAATATAATTTAAGATGATACATGATGTACAATTATAACCAAACTATAATAATTAATAGGACCATAATAGCATATGAACCATAGCATGAATATTTTCCTTTGATTGATGTTAGCCATATCAATAATAATACATGTATAAACACCTTTACCATGTAAATCAGTAGTAATTAGTACACCATGCTGTGTGCTATAAGGATATGTAGGGAGTTAATGGATAAATCACTAGAGAAGCTATGTCATCTTGTGTATAATAGATTAGGTAAAGTAATTCCAGAACTAATTGTTGGAAAAATGGCAGAAGCAGTGTGTGGGAAGAGTTTAATTAGCTTGTATGGTAAATTACATGTGTAATTTTTATAGACACTTAAAGCTCTTAAATATCTTTATGATGAATTAAATATAATGCACATAGGTAAGTTATATTTATAATTATTTAGAATCAATTGCTTTTTTCAGATGTGAAACCATCTAACATACTTATGAATCGAACGGGTGAAATTAGCTAAATTGTGTGATTTTGGGATTTCTAGAGAACTAGTGAATTCTTTAGCTAAAACTGATATAGTATGTCGTCCATATCTTGCAGTAAGAATTGACAATATTGTTGTTATTACTTTATATACCTCATCTTTACATTAGCCTGAACGAATATGCAATGGATTTCTTCCTTATGATCATAGATGTGATGTTTGGAGTTTAGGAGTCACTATAGTTAGTCATGTGTTAACCATAATCTAATCATGTGGTGCACAATATCTTTATACAGTATGAATTGGCTGTTGGCTGAAGTTCTCTTATCCTCCATATAGAAATGTGTTACAACAAATAAAACTTGTTACTGATGGTGCTCCACCCAGACTACCTGAAGACATCACCTTCTCTGAAGATCTCAAAGATTTTGTGGCAAGATGGTATGTTATAAAGTAATTAATGTAATTAAATGTTTGGTTTTGAAGGTGCGATTACATCTTTCCACCATAGTATTGTGGATGATAAGCTGTAGTATTAAGCATTTTAATCCCTAACAGTTTACAGGTGTTTTGCATAAGATGCATATGGGCAGCAAGTTTGATCCTCTATCTGAAAGTAACACTTCAGGAACTCCACAAGTTTTTCTATCAGTAGTTGGACAATTTGGATTGACTTCTGCATGATCTGGAGTAGGGTAGACCATTGGCCATTTTGTAAGAAAATTTTGAAAAACTATATAATTTGTTTTCTAGTGTAGTTAGGGGTAGTTCCATGATATCTACTCCTACAAGTTGGAAGGCACGCTGTACTGGAATGGGTTTGAGTGCTGGTCATTGTACTCTATCAGTTCCAGATACAATAGCACACTGTGTAAAGCTCTTGCAGTGGTTGACCACATCAGAATGCATCCCACATCAGAATGCATGTCGTATAGCTGAAATGTGTTGTGCTGTACATCCTCAATGAGATTCTTCTAAAATAGTTTGTTGCAGGTGCTGAGGAACAGGTATTTGTTCAAAAGCTCTGTGTTTGGGATCTAAGAAATAGAGTATAATATGAATATAAATTATAGAGAGGCTTGAGATGCAATCTTGCGTGCATCACTTTCATCTTCCGGGAGTTCCCCACCTTCTAGGAAATCGATCATTCTAGCCAATACAGGATCCTTCCCTTGTTCTGTGCTAAAGTCATCAGTAAGAAAAACAGAGTAAAGAAGATTCTGAATATTAATTTCTTTTGAATCTGATATGTTGACACTTGTGACTATAGCTATTTGAATGCTATATTCAGCAATTCCATGATTGGGTGCTGGTAGATTTGAGAGTAGTGCTTTTCCATGATGATAAAACATGTTTAACACTTGCAAATTAAACATTTTGGTCCACCATCTTGCATGCTTTCCATTGGGACTGGATGTTTCTAACACTGCTTTCACTGCAGGATGATCTGTCATTACAACAACTTTGTGACCTACGTGTATATAGCAGGGCATGATAATGACCGATGATCCACACAGCTGCCAGTGCTTCCAATTCAGCTATACCATAGTTTTTCTCTTCTTGAGAGAGAGCTCTATTTGCAAAGGTAATAGGATGCTTTTGGTATCATTGTGAACTTATGACAGGACAGCACCCAAACCCATGATACTGGCATCAGTCTCCAAAGTGAAATCTGTAGTAAAATCAGGATACAATAGGGCAGGGGCTTCAATTAGTCTTCACTTGATTTGATCAAAGGCGACCTGGCAGGGTGCAGTCTACTGTTAGACTGCATCCTTCTTTGTCAAGGTATACAGGGAATGTGCAAGTTGTCGATGAATCAGCAATAGTATGAAGATAGTCTTAGGAATTGTCTTGGCTCCTCTATCGTCTTTGGAACTGGAAATTCTTTTACAGCAGATACAAGTTTAGTATTAAGTTTCAAAAAATTAGCCGTTATGATAGACTAAGGTTTCTACTCCAAAATGACATTTGGATAGTTTGAGCTTTAGACCTGCTTGTTTTAACTGTTTAATAACTACTTGTTTGTTGTGGTCTTCACATGGTTCAGAAATTCAGAGAAGACAAGAATGTCTGCTTACTTGTGTATGCCAGGGTACAGAAAAAGATCACACTTACACACTCTTTTTAATACTTTTTTCAGTATCCCATGTGCCTCATAACAAGCCATGAACACATTTAAAATGTGTCGTAGTGTGGGTGAATGTTTATATAAAAAATCACGTAACTAGCCTGCATTTCCAATCCCTTCTGAGTACTGTATCTATGTTCTGACATAGCCGGCCTGAGGCTATTATTCAAGCTCAAAAACAAAGTATATATACATTATTTTGATATGTAAGTGAGCTTACTGTATTACAATGGTGACTTTGGGATCTAGAGTTGTACAATATTTAGGACCTAAAATCTATTGTTATATAATTTTTATTATTACATTGATGATCATTCATCATTCATAACTTTATCATTATGTGGATCACATTATGTGAACAAACTAAAAATTTTTGATGTAAGAATATTACTCAACATATAATATAATGTCACTTAAAAACTTACAATCAACCATACCTTCTACCTTACATTGTTGCATCTAGTAGGAATCACTGTAATGTGCGATGATGATAATCAATTTTTGTGGTCAGATCCTTATTGTATATAAATTATTATATATATATAATAATATATATATATATATATATATATATATATACATATATACACATTTTAATATCACACATAATTGTGTATAATACATATATTATACATAATTATGTATTATATATAAATATGAGGGACATGAAGATATCGCCTATTCATGAAAGTAAAGTAGAGTAAGCTGCAATTGATTTTATATACCACAATTGCAGACACAGAAGATTTCTTGGCTATGTAGTTGTATGATAGAGACGTTGGTTAGGATTAACCATCCTATAGGGGTTATATAAGGAAATGAAATCCACAGAAAAAACAAATACTCTTTTTTATAGAAAACAACATGACCATAGCTGGAGCAGAACCACTGACCATTTGATCAGGAGACTCATGGTCCAACCACTACACCACACTGCCTCCTTAAAAAAAAGAGTGCCCATCAAATTGGGACGTGTTGATGGGAATGGCTAACCACATATACACACAAGTGAACTTCGGTTCTCCACAAAACTGATAGACTACGGTCTTACATACACTTGTGTGTATATGTTTTTTCTGTGGACTTCATTTCCTTATGTAATTATTGTAGTTGTGATAACTGTGTTTATACACAAGCTTGTGCAAATGGCATAGCCTGAGTTCTGATGTTGTTATTGTAATTAAACAATATTTAGAATGAGCAACTAACTAGCTGGTGTATGTATATGTTGCTTCTAAACCTGGGGATGTGAACCTTAAGTGATTTGACTCATCAGACTGACATGTTTATTAAAATTTAACAACATATTCCTGTCTTATAGCCAGCATATACCTATATATACATACATAAATTTGCAGAATATTTGAAGAATGTGTGCACCATTTGGAAGTATACTAGCTGTTATTGTATTACATTACAGAATTGTAATAAATAATTATATGCAATATTATACGTAAAAAATTATATGTAAGTCACGAGGCAAAATATAGATAGACAGTAAACACGTTGTATATGTGGCCTTACAACTCATCATCAAAGAATTGGTATGATGACATTCATAATAGTGTAATCTAAGTTAGCCCACACTATTGCATTTACTTGTGATGATAATCACTTTATACTAACTGTTATTGTTATTCTATATAACATGTAAACATCACTTTAATGATGAACATTTTATATATGTATATTACATACATGCATGTGTATAATAATTCATTATAACTTATATAATAATTATTATACGTACATCAGTTAAGAAGTCACTATAGCAACATACTATATTAATTCATACTACATGTGACACTTCAAGCAATATTATATTAATATAGTGTGGTAAACAATAATAATGTGAACATAATTTACATTTAGACAGAAAGTAATATGGACCTGTGGTTGTGTTTTAAACAGCTTTCCTTGTAACTATCAACATTGTCTTTCCACATTTGGTATAATTGTGCTGTTTGAATGTTTTGGTATACACTTGATAGTATACTATATATGTATTAATATTCTAGTTTATTAAAAAAGACTTCAGAAGTTTATATAATTCACTCAAGCATCAGCATCTCCTCAAAAGATAATAACTGTCACACGAGATATTTAAATAAAAAAGCAATGAATCCTTAATATTGTCAATAAATATTTAATATTCACTTCAACAAAATTAAAGTCCTAAGTATTGACATAATTATGTGTAATGAATTGTATTATAATTATTACACTACTAAAGTGGAAACAACACAAAAATTAAATATTACTATATAAACATCAATATCTATTGCCACTAAACATATGTGTGCCTGTACTATCTTCTATAGGTCATGAAATTGTGAGAATGATATAGATTTCCATATAATCTGTTCACCAATTTACATTTTGATTCAAGTATCCATCAATGTTTGATGTAGAACTATGTGATGTTGCAATATCAAATGACCCTAGTACATCAAATTATTATATAGTTGTGTTGGTAATAAAAAATACATCCTACATTGATTGGATGCTCAGTATTGTATCAGTGCAGTGTAGATCATTGCTTCCTTGGACTATGTATGGTATGTGACTCTAATTCATTGCTATAATGTAAACACAGGAAGTAATTTGTATTGCGGATATATAAATTAAACTTTACACCAATACACCGTATTCAACTGTTTTGTAACATTTTCCTACAAAATGAAGAAGATCTTTCTGGCTTTTCTTCTCTGCATTCTTTGTCAAACAAGAGCTGCAGAATCATGTAGTAAGGCATCTGCATTATTTTAACATAACATAATTGTTCTTTAAAATAGGTGTAATAATTAAAATATCTTCTGCCAATCCTGTAAAAGTTGGAGAGAATCTCACTATCTCATGTTCACTAGTGAAAGCTTGTGAAAATGCAATGACAGAATGGAGCTGGAATTACAGTACTAGTAATATGAAGGAGATGAGAATTCACATGGGTGATACTGGTATCAACACTTCCTATGTAATTTCTCCTGTTAGGGAATCTCATAATGGAACTTATGAATGTACAGCAAATATTAATGGATCTGTGTACATGAATAATACACTGTTGTCTGGGAAAGGTATCTTTGTATAATTGCGATTTTTCCAATCTGATAGCACTAAATTAAAACAATTAATAAATGTCTGCACTACAATACTAAAGTATTAATATGATATGCATTTAAGCACAAAGTAAAACTTTATTTTTTATAACTTATAATATACATAAATCATGTGCTATAGCTATGAAATAAGGATCACATGGATCAATTATTTATGTATTCTTTAGACACAAAAGTCATTGAAGTGCAAGTGCAACCACAAGAGTTAAACTATGGTAGTGATGGAATGATTAGTTGCTGCATTACACTAAACATTGTCATTGGTCCAGACACATCAGTCCTAACAGTGAAGTGGTATCACAATAATGAATTCGAACAATTAAATAGTAGTATGGATTTGCAAAAACTTAATGCTACATGTATTGAGAGCAACTTAACATTGAATAATATTCAACTGGAAGATGCCGGAGACTATACTTGCAATGTATCTATTGGAAATGATGATTATGTAACAGATACACAATCTGTTTGTGTTTTTGGTAAGTTCCATAACTTTTTCTAATAATTGTTCCATTTATCCTGACTATACAAATGGAAGGTTTCTTCTCTATTAAAACATCCTCATATACTAACCTAATGATTGGATCAACAGCTGAAATACAGTGCGGAAATGTATCAGACGTGAATTACACATGGAGAGGAGCTACCAATGAAATTCTTACTAATCCACTCACTATATCTCCAGTTTCTGTTTCTGATGATCACTCCAATTATACATGTACAGCTAATATACCTTCAAACCCAATGAATTGTCAAACTCAAAACAAAAAAATTCTTTTAAAAGTCATAGGTAAGTATGAATTTGTGAATTGGATAGTGTAATTATTTTCTTGTTATAATAGATGTGCAGTTGTTTTACTACAATCTATTTTACAAAAATATTATAGCCCATATTTGCTTTAACGTGAAGCAATATTATTACTGAATTATTTATGATCATTAATAATTGTTAGGATGTACCACCATGGACTAAGCACCATAATTATTTATTAATTTATAAGGGGCCTCTGAGATGGCTAACTATTTCGTACACTTTTGTAAACCGATAATAATTTATTATAAATTATGATATATAGAACTATATAGATGATTGTATACAAGATTGCTTCTCTTTATTCCAGAAACAAATGTTGTAAAAGTGCAAGTGCAAACACTAGACCTACAGTATGGTAGTGATGGAATGATTAGTTGCTTGATTTCACTAAACACTGCCATTGGTCCAGACACATCAGTCCTAACAGTGAAGTGGTATCATAATAATAAACAATTTAATAGTCATATGGATTTGCAACAACTTAATGCTACATGTATTCAGAGCTACATAACATTGAACAACATTCAATTGGAAGATGCTGGAGACTATACTTGCACTGTGTCAATTGGAAATGATGATTATGTAATGGACACACAATCTGTTTGTGTTTTTGGTAAGTTCTATAACTTTTTCTAATAATTTCTCCATTTATTCTGACTTGGAAGGTATCTTCTCCATTGAGACATCCTCATATACTGATCTAATGATTGGATCAACAGCTGAAATACAATGTGGAAATGTATCGGGCGTGAATTACACATGGAGAGGAGCTACTAATGAAATTCTTACTGATCCACTCACTATATCACCAGTTTCTGTTTCTGATGGTCAATCCACATATACATGTGCAGCTAACATACCTTCAAACCCAATGAATTGTAGAACTCAAGTAGAAAATATCAATTTAAGCATCATACGTAAGTATGAAGTTGTGAGTTGCATAGTTTAGTTATTGTGAGAAAACAATGGATAACATTAGTTATCAGCTCTGTTAGTCCAGTGATTATGTTATAATAACAAATAACAAATAGCACTTAGCAAAATACAACAAATGACAAATGAGAATTAGCATCCGTTTACTCAAAAACATAATTTATATAATAACATACCACAGGTGATACCAAATTGCTGTTGGCTGTATGCACAATATATAACAATGTCAGGCCTGTAGGCAGGGGGGGTGCAGGGGGGTGCACGAGCACTCCCCTTTTAAACATACATTGTAGATTCTATGAATAAGGAGCCTTGACACATTCACTAGAGCATTCTTTGTGGTTGTCAGCTACTTGTTGGTACATAGTCACATAACTGATGCTGAGCAAGACAACCACATGACAGCTTATTGCAACTATGGTGACAATAGGGTATTAGCTTAACACTTCATTATTGATTGTCACCTTGGTACCCCAATTTAGCACCCCAATTTAGCACCCCCCTTTTCAGAAGTCTGGCTACGGCATTGATTTCATCTCAAGAGTGTATTTCTGAAATTGCATCGTATCCAAATATATGTAAAATAACTGACATTGATTTTTAGTGTGGTAGGTTAAACGGCTTTATTATAGCTATTTTGAAAAATAGGTATGTAGACCATGACATATATAAATTTTAAGAAGTTGAATAATTGCATACTTTTTTATTATTTTGAATTATAATTTGGCAGTTGCTTAAAATGAGATTATTTTCCTTCCTTTCCAGTAACATATGTAGTAAAAGTGCAAGTGCAAACACAAGAGTTAAAATATGGTAGTGATGGAATGATTAGTTGCTTTATTTCACTAAACACTGCCATTGGTCCAGACACATCAGTCCTAACAGTGAAGTGGTATCACAATAACGAACAATTAAATAGTGCTATGGATCTACAACAACTTAATGCTACATATATTGAGAGCAACATAACATTGAACAATATTCAACTGGAAGATGCTGGAGACTATACTTGCAATGCATCAATTGGAAATGATGATTATGTAATGGGCACACAATCTGTTTGTGTTTTTGGTAAGTTCAGTACTTTTTTTCTAGAAGTAATTTATTCTATAATTCTGATTTCAAAGGTTTTTTCTCCATTGAGACATCCTCTTATACTGACCTAATGATTGGATCAAGAGCTGAAATACAGTGTGGAAATGTATTAGGAGTGAATTACACATGGAGTGGTCGTACTAATAAAATTCTTGCTGATCCACTCAATATATCACCAGTTTCTGTTTCTTATGATCACTCCAATTATACATGTACAGCTAATATACCTTCAAACCCAATGAATTGTCAAACTCAAAATGAAACTATTCTTTTAAAAGTCATAGGTAAGTAAGAAGTTGTGAATTGGATAGTGTAATTATTTTCTTGCTATATTAGAGGTGTCGTTGCTTTACTACAATCTATTTTTTTAAATATTTCAGCTAGTACAGCCCATATTTGCTTTCACATCAAGCAATATTATTACTGATTTTTTTAAGAACTTGAATTATGGTCATTAATTAATGTTAGAATGTACCATCATGGACTAAGCACCATAATTATTTCTTTAACTACAGCTGAGTTGGTATGAACTCACTATTTTGTAATCTTTCGTAAACCAATTATAATTTATTATAAATTTAACATAAAATTATTAATTATAGAAATAGATGCTTGTGTACAAGATTGCTTCTCTTTATTCCAGAAACAAATGTCATCAAAGTGCAAGTGCAACCACGACAGTTAAGCTATGGTAGTGATGGAATAATTAGTTGCTTCATTTCACTAGACACTGCCATTGGTGCAGATACATCAGTCCTAACAGTGAAATGGTATCACAATAATGAACAATTAAATAGTGCTATGGATTTGCAACAACATAATGCTACATGTATTGAGAGCAACATAACATTGAACAATATTCAACTGGAAGATGCTGGAGACTATACTTGCAATGTATCCATTGGAAATGATGATTATGTAACAGATACAAAATCTGTTTGTGTTTTTGGTAAGTTCAGTACTTTTTTATAGTAGTAATTTATTCCATAATTCTGATTTCAAAGGTGTCTTCTCCATTGAGACATCCTCTTATACTAACCTAATGATTGGATCAAGAGCTGAAATACAGTGTGGAAATGTATCAGGAGTGAATTACACATGGAGAGGACATACTAATATTCTTGCTGATCCACTCAATATATCACCAGTTTCTGTTTCTGATGATCAATCCAATTATACATGTACAGCTAATATACCTTCAAACCCAATGAATTGTCAAATTCAAAATGAAAGTATTGTTTTAAAAGTCATAGGTAAGTAAGAAGTTGTGAATTGGATAGTGTAATTATTTTCTTGTTATATTAGAGGTGTCGTTGCTTTACTATAATTTATTTTACAAAAATATTTCAGCTAGTACAGCCCATATTTGCTTTCACATGAACTAACATTTTTACTGATTTTTTATATGATGATTAGTAACTGTTATTATGTACCATCATGGACTAAGCACCATAATTATTTATTTAAGTGGCAGCTGAGACGCCATATCAACTAACTAATTTGTAAACTTTTGTAAACCAATAATAATTTATTGTAAATTTAACATAAAATTATGATTTCCAGAAACAAATGTCATTAAAAGTGCAAGTGCAACCACAACAGTTAAACCATGGTAGTTTTGGAATAATATAGCACTTAGCAAAATACATCAAATGACAAATGACAAAAAACATCTGTTTACTCGAAAAATAATTTATAATAACATACCGCAGGGGATGCCTAATTGCTATCTAATTGCTACTGCCTGTATACACAATATATCACAATGTTTATTACCATGCTTTATTAGATCAATATTAAAAGGAACTAGTAAATATATCATCTAACTAGAAAAAAAATCTGCATTCATTTTATCTCCACAGTGTATTTTTGAAATCTCATTGTATCCAAATGTGTGTGAAATAACTGACATTGATTTTTATTGTGGCAGCTTAGATGGCTAGCTATTTTGTAAAAACATTATGTAGACCATAACATATATTAAATTTAAGGAGTTGAATAATTGTGTTGAAAGCACATACTTTATTAATATTTTGAATTATAATTTGGGAGCTGCTCAAGATAACATTTCTATTCCAGAAACAAATGTAGTGAAAGTGCAAGTGCAACCACAACAGTTAAGCTATGGTAGTGAGGGAATGATTAGTTGCTTTATTTCACTAAACACTGCCATTGGTCCAGATACATCAGTCCTAACAGTGAAGTGGTATCATAATAACGAACAATTAAATAGTGCTATGGATTTGCAACAACCTAATGCTACATATATTGAGACTAAAATAACATTGCACAATATTCGACTGGAAGATGCTGGAGACTATACTTGCAATGTATCAATTGGAAATGAAGATTATGTAATGGATACACAATCTGTTTGTGTTTTTGGTAAGTTCTATAAATATTTCTAACAATTGCTCCAATTATTCTAACTATAATGTATGGAAGGTATCTTCTCCATTGAAACATCCTCTTATACTGACCTAATGATTGGATCAAGAGCTGAAATACAGTGTGGGAATGTATCAGGAGTGAATTACACATGGAGAGGACGTACTAATAAAATTCTTGCTGATCCACTCAATATATCACCAGTTTCTGTTTCTGATGATCACTCCAATTATACATGTACAGCTAATATACCTTCAAACCATATGAATTGTCAAACTGAAAAAGAAAGTATTCTTTTAAAAGTCATAGGTAAGTAAAAAATTGAGGTAGTATAGCCCATATGGGGTTTCACATGAAGGAATATTACTACTGTTTTTTTTTAAGAACTTGAAGTTATGATCACTAACTAATGTTAGAATGTACCATCATGGACTAAGCACCATATTTATTTATTTAAGTGGCAGCTGAGATGGCATATGAACTAACTATTTTGTAATCTTTTGTAAACCAATAAAAAATTATTATAAATTTATCATAAAACTATGATTTATAGAAATAGATGCTTGTGCACAAGACTGCTTCTCTTTATTCCAGAAACAAATGTCATCAAAGTGCAAGTGCAACCACAACAGTTAAGCTATGGTAGTGATGGAATAATTAGTTGCTTCATTTCACTAGACACTGCCATTGGTCCAGATACATCAGTTCTAACAGTGAAGTGGTATCGTAATAATGAACAATTAAATAGTAGCATGGATTTGCAACAACTTAATGCTACATATTTTGAGACTAAAATAACATTGCACAATATTCGACTGGAAGATGCTGGAGACTATACTTGCAATGTATCAATTGGAAATGAAGATTATGTAATGGGCACACAATCTGTTTGTGTTTTTGGTAAGTTCAATACCTTTTTTAAATTAATTTTTACAATTACTTTGATCTGAAAGGTTTCTTCTCCATTGAGACATCCTCATATACTAACTTAATGATTGGATCAAGAGCTGAAATACAGTGTGGAAATATATCAGGAGTTAACTACACATGGAGAGGTCCTGCTAATGTAACGCTACCTACTCCACTTACTATACCATCCGCTTCTGTTTCTGATGATCAATCCACTTATACATGTATAGCTGACTCATCAGCAAACCCAGTGAAATGCCAGAAACAAGAACAAAGCTTTGTTTTAGAAACCATTGGTAAGTATGAAGTATCAATATGGAATAAATGATTGTTTTCTTATTGGAACGTGCTATTGCTTTAGAATTCTTACCAGCTAGTTAGCAATTTCAATTGTCACATTGTAATCTCTACTCTTCTATTAAGATAAAACAATGGATACCATTATTTATTAGTTTTGTTAGTCCAGTGATTATGTTATAATAACAAATAACAAATAGCACTTAACAAAATACTACAAATAACAAATAACAAATAACATTCGTTTACTCAAAAAATAATTAATAACAATACACCACAATTGAATAGGAATTGCAATAACATACCACAGGTGATACCTAATTGCTATTGCCTTTACGCATAATATATCACAATGTTCAGTACCATGCTTTATTAGATCAACATCAAAAGGAACTAGTAAATAAATCACCTAACTGGAAAAAAAATCAGGATTGATTTCATCTCCAGTGTATATTTGAAAATTGCATTGTATCCAAATATATGTAAAACAACTGACATAGATTTTTAGTGTGGCAGCTTAGATGGCTTTATAGTACCTATTTGGCAAAATAATCATGTGAACCATGCCATATATCAAATTTATGAAGTTGAATAAGTGAGTTGAAGACATGCTTTATTACTTCAGAATTATAATTTGGCATTTGCTCAAGATAAAATTATTTCTCTTCTATTCCAGAAACAAATGTAGTAAAAGTGCAAGTGCAACCACAACAGTTAAACTATGGTAGTGATGGAATGATTAGTTGCTTTATTTCACTAAACACTGCCATTGGTCCAGATACATCAGTCCTAACAGTGAAGTGGTATCTCAATAATGAACAATTAAATAGTAGTATGGATTTGCAACAACTTAATGCTACATGTATTGAGAGCAACATAACATTGAACAATATTCAACTGGTAGATGCTGGAGATTATATTTGCAATGTGTCAATTGGAAATGATGATTATGTAATGGACACACAATCTGTTTGTGTTTTTGGTAAGTTCTATAACTTTTCTAATAATTTTTCCATTTATTCTGACTTGGAAGGTATCTTCTCCATTGAGACATCCTCATATACTGATCTAATGATTGGATCAAGAGCTGAAATACAGTGCGGAAATGTATCAGGTGTGAATTACACATGGAGAGGAGCTGCTAATGAAATTCTTACCGATCCACTCACTATATCATCTGTTTCTTTTTCTGATGGTCAATCCACTTATGCATGTACAGCTAATATACCTTCAAACCCAATGGATTGTCAATCTCAAGTAGAAAATATTGTTTTAAAAGTCATAGGTATGTATGAAGTTGACATTGATCATGTAGTAATAATTATATATGTTTAATCCTGAAATATCAATCAATATCTTGTGTTTTTATAATTTATATCTTCTTAGCTGGAAGCCCTGATTTTTTTTTTGTCAGCTTACTATCAGCTGAAAATGATACAATCACCGTGTCCTATTTTGATATATCCAAAGCATACTTTAGATTATGCTGTGTTTAGTGTTTAGTTAGTACTTTTCATTTTTATTTGATTTAGATACATTTGTTGAAAATGTAACTATAACAACAACTACATTAATTGCTGGAAATACCGGAGCAATCACATGTGTGGTAACTTTAAGTTCTGAAATTGGACCAGACAGTTCAGTGGAATGGTATCATAATGGTATATATGTGGTATCACAATACAACTTATCAAAATTAACTATCATTTCGGAAGTAAAAATAACAAATGTTCAGCCTAGTAATGCTGGTACATACACATGTAGTGCTGTAATAAGAGGAGGCAACACAGTGAACTCTACTGAAGATGTGTGTGTTAACTGTAAGTATTTTAAGTATCACATGTAATTGTATTATATGCTATTATGTAAACCATTGAATTATTATAGATCCTAATCTTCTTGTTAATCCTTATACTAACCTGACACTTGGATCTGCTACAACTATCAACTGTAGAGCTATGGATTCAAACCTATCTGACATTTCAGTGTACTGGATTGATCCAAATAACACGAATGAACACAATCCATTATATTTATCACCTGTAGCTCTCAGTCATAATAATACCAGATATACCTGTTTCATTCGTAATCATCAGAATCCTGATAGTTGTATTCAACAAAACAAGAGTATCACAATTGCAGTCAAAAGTAATGAATATATTATGTATATGTTTTCATTGAATAGTGATTGTTCGATTTGCTTTTCCTTCAGATACATTTGTTTATACAATAACAATATTTCCAACAATATTTATTATTGGAACACCTGGAATGATTGCATGTGAAATAAATTTGAATACAGAAATTGGTCCAAATATATCATCATTATTAGTGGAATGGTATCATAATAACAACAGTATTAGTAACAATACATTGAGTTACATTATGTCATCATCAACCAGAAATTTTACAAAACAGTTCCATAGAATACTTGAAATATCACAAGTTGAGGCTAGGCATTCAGGAAAATACACATGTGTTGCAAGTATTGGAGAAGAAAATCAAAAGATGTCATCAGAAGAAATCTGTGTTAATTGTATGTAAAATCAAGTGTTTTAATTAGATTTTGTACCACTTTTTTCTGCATGTGTAGGTCAACAACCGTTGGTTCCATCATCAAGCTACACTGGACTAACACTTGGAGATAGTGTTAACATAACATGTACTCCAGAAGAGTTTAAAGAATCTTCTGCATTAGTTACCTGGATTGATCCTAATAACCACACACTTCATAATCCATTAATGTTATCATCAGTATCTGTAAGTCATAATAATACCAGATATATCTGTAATGTTAGAATTCATGATAACCCAAGTTCATGTGAAAATAATACACAAGATATTAATATCACCATCAAAGGTTAGATGAAGTAGTGTAAATGTAATAATATTAGTGAATGTATATTTATAGATACATATGTGACACAAGTAAGTATTACTCCTAGTTTGAGCACTAAACCAAACAATTTGCCTGTTGGTCAACTTGCTGTTTTAAACTGTATGGCTGTTCTCAATACTGTTATTGGTCCTGATATGTCATCTTTTCATCATGAATGGTATCACAATAATGAAATCATTACCACTGACACAGCACAACGTGATGCTAATCTACAACTTCAACTGAAAAAAGTAAAAACTTCTCTTGCTGGGTATTATGAATGTTTGGCATGGATTGATGATAATACTCTGAGAAATGAATCTGATAATGTTCTCTTATATGTTACCTGTGAGTATTACTATATGTTTAAAGCTAGCAAGACACAACTATATACTCTTCTGTCATAACTAGTTATTCTATGTGCTTATATGAAGAGTGCAAGGAAGGGATGACCACCCTTATTTTTCTCTTAACAAAATGCTAATTCGAACTGTATTCTACAGGTCATGATCAAGAGAGATATAACTAGTGCATTCTTCTTGTGGCATCTTTTGTCTCCACTTTGAATGGACCTGTTGTATTCTTTAAGTAAAGCATTTTCATGGTCATGTAGTGATGTATACCCAGACTGCTGTAATTTCGTTGCGATTATTATTATAATGATAACAACTTCACAGTTAAAACCACAATAATTGCATTCTTTGGTGTACACTACTTTGTACAAACACTTGATAGTAGTGTACAGTGACACAAAAATGTAGTACCTGAGATTTTAACAGTAAAATTAAGTCTATATGGCTTACAAATTGTTTCCTAAAGATACAATATCTCATCAAACATATTCACATTGCTAGGATAGAAAAATTAATAATTCCAAATATTTTTTAACATGCTGTTGGTAGTTATGCTGAGCTGTAACATTCATAACAAGGCACTCTGGCCTAAATACAACAATAGAACTACATATATAATAATATTAACAATATTGTTTATCATCTTTCATATTCTACTGTTTTTATTTGTTTTACAGTACCTACTCCTCTTGTAACTGTTGATTCTCAAATTCTTCAAGTTTACAATACATCTACTAGTGTAGATCTCACATGTAGTGCAAGTATAAATTTTTCTGAGTCTCCTTATGTAGATGTATTTACAAGTGCAGCATTCAAGTGGAGCTATATTAGAGGAGGGAGTGAGTTTTCTGAGGTATTGCCAACTTCTAAGAATGATTTGAAAATGAACTCATCATCATTATTACTTCATAATATGAATTTATCATCTGCTGGAGAGTATACATGTGATGTGTATCTGTATAGTAATTACTCATTTGTCAAGAACAGTACAAATCATTCAGATGAAATCACTATTAAAATTAATGGTAACGTTACATTTATGTATTTATGATTATAATAGTTTACTTCGGACTGATTTTTTAGTTCCCAATCCTGATATCATTTTCAGCAATACTAATGCTCTCTATAATGTTGGAACTCCTTTGAACTTGAGTTGTCAAATAATACTAATGAGAGAGAATATTGACATAAACATGGTAGCCACTATTAAATTATATAACAAGGATATTTTAAAAGAAACAAGAACGATTCCAGTAGTTACAGAGGGAGAGAATCTTGTTTCATTTGTTCACATCCATTTTAGTAATATCAAATTATCTGATTCGGGAATATATAAATGTGAAGGCATTGTTGATGATGATATTAATTCTCTCTTTATCGTTCCAAGTGATGTTGTGGTTGACTATGTAACAGTAAATGTGAAAAGTGAGTAGAAAGTGTATTATGATGAGTGTTTAGTTCTTTGCACCAATTATTAGTACCCACACCTAAAATTAATCTCAACACTAGTGATGTCTACTATATTGCTGGAAGCTCACTTGTTCTAAGCTGTCAAATGATGCTATTGTCTGGGAATATTGATAATGACACAGTACCAGCGTTCGAACTGAAGAGAAATTTTGATGATGTTTTGATTAGTTATACGGATGTATCTAAAGTCATGGACGAAACAAAATTCATTTACACTGCCATTTTCAATTTTTCAGATCTTAAACTATCAGATGCAGGAGAATATACATGTACAGGTATCATTGATGATGATGTGAATTCATCATTTATCATACAGAGTAATGAAACAGCAGATTCTGGAAGTGTATTTATTAAAAGTAAGTAATTGAATAATTTTAATGTTCACAGGTGCACTTTGTTTTTAACTTTGATACAATATACAATTTTTCCTATTCCACATAAAATTTTAGTACCTAGTCCTGAAATTGATCTCAACACCAGTGATTTATACTATGTTGCTGGAAGTTCACTAGCTCTAAGATGTCAACTGATGCTATTATCTGGGAACATTGATAATGATACAGTAGCAGTTTTTCAATTAAAGAGTAATATTGATGATACTGTTCTGTTTAAAATTAGGAATATACCTGAACTCATAAGCAATACGAAAGTCAGTTACACAGTCTTTTTTAATTTCAATATTCTAAAATTGTCAGATGCAGGAGAATATACATGTGCAGGTATCATTGATGATGTTGTGAATTCATCATTTATCATACAGAGTAATAAAATGGTAGATTCTGAAAATGTATTTATTAAAAGTGAGTAATTGGATAATTTTATATTTAATACAATTATTATCTGTTTCACTGTACATGAGCAAATAATCAGGTTTCCTTCCTTTGATAATTAGCTATTGCAATATTTGACAAAAATGATAAAGAACTGATGAGGAACCATAATTATGTACTTATTATGTTAACAATTTACTTCTCATTGCTTAGTTCTCACACCTGATATCATTCTCAATACCACTGGTACTCTCTATAATGCTGGAACTCTCTTGAACTTGAGTTGTAAAATAATACAAAGAAGAGAGAATATTGATGTAAATACAGTGGCCAATATTAAATTGTATAAAAAGGACATCTTAAAAGAAACAAGAATGATTCCAGGAATTACGGAGGGAGAGAATGTTACTTACCATGCTGACTTTCATTTCAGCAATATCAACTTATCTGATTCAGGAATATATAAATGTGAAGGTTTTGTTGATGATGATATTAATTCGTCTTTTATCATTCCAAGTGATGTTGTGGAGGACTATATAACAATAAATGTAAAAAGTGAGTGTCACAAAGTCATTCTTATTGCTACGCTCGATGGGCGCGGCTACGTTTATACACAATTTATGTACACCTTATGAAAAACAATACAACTTGTTTTTTTTTGCATGGCCTCAATAAGCCTTTGTAAACACGGTCAAAAAGAAGTTTACACTAAAAACACTATTTCTACATACATTTGGAGGATAAGCAAAGAATGGCAGTATTTAAAGGTGCGCACAGCTAATAGTATCGATTTACTGAAATATCGTATTATAATGTTCATAATTTATATTCCTGTTTTACCCTGCAGTTGTCAACAAATCTTTTCGCTGTATCTGTTACTTGAAAACTAATAAATTAATAATAATCTTTCTACTCGTCAAACTCTGCTCGAGTGGTACCTAGAGCGGCTGTATCTGTAATTTTCACAGCAATAGCCTAAATGGTGATTTAGACCCATTACATAATAGCAGAATGATTGGGTCATGAGACAAACCATCATTTGAAATTAAAGTATACTAACCTACCTTTAATTACTGTATTTTCTATACTTTATCTATTGATTTGCCATTAGCATCGAAATAATATTCAAAAATAATTATGTGTATAGTAAATGTAATACGTGTTAGAATACTCCCCTGATATAGCAAAGTTTAACAGAGTTTATAGAATTCAATGACAACACAATAGAACTAACAACAGAACTAAAAGTACAATAATCACTGACTGGTTTATATATACATTGACTAGTTCTAGAATATTCTACTTCTAGAATCAACTAAACACATGACATTATACAAGATAAAACAAGCCTATTCACACATACTTAGGTTACAATAAGGTGAGTAAATTAACACAATACAACAGTCAATGATGACAGTCAAGAGTGTATCCCCAACACTCCTCCTCACTCGCAGACTGACAGATCTTTAATTCCTGCCATGTCTCGTAGCTTGATAAACTTCGTGGTACTCAGTCCTTTAGTGAATATGTCTGCAATCATGTCGTCTGTTCTACAGTATCTTAACTCGATGAGATTGCTGCTAACTTGTTCTCGAACAAAATGGTACTTGATGGATATATGCTTGGATCTCCCATGGTACTGAGGATTCTTTGCCATCTTTATTGCAGCTTGGTTATCCTCGAAAATTACTGTCGGATTTGACAGTTCACTGTTAAGATCTTTGCAAAGTTCTCTCAACTATACCGCTTCCTGAGCTGCACTGGAGAGAGCCATGTACTCAGCTTCAGCCGTTGACAAAGCTACACAGGACTGCTTCTTACTCCTCCAGCTCACAATTGTGCCACCAATTTCAAAACAATAGCCAGAAGTAGATCTGAAGTCTTTAACATCTCCTCCCCAGTCAGCATCTGAGAAGCCAATAAGCTCATTTGAACTGCTTTTCTTGTACAGCAAACCAAGGTTGGTTGTTCCTCTCAAGTATCGAAATATCCGTTTCACTGCCATCCAATGCTGCTTTTTGGGGTTGGAACTGAAACGAGCAACACTATTAACTGCATATGCAATATCAGGGCGGGTCTTGGTAGATAGATAAAGTAGGCTACCCACAGCAGATTGATACAAAACAGGGTCAATGAACTCACTGTCTGTAGCAGGTTTCACTAGCTTAGTACCAACATCAACAGGAGTACTGATTGCCTTTGCATTTTCCATTCCATACTTCTTTAAAACATTTTCGATGTACATTGGTTGACCAATCCATACTGTTCCAATCTTGTGGTTTACACGAATTTTTACTCCCAGGAAATACTTCAATTCTCCAAGATCTTTTATGTCAAATGTCTTTGCAAGCATCCCTTTGATTTCCTCCATTTGTTGACGATCTTTTCCAGCTAAAATAATATCGTCTACATAAACACCAATGATGAATGTTGCTCCTCCTGACAACGTATAAATACAAGGATCACTGCTGGACTGCTCGAACTCCATTCTCTTCAACTGAACGTCTAACACCGAGTTCCAGCACCGAGGGGACTGTTTGAGTCCATACAAGCTATGCTTCAGTTTACAAACCAAATGCTCCTTTTGTTTTTCGACAAAACCTTCAGGTTGTTTCATGTAAACTTCTTCTTTTAAACTACCATTCAGAAATGCTGACGTGAAGTCCATTTGATGTAAATAAAGATTATTCTGTACAGCAAATGCAATGACAGTACGCAACGATTCGAAACGAACAACGGGACAAAATGTTTCATCGTAATCGAGACCATATTGCTGTGAGAATCTCTGAGCCACTAAACGAGCTTTATAACGCTCAACTGAGCCATCAGCACCAACTTTTCGTTTAAATACCCATTTACATCCTATAGCCTTTCTTTGCTTAGGTAGCTCCACTAAGTCCCAGACATCATTTTCATAAATAGACTGCATCTCCTTATCCATTGCTGTCTTCCATTCTTGTTTTTCTGGACTAGATAAAGCATCACTCACTGTGTTTGGATCTTTGTCAATCATCTCAACTGAATTGATCCAATCTCCATAATAATCAGGTCTCCGACTCTCTCGTTGAGATCGCCTCACAATAGGCTCCTTTTCTGCATCGTTGTCTTTCTCACTGTTCAATTCGCTTTCTTCTTCTTTATCACCATCGTCTTCCTCTGGGTCAGGTTTCTCTAATTCAACCAGCCTTTTCTCAGGTTCCTTTTGTTCCATCTCACCAATTCCATACTTGGACTCCTCAAAAACTACATTACGGCTATGAATAACACGCTCCTTCTCTACATCATACAATCGATATCCTTTCGTCTCAGCACCATATCCAAGTAGAATACATTTCCTTGCTTTCGAATCTAACTTGGATCTCTCATCCTTTTCAATGTGTGCATACACTGTACATCCGAATACACGCAAATGAGATACATCAGGCTTGTAATCGTTCCAAGCCTCAAAAGGAGTCATACCGACTACAGTTTTGCTTGGGCTGCGGTTTCTCAAATACACAGCGGTCGAAAGACACTCTGCCCAAAATGTCTTCGGGAGTTTAGCACCAATTAACATTGAACGAACAGCTTCAACCAATGTCCTGTTCATCCGTTCTGCTACACCATTCTGTTCAGGAGTCTTCGGTATCGTCAGTTCATGTCTAACTCCTTCTGTTTCCAAATACTCCTTGAACTCAGTTGAGGTGTACTCACCTCCATTATCTGTGCGTAGTGTCTTCAGCCTGTGTCCTGACTCTCTTTCAACCATGGCCTTCCACTCTCTAAACTTCTGGAACACTTCGTCCTTCTTCTTCAACATGTATACCCAAGTGAAATGGGTTTTATCGTCAATAAAGCTCAGAAAATATTCAGCACCACTCAATGACTTGTTTTTCAGTTTTCCACACACATCACTGTGTACAAGTTCCAGAGGTCTTACAGCTCGTTTCCTCCCAGTACTAGGAAATTTACTCTTACAGAGTTTCCCTTGAACACACGGCTCACAAAGCTCAGTAGACTTCGTCACATCGTAATTAAATCCTTTCACTAACTTATCTTTTTCCAACTGTTGTAGATACTTTTCTCTTAGATGACCATATCTTCTATGCCAGACACTCTCATTCTCTGCAACATAAACACATGGTGGGTGGTGGACATTAACACAGTTCAAATAATACAAGTTCCTTTTCTTTGATGCAATGGCAATTACTCTTTCGTTTAGATCTGTGACGAGACAACGGGTATTGTAGAAGTTCACTCTCTTTCCAGCTTCAGCCATCTTGGATACGCTGACCAGGTTATATGATAGATCAGGTACATAAAGGACGTCATGGAGCTGGCACCCTTTCGTTACACCATCTGGAAGTACAAGTCTTAACTTAACAACTCCCCTTGCTGTTGCTTCTAAACAATGACCGTCTCCCAGTATCACCGATTGTGTCTTCTTGAATGATTTGAGCTCAGTGAACATTTGCTCATCATTACAAATATGACATGTTGCTCCAGAATCAATGATCCAATGATTCGGCTTCGATGTATGCTTTGCTGCTAACACCTGACTAGTTGTCACCAGCCCAATGTCGCTTTCAGAGTCACTCTCCGTAACTTCAACCTTGTTTATCACATGTTTTTTCTCTCTCTGCTTGTCCTTTGTTTTGACTGTATCGACTGAAGATTGTCTGGTTCTATCAGATGAGTGGTCAACTCGTTCAGGACAGTTACGTTGTATGTGACCAGTTTTGTGACAACGATAACACTTAATAGAGCTTCGCCATTTGATATGTCGTTTAGCAGCTAACGCCCCTTCACTGCTTACACTTGTTTCGTGATCACTCTGTTTCCTTTCTTCGTTCAACAACCGTTCTGTGACAATTTCCATTCTTGGGACTTCAGCATTTGCCTCAAGGGCTGTAACGAGAGCATTAAACGATTTTGGCAAGCTAGCCAACAGATAGACCACACGATCTTCCTCTGTTATTTCCTCACCAATAACAGCTAACTCATTAAAAATCTCAGTCATGGCTTTAACGTGCTCTTGCACCAAGTCTCCCTCTTTCAAACGAAGTGAATGGAGTCGTCGCCTTAACACCAGCTTGTTAGCCCATGTCTTTTTCTGAAATTGATCACTCAACTTCTTCCACACAGCAACTGGATCTTCTGGATCACCAATCAGATACAACAACGATGGGTCTACAGACAGCACAATGGTTGCTAGTGCTTTATCTCTCCGAGAGACAAACTTTGAATACTGGTTTCTGTCTCCTGAATCTGGTGACTCTTCCGAACCATTTACAATACTCCAGACTCCATCTCGCATCAGTGCCATTCTGCACTGTATCTTCCAAGTCGGATAGTTCAATCCAATCAGTGGAGTGATATTGACAGTTCTCGATTCGGTTGCCATTTCTTTCAGTTCTCGCAGCTAGAGGATGCTGGGCTCATAACCTGTTAGAATACTCCCCTGATATAGCAAAGTTTAACAGAGTTTATAGAATTCAATGACAACACAATAGAACTAACAACAGAACTAAAAGTACAATAATCACTGACTGGTTTATATATACATTGACTAGTTCTAGAATATTCTACTTCTAGAATCAACTAAACACATGACATTATACAAGATAAAACAAGCCTATTCACACATACTTAGGTTACAATAAGGTGAGTAAATTAACACAATACAACAGTCAATGATGACAGTCAAGAGTGTATCCCCAACAATACGGCCCCAAGTAGCATATTTCACCCATTTTATTATCTATGGTTAAAGCATATAGCACTGCTGGTTGCTAGGGTAACATACTATAAATATATAATATGATATTATAATAAATCATGATATAATAAATACTAGTGAAGTAGTTGTTGAAGGCAAGCTGCTGTTATATGAGTAACTATGACTTCCAATGCAATTCTTCTATTTAGAACCAAAGAGTTCATTGTTTCAATTAAGAGCCGAACCTTTCACATCATGTGAAGAATGGACAGTAAGTAAAAAGTATTATCTATGATTGCTTTCCACGGGTTTAAGTGGGCGGGACGTTACAGAAACATCTGCTCTTAGCTCGATAACTTGCATTTTACAAGATTCAAGATTCTAATTTTTTTATTGGTGAGTTGAAGTGTTAAGAAAGCTACAGATGTGAAATTCATGCTTCGTTAGGTGCAGAAGAACTAGTCTGGCTAACCAGCCTCTCCCTTTTTTGACAATCGGACGGCGGGGAGAGTCTGGTCACAATCGACACTGCCGCGTGTACTGCTGGAATGCAATTGCGGTTTCAGAGACACTCCTTCCTATTGTATCATGGCTACGACACAAGAGCCCGGAGAGCGGGAGAGGCTTGTATATGGTGCAGATAGTCCTTTCGTTCAGAAAGAGGTCACCTGGTCTTGCATTAAGGACAACAGTGGTGAAATAACAAGAACAATAGACGGTTCTCCATTGCGAATAATGTCAAAAGTCCATGGAAGACAGCATAGCACAAGCTTTTTCCATAACCGGTAGAAAGAAAAACAAATACATCTCTCCCGCTTAGGAATCCGAGAACGACCTTCATTTGCTCATGTTTAAAATTTCGATAACTAAGTCTCCTCGCTGCACTAATAGCAGCTTCCTTTTTTGTATTTAAACTTTTTGCACAACTAGCACCCATCTTACTCAATTAAAATGCAACCGCACGTGGGCAGGGTAATGTATACTGTAATATGATTGGAATGCAGGATTTAGTGCATGATAACACGCCGCAGTGTCGATTGTGACCAGACTCTCCCCACCGTCCGATTGTCAAAAAGGGGAGAGGCTGGTTCGCCAGACTAGCTACAGAAGAACACCAAGGAGAGTGTATGAAACGTCCCGGGCTACGCCCACACTCTGGCTATGCTTCATAACTTCCGTATTTTTAACAGCACCGGCTCCTAACTTGTTTGAATATATAGAATTAGAAGAACTTGTAACAACGCCATATATATCAACATTATCCTTTGTTAGTAGCTGGAAAGAAGGAAGGCGAGTGTTTGAATTGAAGTGGCCGCAGGGGCGTACCTGGAAGAAGTAGGGCCCCCGGAAGCGGGCCTGTTCAGTTTGTTATTAATAGTTATAATTTTATACAAATCTAAGATAACATGATTGTTCTGTTTTTGTCTTTTCCTTCGAATTCTGTTACTACATCGTCCAAACAAATACTGTCCCTTAGATTATTCTCGATGGATAAAAGTGTGATATCCGTGAGTCTCTTCTCAGTCATTGCTGTTATCAGTTTGATCATTGATCCCCGGGCCCAGGTACGCGTACGCCACTGGAAGTGGGTGGCAGTTATAGAATGCGAACGCGGTCTATTTTACTGAAATATACAGTAGTTACATCTTCTCGGGGGCTCGGTCAATTAATGGGCGTGGCGCGTAAAAGAAAAGCTGAGTAGTATACGTAGAAACTAGAACTAATAGCTAGCTATTCTAACTGAAATATATTCTTAATTCTTAAAGTTCTACAAGGTTCTTTAAAAGGTAAACAGAGTAGATAATCACTATAAAGGCTGATGTGTTTCAGGCATCATAAAGATAGCCATGATTACTGAATTCTGGACACCACAAAACAGTCATAGGGATACTTTGTTCTTCACTTAAATTTGTAAAGCAATCATAGGGACATTTTTTTCTCTATATATACACTAGTTCAGTATGTTATTAAATTCTAATGTCTCTACAGAACTCAACAGAAAATTCTATTAAGTCATTCATTCGTTCAGCAGTGGTTGATACTATACAAGATTATTGTAAATGTGGATTTCTGGACAGCTTTATTACTAATGAAACACTATTTTGTGATATACAAAGTCCAACACAAATTGTTTACAGAGCTCAAGTATTTAATTTTGGTTCTATTTCCTCTACTCAGATAGTATCATGGATTGAAAATTGGGTATTAAATGGAGCTAGTGTAACAAGTGGACTTGTTCTAGTGACATTTGATCCCACCTGTCCTGTTACTTTGAACAGTATTAATGATGGAATCTGTGAACTACCAGGAACTATGTCCACATCAACACCAACAATAGTGACAACACAATCCACTTCTTCAGTGGGAGTGATAGCAGGAAGTGCATTAGCTGGAGCATTTATCGTGTTGATATGTGTTGTACTAATTATAATAGTAATATTGTACTTTCGTCTCAAGTTAAAGAAAGGAAGGTATGACATGATTCAGTGTAGGGTATCATGCTGTTAATTTTATGAGAGAATATAATTCAAAACGTAAAATGTGGATATTTTACGTTTTGAATTATAATTATTCTCCCATAAATTATTTGGAGGCGATCATATATTTCATTGTCTATTATTTACTTGAGCTTTATTGAATGTTATAATTAAATTTTGAAACTTAATTGGAGCACTTGAAGAAACATAATTTTTGAATGTTATTATGTAGGAAGCAATTTTTCCATCTTGTTAAACATGTACTAATTAACATAAATTTGATTGTATTATAGTGTAACAGTTTATCAGTATTCTGTATTGTATTTCAGGTTACACATAACTGCAAATGATGAAAAAAAGTAAGTTTAATTATAAATATTGTGTAACTGTTTATATAATATAAAAGACCAGGGAATGTAAGTATCGAACTGGAGAGTAACAAAGCATATGCAAATGTTGAATTTCCACCAGAGGAAACAGCGGATCATACATATGAATCACTGGAGAATTACGAAAATGTTGAAGAGATGATGTACCACAGGAATTGAATGGTGATGATACATCTAACCAACCTGTAGCTAATGTCAATTGATACAGGTGGTAACTACTTCTTGTGTACTCATTTGCATGTGTTTTTTTTGAAACTAGTAGTTTCAAGTTTTGTGGATAAACAATATCTGTAGAAACAATGTTTGTAGTTTTAATCAACAATATGAATTCTGTTTTGTTTTGCATTAATCATTGGTTTGATCATAATTATATTTATATATCACTCATTATTAGTGTGGGTTGTTAACTTTTGCAGGTGTTGAAATCATAGTACCATGGATTGTTAAAAACCTGCAAATGATTGTACTGTGTGATTGTTTCATTGCGATTGTGATAAAATTTTATTATAATTGTTACATGTTCACGTTACAATTGCATTGTTATAATAGCGGAGATAAAATAACAGAAAAGTTAGTGTTAACATTAATGTTTCGTAATTAGATTCTCACCTAAAAGTTAAAACAGAAATCAGTATTGTTTGCTTTAGTCATAATGATTGTAAACATAGGAAGTAGTTTGATTAACTAAACATATACATATGCATACTAATCCTTGTGTGTTTCAGTTTCCTTGAAACCAAATATTCTTTGTGGCAGGAAGATAGCAAAGAATATAATTATTGGCTTAATATATAATTGTGGAATCCACGTAACATAGTCAGATTAATTGTAACTTCTCCATTTGTAGTTGTAGTGTTGTGTCAACACATGTAATATTGTACTGTCAGTGAACTATAATTAATTGTATATAATGTACTTTTAAACGTGATGTATATATAACTCCATGTCTAGTTTAGCCTTGTAAATTCTTTTATATTCAGCCCTTACGCTTTTCATTTCCTGTCACTATGATATAAATACCTGTCATTTACTTATACTTACTAATATAACTTCTTTTTGATCACTACGTTATATATTTGCTGGTGATATTACAATGGTGTCAGAAAGGGGAATTATGGTGCAAAGTTTCATCCAAGTGATTAAACGACCACCAGAGAAGTTCTGGGTTGGAGGTGACTTCTGCCAATGTTTAAAGAGGTTTGAACAGTACGTAGAGCAGATTTAGCTTCCTAAATGAGAAACCCAGGTTAAAAAGCTAACCCCTTTACTAGAAAATAAACAATTGTGTGCTCAGTAACTACAGTACACTCCTCAGTAATAGTTGATGGGTACATGGAAGGTGTACCCACTCCCATGTTGGTTGACACAGGGTCAGCATTGACTTTGATACGAGAAGATATTTGGAAAGCTACTACCACAAACCAGTCTAAACTTCAGAAGTCTGATCGCACATTAATTACGGCAGATGGGGGTTCACTGGAAATCTTGGGACAAACTACATCAAGAATTACAATAGGTGGAACTGTGTGCACAACTCCAATCACAGTAACCAGGGGACTCAGTCAGCCATGTAAATATGCTGGGTGCTGATTTTGTACGAACAAACTGTATTGTGAATTCTGAAGAAACATAGAGTATCGATGAGATTCAAATCCAAACAATGGTTTCTTTATACACTGTAAGTCTACCTCTTTACTGAAATACTCTTGATAGCTGTCATCTTTAAGTTCAGTCAGACCTGCCATAAATCTTAGTGTCATGCGAAAGTGAGTTCCATGGAAATGTTCCCTAAATAGCATTTTTTGATCATCATGGTGAGTTATCCACCATGCTGCCAGGAACTCCTGAATGGTTAGATGAAGAAACGGATGTTTAGTGGTGTCTGCTATCTTGTAACAGTTCATTAATCCAAAATGTTCACACTTCAATAAATGTGATAACTATAGTATTTCATTTCTATTTGAAGCGTTATTGTGTGTCTTCAGCTCTCATAAGCACAACAACAAAGTTCATCAAATGCTCTTCTTGTAGTTCCTCAAGTGATTCAACTGCGTCTGGATCAAGTTCTTGTTTTTGCATTGATCTCTTTACAGCATAAATAACATATTTCTTGTAAAACTTAGTCAAAATATTAATGTTAGAAAGAGTAAAGCACTCAGCTGATAAACTCTCACTAACATGGAACTTACAAATGGTGTATAGCATAAAAACAAGACTGTCATGCACCGCCACATATTCTCTAATCTCCAATTCCTCTATTAATTGTTCAGCAATCACTTTAGTCAGCTCTTTCCTGACTAAGTGTATGAAAAAAAATTCTTTTTCTTCAAAACCTAATACACTAACATGATTATTACCACTTAGTAGTTGAAGAAGTTTTGGTGAAGCATATGTGCACAAAGTAATAGTATCCAGTATGAATGATCTGTTTTGGTCTCTTCCCTTAAACTCATCCCATCCATCAAATATTAGTAACATTTATTTACTATTTGTCTGTTAGATTTTTTTTACTCATGTTGCCACAATCTCTTCACAGCAATGAAATAAACAAACAAGATTAGATGTGCACTCAGGTGATGATACTACCTCTTCTCTGAGAGAAATGCGAAACACAATAATAAAGGAGCATTTTTTCATCTCATTCTTAGCCGACATGTCATACAACTTTTGACAAAGTGTGAATTTTTCTACACCTGGATGTCCATCAACTACTACTTTGATTGGACTGTTATCATCATTATGTTTCAGTACATCTTGTATATCTATTTTATCTGAAACACTCATAATGTTATCTAATTTCTCTTGTAACATATTCTATGACCTCTTCATCCCTTCTGGTGCAGGAAGACATCCTCCATGTCCCTTAATGAGTCCTACTCATCCAAACTTGTTTCTACCAATATGTTGATCTAACAAGTCATTATATATATACTACAGGATTTTGAAGAAATTGATCACACAATCTTTGAACAAGCCTGTCAGTATCAGTGGTGACTTTAGATGACAAGTCATGTAATGACTAACCTGTATGAACTTTTGAGTATATATTTTCAACTATGATTATGGCTTTCCAAAATGGGATCTCACTTAATTCCTTGTAATTGATTTGAATTCACTGCTGTAATCTTCTATTAGTGAACAATGCTCATCCTCTTGAAACTGTGGGTGGCAACTCTACCAACCACTACCACAGCAGATGAGCAATTGCTCATTAACATATAAAAAAAATTACAGCAATGAATTAAATAATTAATCACATAGGAGCAATATAATATATATACTTGTAAAATGTTGCATGCATGGGTATATCAAAGACACCGACAGGGCAATATACTACACATAGACCATAGGAAATACAATATTTTGATATTGTCTGCCCAAAATTAATGGAAGTTTGCATTTCAAATTAAACTTGTGAATAAATGATAATAATAATACAGAAGATGAATTCATGAAGACTGAGAAAACTGGGTCAGCGTTTCCAGAGAAACATGGTTCCAGTCACAGAAGGAGTCACATTGATGATGACATTTCCTCTTGGACAAAAGTTGAAAGTTCCTCCAGCAGAGCAGCAGAATGGAGAGAGACTTCTCTTGACCATGTCTACTGAACGTTTTTTATGGATTTGAGCTTCAGAAGTACAGCTACCATCCAAAAGTTGGATGGATATAATGATCCATCAGTACGTCTATTTTGAGAAATAAACAAAGAAATCCACAGAGAGATAACAGAATGATCTGTTGATGATTAGAGATTGACAGGACAAGTGTCTTCACATTCTTCATAGCCCATTTAGTGTTCTTTAGAGTGTTTGATGGTGTATACCCTTTGGACATAGACAAGAAAGTCTCAGACTGAAGAACAAACTTGAAGTGTAATTTAGGACGGAGCTGCTTTTTTCTTCACTAGTGACACTATGTGATCTTGTAGAAAACCATCAGGTAAGCATAATAATAATTAGCAGTGTAAGCTCTAGTCCATTTTTTGTTTTAACAGCTGACAATGTATATCAATGAGTATGTGAGTTTATTTTTTTTAGTTTCAATGTCTCTTCTACTGATCACAATCTGCAACTGAAAAGTAAAATTCTGGTAATGTCACTGTAACTGAAATACAAGAGCGAGATTATGTTGTTTGCTGTTTTGAACCAAAAATGGCGGTAAAATATGTTAATTAAGCCTTGTATTAGTATATACAATCTTAAGCTTTGAATGGTTATATTTTCAGTTTTGGATGATACAGTTTCTTATACTATATTTTATAAGGGTTCTATCTACTCAGGGAAGATTCTCTAACCTTCAGCTTCACCAAACATGCTATACCTATGGACATGCACTAGTTAGCTACCACATACCAGGATATAACAGTGTATTACATGCAACACATTTACATGGACATTTAATAAACTCGCATGTATATATGCATATAGGTGAAACTTAGTCAGAGTGATATTGGGAACAGACCAATTACAGTTAGATGCAAGTAAGTAGTGGAAATCGTGCAGTACAATTTACATGATAAGCTAGTGGAGTAACAAAACTGAATTTCATCACCACATTCATCCTGCTTTATTGCCAATGATAAAATTGCATGTGATTGTGACAGAGTTTTGATAATGTCCCCTGGTGTCAAGTAATTATTTTATCATAATTCAGGAAATGTAATTTATCCCCTAACACCACAACCAGTATGGTCTAGTGGTCTTTGTGCTCTCAGTGACCTTTTTTTTGTCTCCAAAATTGGTTTCAAGCTGCAATCTCCCAATACACCTTTTTGTTAATTAATATAAAATGAACTGTGCAGGAAGAATGTTATGGTAATTTTTTTATTTTAGCAGTAGTCAGTGAATTTATAATTCAATGAAGTTTATGTGAACACCAACAAGATTTTAATTAGACAAAATGTTATTTTACTATTTTTGTGTATGCTAAGAAATGTGTGATATAATTATTTACACTTGTATACATATGACCATGACTATAATAATGCATAAATATAGAAATATTGATATGCTCATGTCATTGTAGCGATGGTATGGGTAGAACTGGTACATTAATAACTTTGAAGCAGATAAGGAATATTTGATAGAGGGATATATCCAAATTAAAATGCAATATGGACAATTTCCAGTGGCTGATTTGGGGTTACCCCACTATTTCTGAGCTCTTCAATTATTATTGTGTTTTTATAGGAGCAGTATTTGTTTTGTCATGAAGTACTCAGTGACTATCGTGAAGAGATGTCCAAATATGAAAATTTCATAGATGTAATTTGAGAGGATTCAATAACAATTCATATATAATTAATTATGTGTGTAGTAGGTAGTGGTTAACCATTTTTTGTTCTTTTGAATAGTTGTGTGTAGACACTACATTTTGTTTACATACACATAGTTCATTTGTTATTAGTTTAGCATTTTATTAATAATGTAATGTTTGTAGTACAAAATCCAAGTTGCTGGTAAGTACTAATGCATACAAGTGGGGGTTTGTGTATATAAACCTCTCTAAGTACCACTTAACTCTAATGAACTTCACTTACTGCAATGGTTGACATCGTATGTCGGTTCAAAATAGATAATCAAATCCATCGGCATTGCGGTAATAATTATTAGTGTATTTACATTATTCATAATTGAGAGTACGTTTATTCAAGTACAAATGATTTTGATGCGAAATGTAAGTTAATTACATCTTCGATTACTGTTGTGGAATAATCACTAATTTATTTTACTATAATATAGTACATGCCCTTCAATTACTGTTACTAATAACACATGATTCTACAGCTACTCTATTGTGTTTGTCATCGATTTGTGATATAAGTGTTAGTTTTGTTTATGAGTGGACAGGACCTAATCATCTAATAATATCTGGAGAGACTGATGGTATATCAATTATATCTACTATGGGTGCAGATGACGCTGGACATGCATATGTGTACATCTACTGCTAGTTATACTGATAGTGAAGGTGATTATAAATACATAATAGACTCTATGAATACAGCCTATGTTTATCTGGCTATGTTATTATAAAAATTGATGTAAGAGTAAATTAACACTGAGAAGATGGCTAACTCACATCAATGAAAGAAGCATTACTATACTGTGATTCATCATTTCCTTCTAATGGTTTCAGTTGAACAATAGTTTCATCAACTGGAAAGAGGACAATAATAATAGAATAATAGAATAAAAAAGGATTTATGGTAATTCAGGCACTACAGAGTTCAACGATAAGGTCATAAATTCATCCAAGAATGGAGCTAATAGTTACAATTATATAATTGTATATAATATGAGTGTGCTTGCACAATTTTACAAAATGCAGTGACAATAGTATATTCCGTAGTACTAGCTACCAATTATTAGTTACTGGAGAATTTGCAGGAGTTTGAGTAAAAATAATACTATCAATATCTATATGATATAAAGACAGACATACATACAGATAGACAAATGTAAAATATCACTTTGCTGTGTATATAATTTGTTTGTATGTGTGATTAGTATAACAAGTAATGTACATGTAACAAATTATGAATAGGAGTGACTTTACACTTGAATAACATATCTATAATAGTAATAACACATGCAGGGGTTTAGGAGATCAAAACTTACATTGCAACTCAAGGTAATTGAATAATTATGCCTCGGTGCGCATACGCAGCGAGACATACGGTAATCTTCTGGTGTGTGTGTGTGTTCCAGCTATATCTGGTCTGTCGGTGGAATTTAAGCACAAATAAATGCTTCAATGGATATAAAGTCATTTTTTCTTGATTTGAAATTTGGCAGATTTGCTCAACTCGCTAACCAGGGGAACTTTGAACTTTACTGCGCATGTGGCTTAGACTTGACACATGTTCTACTATTGATCGTATGTTATGCCTGCATTAGGCAAGGTCTGTCTACAGTGTTCCTCTGTGGAGCATTGCAGAAGGTTTTTGTGTGAAATGTGGCTATGTTTTTACCAAGAGTGCTAGTATAAGCAAGAAAAAATCTATGGCTAGTGCTAGACTTTGTGAGAGTGAGCAGGAGTCTTGTGTACGTAGAGCTAAGAATAAGCAGAGGATGGCTAGTGCTAGAGCTTGTGAGAGTGAGCAGGAGGTTGTTACCAATGATTTTCCCACCCAATATTGTTTTTTTTTTCAATATGAAAACATGTGAATTGAATTGAATTAGCGTTCCATAAATGCACACATGCATGCACCGAGGCATCAGCACCTATGGTGCTTTCATTTATTACATTATTTTGTCGTAATTATTCATTAATCTTGGAACAGAAAATAAATTATATTGATGTAATAACAATAATTATACTACATGAAATTATAATGCATAATTATATATCTACTATTACACACATGAATACAATTATATGCTATATTATATATATATATGTATAATACGTAGTATGCTAATAGGTCCTATATACGAAATATAGGACCTGATTTTGTGTCCAAGGATGTGATATAGCCCGAGCCTGCAGCTATATAGAATATATTGTATGATGGTGAAATCTCGCATAGTGTGCACATGGAAGGTCTATATGCACATCAAAGGGATGATGCCACCATCATACTGTTTGTACATTATATAATATGCTAATAGGTCCTATATACAAAATATAGGATTTGAGTTTTGTGTCCGAGGATGAGATATAGCCCGAGCCTGCGAGGGCTATATCTCAGCTGAGGACTATATCACATCGGGTATATTACTTTTTTATGGGTTAGACCACAATGGTTCTAAGGCCTTAAAATTAGTAATACTTTGGTTTCTTTAGGTCCATTACCACACACTGCTGTTGATTTTTGGAGAATGATTTGGGAATTTAAACTTCCAACTGTAGTAATGTTAACTAAAGAAATAGAGAAAGGAGTTCTGAGTTAATGATTTTGTTCGTAACTTTGATTTTACTACAAATTCTAGCTTTGATAGCATTATCATTTCAGTTTCTATATTAAATTTTACTTATAGGCAAAGTGTGTACACTATTGGCCACAACAAGTCAATTTAAAACAAAATTTTGGAGAAGGAATGAGGGTTAAACTACTTCAACGAGAATGTTTTCAAGGATATAACTGCAATAGGTTCTCGTTGGAAATGTAAATCAAAGTGGAATGTATATTAAGTAAATAAATTTTATTGCATTTGTTAGACTATTGAAGAAGATTATTCACCATTTCAAGTGACACATTACCATTTCACTGAATGGCCAGATCATGGAGTACCGGATGATAAAATATGCATGTTGACACTTATCAGATGTATTCGTCAGAAACACCCACCCGAGGGACCTCCTCTTGTAGTTCATTGTAGTGCAGGAGTAGGTAGAACAGGTACATTCCTTGTACTGGATACCATGTTACAAAGGATGAAACATCTTGACACACTTTAATATTTATGACTTTCTTTTGCACATCAGACAACAAAGGACACATCTAGTGCAATCAGAGGTACTTGAGCATATTCATACTCACAGTATATGAATATTAGAAGCATTATTTATTTATATAACTACTTACCACTATTAATTTTCTTTGCAGTCTCAGTATATCTATATTCATGAATCTTTGGCTGAATATATTCAATGTGGTGATACATCATTTCCTATTAGTGATGTATTACCTGAACTGTGTGAGAATGCCAAACTGAAGAGACAATTTGATGTAAGTATAGTTAATTACTTGCTTTTATATATTAGTTCACATTATACTTTGGGTATACATAAATAATTCCAATATTAGCTGTCTTTGTAATGGTTAAAATACTTACATACAGCTTCTTCAAGAAGTTTCAGATCATTCGTTTGTGAGCTATACTGATGCACATGAAAATTTACAAAAGAACAGATACAATTACAACATACCATGTAAGCTAATTCAGTTTGTTATTGATTTTTATTAACTCTTAATAATAGTTAATCATTCAAGAGTTGTGTTGAGTGCAGTGGATGATGAAGACAACTATATCAATGCATCTTGGATTGATGTATGAACAAAAGCATTAAATACTTTCAACCATAACTCTTATTTTATAGGGATACCAAAAAAGATGTGGTTTTATTGCTGCACAGTGTCCTCTTGAAAACACTGTTGGTCATTTTTGGAGGATGTTAATAGAACAACAGAGCTGTACAATTGTGATGCTATGTAAACTTGTAGAAAACCATGAGGTAAGCAGTACAATCTGTAGTCTATTTTTTTGTTTTAACAGTTAACAATGTACTATCAATGTGTGTGAGTGTGTGTGTATTTTTTTTTAGATTCGCTGTCATCTCTACTGGCCACAATCTGAAACTGAAAAGGAAAATTTTGGTAATGTGACTGTTAAAACTGAAATACAGGAGCGAGATTATGTTGTTCGCTGTTTTGAAGCAAAAATGGAGGTAAAATATGTTAATTACATCTTGTATTTAATATATATATACAAACTTAAGCTTTCAATGATTAAATTTTCAGTGGTTGGTGATAATTTTATTATTTGTCTTATACTATATTTTATAAGGGTTCTATCTACTCAGGGAAGATTCTTAAACTTTCAGCTTCTCCAAACACTCTATACCTATGGACATGCACTAGTTAACTACCATAAACCAGGATATAACAGTGTATTACATGCCACACATGTACGTGCACATTTAATAAACTGCATGTATATATCCAGGGACCTTTTTTGTCTCCAAAATTGGATCAAAGTTGGAATCTCCCAAAACATGTTTTTTTGCTATAATACAGTGTATTATTTGGTATACATTATTAAACTGCACTGCACTGCACAGGCAGAATGCTATCGTAATTTTTGTTTCAGCAGTAGCCAGTGAATTTATAATTCAAAGAAGTTCATCTCAATACCAACAATATTTTAATTAGACAAATGTATCATTTTATTAGTTTTGTGCATGCTAAGGAATGTGTGATATAATTTAGTAAATGACACTTGTATACGTGTGACCTTGACTATGATAATGCATAAATATAAAAATATTGACATGCTCATATCATTGTAGTGATGGTATTGGTAGAACTGGTACATTTATGACTGTTTATTCTCAAATCAAAAGAGCAAAGTCAGAAGGAATTGTTGATGTGTTTCAGTTCATCAGAAGCGCAAGAATGCAACGATTTGGACTTGTAAGAAGTGAAGTACATTTTGAAGCTTGTGCATGTCAATAGTAATCCTGATGCATGTATATATTACACTGTTGGTTTGAGGATTTACTACATTACTGGAATGAGGGTGCATGTATTACATTACCGGAATGAGGATGCAAGGATTACAGTATTGGAATGGGAATAAAAGTCATCATGACAACAACTACAAAGTTATAGACAAATTATTTGTTCTAAAATGCTGCAGAACTATATCTATTCTCCAGCCACCAGATAGAATATTTCTTATACTATTGTTTTGTAATTTTTCTTAAACCCAGGCCAGTGGCATGCAATGTCACTATCCAAGGGGCAATATTCTTGATCTTGGGGCCTGTGTTCTAATCATGGAGTAAGATGGTTTATGTATTGGTTTAAGTTTGTGTAGATAAATAAACCATATTCCCCATTTGTCCAGCCACTTATAGTTGGATTTAAGTATTTATAATTAAGCACTGTTGATTATTGTCGGCGGAAAATTTTAGCTACATCCTTTTCTGGAACATGGAAGAATTGAATGGGAAACATGATGAAAACCTGTAATAAACTGATAATCACAATTTAAATTTCTCCCATGTGAACTAATTTCAAATTCTTGCTCAGGCTTATCCCTCTAATGATTATCATGTGCCTATAATTAAAGAATAATTGAAGGTCTAAGACTCATAGTGGTTTAGCCCACAAAACACTAGTAAAACAATCTGAAAATGAAGCAGATAAGGAATATTTGATAGTGGGATATTGCATTTTATGGAATTTGGACCATTTCCAGTAGCTGATTTGGGGTTAGCCCACTATTTCTTAGCCCTTCAATTATTATTGTGTTTTTATAGGAGCAGTATTTGTTTTGTCATGAAGTACTCAGTGACTGTCGTGAAGAGATGTCCAAATATGAAAATTTGAAAGCATGTAATTTGAGAGGATTCAATAACATCAAGTTAATCAGAGTTATATATAAACCTCTCTAAGTACCACTTAACTGTAATGAACTTCACTTACTGCAGCGGTTGACATCGTATGTCGGCTCAAAATAGATAATCAAATCCATCTGCATTGTGGTAATAATTATTAGTGCATTTACATTATTCATAATTGAGAGTACGTTTATTCAAGTACAAATGATTTTGATGCGAAATATAAGTTAATTACATCTTCAATTACTGTTGTTGATTAATTACTAGTTTATTTTGCTAGTACATGCCCTTCAATTACTGTTACTAATGACACTGTGACTGATGATTCTACAGCTACTGTAATGTGTTTGTCATCGATTTGTGATATAAGTGTTAGTTTTGATTATGAGTGGACAGTACCTAATCATCTAGTAATATCTGTAGAGACTGATGGTATATTAATTATATCTACTATGGGTGTAGATGATGCTGGACATGTGTACATCTACTGCTAGTTATACTGGTAGTGAAGGTGAATCTAAATACATAATAGATTCTATGAATAAAGCCTATGTTTATCTGGACCCAAAATCACTTCTATATAACCCTACATAAGTACAGCTCTTTGTATTTTGTTTTATAGCAGTGTAAGTACTTATGTAGGGTTATATAGAAGTGATTTAAATTTGGGTCCTATGTTAGCTTCCCAACCTTGTTTGCATGCTTTTTGGGTTTTGACATCCCTACATCTTCTTTCATTTTTATTGAAAATGTTTTTTATTATTTTTGATATAAGTGTTAGTTTTGTTTACAAGCGGATAGGACCTGATAATGTAGTAATATCTGGAGAGACAGATGGTACATTAATTACATCTAGTGTGGGTGTGGATGATGCTGGACAGTACATGTGTACATCAACTGATAGTTATACTGTAATTCGTTTGTATTTAATAGAATTATTATGACTTGAATATAATTATGAATTGATAAGATTATGTAATAATTATTGTGAAAATGAATTTATTTAATTAGCATAGTACCCCACCTTCTCAAGTTATGTGTGATATTCCCCTATAATAACTAAAGAATTGTTTAATGAATAGAAGTGGTTTTATAGAAAATCAGAGAAGTTTGCTGTGCTATCAATAAGGTATATTATAATATATAGTTATATTAGTTAGTTATTAACTTCTTTATAGATAACATTTGAGTGATAAGAAGATCGTCATGCTGTCATGTAAGTAGTGACAGTATATTTTTTATTATATATATATATATATATATATATATATATATCATAGGCATGGAATTGCTGATGATATAAAAATGATCTGATTGTGTTAATTATAGTTATAAGATTTATATACAGTTAATACATAAGCATTATTCCTAGAATCTAATAATTATACGATTGAAGATATTCAATTACTATGTATCACTCTCTCTGTTTCTCTCTCTCTAGACACTTATTTATATATTATAATTCCAGTTGTTGTGGTTGCATTGACATTGATGTGTTGTTTGTTGTTTTGCCGAATACATTATCACCAACAGGTAAGTATTATACCCGTTATGTAATCATTATAGTGTAATACAGTGTAATATAATAAATTATAATCATTATAGTATAATATAGTGTAAAAATTATAATGTAGTATAATATAGTGTATTATAATGTAATATAATATAGTGTAGTATAATATAATATAGTATGATAATTGTGGTATAATATAGTGTAATAGTGTTCTTGTGGCCTGCTGGTTAAAGTGCTGGCCTAAAATGTAAAGGTTTCAGGTTCAAGCCCCACTAGGGCCAGGCTTTTTTTCGCCTAGGAGTGTACTCAGCTCTACCCTCATGCTTCATTTGGTGGGGATGTAAAGCTGTCGGTCATGGGAAACTGGTTAATATTAGCAACTTGTGCTATTCTAGCTCTTTTTAAAGCCACATTTGGTCAAAACACTTGTAGAAAAAGAATATAGTATAATAAATTATAGTATAATATAGTGTAATGTATTAAACATTTCAGACATGTTGTTAATTACATTGTAATGTAATATATTACCTTAAAAATCAGTATATTACTGTTACTATTACTAATACCTCCAAAGTTAGTGTAATATATTACATTACTATTACCTTAAAAATCAGTATAATATTATTACATTACCTCCTAATTCAATGTAATATAATTATTACTATCACTATTACTGAATTACTATAGTATTGAGGTTTCTTTGAAATTCTTTCATATTGTAAACTAAATGAACATTGCATATAATGTTCGTGAGTTTCTCAAAAACAGAATCAGTAAGTCTACACATTTCCAGTCCAAAAAAAGTTCCCTCCAACACTAAAACATCTCTCTACTGTCCCTATTATAAATGAACATATTACGCATTGTCAATTACAATTACTACTACCATTACCTCCACATTGAGATTATATACTACTATTACTAATACTATTACCTCAGTTTTATTTAATTTCCTATTTCTATTACTATTACTACTATCACTATTACTGAATTACTATAGTATTGAGGTTTCTTTGAAATTCTTTCATATTGTAAACTAAATGAACATTGCATATAATGTTCGTGAGTTTCTCAAAAACAGAATCAGTAAGTCTACACATTTCCAGTCCAAAAAAAGTTCCCTCCAACACTAAAACATCTCTCTACTGTCCCTATTATAAATGAACATATTACACATTGTCAATTACAATTACTACTACCATTACCTCCACATTGAGATTATATACTACTATTACTAATACTATTACCTCAGTTTTATTTAATTTCCTATTTCTATTACTATTACCTTGAAACATGTATTCTTCACTATTAATATTACTATTACCTATTACTATTACCCTATGTCTGATTATAGTGTCATACAATGTAATCATTATATGTAGTGTCATATAGTGTAATGTAGTGTCATAAGTGTAAGGTAGTGTCATACAGTGTAATATGCTATAAAGCATAATGTAGTGTCATACAGTGTAATGTAGTGTAATACAACATCATTGGGATATGTGGGAATGGTATAATATTGCTTTCTCACCATATTGATATCATTTTGTTTTATAATATATCTTACATTAGTTTCAGTTATTGCACATTCTTAAGATAAATTCTTGTTAGCATTGAAGTCCACAGAAAAACAGACACTCTCTTTTCAGGAAACAACATGACCGCAGCTGGACTCGAACCACTGACCTTTAGATCAGGAGGCCCAAGCTCCAACCACTAAGCCATGCTGCCTCCTTGAAAAAGAGTGCCCATCAAACTGGAACTATTTGATGGGCCGTTAGGAGGGTTTCTCCTAATCAACTTTCCTCTATATCATAAATTCTTGTCTTTACTAATAATGATATACATTCCATTAGTGGGTGTGTTTATTACTAATTATATTAACATATTTGTTTATAGAGAAGAGAACAACAACGTCAGCCACTAATACAAAGAAATGCTATCATCAGACCACATCAAGCAAGGTAATAAATATATTACTAAATGAATTGAATCTTAATATATTTATCATTCTATACAGAGCATGTGCTCAGTTAAGTGCTACTGATGGATGTGGTTTAACTAGGATTGTAGCCCGAGGACGAGATGGTAGGGAACGAATATATATTGTACCTACAGCTAGTCTAAATCAACAAGGTCAGAGAATCCATCCTGTAAGACCGACACCCAATCCATCTGCCCCTTCACTTAGTGGTACTACTACCATTGTTATATTACCAGAAGACCTTTTGCTTGGGGCTACTGGTCGTAGGTTTAATCCAAACATGCCTCCATCTTATGATCAAGCAGTTACTGGAAGAGATAGATCGGTAAAAGTTGAAGAGGGAACTGCTAGTGTTTCAATTAATGTACCTACAAATGAGGAGACCATACCACCTCCTGAATATATCCAATTTGGTAATAATGAGGATCAAAGACCATTACTTACTTAAGAAGGAAACATTTATTATTGTCTAATGTAACTTACTTTTTATCAATTAGTTAATAGTTGTGTTGTACAAGTACATGTCATTTCATCATTTATAATAAGTATTTTATAAATAAACACACAACTTATTATGCAATATATTTGTTATTTCAATAACTGATTAAAAACTACTACTAGAATACATTATACAGAATACAAAAGTTAAAAAATTAATTTTATTATGATGATGTTGAGATGAAACTGATGTTTCAATTTCATAATTTCATGGGGTTTGGTCAGTAGTATCAAGCTCATCACTAACAATAGATTCACTACGGATCTTTTGGGTGGAGTCTGTGTTTTCTCACTATATTTTATTCATTACAGAACGTACTAAAATGTTATTGTTCTTGCAGTAATTTTAGCCATTGTGCTATTAGCTCTGTTTATTTTAATAACAGTTTTATGTATTTCCTGATGAGGTATGTTAACCGTTTAATTACATATCATCAAAACATATCTTCTCCTTCTCCTCCTTCTGCTCCCTCTGCTACTTTTCCTTCTCTTGCTTCTCCTTCTCCTCCCTCTGCTGCTTTTCCTTCTTCCTTCTCCTTCTCCTTCTCCTTCTCCTCCTCCACTTTCTACTTCTCTTTCTTCTCCACCTCCTTTTTTTCCTTCTCCTTCTCCTTCTCCTCCTTCTCCTCCCTTTCCTTCTCTTTCTCCTCCCTCTCCATCTCCTCCTCCTCCCTCTCCTTCTCCTCCTTCTCCTTCTCCCGATGTCCTACAGAGTTTGTTCATAAAAACAAGTAATGCTACTGATGATAAGGTTATTTTCTTACAAGATGTGAGAACAATAGATTCAGAGAATGGTGACAATGGAAAAGATTTTGATATAACAGATGAAGGTAGGATACGTAGATCTGTTCGAATTCGATAGTTTCATAGGTCTCGTTGATATGCACACATGAGATCGGAATTATGTAATCATTTTCAGAGAACTTCTCTCAAGATGATTATATAATTTGGGTGATAATCCGACAAAATGGTTACCAGGGAAATTATTAAAACAACTATGTATCCGGAGAACTACCAGAGTTGGAAACATCCTTCAAACCAACACAACCACAGGTTGATACAAATGTAACAGAAAAAAATATTCAACCTCAATACCCCACTGAAAATCCATAGAGTACTTTGAAGAAACTTGGAACTAATTCATATGGAGGGATGTATTCATAATGTACTTTAAACCTTGTTACTTATAAGCATTCTATTGTAATGCTGATTTGTAATATTTTAGTTGTGTACAAGTTTATCTTATATGTACCTTATAATGTAGTTATTATATACAGTCAAGTAATGTATCTCATCATGCACATTACAGATACTGACTGAATTAGTAAATATAACCTTACATATAATGAAACTGTGCACATATTTTTACACAGAAAACCACCAGTATTACCTGTCTGAGAATAATTTTAATTATGACAAATGTCATCTAGCTGTTGTAACAATGCACTATAAATTATTATTATATTATTCATGACAATAGCTAAGTCTATACATAACTAGCTCATGCATGCAGAGTATACTATAATATCATCATAATAATTACTATAATAATATCACATATAGTTCTATAATTATTATACATATACAGTAAGTAGAAAATTCAGTTAGTGTCCTCACTCCTCAGATGTGATAAACAGTGACCTTTACAAGCTCTGGCATCCTTAGAAACTATATATGTCTGTATAATTATATAGGTAACTGTCACATTAATAAAGAATTGTAAAATTATGAATCAATATATAACTGATTGGATGACAAGCCATTAACAATATTGTAGTGCTGCATGATATCAGCAAAGTGATTAGTTCAACATTTAAGTTGCATACTTTCACCAGCCACTCCTCTAAGAATTGAATTAATTTAACCGCAAATGTATGTTTTACCTCAGCCTTATAAGAGTCTGATGCTATTTGAGTAGAGAGGGAGCAAACTGATTTGGTATGTTTCTGTATACAATATTTCTCTCTTGTTTGTATAATTTTATGTGAATAGAATGTACTACAATAAGCTTAAGAGCACAATATTTATTGCTTTAGTTGGAAAATTAACATACACTGAAGCATTTGATATGTAATCATTTGTGTATGCACTTGAGCTGTAACACTAGCTGGAAAACTAATTTGATAATTATATATAACTAGTTTTGTGACAGCTCTAGTACTATATCAGGTTTATAATCACTGAGCTGAAGTGACACAGTCATGAGGTTGCCTCATTTGCTTAGATATAATTTTGTATAATTACAATTTATATCTGTTGCCGCAGACAATATTAATTAATTAGCCTATATTTATATATAACTGTTTGTATCTTCACGTTAGTCTTCTATATTTCTATAGTAAGTTACTATATAAACACTGAAAAGGATATTAGTAATGGCAAATGTTGACGATATATGTATCTCTCTATTATTATATTATATATAGCAAGTAATAATTCAGTTCTAAAGAGCTTGTGTAAACACATTCTTCTTCTTCCAACTAGATGCTTATCTCCAGCTGGTCTTAGCTTGACTAAATGTTGTTTTAAATGCCACATCCATTACTTGATTAATGATTGTACATTTCTAATTATGTATTGTGTACACATTATGTTTCACAAGCATGTAATAATATTATATAGACTAATCCCTTGAGAAAAAACATCAGAATCTCCAGCCCATAAAATTTAATCCCCATGTCTCCATATAAATAATTCATTTCATTGTACACATGCATTCAGTAGTTATTTTACCATTGTGTGTGAAATGATTTCTGCATATAAGAAAAATGTTTCACGTTTATAATAAATAATAATGTTATAATTATTATACTTATGTTCAACATTGATCTCGATTTAGCCTCTACATCTGAAAAAGCACAAGCTATAGATGATCCATGTACAGATATCTTGTGAACCTAATCAGTTAATACCATTTAATATACTGAAGAGACATTTCTCTGAAATACTTGATGTGGTCTCTGACCCAAATAGACTTGCTAATGATTTGTGGAGTGTTGGTCTAATATCTAATGTTGTTTAAGATAATATCATATCTACTCCAAGTGTTCCTCGTTATGAGAAGACCAGTAAATTACTAAATGAAGTTCAGAGATCTCTTAAAATCAATAAAAATCCAGAGACACTCATTTCTTTGTGTAGAGTATTAATCAATCAGAAAAACTCAGTGATATCTATGATATGTAAAACTATGATGAAAGAATTAGGTAAGGAATTAAAATATTAATCCTTGTAACCAATATATATGAAATTCTAATATAAATTAACACAGGTGTGTCATTAGATGACTCATCATTCCACGTCACCACTGATACTGACAAGTTTGTTCAAGGTTTGCGTGATCGGTATCATCAAAATCCTGTAGTATATAATGACTTGTTAGATCGACGTTTTGGTGGAGACAAGTTTGGACAACTAGGACTCATTAAGGGACATGGAGGATGTCTATCTGAACCAGAAGGAATAAAGAGGTCATGGAATATGTTACAAGGAAAATTAGATAACATTATGAATGTATCAGAGAAAATAGACATACAAGATGTACTGAAACAAAATGATGATAATAGTTCAATCAAAGTAGTAGTTGATGGACCTCCAGGTGTAGGAAAAACTACACTTTGTCATAAATTGTGTAACATGTGGGCTAAGAATGAACTGAAAAAATGTTCCTTTGATCTACTCTTTGCTGTTTCTCTCAGAGATGAGGAAGTATCATCAGCTGAAAACATATCTGATCTTGTTTCACTATTTCATAGCGATGAAGAGATTTGTGATAACATGAGTACAAAAATCAAGCAGACAAATGGTAAAGATATGTTAGTAATATTTGATGGATGGGATGAATTTAAAGGAAGAGACCAAAACAGATCATTCATACTGGATATTATTCAAGGAAGACAACTACACAAATGTAATGTACTAGTTACTTCACGTACATATGCTTCAGCAAAACTTTGTCAACTACAGAGTGTTAATCGTCATGTTGAAGTATTAGGTTTTAAGGAAAAAGTGATTTTTTCATATATCAGGAGTGAGCTGACTGAAGAGAATGCTGAACAATTAATAAAGGAATTGGAGATTAGGGAAGATGTTTTGTCATTATGTTATATACCATTTGTATGTTCCATGTTAGTGAGAGTTTATCAGCTGAGTGGCTTTATTCTTCCTAACACTTTGACTAAATTTTACAAGAAATATGTTCTTAGTGCTGTAAAAAGATCAATGAAAAAACAAGAACTTTATCCAGACACAGTTGAATCACTTGAGGAACTACAAAAAGATCAAAAGAGAGCATTCGATGAACTATGTTGTTGTGCTTATGAGAAGCTGAAGACACAAAATACCACTTTCAATAGAAATGAAATACTAAAGTTATCACATTCATTGAAGTGTGAACATTTTGGATTAATGAACTGTAATAAGATAGCAGACACCACTAAACATCAGTTTCTTCATCTAACTATTCAGGAGTTCCTGGCAGCATGGTGGATAGCTCACCGTGATGATCAAAATATGCTGTTTAGAGAACATTTCCATGGAACTCACTTTCGCATGACACTAAGATTTGTGGCAGGTCTGACTGAACTTAAAGATGACAGCTATCAAGAGTATTTCAGTAAAGAGGTGGATTTACAGTGTATAAGGGAACCATTGAATCTCATCAGTACTTTGTATTTCATCAGAATCCACAATTGCTTTGTGATGACACTTGTAATTCATTCAGGAGTAAATATCCTCTTCATGAACCTTATTATGATACAGATACTATACAATTACTTCATCTAATTTACGAGTCTGAAAACAAAGTATTGTGTCAGATATTTGTTTCATCCATTAAAAACTCCTCTCTTTGTGTAGATAGAGTGTATTCATCACAATTTGATTTATTGTGTTTGTCCTTTCTCCTGAAGAACTCAAAGATCACTTTGAATTATTTCCATCATGAATCTGGTCATAACATGCTGAAACCTTACAATGAAGATTCAAACATAACTAATTGCATTGTAATGAAAGCAGGATATCATAATATCACATCAGTAATCAAGATACACCAATCATCATTGTGTCAGTACCTTCAAGAAAGTTATATTGATGTATTCAAATCTGGTACCATACATCCCAATTCAGTTGTGTACATGTTCACACAGCTGTTCAAACTGCCTCATCTGAATATCCTACATGTACACATTAAACAGAAGTCGCTTTATCAATCAAAACAACACATTGATAATGAATTATTAGTGGTAATGGAGGAGGTATTGTCTATAAATCATACTATTAAAGAATTTTTAACTGTGTCAGATTTGCCATTCAACTCATTTATAAATAGTTTGCTTACTGGAGTAGAGAGAAATGATACAATCCAGTTTTTTTCACTATCATCAAATCTTACTTTTATTGAGTCATTACCAATAGAAGAGCTATTGAAAAACAATCAAAAATACAAGCTGTTAAACTGAATATACCTATTAAAGGAATACCCCCATCTCTAGATCTACCAGTTAATGAATCTCTTACAGCACTGAATATCAGTAATGATACATTACATGATATCGTAACATATCCTGTAAAGAAAACAGAAACTTTGTCACCTGGATTAGAAAATGTTGGAAGGAATATTACTAACTTGAAAAGTCTATCCCTATATAAACCATTGATGCCATTCATTACCTACTTAGATTCTAACCCTTTTCTACAACATCTGGATATAGTACTAGAGAGAGAGGAAAGTCTTGATGAAATATTTAACATTCTTGCCAGTAACAGAACTGTCATAGCTCTTACATGTAGAATTCAATGTGACTACTATAGCTTGTTTCATGATGAAGTGGGAAAATCTCTTCAATTGATGTTGTCATCAAACAAATCACTACAATGTCTGGAGATCGAAATTTTACCATCCAATTGTCCATCACTTATCAAATACCTGACTACTGGTCTGAGAAGAAACAATACACTACAAGAACTGAATGTATACATTCAATTATCAGAAAATACAAATTTGAAAGGATTCTTTGAAGCTACTGATAATCTAAAATCACTGACTGTGGAATTCTATACAGGGGAGATCTCAGAACAGGTATTGGCATCATTGTACTATGAAGAGATAATTCATCATGTTACAAATATGTTGAAGAGAAATGAAGATATGAAGTTCCTAGAAGTTCTCATGGGATCTGTACTACTCATTGGATCTAAATTCTGTAAAGTTACATATAAAGAAGACTGGATATCAATGATACATCAACTGTGGGAAACTGTGTTACTACATCCATCATTATGTTTTGTTAGTATTCCAAAATCATCTATTATGATAGACATACTAAATGATATGAAGAAAACACTGATTACTCAACGTAAAGAAAAGAAACTTGGTCCACATCCAATAGTAAAAACATGGCATTAAATAATTATTAGAATTATAATCCTTTCTACATTAGCATAAGTAATATAAATATCAAATGAGAAGATCTAAACTGAGATCTCAACTCTACTGTTACATCATGAATCTCTACATTAACTATAAGAGGAAGAAAATGTAGTTTTGTGAATAGTAATTAGTTGTAGATACACAAAGGTTGTCATCTGTTTAAAAAATGTGTGTGTCTGGATGTGTATGTGTGAAAAATGTGTGTGCGTGTATGTGTGTAAAATGTGTATGTGTGAAGGGTGAGTGAGTATGTGTGTGTGTGGATGTGTGAAAAATGTGAGTGTGTATGTGCTGGCAAACCATGGACAATCTGATCAGATTGTTTCGACCTATTGGGTCTCATCAACATGGTGTATCCCAAATTCATAATACAATACATTGTTAGATTGAACAGAATGACACATAATGTATGTTATATTATGAAAATATAGTAATTATCTAGTATCATGTCTAGTACCTTCAGTATCTCAAGAGGTACTACTAATATCAGAGGCACTATTAGACCTTTCAGAATCAAGTTAGATTACAACTACAAGCAGTTGTAATACAAATCTGAACTACTTTGTTCCAACACCTGTATCAGGAAAGACTCTTCATCATCATCTAGTACAATAAGTATACCTCTAGAATATGAGTTGCTAGTAGAATGTTGAATCTATATATATATTCTTGTGTCACTTGCACGACTATGCGTTGTATACGTAGTTAAGGAAGTTGCGTCATTCCCGGCTCGATCAATTAATGGGGGTGGCGCGTAAAGAACGCGCATTTGAGCTACAGACCAGCCGAGAAGAGGATGTAAAACTGCTAATAAAGCAGAGAAACAGTATAAATATTATGCAAGAATCTTTAACAAGTAAGTATGATAAGTTGCTGAGTTTCAGTCTCCTGAGGAAGTCATCATTTAGAACCTTGAAGGAGTACTTTAGTCAGTTCATCAGAGATCTGTGTATTTAGTCTGCAATTGGGCTTATACTTACTTCAGGCCCCAGCTTTCGAGTACACAGAAAGGTAGAGACACTAGTGCCGCCAGCAATGCTTAATACATAGTCATCACAAAGCAAATATAGGGATGTTTTTTTTTCTCTATATACACTTGTTTTGTATGATAAACTATCCACTAAATATAATGGCATGTGTGCTAGTAGAATAGAATCTAACATATAGACATCTACATACATGTATACATACATCTACATACATCTACATACATCTACATACATGTATACATACATCTACATACATCTACATACATCTACATACATGTATATGGATATACATGTACATTTGTATTTATGAACATACATATACTACATGTACATGTATATATATATACTACACACATACAAGTACAGTGCACATATATACATTACATACATACATCTGCATACACATATATACATGTATATACACATGTATGTGGATGTATATATGTACAATGTATTTATGTACATAAGTATAATGAATTAATGATACATACACAGCTACATACGTACATGTATGTACGTATGTATTTACGTATATACATATATACATGTACATGTATGTATTTACGTAAATACATACATGTACGTACTTGCATGTACTCTCATATACATAAATACACACATGTACATATTCATACATACTTTAATATGTACATATACACACACATGTACATGTACCTACATACATACACACATACATGTACATACATACTCATAATTATACATTACATGTACATACATACATAAATAAAAACATACATACATACATGCATACATACATACATACACGTACATACTTACATGTACATACATACATACATACATACATACATACATATATACATACATACATACATACATACATAGTGTCATGTTACTAATGGAATTAAGTACATGTGTGTATTTGTTAACTGGCTCAAGAGGTATTCCCCCCAAAAAATGTATATGTGTACTTGTAAATTGACAATGTTATTAGGAGTGTAGTAAGTACCAGAAGTACATATACATGTACATTGTACATGTATAATTGTAAATTGGTTAAGGAGTATATGTATGTATATGTATGTATTTATGTATGTATGTACGTATATGTATGCATTTATGTATGTATGTATCAGTGGTGTGGCAATTACTGCCTTAAAGTAATCAATTTCTATTACAATTACTTGTATCTTTGATGATTACCATTACCATTACCATTACTAATTTTTCAAGAGTAATCAATTACAATTACAATTACTCTACTGCCAATTACCATTACAAATTACTATGTCAATTACTTTCTAATTACATGTATTGTGAATTTATCTTAAGAAAAATTAAAGTTTCTAAATTCTTTGGTTTCAATCTACTCCGCAGTGGTGTTAAAATTTTGCCACCTTGGCTGAACACCCTTTCGATCGGAGCAGATGTAGCTGGAACTGAAAAAATTTGCTTTACGAAACGAGAAAGTGAAGGAAACTCTTTTTCCTTAACCTTCCAATATTCCATTGCATCTTCCACTGCATCTTCCACCTCCAAAGTGTCACTTAATAATAATCATTTTAGGGTGTGGTGAAGTTTTAATCATATTCATTTATTGTGGTTCGGTAATTAGCAATTGCAGGTATAATTACAATTAAAAATCAATTACCATTACCAATTACTTGTTGTCCAAATAGCACAATTACAAATAAATTACAATTACTGTATATACTGTAATTAATTGTAATTAATTACAATTACCATTACCCCACCACTGGTATGTATGTATGTATATGTATGTATTTATGTATGTATATACGTATATGTATGTATTTATGTATGTATGTATGTATGTATGTACATGTATGTATTTATGTATGTATGTATGTACATGTATGTATTTATGTATGTATGTATGTATGTATATGTATGTATATGTAAATTATGTATGTATTTATGTATGTATGTATGTAAACTATGTATGTATGCTCACACTTCGTTATCTATGCTAATGCCTTTGCCTTCCTTTTGAAGTTATTAAAGATTCTACTAGTATTGAAGTTACTAGTATCTGTATCTTCAGTTGTAGGTAGTGAGTGGACTTGACTTTGACATACATACATATAATAAGTATATACATACATACATACATACATACATACATACATACGCTGTACATACATGCATACATACACACTTACATATAATAATTATATACATACATAAATAATTATACATACATACATGTTATAGTTAAACTACAGAGTCTACTGGTTATTGGATATACATGAGGTGGTTATTTGATTAGATGCCGAGGCAGAGCCGAGGCTTCTAATCAAATAACCACCGAGTGTATATCCAATAACACGTGGACTCTGTAGCTTATCTGGTTTGTACTACAGTGCGTGGGTGTATCAAAGGCACCGACACGTCTGCATTACGTACTGCGCATGCGTATGACCTTGACCTCAGTCTGAAACACGTTACAATATACAGAGATGGAGAATATTGTGGCTGCTGGAGAAGAAGGGTCAGAGAAGGAGAACGTCCCGTTAGAACTGGAAGAGCCAATGAAGAAGAAACGTCGAAAATCACTTTTTCTTAGAAAAAGGAGATTTGGACAGTCAGTTTCAGAAAATTTGTCAGAACTAACTAAACCAATCGTGCCCAAAAATACTAAGAAGAATACTAGCTGGGCCTTGAGAAACTTCAACGATTGGAGAGCAGAACGAGAAAGGCACTACCCACAAGAAGTATGTCGCTCAGATCTTTTCGAACACGCTCCGTGGAACATCGAGGAGCTGAACCATTGGTTGACCATTTATGTACTAGAAACACGACGTGCTGATGGTCAACGGTATCCTTTGACCACTGTCTACCAACTTTTATCTGGAATCTTGCGTCATATGCGCTCAATTGATCCTGAATGTCCCAATTTCTTAGACAAGAATAATTATCATTTCAAAGAGCTACATGCTGCTGTAGATAACTTAGAACGGCAGCTGAGGATAGATGGTGTAGGAGCTGAGGTGAAACACGCTAGCGTCATTACATCTGAGGAGGAAGCAGCATTGTGGGAAAATGGTGTTCTCAGCACAGAAACCCAAAAGCCTTGCTGTCTGCTGTGTTCTATTGTAATGGTAAAAACTTTTGTCTTAGGGGAGGATGTGAGCACAGAAATTTGAAGCTGTCACAGCTGAAGCGTTTGTATGACCCAGACAGATATGTATACACTGAGAATGGGTCTAAGAATCGGTCTGGATGCCTCATTGAACGCAGTGTTGAGAACAAGTGTGTGCCAATATTTTCTTGTTTCAATGAGCCAAAGTTTGGCGAAAGCAAATGTAAATCAGAAGAAGCAACAGCCATAACACCCCTACCTTTTCCGACCTTCGGTGTCCTTAAACACTGTGTTGTCAACATCAATTATGGTACTTATGGGCCCAGCAATGCCAGTGTGCAGTCGCAGTCAGCTCTCATTTATTGAAAAAAAAATTGAACTTCCTTTCAGTTCACTTGTATATCATATTTCATTTGCTGAACAAGAAAAATTGAGTTTGCCTTTCGCATTGTATTTAAAAAGTTTAAAGAAAAAACGCCATTTTTGCCTTCTAATTGCCTGATTTGGCATTTAGATGATGCCTTCCAACTGCCCTTATAGTGGTTATGTAATATAAACACGTGTCGGTACCTTTGATACACCCACGCACTGTACTACAAATACATATACATACACACTTAAATATAATAATTATATACATACATACATATAAATTGTACACAATGTACGTAAATACATACATATGTAGGTATGTGTGTACATTATGTTACACATACATTTATTACAAGACACATGCTTACATTTGTACATATCTATATACATACATAATTATACTATATACATATATATATAGTATTAGACACAAAAAGTTAATGTTTATTAACATTTCCACTATCATTCTCTCATTCATTTCATTTTTACAATTAAGAATCATTTTTTTGCCATTTTAATCAGTTTATAAAACAATTGAAACTGTTCAAGCAATCTTTTGTGTATGTGCAATTCAACATGAAATCACATGAATGCTAAGTATGGGTATCACCACTGACTACTACACATTCAAGTACTCATCTTGATGCTTTCCTGCAGCTAACAAAGCTTATTTTTGGTAACTGTGGCTTTCATAAGGTCTTCTGATTAAATAAGGGATGTACTTATGTAATATAAAGTGTACATGTACAGTACATGTACACATAAGGGATGTACTGATGTAATATAAAGTGTACATACACAGTACATGTACATATAAGTGATGTACTTATGTAATATAAAGTGTACATGTACATATAAGGGATGTACTTATGTAATATAAAGTGTACATGTACAGTACATGTACAGTACATGTACACATAAGGGATGTACTGATGTAATATAAAGTGTACATGTACAGTACATGTACATATAAGTGATGTACTTATGTAATATAAAGTGTACATGTACAGTACATGTACATACATGTATAAGGGATGTACTTATGTAATATAAAGTGTACATGTACAGTACATGTACATATAAAGGATACATGTACATGTAAATATATCTAAACACAGTACATACACATAAACACATTTTAATATTACCACATCCTCTAACCATCATTCCTTTTTCCCTACAAAGCCTCCACTATACAAGGTGATATGATATTATCAGTAGTAGTTTCCCTTGTGTTGACTTATCTCAGGAATATACTTCACATTCATCTGTCAGTGATAATACATCATCTGTTGAAGTATTGAATCTAGGGCCAGCTACTACCTGAGTTATATGAATACCTGAGTGTGTAGAGGTGAGTGTAATATCAGTGAGTTGAGAGATAACATAGGAGGTATAATCATGATCAATTGTATATGTATATATAATATTTACATGTAATTTTGGTTAGCTCAAGTGTTTACTATAGTTTATAATAAATACTTGAAAAGATAATCAAAATTAGACACTACAATTATCTATGTGGTATAAATTCACCAGAACATGATATCAATGACATATATTAGTAACACAGGTAATCATAAGAACCATTTTTACAATTGTGATCTATCATAACTCAACTATCTAATTTAGTATGTGTACTAGTGGTATACTGATACCAATATTAGTATTAGTATCAGTGTAATTATTACAAGATCAGTAAGCATCATTATTGATTATGAAGTTACTGATACTAGTTATTCTAATTAAAGCACACACCCCTACCACTTTAATCTATGGCATGTAAGTACAAGTCAACCCAGTGTCACTTCAAACTCAGACTCAGAAGACAGGGGAGAGAACTCTCAGAATATCAAACAGAGAAAGAAGTGTATAATTTGATCTCAGTGATAACACAAAAGCTGTTTGTCTTTATATAACTTGCAAAGAGCCTAAAGTTTCACAAGGTGGTATAAACTCATTGACTAATCCTCAGGTATACACCAGTAACCTTCATAAACATTTGCAAGGACATCCATACAGATACAAAGAGAGAAGGAAAAGAGCAAAAAACAATTGCAATCTAACAATAAAAAGGGTATAGTCACAAGCATGCGACACTCAAAGTGCTGCAGAGAGGTGGAAGCCTTACGCAATAGATCATTACCTATTATATTGCTTCCTGAAAAACCTGAAATGCTGCTCTTTATGAAGAAGAACCTAAATTAATTTCAATTATATAATTATATTTTCGATATATTCCTTCCATTTATCTTTATGCATCTTCTTTTCTACAGTTATATTAATTATTTGTAATGAAATGTTTCTACTATATCAGTATTGGACATGTTAAGCTAATTAATTACCTGTGGATATTAATAATCAGTATAGCATGGTTTGAATATTGTGTTATCACTGTATTACTAGTATGTACATACTAATATTAATTATAACATCATTTATAGTGTAATACATGTCAAGAGGGTGGGACAATAAAGGCAGAAATTATATAATACATGAGCATAGTGAATGTATTGTTATTGGCCCTTTCAGTAGCAAGATATAAGTTGGTTGATTAAAGGGACTGAATCCTCCTCTTGAAGGGTTAATAATAATAATTTATATAGTACATGTAATTACTACTGTATTATACTACACTAAACTATAAGTATAGTGTAAAATAAGAGAGAACAAGAAACAGAGGGGATTGACTATTAAGTACAGTAGTATCACACTAGTATATATAAATTATGGGACCCTATAATTAAAGAATATTACTATGTTACTGTAAGTGACTTTATCATAGAAATTTAATTTGATAAACTCCACCTCAAATACAATTATATACTGGGGTATCTTTGTCCCTATAATTAATACCAGTATAAGTGAAGTTTAGGTATCATAATTAATATAATATTACATGTTACATTAGTAAGGGTGTGGTGTGTGAACCATAGGACCAGCTACCTATGTTAGGATGTTATGTTAAAATATTAAAAACCTTAACCTTCCATGACAGAGGTAACTATCCTCTATAGGACTATATATGATTCAATGGACAATACTCTTGTCACTATGGAATATATTAATCACATAACCTAAACTGTATTTATACATTAATAATCATATATTATTACAATCACCTGATGTTCAGAGGTGTGTAAATGTAACGGTTCTTCTCTTCTAATAGTTCAATTCTCTTTATCAACAGCAAATTGTGACTAAAATCACTTCTGAGAGACAAGTAGATGAAGAAATAGTGATTGTAATTTTTCAGTTTCATGAATACCCTGAGAAATAGTATTAGTGATATGAATATTTGATAATGTACATACACAAATTACACGTTTTTTTTAATTTTATCATTTTCAAATTTTGTGGATTAAAAATACAGTAAGCTATGTGAAAATTTCAAATGAGTGTGACAGAATAGAATTTTGCATATTAAAAAATAATTATAGGAAGCTGTGTGAAATTTTATATATCAAATGGGTGTGACAAAATAGAATAGAGGAGTGGTAGAACTAAGTATTGATACTTTGAGCAGTATTCAATACACATAAAGTAAAAACATAGCCCATCACTCAGTGTCTGGTACCATATTAAATACTGTATAATACATGATACACATAGTGTACTAGTGAGAATCTGCATACAACAAAAATTATAATGGATGTTTTAAGAAAATGATATAACTTGACTATCTAATTATAACTTATTATAGTTACAAACAACATAATTATAATTATAAACCTGATTCAGCCAGAGAGAAAATGGTTAATATAAACCATGACATCACTTGTTCCGTGAACCATGACATCACTTGATTTTTTTTTATAAACTGATACTAATAAATAGAATATATAGGGTACATGATAGGATCCGTACCGAGATAATATTACTGAGAGATCTGTTGTATCACTGATATATTTTCAGTAAGTTGTTTGTGTATTTTTAATATAGTACTATTTTATCACATGTGGATAGTTATTAATATACACTGATGTATTTAGTATTAAATTTGTTGATACATTCTGGATCATTATATAGTTGATATGAACACTTAATAAGGTCTTTATATAGAACAGTTTAGTTTGATTGAAGGATTAATAATTTCATTTCATATGAGTGGTATTACAGAACCAATCTAGATGATGTGCTCCACTAATTCATCATCATAATTAGTACAATATGTAAATTATGTAGTCACAAGTAATAATAGAATAATGCTGGATACACTGCAAGAAGAGTTTGGTTATTTCACTGACAGTCAGTTGAAATAACCAAACTCTTCTTGCAGTGTATCCAGCATTATTCTATTATTACTTGTGACTACAAAATTTACATATTGTACTAATTATGATGATGAATTAGTGGAGCACATCATCTAGATTGGTTCTGTAATACCACACATATGAAATGAAATTATTAATCCTTCAATCAAACTAAACTGTTCTATATAAAGACCTTATTAAGTGTTCATATCAACTATATAATGATCCAGAATGTGATGGGCTATGTTGTTTACCTCAATTGCATGCCAATTTAATAATATGCCTTTTCACACCATACTGCAGTATTAAGCTGTTGGATGGTAAGCCAGTTTGTAATTTTAATTTTAGTATTGAAATGTGGTGTTCACAATGACTATGTAAATTAATAGTGGAACATAACTGATATGATGTGAGTAATTATGTAAACTTATAGTAGGGAAGTACTGACATGTAAACTGTGAATCATGACTAATTTACATGTCATTGTGAACAACATTCCAACACCAAAAGATAAGCTGGTCTACTCTTCAACACATTAATTAAGCAATAATGGGATATTTGCAATGTAATTGAGGTAACCAACTGATTGGTTGATACAACCAAACTGTTTTTGCAGTGTAGAGATCTTATAATGATAGGGGAAGTGTAAGTAATATTTAAAATCCAAATGATGTTTCTCTTATAAACAATAATGTATTATTATCCTCACACACATAAAGTGGATTGTATTTACTTGTTCAGTTTGTAATCTTTCCTAACATTATTATACATTCTCACTGGTTCAAATGTGATATGATTAGTACACTGGGGAACAACATTTTGAAAACACCTTTAGAATCTGAAGTGTTGTTTTCCTATTAATTACAAGTATTGATATATATTGACTGGTATATAATGTACATGTCATAATAATGTATGATAATAAAGTATAATGTAATTTAATCCTATATGTAAATTCCATAGTAACTATATACATCCTGTGGCATGTTATTATAATCACCATATCAAAGTACTATACATGTACATGTATATGCTAATTACTTGTAGTAATATATTACATATAACCATTGACTGTATGTCTACTATTATTCATGTATCTACTCAGTATATCCAGTCTGTATGTCCTTAATTTTGCCCTGATCATATAAAATCCACTTCTTGTATGTCTTTATAAATGTTCAGTGTATGTTACTTTTATTCAATGGTAATTATGGATGGTCAAATCTAGTTTACTATAATTGGCGACAAGGATAATCTGGGAATGCCTAAATACAGGAACTTGTCAGAGATCAATGCATACACTGAGGATGACTAGCCCTCATATATAGAACAGATGAACCATATACTAATGACATCACTGATGATGGGAAGAAGAGATCTATTTTACTGGGTTCATGTGAAGCACCAATCTAACCAGTAAAGAGAAACATAGTATCACCCAGAACAACCAATCTCAACTTTCATATCAAGCAATTTGTGGACCGACTTAAGTCAGTTAACGACCACTATTACCCTTAACCTTCAGTGACAGTGCAGAGGTTTGAATTTAACTCTCGTTCGAGGCAATCAGGAGAATTTATTTAGCTGCTCTACGCCAACTCTCAGAACAATATGAGTTTGGAGCCATACTGGATGCCATGTTGCATCATAGACTTGTCTCAAGTTGTCTGTGGCGTCTATGATGACAGAGTACTAAGGCAGATACTCTCTGAAAAAGATCTGACCTTCGAGACATCACTGGAAATCGCAAAAGGAATGGAGTCAGCTCAGAAAGATGTAGTCAAGTCCTTATTCGTGAACACCATTAATTGATCTAATTCTTCTAAAAACCCCTGTCTTCACTGCATAGACAGTCGTTGGTCCTCTGACTGCCCTTTCAAAATGCTTTTAGTGCAAAAGGAGGAGACACATCTCAAGTCTGTATAGCTGAGCCCTTGCCAATTACTAAGACTAATCACCTTGTTGTCAGTACGTATGAGGCATATGCTTTGTTCATTATCAGAGACCAGATAACTGAACCACTATGTGTCACAGTATTCCTGAATGATCATGCAGGTTGATAAGGAAGCTTCCATCTCCCATCATGAGTTCCACGGCCTTCAACAAGTGTTGAAGATTTATATATGCCACCCTAGCAGGTGGAAACACATTTTATGACATTTTTCTGTTGTTTATACAACTATATATGACTCTACATAGCTAATATACTATTAATATTATTACAGGAAGTTTACCCTCTAATTATTGCTATTTTGGGTCAAGTGAGAAGAAGTGCGTGTTTCATCAAACCAGAGCTAGAGGAGCTTTTTAACTGACTGCTTGAAAGGAAACTGATTTGGTATATTACCATAATTATACTTACTTGTGTTGCTATATAACTATATATGAGTACATTTCTAATTATATTACAGGAAATCCACAATATATAGACTACTGAAAAGAAAGGGCAGGTGCAATTACAAACAAGAAGGTGTGGCCTGTCAAAAACAGAAGAACTGATTGCTTGGAAGGCAATTGATTTGGTATGTTAGTATATACGTACTTCTGCGGCTTATATAACTATAATTTATGTATTGCAGGAAGTGCACCATTTCCAAACTGCAATTTTTTTACTAAGCGAAAGGGCAAGTCCAATTCCGTGCAAACAGAAAAGAAGGCGTGGCTCGTAATAACAGAAGAGCTGTGTTTGGAAGGAAACTGATTTGGTATGTTATAGTAAATACTACATAGGTATCTCTTTTGCTTGTAAAGCTATATATGAGTGCATAACTAAATTTATTACAGAAATACATGTTACACAGACTAAGTATTATTATTTGTAAAGGAAAGGCTGGGTCCCAACGACGAAGAAGGAGGGTGTGGCTCGACAAAACAAGAAGCTATAAAGCTGACTGCTTGAAGAAAACTAATTTGGTATGTTACTATATACGACTTGTGCTACTTATATAAATATAGTATTATTACATATACATGTAGTTAATATTATATCAATATTATTACAGGAACTACGGAATAAATATAAGGACTAAGGAAAGATAAAGCGCATTTCCCACTCCGTCCTCAAAACAGAGAATGGCGTGGCCCGTCGAAGTGTATTTGGAACAAACTTATTTGGTATGTTACTTTTACATTCCCAGATAGTTTAATGTATGTCTATTTTATTAGAGGAAGTGCACAGCCTATAGTCTTGCTGGCCATCCTGTATTTGGGAGGGCTAGTGAGACTACACAATGTATTTATTGGGAGTTTATTGATGTAACCATTGCTACTACAAATAGAAAGGATTGCTTGTACAAATTAAAACCTCATCCAACCCTAACAATGATAAACCCTAGAATAATTTTACATAGTCCGGATGACATAAATCCATTGTCAGTTACATCTAGAAACACCTTATTCATTGCACTCTCAGTTTTAGTCTTTTAGGTCAGCCCTAGTCTCAAGTTACCAGACCAATCCTAAAAGGGAAGGGTCTAGGGACAAGCCTATATATGCTTCGTCAAGTACTTATATAAAGTGTCATAACTATCTAAATCATATTCTTGAAGTTAAATAATTAAGTAAATAAACATATTCATACTTTACAGTATGGCTCTGGAGAGTGCAATAGCATTTGCTATAAGAAAAGCTGGTGTCACTGCATTGAAAGAAAAACAAAGAGATTGCATTTTCAGATTTGTTGAAGGTAACGACGTTTTCACGTCTTTACCCACCTGATATGGGAACCACCTGATTTATGGACTTCTATCAGATCTCTTTCTACCTGTTGGTTCACCAAAGGCAGCTACACTCTGCCAATTTCTTCACTAAATACTTTCCCTTTGCGTTGATCTACTCCTTCTCTCCAACAATAGTTCTTGATAAGGTAACAATTCCAACCCTTCTCTAGTGGCTTCTGCACTGTCTCCATACAATTTCAATCTTTTAGCCTTCGCTGCACCTTTACTAACATCACACTAACAGAGAGCACAGCAATCCACCATGAGCCACTTTGACATGATGAAGGGGGGGGGGGGGGGGGGGGACTCAATGTAGCTGTTAAGGAGTTTTACACCCAACATCCAGTGGTACTTGAACGAAGTGCATATAGGCTAGTCCCCAGAATCTTACCTTTTAGGATGGGTCTTGCTACATGAAACTAGGCCAGGCCCTTCGCATGACAAGAAATATCTGGAGTGGTACAGATTTATGAGTTGTGCAGTTCCTCTGAATTCCTGCAGTGTATAAACAGTTTACATACCTAGTATTAACACACTCAATGAATTTACAGCTGATTCACAAAAGTCAAAATAGTCCGCTGTCTACCTTTACTTCGCTTCTGAAAGGCCATCTCAAATAAACAAACTTGACAAGTGTCAATTACACGGAATATAAAATTGTTATAATTATATTAATTTTAATAATAGTAATTAAAATTTGAATTCAATTCTGATGCCCGGGCCCAGGCCCTCCAGGCCCGGGTGTAGCTACGCCACTGATGGTGCTTCATTGAGACTAGTTGATTTCCCATACTTCATTGAGACTAGTTGATTTCCCATACTTGCTGCCAGTCACCGGGTAACAAATAGCAATGGTTGATTCACTGGTATATCATAGACTCTTTTCTGAGTTGGTAAACTAACAAACACATTTTACCCACACATATAAAGCCTATAAGACCATGCAACCTATATTTTTATAGTAATTGACACTGGCAATTTTAGTCTGGGTGGCCAACCCCTTCACCTAGAGCGGAAGAGTCTGGTGTGACGTGTATATACAAGTTGTGCAATTCCCAAGCATTACTGTGAAAAACTACAGTGTATAAACAGTTTACATATCTAGTATTAACTATTAACACACTCAATAAATGTCATAGAAGTCCATACTTTAAGTCTACCTTTAATTGTGTATACTGATTGTAGCAACTATGATGTTATTATCGCTAAAATTGGTTTATGCTTAAAAAAGGTATTTAGTGATCATTTTATTAGGGTCAGAAATTCGCTAAAATTAATGCATGATAAATCCAACTGTTTTAAAATCACCAAATCTACAGGGGACGATTTAATAGTAGGCTAAAGATAATTAAATTTGTCTTACACAACAAGTATATGGCATATGTGTCCATACCTGGCCCTTCCTCTCTATGTGAAGGGACTAACCCACCAGATTATATCAATTAATGTTTGAGTAGCTACTATTATATAACTGATAGACGTATTGTCAATTTATAATTTATTACTAATATTTCGTCTTCCATACTGCCTCAGATTCACTCCTTTGATCCTGTAACACAAGTTCTTTCTAGTCAGTTGTACATTATTATACCGCCTAACAAACACTTCTTGAGGTGAGTGAATCAAAATTAGTAATGTACCTATAATCGGGTCAGTAATTGGTATCAGCCATTAGTTTGGGTATATATAGATTGAGGAAATGCATATTTTTATGGCCCGTAGGGCCATCCCTATGATTGCTTTCCCACGGGTTCGAACTATATATATTTATATTCTTGTGTCACCTACGCGAGTATGCGTTGTATACGTAGTTAAGGAAGTTACATCATTCCCGGGGGCTCGGTCAATTAATGGGCGTGGCGCGTAATAGAACGTGCGCTCGAACTCAGCAGGAAGGAATGGGTTGAATGGAATATAGCAAAGTATCATCATGGTATTACTTTACCTCCTTTGAAAATCACTTCTACTCGATCACCGACTCCTCTTTCTAACTCGTCCATCACACTTTCACCTCAGACATACAGCACTGAATCAAACCTTGCATCACCCAAACCTACCAAGACATCCAAATGTGCTAAGACATCTAGTCCTCCTTCTAAACATATTAAGTCATCTGGTCCCTCTTCTAAATGTACTACGTCATCTGCTTCTAAACATACTAATTCATGTGGTCCTCCTTCTAAATGTACTAATCCATCAGGTCTTCCTTCTAAATTTGCAAAGTCCAGAGTTAACGAAGGATCCAAGAAATTGGCTTTCCTATCGAGACAAAAGAAAGTGACAGAAAACCCAATGATGAGTGGTATTATTAATGTTGAGAAGTATGAATCCACAAAACAGGCAAAGCCAAAGCATTGGGTTGATGGATTAACTTACAATAATGGGGTTTTGCTCATTAAAGGTGAATGGTTGAATGATGAAATAGTCAATAGTAGCCAGTAGCTTCTTCAACGGCAGTTTCGGCATCTAGGTGGGTTTCAAAATGTGGTCTTTGGCAGAACTTTGGCCTATGTGGTTGAACCACTTGAATTTGTCCAAATTATTCACACTGGACACGGGCACTGGGTTACCATCTCCACTATTGGCTGTACAAGTAATGAAGTCAACGTATTTGACAGCTTGCCTCCAGCACCCACACCCGACATGTTAAACCAAATAGCAGCACTACTTTGCACTCAGAATGACATCATCAAAGTCAATTACATTGATGTTCAAATGCAAGATGGTTTTGCAGATTGTGGGGTATTTGCTATTGCGTTTGCAACTGCTTTATCAAATGGAGAGCAACCCGGAATATATTTTTTGGACCAAAGTACAATGAGAACACATTTATTAAATTGCCTTGAACAGGCAAATATTACCATGTTTCCTGTGAAGAAGACCAGACGCAATAGAATGAAAATTAAGACCACAACCAACATTAATATTCATTGCAAATGCAGAATGCCTCAAGCTTCAGGACAAATGATGATACAATGTTCTAAGTGTAAAGCTTGGTATCATGTCAACATTTGTGTATCTGTACCTCGTGAAGCACTCGAGAGCACCACCATGCGGTTTGTGACTCATGTAGCTAATTATTAATGAAATTATCAGTGCTTCTTTGCTATTAACTTTTTTATTTTGCTACTGTCAATTGAGTTTATAAAGTTGTTTAAGTCTATACTTTACATACAGGCTATCATATTCCCTGTTCTGTTTATTTAACCTATTTTCTGTACACTGACTTCACTTTCATTATGCATTACAAAGCCAGATGTATGCTGAAGTATTTACAAACATATTCAGTCATACTTAACATATGACTGCCAATTTCAGTACATACTTACACATGACTGCCAATTTCAGTACCGGATAGATTTAAGCAGTTAGATCTGGTTCTAGGAAAAGATTTACCCATGAACAGAAGGTAGGACTACATTTTGTAATATGGGGCCAAATCTGCATAATTTGTCCTATGACCAAATAAAGCAGCTGGATTTGGTCCTGGGACAAGATTTGGCTATCATTCAGTCCAGAAATGGTAGGACTACATTTTGCAACATGGGACCAAATCTGGCAAACAAAATGTGTCCTCTAGGACCAAATGTGATTGTCAGAATTGGTCCCAGACTGAATAGGTCTGTCATATTTGGTCCTTAGGACAAAATTTTGATAGGACATTTTTTGCCATGAAAGCTACACCCATGATTCTGGTTTTACAGCAAGGAATATGAAACCCTATTGCGTGGGCGGCGAAGGGGACCGCACCCCTTTAAAATCTCCCTCGTACTCAGCTCAGCCTGGGAAATTTTTCAGATTCTAGCACCATTCCAGTTGCATTCATAGTAAACTTCTGGTCTACAGGTATCGAGAAGACATCTTCAGATACTATGAAAGAAGAGAGTCTCAACGACTACAAAGACGCCATTTGCCTAAGTGTATTCATTAATCGAAAAACGTGGAATTTAATTAACCATGTGCATTTGTATACGAAGGAAAAAGTGTTTGTTCCATTGGAATCATATATATATATATATTTATATATATAATATAATAATTATTAATGTTAAAGCCATTGTATAATTATATTGTATACTAAGATAAGCATTGGAGTACTGAATGGTTGACACAGTGACAGACACTATAGAGAATATGCATCACCTGTAAGTGAAATATAACGAAATCAATGCATAAATACAAAAATAACTGAGCTTTATTCATGAACAAATTTGAATGAACTTATTTATGACTGTATGATTTCATCAGTATTTCTGGAATCTACAAAAAACTATTCCCACCATTCAGAAAAAAAAACAATGGGAAAAAGAATTTAAAAAAATATATTTTCAATAAAAATAAAAGAAGATGTAGAGATGCCAGACCTCAAAAAGCATGTGAACAAGGTTGGGAATCTAACATAGGACCCAAAATTGAACAAATCCCTTCCATGGAACCCAACATAAGTACAGCTCTTTCTATTTAATTATATAGCAGTGAAAGTATTTATGTAGGGTTATGTGGAAGTGGTTTGTTTAATTTTGGTTCCTGCGTTAGCTTCCCAAACTTCATCTTTCATTTTATTGAAACATTTTCTATTTACTATTCTTGTAATAACACTAACATATATATATATATATATATACATATATATATATATATATATATATATATATAATTATGTGTAACATGTAGATGTCACCTATTCATGAAAGTATAGTCGAGTAAGCTGCAGTTGATTTTATATATCACAATTATAGAGACAGCACATTTGCTTGGCTATATAATTATAGTTGTAATAAATATGTGTTTATAACAACCAAAGTACAAGCTAGTGCTAATATATAACTGGCATATCCTGAGTTCTGATGTTGTAATACATGTAGTAATTAAACAATATTTAGAATGAGCAACTAACTGCCTGGTGTATATGTTGCTTCTAAACCTGGTTATGTGAATCTTAAGTGATTTGATTGAAATTAACACCATAATTCTGTGTGATAGATTGCATACCTATATATACGTATATAAATTTGCAGAATCATTGTTATACTAATCATACATACAAACAAATTATATACACAGTAGGTTTGTAATATTTTACATCTGTCAATCTGTATGTATGTGTGTCTGTAGACCTTGATAGTGTTATTGTGACTCAAACTCCTTCGAATTCTCCTGTTATAATTAGTAGTACTACGGAATATACCGTATCTTGTACTGGACTGGGTAGTGATACAATAACTACATTATGGAGTTTGAATAGAAATAGCATTAATTCAGACACACTTATATATAGAGTCCCATAATTCACCATTCACAGTATCAAGTAGTAGTACATTTACTAATGCACTTATTTATCAAATGCTGGACAGCATAAATGTACTGTTAGTTTATCAACTGATGGAATATGTCATTCAAGCACAACTGATTTTGATGTGAAATGTCAGTTAAATACATCTGCAATTACTTTTATTAGCCAATAACGAATTATTAATTTATTTTTATATTACCCGCCCCTTTAATTACTGTTACTAATGACACTGTAACATATAATTCTACAGCTACTCTAATCTGTTTGTCATCAATTGATAATATAAATGTTAGTTTTGTTTACGAGTGGATAGGACCTGCTAATCTAGTAATATCTGGAGAGACTGATGGTATATTAATTATATCTAGTGTAGATGTGGATGATGCTGGAGAGTACATGTGTACATCTACTGCTAGTTATAATGTAATTCGTTTGTCTTTATTGATGACTTGAATATATTATGAATTGATAACATTATGTAATAATTATTTTGAAAATGAATTTAGCATAGTACCCCACCTTCTCAAGTGATGTATGATATTCCCTATATAATAACTAAAGGAATGAAGAAATCTTTTGTTGCATGGGAGTGGTTTTATAGAAAAACAAAGAAGGTTGCTGTGTTCATAGCTGTTATCAGTAAGGTATATTATAATATATAATTATACTAGTAGGTTATTAACTTCTTTATAGATAAGAGTTGAGTGAAAAGAAGATCATGTGTAAGTATTGACAGTATATTATTATTTAAATATATTTATTTATTTATATAATTATATAGCTATATGATAGGCATGGAATTGCTGATGACATTAGCATTATGATCTGATTGTGTTAATTATAGTTATAAGATTTATATACAGTTAATACATAAGCCTTATTCCTTGAATTTAATAATTATGTTATTGAAGATATTCAATTTCTATGTATCACTCTCTCTTTCTCTCTCTATCTCCTTAGCCACTTATTTATATATTATAATTCCTATTGTTGTGGTTGCGTTCGCATTGAAATGTTGCCTGTTGTTTTGGCGAATGTTTTATTGCCAACAGGTATGTACTATACACGATATGTAATCATTATAGTGTAATACAGTGTAATATAATGTAATCATTATAGTGTGATATAGTGTAATCATTATAGTATAATGTAGTGTAATAATATTATATTGAGGTATAATATAATGTAGTGTAATATAATGTAGTATAATATAGTGTAATATAATGGAGTATAGTAGTATAATAATTATAGTGTAATAAAATGTAGTGTAATTATAATGTAGTATAATATAGTGTAGTATAATATGGGGTTCTAGTGGCGGCCTGCTGGTTAAAGTGCTGGCCTACAATCGAAAGGTTGCAGGTTCAAGCCCCACTAGGGTCAGGCTTTTTTTCCCATATGAGTGTACTCACCTCAACCCTCATAAATGAGGAGGTGTTTATCACCAATTCCTTCGGAGAGGATGTAAAGCCGTCGTCCTGGGGAGCTGGTTAATGTTGGTAACTTGTGTTATTCTAGCATCATCGTTAAGCCACATTTGGTCAAAACACTTGTAGAAAAAATATATATAATATAGTGTAATGTATTATAAATTTCAGACATGTTGTCAATTACATTGTAATGTAATACATTACATTACTATTACCTTAAAAATCAGTATATTACTGTTACTATTACTAATACCTCCAAAGTTAATGTAATATATTACATTACTATTACCTTAATAAAATCAGTATAATATTATTACTATTACTATTACTAATACCTCCAAAGTTAGTGTAATATATTACATTACTATTACCTTAATAAAATCAGTATAATATTATTACTATTACTATTACTAATACCTCCAAAGTTAGTGTAATATATTACATTACTATTACCTTAATAAAATCAGTATAATATTATTACTATTACTATTACTAATACCTCCAAAGTTAGTGTAATATATTACATTACTATTACCTTAAAAATTTGTATAATATTATTACTATTACTATTACTACTAATAATAATAATATAATAAATAAATAAATAAATAAATATGTAATGATGATAAATGAGTAATGATGATAAAAGTATAATAGTCAATCAGTTATGGACCTTACTCTCAGAGAGGGGAAGATCTATAGCAGCACAGTCTGATTGAATAGGACGATAATATGAGGACCGGGCACCACGAAGACACATAATTGCTGATCTGATTAACGAAAAACAAAGACGACACCTGAGCCAATTCAGTACACGAGAATAAGGCTGATTATTTCGGATGGAGATCATAGAAGCCAGTCTCTTAAACACCACGCTAGCAGCTGGTCCCATGCCGCCTGCAGTAGAAAAAACAAGTGGAGTGAAGGAGCCATGTTCTATTTCTCTAATCCTCTGGTCGTACTTTCTCCTCTTTTCAGACTCATTGCGTTTATAACAGGAAGATAAGGACGAGTTAACATAGGTACGGGCAAATGGATTATAAATCCTCACGTCAAAATAAGCCCTTTCATGAGAACTCCCCCAAAACCCACCAGCAGCAACGTCAACATGAGCCTGATCTTGTCTATTAGCTGAGCCATAAGACAAAGCCTCACCTGAAAGTTCTTGTAATTGGGGTTCAATGAGGACATCATGACAAACCTCCGTAAGATGAGCTGTTATATCTCTGACTTCATTGTGGCGTATAGATGGAAATCCCCCACATTTGCAGTTAAAACAATGATCTACAGTAAATGTATTACCACAAACACAATGGGAAGAAAGGCGAGAAGGAATCCAACCATACCTTAAGCACAAAGCATCACGAAAAGCGCCTTTATTTAGAGCAAACCCATGAATTGACAATGGTAGTGCGGTTAACCATGTTGAGGCACCTTTCTCCCCAGCCACGTCTAAACATCGCTGCAAGGAGCTAGGGAATACGGAGTATAGTTCTTGAGCCAAAGTTGATAATTGCAATCTGCGATTCATTCTAACCTCAGCCTTTCTTTGAGAAATATCAGCCAAAATAGTTGATATGGACTCATTAGAGGAAAGGATGATGGAAGAAACTAGAGGAGCAGTAATAAATAATGAAGAGTTAAACTGAGAATCAGCAGTTGACAAGGGATTTAGGATTCCTAAGCCGCCCAAACAAGTAGGCAGAGATATCAAAGTCCTGAATTCATCATTAAAGGCACACTGACCAGTCAAGGTAGGTAGAAGTTGATATCGTATAGTGTCCTCAAGAGGTCGAAGGTAATTCTTCACATTAGGAATAGTTCTGAGAAAATAAGTCCACTTGCTAGAGAGCCCATGTGTAAGTGCCAAAAAGGCAGCATGTGGTTGAGACTGAGCAATAGAGTTCAATTTAATAATTTGATCAACCCAATCCGAAACCTTCTTTTCAACAAAACAATCAACAAATTTACTTGAACCAATGACACTGCCTAAATATCTATGGCCTTCTGTAGTGAGATTAATGTTCGTGTCACCAAAGATAGAAGAGGCAAGAGCAGCAGATTCATCTTTTAAAACCAGCCAAGATTTAGATGCATTGGGATAGTAGCCAAACATAGGTCCAGAGGAACAGAGGTTATCCCACCATTCATGCAGGGCAGATAAGCTAGCACCTACAGCAGCATCATCAGCATACCAAACCTGTGTACAAAGCTGATGATTAAGGTGGTGAATAAGAGGAAGGATTCCAATGGCATAGATTGCCATAGCCAAAGGGTCCCCCTGAGTGGTTCCTTCAGAAGACAATATCACTTCGCCATCAATAAACAAAGGTACATCCAAATGATAGCAATTAATAGCAATTGTGGCCAGGCAGGACATTGGTTGAGAATATTTCGGAGAGCAGTGTGACGATTGAGAGAGTTAAATGCATTACTTGCATCAATTAGAAGGACAGCCTCACAATCAGATGATTCAAACAACCGGTGAACAGCATAAACAGCTGCCTCACACCCCCCATCTTGACCAGCACAAAGCTGAGAGGACCTGGCAACTTCCATGACATCCGGACCAATTACTTTAATAACAGCCTTACATATGATACGACGTACGGATTCACCCACCCCAATAGGACGAACTCCGGGCTGTTTATCTAGGGCAATTAGTCGACTTGCTAGAAAGGGATATAGTCCATTTGGATCAACAAATGAGGTGCATAATCTTCTTCCAAAAGATGCTAGTACGGCACATAGGTCAGATGAAGAGGTACCAAAGGAGGTGCAGATACGCTTCCAATTGGCAGCATCAAGACCCGAAGGGCCTGAAGAACCTTCAATCTTCAGGGCAGAGGAACGGATTAACTCGGGTGTTAAACAGTCAAACAGAATAGAATGAAAATCAGATGTAAGAGAAGGAGGAACAATAGCAGACAGGTGTGGTGGTTGAGCTGTTTATCAACTAAAATATCTTTAACTGAGCGACCATTAACAGTAGAATTTAACGATAGAACTCCACCAGAACAGTCATTGTTGGAAAGCAATCTAATAGCTGCTTTAACATTGCCACCCATCATTAGATTAGAAAACTTACGAGCCACCTGATCCGAATGCTTAGGTGTCTGATTTTGCTGTCGACAAGATTTTGCCTGGATAGATCTAGCTTCAATAAGTAAGGTTTCAATATCTCCATTTGACCAGAGAGATAAACGTCGCTCAAGATGACCAATCAACTTCTTAGAGGATAACTTTTGCTGGGGTCTCTGCAACAACAACGATGGCATAACCATAGCCGCATAAAGAACTACTGATTCGAGGGCAGATGAATCTGCAAAGGAGCGAAAGAGTCTGACAAGCTGTCGAACAAATGAATTACCTATTTTCCCTGATGGAACCTTAAATAAGTTCCTCTTCCAGTGAACAATCTCATCATAACAAGATTTAGTAACATCAGAAAAGGCATAACCATCCAAAACACCCCAAGTGAAAGAGGGCTCTGCAAGGGGTTCAAACTCCGGAAGAGGACTAACAGAAAACGAACTATGAAGACTAGCATTAGAACACTCTGAAGTATGGCACAAGGGAGACTTTGACTGAGACGACAAGTCATTTGAGACAGCACTGACTTCAGAAACAACAGATGAAATAGGATGTGTATAAGAACATATTTCAGGGTCAAAATGGTGGTGACCCTGAGTGTGAATCGATGGTGATAGTGGAACCACTTCTGCACAAACTCCTTTATTCATACAGCTGCAACACCTCATGGGCATTTTTTTTCATAATCAATTACTATTACTAATACCTCCAAAGTTAGTGTAATAATATTATATTACATTACTATTACCTTAAAAATCAATATAATATTATTGCTATTACTATTACTATACCTTCTAATTCAATGTAATATAATTATTACTATCACTATTACTGAATTACTATAGTATTAAGGTTTCTTTGAATTTCTTTCATGTTTTAAACTAAATGAACATTGCATTTAATATTCATGAGTTTCTCAAAAACAGAATCAGTAAGACTACAACTTTCCAGCCCAAATAAAGTTCCCTCTAATACTAAAACATCACTCTACTGGCCCTATGATAGATGAACAAATTACATAATGTTCAATTACAATTACTACTACTATTACCTCCACTATTACCTCAGTTATTTAATTACCTATTTCTATTACTATTACTTGAAACATGTATTTTTTAATATTACTATTATTATTATTACCCTATTTCTGATTATAGTGTCATACAATGTAATTATTGTAGTGTCATATAGTGTCATACAGTGTAATATGTTATAAAGTATAATGTTAGTGTAATGTAGTGTCACACAGTGTAATATGTTATGAAGTATAATGTAGTGTCATGAAGTGTAATGTAGTGTCATGTAGTGTCATGCAGTATCATGTAGTGTAATGTAGTGTAATACAGCGTAATGTAGTGTAATACAAAATCATAATATATAGATAGAGTTGGAATGATATAATATTGCTTTCTCACCATACTGATATCATTTTGTTTTATAGTATATCTTACATTAGTTTCAGTTATTGCACATTAAGATAAATGCTTGTCATTATATACGATATACATTCTATTAGTGAATGTGTTTATTAATAATTATATTTGTATATAGAGAAGACAACAACAAAATCAGCAACTAATACAAAGAAATGCTATCATCAGAGCACATCAAGCAAGGTAATAAATATATTACTAAATGAATTCAATCTTAATATATTTATCATTCTATATAGAGCATGTGGTCAGTTAAGAGCTACTGGTGGATATGGTTTAACTAGGATTGTAGCCCGAGGACAAGATGGTAGGGAACGAATATATTTTGTACCTACAGCTAGTCTAAATCAACAAGGTCAGAGGATCCATCCTGTACAGCCGACACCCAATCCATCTGCTCCTTCAGTTAGTAGTACTACTACCATTGTTATAACACCAAAAGACCATTTGCTTGGGGCTACTGGTCGTAGGTTTAATCCAAACATGCCTCCATCTTATGATCAAGCAGTCAATGGAAGAGATAAATCGCTAAAAGGTGAAGAGGGAACTGCTAGTGTTCCAATTAATGTACCTACAAATGCGGAGACCATACCACCTCCTTAGTATATCCAATTTGGTAATAATGAGGATCAAAGACCATTGCTTACTTAAGAAGTAAACATTTATTATTGTGTAATGTAACTTACTTTTTGTTAGTTAGGTAATAGTGTGTTGTACAAGTACATGTCATTTCATCAAAGTTTAAAAATTTTTTATGGCCCATAGGGCCATCCCTATAATTGCAACGGGGTTGAATCTATAGAATATATAATTATATATTTTCTTGTGTCACTTGCGCGACTATGCATTAAGGAAGGGCGTCATTCCCGGCAGCTCGGTCAATTAACGGGCATGGCGAGTAAAAGAACACGCGTTTAAGCTACAGACAAACAGGAATATTGAGAAAGGATGTGTAAATGCTAATAACTTTTGTATATAGCAGAGAAACAGTATAAATATTATCCAAGATTCTTTAAGAAGTAAACGTAATAAGTTGTTGAGTTTCAGACATGAGGAAGTCATAATTTAGAACCTTGAAGGAGTACTTCAGTCAATTCATCAAAGATCTGTGTACTTAGACTGCAATCAGGCTTACACTTACTTCGTCAAGCCCCAGCTTTCGAGTACACAGAAAGGTAGAGACTTTAGTACCATCAGCAATGATTGATACATAGTCATCACAAAGCTATTATAATTATATAGGGATTCTTTTTTTCTCAATATATCTTGATGATGATGTTGAGGTGATAATAATGGTCAGTGGTATCAAGCTCATCGTTAACAATAGATTCACTATGAATTATTCAGGGTCTGTGAGCTCATCCTGTATTTGTAATAACACTATATATATATATATATATATAAATTATAGTAATCATTGACACTTGTTCTAACATTGAGTGCATCTTGAAAAGTTGGTAGAGCTCCTGTAGGATGGGGTTGTGGAGTGTATTTGGGAGACCACCCTCCATTTTCACTTCCTTACTGTGTTATTTATTAATGTTATGTTATAAACACAAGTCACACATGATGATATATTCTTACTTTATGTCTTCCTCTTACTGTTACTAATGACACTGTAACAGATGAATCTACAGCTACTCTACTGTGCTTGTCACCGATTTGTGATATAATTGTTAGTTTTGTTTACAAAGTGGGCAGGACCTGATAATCCAGTAATATTTGGAGAGACTGATGGTATATTAATGATATCTTCTATGGGTGTAGATGATGCTGGACATGTGTGCATCTATTGGTAGTTATACTGGTAGTGAAGTTGATTCTAAATACTTAATTAATAGATTCTATGAATACATCCTGTATTTTTCTGTCTATTATAGGTAGGTTATTCAAGTGTAAAGTCACTCCTATTCATATATGTTACATGTACAGTATTTGTTACACTAATCACATATACAAACAAATTATATACACAGCAGGCCTAGGTGTGATTTAAAGTGATATTTTACATCTGTCTATCTGTATGTATGTCTGTCTCTTTATTATATAGATATTGATAGTGTTATTGTGAGTCAAACTCTTTCAAATTCTCCAGTAATAATTGGTAGTACTACGGAATATACTATTGTCACTGTATCTTGTACTGGACTGTGTAGTGATACAATAACTATATCATGGAGTTTGAGCATTAATTTAAATGTAAGTTAAATACATCTACTACAATAGAATACAATTTCCACATGGCTTCTATGTTCTATCTATATTTGTATCTATCTATCTATAGATCTATATCTATCTATCTGTCTATCTGTCTATCTATATCTATCTATCTATCTATCCACATATTTATTTTGCATCTGATAATTATTTATTGGAGTTCTGACTCCATCATTTGAAGCTACTATATAATACTACTGTGTCATCAGGAGAAGATCCTATATTAACATGTATAGTAGCTACTGTCCTAATACTGCTAATACTGGGACAGCTGGAGCAACATTGGAAACTAATAACATATTCACATAAATAGAGTCTATATACTATATTTAATGTTCTCATGATGATGGTATATACACATGTATAGCTACACTTATTCAATATCTGTGTCTGTTACAGTTAATATGTGTTTGTCATTATTATAATTATAATTTATGATTATATGATACAAGTATCTATCTGATATATATTAGCTTTGCATACAAACCACCTGAAAATTGAAGAATAAAATGTTTGATTGAGATTATCTTCTAATTTTCTCATTTCATACATAAAAATGCTGTTATTATTCTTGCACTAATATTAGCCATTGTATTATGAACTCTCATTATTATAATAACAGTTTTTATATGTTTCTTAATGAGTATGTAACGATTTAATTACATATCATCAAAACATATCTCCCCCTCCTCCTCCTTCTCTTCCTCCTCCACTTTCTCCTCCTTCTCCTTCTCCTTCTCGTTCTTCTCCTTCTCCTCCCTCTCCTTTGCAATCCTCTCATTCTGCTGATTATTGATTGTATGTCTGTGATATCGATTATGCCATAAGACTTACTTTTCGAGCATTGTGACAGCATATAATGTGCAGTATGGCGGTGACAGGAAACCTTTTCGATAGTTATATGGTAGGGGTTTCCTGCATTAATTGACTTAATTGGCCTAATTACTTCTGCTTGTTTTAATCAATTTGAAGTTAGTGATAATTGATTTCAGAATTTCAGCCGATTCCCAGCCCTAATTAATAGCTATTAATGATGGTTTACACCTACTAATAACTATTATTAAATATTATTAGCTATTTTTAACTACTAATAACTATTAGTAACTATCAACACTATTAATAAATATTAATAATTATTAACTGTACATATTATTAGCTGTTAATAACTACTTATAACTTACAAACTATTAATAACTTGTTATAACTTTTAATAACTGTTAATATCTGTGTTAATAATCCCAATGAGACCATGAACAATAGCCTTGGTGCTCATTATACGAAAAAATGAATGCGATCTGATCCAAAACTTTTCTTTGACCGGCTTAGTTAATTATGTCTTGTTAGGTTGACAAAGTATTTTTGCAGTTTTGTGAAAAATGGGGTTAAGTTTTCTAATACTAAAATATAAATATTTTCAGATTGATCTGAAACTATTATAAATATTTGTTAGTACAGATCCACTTGATATAACACCATTACCTGGATCGCTACTATCACGAGATATTCATTTCCAATGATGTTAGTACTTTATGTTTACTGTAACTAATTTCCCATTTGGTACTATGAATAAACCCAATCATTCAGGATTATATACTAATACCAGATCTTTTTCACAACACTACAGTTGTGGGTTTAGATTTTAATCTATGAATCTATGAATCTCATGAAGATGGACATGAAATCATTAATTGTGCTGTATAGGTATTACATAATGCAAATCAAATTGAGAGCTAATTAGGCAGTTTGATTTGTATTAATACTATATCTACTCAGCATTTATTGAAGAAATACATTATACATGTAGTTTAATGTTCAAAAAGGTAGTGAACCATCTTGATATCATGTTCATATTGAAAAACATAAGTGTACTTGTTTTGTTGGGCGGTAGTTTCATACCCGACACCACACACCACAATTCACTTTTTCCGCAAATCTTTTTGTAAATATAACTCATAAGAATATAGCTTTATATACTGAATAAACTAAATACAGGTAGGTTGATACAAATGTAACAGAAACAAATATTCAACCTTGATACCCAACTTAAATCCATAGAACACTTGGAGACTCATTGAAGAAACTTTGAACTATTTAATATGGAGCATGATGTATTCATAGTGTACTTTAAACATTGTTACTTATAAGATTCTGTTCTATATAAAACATAATGATGATTTCTAATATTTTAGTTGTGTACAAGTATATTATATGTACCTTATAAGGTAGTTATCATATACAGTCAAGTAATGTATTTCCCAACTTAAATTTACAAATACTGACTGCTGTAAATATAAACTTACATAATATTGAAACTCTGTACGTATTTTACACAGGAAAATACCAGTATTATACCTGTCTAAAGATAATTTTAATTATTACGTCAATGCAGACCCAAGGTGCATCCATTTAGTCTTGCATTATGAAATTCCATTGCTGTTTGGTTAGTAGAATCTCAACAAATTCGAGTACTACATGTACAGTTTCAAGTCTGAACCAATCTATGGAATTTGTATATAAAAGATTAAATTTCACACAGGTGCATCTATTCACTTTGGTATTCTTAAATAGTCAAGAGCTGGGAGTAAACCTTGTGTGTGAAAGAAATATATAGTGCAATCATAATTATATACATGCATATATACAAATGAAAAACATTGCATGATGTTATATCACCCAATGTAGTCACTCGGATGATTGACTAGTTGGGAAAATTACTGTTGTGACAATATGAAAATTACATAAATGCATTTTTTCAACCTAACTGGCCTTCAGCATGCATAAATTACTTTAAGTCTACTCTCTTCTTCACATGCAGTACGCTTGCATTCATCCTTTTTTTTAGGTGTGTAGGTCCTACATCAAAATAATTATAATGCTATTCCTTGTGAATAATTTATTTTGATGATATTAGTTAGTATACAACGCATTAAAATACAACCCATTCATGTAAGTGAATTATTAGAACTCATTGCATTCGTTCTGTTTGTGTGAAGAAGAATCGCTTGTGCTCTTCTTGTTGTCCTAAGAAAAGTGGCAGGTGTGGAAATTTAAAACTCCTTTCTAATTCAATCTCTAATCAGGGTGCTCCAGACCAGTCATCATCCCTTTCGCCCAGTCCACGTCACCGTCTGGTTTTCTTACTGACTTTAACAGTTCTCTGGTTTACAGTTCTACCACTGTTTCTATCTCCGTTTCTCAGGATGTTGCTCCTCCTTCATCTGGGACCTCCTTTGCTGCCCATGTTTACATCTAACCCTTCTCATACAGAGTCAGGGCCTTGTCTTCCTTCTCTGTCAGAGATTTTTGAAGTATCTGCTGTGACTACCCTTCGCCATGTCCCTAAAGTCACTCAAAACTCACGGGCAAGCTTATTATCAGATGCTCTCACTTGTAGACAATCCCTCTGATGTTGTTGGTTGGATAAAGCTGTTTATACTGTCGAAATGTATCCTTTTTTGCCTACCCGGCATGTCGTGGTGTTGAGGATTGTCAGGCTATTCAGTTTTTGGTCTCTGATGGCATTGCCTCATTAAGTGATGATGTGTTGTCTGACATAGTATCAAAACATCCACAAGCGTCCACACCCACTCCCATCTCTACCCTTGTCCCCTGCCAAGTTGAGATTTTTCAGCACTATGTGATTAAAGCACTGAAGTCCTTTCCTGCTGGCACTGCCCCTGGACTCTCAAGGTTGAGGGCCAGTCACTTGAAGGAGGTCTCCTCTTGCCCTTCCCCCAGGATCAGCTCTTTGTTTCAGAAATCTCTGTCTAAGTTCATGAATCTACTGTGTTCAGGGGTTATTCCATCGATTGTTGTTTCTCATTTGTGTGGTGCTTCTCTTCCCACATTGAAAAAGAATTCTATTGGCTCGCCTCCAATTGCAGTTGGCGAGGTCCTTCGCAGACTTGCCTCGCAATGCATCTCTCTGTCGGTATCTTCTGAAGCGGTTCAGATTCTTTTAAAGTTGGTGTAAGAGTTCCACTTGTTTGTGAAACTACTGTTAAATCAGTTAATTTTCATTTTTCATCCTCTTATGCCTCAGCAGCTTTCATCAGCTCTTTGTCGAAATCTGCCCATCTTGTTGCTGAGATTTTAAATCAAAGTCCTCCCCCTTCTCCTCACTCCAGTGATGCAATGCTTCTTCTGGCCTCAGCTGTTGACCGTTCTGATTGGGCTTCAATTGAGGACATAGATGTTCCTGTTCGTCAGTGCCATCTTAGTTGGTCAATTGACCAATCCAGGTTTGAGTCCTTCCTTCAGAAGGCTCCTGATGTTCACACTAAGTCTCTTGCTTTGTCATCCTCTATTCATCATGCAGGTGACTGGCTTAATATTGTGCCCCGTTCAAACCTTGGCTTACACCTAATAGATTGGGAGTTTCGTCTTTGCTTAAGGTAGTGAGTTGGTTTGCAGATGGTTATGGACCGCTTGTCTTGTCCAGTTTGTGATACAGGTGCTGATTGTATGGGTGACCACCTCGTTCCCTGTAGAGGCAATGGAGACATGATTCATCGGCATGACAGCCTACGTGATGTCATTTTTCCTCTTGCCCATTCTGCTGTTTTAGCCCCTAAGGAGGCACCTTCTTTTTTACCTTGCTTCTTTTCAGTACTGAAACTAAGTAAGACATTGACATAAACAAAACATAATAATATACTTCTTTTCTCTGATATGTAACAGTGATTGTGAACAAAGATTATATTCATATATGACTGCATGACAGTGAATATGGAATTTTATAACAGTAGTATCAAATATATACACAATTTTGGCTCTTTTAAAATTAGATAGATATAATACATTATGAAGAATGTATAAACCCTTTACATGAATACTATATACTCAACTAGTAATTAGAGCATTCATAGAACTTGATTATCAGTATGTGTTATACTATCTGTAGAAATTTTGTATTTGGTGCGTTTATGATAATACAAACATCCATGTATTCTTATATTAGTCACATGTTGTGATATTCATACACGAATAAACTTTATAATGTATAATGAATCTTATTAGTGCATAAAATAGCGACGTGATGATGATGAGAGTTTTAAATCAATGAAAACATGTAATCCCTTATATTTGAGTTTATCATTTGCACTCAATCTTAATCTATATTACAATTATATCACTTCACTGAAAAAGCACCACCATTTTAAATTACATTTGCAATGTGTAGAGCAGTTTGTCATACCATGACATGATAGTTTAAAGTACACTATATAGTATAAATAAAGAAATTAAATTATGATTATCTTTGTAGGTTTCAGATTAATTAAATTATGCCTTTCTAGGTTTCCAAATCACCAAATTAGACTATGTGTTTGTAAGTTTGCAAAGCCTTTAGACGCATAGCATTAAGTAAGGTTACTATCAAAGTGTATTTTGTTGGCATGGAATATGATAGACAGCATATTATAGTGCTTCATTACAAGTATATGTATTGTACTCTAGCCATATGTATACTTATGTATATAACGTGGTTATGAGGAGGTGGTGTTTAATTTTGTTGCTAATGGACCATCCTTATCTTGCTCCTGTCCTTTTTCAGTTCCTACATATTCCATTACATTTTTAAACTGTTTTTTATTAGTCATAGTACATAATAGTTGTGGGAATTGCATGTTTATATTCATAACAACCTGCATCACAATTAATACATAATACACAACTATACTAACCTAGTTATATAATTAACAAATTTCGTTTGTTTTATTCAATGATTGATACGTAAATTACATTCCTGTAATCACATGACATTTAACAGCAATTATTAATCAGCTGATTGATTTTATGCATTCTACTTTCTATAACAGGAAAATATTATCATCAGTTCCATGAAATGATTGATCTAATACAATGGAGGGTTACTATTGGTACATGGTATTGTTCCAGTGTTATTAGCAGTCACAAGAAGAAAAGATCAAAGAGAAAACTTGATCATGGAGAAATGTCACTCTCAGTCAATGAATGGTGGATTGGATCACTGAGGTTATTACAAGCAATACTCACTGAAGCTGTCATATTCTCCTATTCACTTGTCATAGTACTACTATTACTATGTGGTGATGTGGAGATTAATCCTGGACCTATTGACATAGGTGAATGTTGTTTATAATAATGTAGTGATTTGAAATGGAATTATATAATCATCTTCACTTTAGAATTAACTGCCAATGAAGCATTGAATATTCTTCAACAGAGTGGTTTTAATATACCAGAGAAATGGAACAGACTTGCAGGTATTATAGGTATCTCCATTGTGGAGAGAAAGAGGTTAAGAGAAGAAGCACAGACAACACAAGATTATCACTTTGCTTTAGAGCAAGCATTGGACTCTTGGATATTAAACACTCCACATTCTTCATGGGAGGGATTGTTATCAGCAGTTGAAAAGTTTGAAACTGATGAGAATGTTGTGTCTACAATGAGAAAACTATTGGATGTTGAGGATCAGCAGAGGTTGAATATATCTTCTCAAAGATCTCATTACAGTAAGTTACTATATAAACACTGAAAAGGATGTTAATAATGCAAAATATTGACATGATATTATGTATCTCTATATATAGCAAGTAATGAGTCAGCACTAAAGCCCGTGTAAAAATATTCTTCTTCTTCCAATTAGATGCTTTCATCCTGCTAGTTGTAGCTTGATTTAATGTTCTTTTAAATGCCACAACAATGAATTTCTATGTATACATTATGTGACACAAGCATGTAATAATATTATATAGACTATATAATCCCTTGAGAAAAAAAACATCAGGCCCTTAGACTACAGGCCATAAAATGGATAGTTCATTTCATTGTACACATTCATTACTTATTTTACCATTGTGTGTGAAATGATTACATTTTCTGCATGTACTAAGACAAATATTTCAACTTTGTAATACATAATAAGTCTGTGATAATTATTATACTTGTGTTCAACATTGATCTCCGTTTAGCTTCCACATCTGGAAAAGCACAATCTAAAGTTGATATATGTACAGAGATATCTTGTGAACCAAATCAGCTAACACCATTTAATATACTGAAAAGACATTTCTCTGAAATACTTGATGTTATCTGTGACCCAAATAGACTTGCTAATGATTTGTGGGGTGTCGATTTAATATCCAATGTTGTTAAAGATAATATCATATCTACTCCAAGTGTTCCTCGTTATGAGAAGGCCAGTAAATTACTAAATGAAGTTCAAAGATCTCTTAGAGTCCATGAAAATCCAGAGACTCTCATTTCTTTGTGTAAAGTGCTAACCAATCAGAAAAACTCAGTAATATCTATGATATGTAAAACTATGATGAAAGAATTAGGTAAGGAATTAAGTAATAATCATTGTTACTAAATTATATCAGATTCCAATACACATTCACACAGGTGTGTCATTAGATGAGTTATCATCTAAAGTCACCACTGATACTAACAACTTAGTTCAGGGAATCCATGATCGGTATCTTCAAAATCCTGTAGTATATAATGACTTGTTAGATCGACGTATTGGTGGAGACAAGTTTGGACAACTAGGACTTGTTAAGGGACATGGAGGATGTCTTTCTGAACCAGAAGGAATGAAGAGGTCATGGAATATGTTACGAGGGAAATTAGATAACATTATGAATGTATCAGAGAAAATAGACATACAAGATGTACTGAAACCTAATGATGATAATAGTCCAATCAAAGTAGTAGTTGATGGACCTCCAGGTGTAGGAAAAACTACACTTTGTCATAAACTGTGTAACATGTGGGCTAAGAATGAACTGAAGAAATCTTCCTTTGATATTGTGTTTCTTATTTCTCTCAGAGATGAGGAAGCATCATCGGCTGAAAAGATTTATGATCTTATTTCTTTATTTCATTGTAGTAAAAGTATGTGTAAAGCTGTTTGTGATAGAGTCTTAGAGACTGATGGTAAAGATATGTTACTAATATTTGATGGATGGGATGAGTTTAAGGGAAGAGACCAAAACAGATCATTCATACTGGATATTATTCAAGGAAGACTACTACACAAATGTAATGTACTAGTTACTTCACGTACATATGCTTCAGCAAAACTTCTTCAACTACAGAATGTTAATCGTCATATTGAAGTATTAGGTTTTAATAGACAAGAGATTTTTTCATACGTTAAGAAAGAGCTGATTGAAGGGAATGCTAAACAATTAATAGAGGAATTGGAGATTAGGGAAGATGTCTTGTCATTATGTTATATACCTTTTGTATGTTCCATGTTAGTGAGAGTTTATCAGCTGAGTGGCTTTACTCTTCCTAACACTTTGACTAAGTTCTACAAGAAATATGTACTTTATGCTGTAAAGAGGTCAATGAAGAAACAAGAACTTGATCCAGACACAGTTGAATCACTTGAAGGACTACAAGAAGATCAAAAGAGAGCATTTGATGAACTTTGTTGTTGTGCTTATGAGAAGCTGAAGACACAAAATACCACTTTCAATAGAAATGAAATACTAAAGTTATCACATTCATTGAAGTGTGAACATTTTGGATTAATGAACTGTTACAAGATAGCAGACACCACTAAACATCAGTTTCTTCATCTAACCATTCAGGAGTTCCTGGCAGCATGGTGGATATCTCAACAAGACGATCAGAAAATATTGTTCAGAGAATATTTTGAGAATTCTAATTTTCGTATGACTTTACGATTTGTAGCAGGTCTTACTGAACTTAAAGATGATAGCTACCAAGAGTATTTCATTAAAGAGGTGGACTTACAGTGTGTAAAGATACCATTGTTTGGTTTTGAATCTCATCAGCATTCCGTGTTTCATCAGAATCCACAGATGCTTTGTAATGACATATCTTTATTGTATGATGACTATCCTCTTCATGAACCCTATTATGATACACATGCTATACAGTTGCTAAATCTAATATATGAGTCACAAAACAAAGCATTGTGTCAGGCATTTGCTTCATCCTTTAAAAACTCCTACCTCTGTGTAGATAGAGTGTATTCATCACAATTCGATTTATTGTGTTTGTCCTTTCTTCTGAAGAACTCAAAGATTATTTTTAATTATCTCCATCATGAATATGTTCATGACACACTGAAAATTTTTAATGAAGATTCAAGCATGACTAGTTGCATTGTAATGAAAGCAATATATCCTGATATCACATCAGTAATCAAGATGCATCAATCATCATTGTGTCAGTACCTTCAAGAAAGTTATATTAATGTATTCTACAGATTTGGTACTATACATCTTGATTCAGTCGTGATTATGTTCACACAATTGTTTAAACTGTCTCATCTCAGTATCCTACACGTACACATAATACAGTTTATATCCAATGCTCGGTCAGAAGAGCATACTGATAATCAATTACTACCAGAAATGGAGAAGGCATTGTCTACAAATCATAGTATTAAGGAGTTCCTCATTGATGTATCACATTTTGCACAATTTAACACATTAATAAATAGTTTGCTTACTGGAGTAAAAAGACTTCGTTCAGTCCAATTCTTTTCATTATCATTACAGGGAAAATACAACTCTACTGGTACTCCACCAATATGTGGTCATGATCTGTCATTGGAAATTGAAGAGCTGTTAAAAAACAACCAAACTTTGCAAGCTTTTAAGCTGGATCTGCCTATTAAAGGAATACACCCATTTCTAAGTAATACACCAGTTAATGAATCTCTTACAGCACTAAATATCACTAATGATGCAATACATGATATTGTAACGTGCCCACTAAAGATTTCAGAAACTTTGTCAACTGAATTGGAAAGTAGTGACGGAAATATTACTAACTTGAAAAGTCTGTCCTTATACAAACCATTGATACCATTAATAAACTATTTTAATTCTAGCCCTCTTCTGAAACATCTGGATATTTTACTAGAGAGAGAGGAAAGTCTTGATGAATTATTCAGTATTCTATCCAGCAACACAACTATCATAGCTCTTAGAATAAAATGTGAACCCTATGGTTTGTTTCGTGATGAAGTGGGAAAATCTCTTCAATTAATGTTATCATCAAACAAATCATTGCAATGTCTGGATATTGAAAACCTAGCATCTAATAGCACATTACTGATCAAATACCTGACTGCTGGTCTGAGAGGAAACAACACACTACAAGAACTGAATATTAAATTTTCAGCATTTATTAATTTGAAGGAATTCTTTGAAGCTACTGATAATCTAAAATCACTGACAGTATCATATGACACATGGAAGATCTCAGAACATGTACTGACATCATTATATTATGAAGAGATAATTCATCATGTTAGAAATATGTTGGAGAGAAATGAAGACATAAATTTCCTGAAAGTTATATTCTTTCCACGCTTACCATCTCAAGTTAAGTATAAAAAAGACTGGATACCAATGATACATGAATTCTGGAAATCTGTGTTACTTCATCCATCATTATGTTATGTTGGGATTATAAAAACGTATGTTATGAAAGACATAATACATAATATGAAGGAAACGCTGATTAGGCAACGTACAGAAGAAAACCTTGGTCTGTATCCAATGATAGAGATGACAGGATCATTGTCACAAGAAGAATATGAGAAATTAGATACACATAACTAAGTAAAAATTATTTTTAATGTTTAATGTTATAATTATATATAATACGTTTCATTCAGTATCCAGGTCATTATTTCATATCATGAAATTTATCTTATATATCTCTATTTGAATATGAAATATATTTAATGATCTTACATAGCTGCTATTCTGTCTGTGAAGCATAATATTATATATAATTTATATTTTTATACATATAATCAGCATTGAATATCCACCTAGTTGTTATACATTTTATCATTACTTTTAACACATGCAGGAGTAACACACCTGATCATCAGAACTGAATTTAGAAAGTCCATTAAATATAAAGTGCATGAAATATACTAACCAGCATTTGGAAGAGAGCCTTTCATAGATGGAGCTAGGTCAGTGGCTAATGCAGTTTTGACAACCTACTATATATAATTGCAGGTACATTTGGAACATAACCATAATTTATTGCTATAGATAGTAGAATTTATCAGCTGCATGTTGTGGAGATACTAGTTTTCAGAGTTTTGAATAGAAAACAGAACAACAGAAAACAGTAACTTGACATTGCAGAGTATTGTGAACACTCTTGCCATAATTTAGCATAGCTCTATCATATTTGGCTGCCACCACTAATTAGCATACAGCAGTCTAATTATCATATCTGGAGTACTTTGTTCATGTTGACCAGAGTGACCAGGTTTGTTTGCAGTGCACTGAGTTTTTAAGGAATATCCCTGTTTGAAACAATAATATAATTGCTTTAATTGTTAACAGGTTAGGTTGTTTCCTTGAATCCCATATTATGTAGCAAGGCTCTCCATGCGCACAAGTGCTTTTATCAGCCAACAGGCCAGGATTGATCAGACCACTAATGTATTGTGAACACTCTTGCAATAATTTAGCATAACTCTATCATATTTGGCGGCCACTACTATTTTTATCTGGTTATAAATGTTGCTTGCAGGAACTGTGATCTTTATAATAATTCTAAATGGACCGTCCATGAACTATATATAGCCTTGGCGCTCATTTAACAAATAAATTTCAGATTGGTCCTATATGTTAATGATGTTTTTGTTAAATTATATTTTCTTATGTAAATAATTGTATGTTGTCTCAAAAATTAATTGTAATCTGAACATCAACTAATAACTAGAATAGCTAAAGGTCACCTTTAATATCTATTGCCTGTTATTACTAACATTAATAACTATTAATAATTATTATTAACTATTCATACTACTAATAACGCTATTACTAAATCTTAAATAACTATTAATAACTTCTCATACCTATAAGTAAATTTTAATCTAATATAATAACGATTAATGGCTACTAATAACTATTAACACTCATAATAACTACTAATAATCATCAAAACTATTAGTAAATAATTATTAATAGCTACTAATAACTACTTATATAACTTACAATCTATTAATAACTTGTAGTAACAATTAATAACTGTTATTATCTGCAAGCAACCTTTAATAAGCTCAATTGGTCCATCAACTATAGCCTTTGTGCTCATTGTATACAAAAATGAGTGAAAATTAATCCAAAACTTTTCCTAGACTTAGTTAATGATATTTTGACAAAGTATTTTTGTAGTTTTGCTGTAAGAATGGGGTTTGGTTTTCTAATACTAAACTATAAATATTTTCAGATTGATCTGAAAATATTATAATTATTTATTATTACAGATCCACTAGAATTAACACCACTGCCTGGACCACTACTAGGAGATATTCATGTCCAATGATGTTAGTATTGTATGTTTAATGTAACTAATATCCTTTTTGGTAAGATGTTATGATGTTTTGTTAATTATTATCTGTTTACTTTTCAAAAACCAATAGGAATACATTTTAATTTTAATAATCAATGACTATTTTTGTATCATTAAAATGTTTATAATTATGTTGTTTGAAATAGAAGTGAGATAACATTGATCAGTTGCCCTTCTTTCTTTGGTAAGACAAACTTGCTAATAACAATGTCTAGTCTATTAAATCTATGATTATAATGCAAAATAAGAGATGTGCCAGAGGTCATTTGGACCCACTGCGAGATCATATGTGATGGGAAGAAACAGTTGCTGGTATCCCAGTCCCCCTACGAAAGAGAGGTGTTCACAAAGTACACAGCAACTGACCCTGAGAACTATGATCTCTCAAACTCACCCTGGTCCTATCAAAGACCAAAGAGGGAAGCATATATATAGCTGCTCAGTTGATCAGTCCAACACTATCAGTTTGCATATCATTTTTATATTACCAGATCTTTACAACACAACAGTTGTGGGTTTAGATTTTAGCCTATGAATCTCATGAAGGTGGATATGAACTCTTTAATTGTGCTGTATAGGTATTACATAATGCAAATAAAATTAATTGAGACCTAATTGGTCAGTTTGATTTGTATTAATACTATATCTACTCAGCATTTATCGAGGACATACATTATACACCCTTTGAAAAGACGGGGGTCATTTATGCCATTCATTGTGAATGTGGTGGAACTTACATAGGTGAAACCGGAAGGACTTTCAAGATCAGGATGAGTGAACACAAGAGAGCTATCAAGATCGAAGATCATAACAATGCTATATCAGTACATGTTCATTCTACAGGTCACAGTATTCTATGGGACAAGTGTGGAGTTTTAGCAGTTGAAGAAAATTGGAGAAGAAGAAAGATCAGAGAAGCTATCTTAATAAAAAGTACTTCTGACACCATCACTACAGACCCTGGAGTACACATTAATCCGTTTTGGGACTCTATTCTACCATCACAGACTTAATCTAAACCTTCATGTCATAGTTTACTTTTCTTGTACCATCATTGTCAAACCTTGTTATTTTCTGTACTACCCTTTGTATTCCTGTACCATCATTGTTCTCACTCTTTGTACTGTCATGATGTCATCACTTGTTATCTGTCCGTATATAAATAGGCTATTTGGTTTTGTTTTTTGTATACTGCTGAAGAAGACCTTCGGGTCGAAACGTTCAGTTTTTATTAATAATAATTTTATTATTGTTATTGATAATTTAAAAAACTCTACCGTGTTATTAAGGCTCAATAAAATTACTCTATTATATTATACACGTAATTGGAAATCCATTTATACACATTACACAACAACAACAAAGGCATTGAACCATCCTGGTATTATGTTCATAATCAGTCAGAAACGTATTTATTTTGTTGGACGCCTCTTTAAATTTACTTGAATACTCCAAATTATTTGCTGAGTCTCATAAACAAAGTGTTCATTTGGGACTGTTGCAGATGGGAGACCACGACTGATGACTGGTTTGAACAGATTTAGCAAATCAACTCACAGTGAATTACTCATGCACTGAACTTGCTAGATGTTCATCAGTAGCAAAACTTCTTCATAGTTTGATCTTAATTTGATTTGCAATTATACTACATCTGTTCAACAGTTTAATACGTCTCTTATTTTGTTGAACTGTAGATTTATCTATAACATACTTCAAACTATGTAGCTACCAGTGATAATCACCTAGCAAAATCGCTCCATAAATTACTAATTACCTGTCCGTTTGATTGGCAATAGTACAGGATCTGTTACATAATTTCATACCTTTCCTATTTTATTCCAAATCTGCCTATAAAGCACAATTCAAACCTCTATAACATACTTCAGCATAAAGGTTTGATTTGATTTGCAGTAATACTACATCTGTTCAATAGTTTCATAGATCTCTTAATTTGTCAAACTCTGTATACCATTAAGTACAATACAATTATCATTCTAAGATTATATTTCAAACTATGTAGCAGTTACTGATAATCATCTAACAAAATCACTTCAGAAATCACAAATCAAGTCAAGAAGGATACTCAATTGGCAATATTAATAGATCTCTTCAATAGTTTCATACATTTCTTACTATACCTAATTTCACACAATATGGAAAATAGAATCATTTTTTATACTATGCTAAAGTTACTGATAGATATCAAGCAAGATTGTAAATCAAATTGAGAGCAAATTGGTTGATTAATGGAGGGATCGTGCTAGAGTTTTTCTGTTTTACTTCGGCAGTTTGTCAAAAAAAACACTACTTAAAGTCTGCAAGAAGTGTTATAATTATAAATCAGTTTAAACCGAGAGGTACTAGCAAACATCTCTTGTTATTCCTATTCTTTGTACAATTTTAAGTCTATATCAGTAGCTCCTTCGAGCAGCCAATGTTCTTAGTTTATCAGATATTGTGGATAGTTTGTCATTGCAAATGAAATTTATACCGAACATCAATGATGTCATGGTGAATGTCAACGATGTTTAATTTTGAGTTCAGTGAAAATAAATATATAAATATTCTTGTTTCACGTTGTATCTCACTTCATTATTGTTTGTTTTTTGCATACATGTGCTTGAAATGTTCCATCTTTGCCATGTAAAACTATCATGTTAATGCTCAAATAAACCTCATTAAAATGTAGGTAATGGTCTCATTCCCAGCCACACACACCACAGTTAACTTTTTCCACAACTCATTTTGTAAATATAACTCAATAGGAATACAGCAACTATTATTTTATATATATACAGAATAAACTAAATATAGTCATTGATGAAAGTTTTTTGCTTAACATAATTATGTTGTAATATTCAGCAATGTATTAACTCATGATGTCACAATCAATTTCTTCCTTTCTAGATCTTCTAACCTACAATATCTTAACTAGTAGCTCTCATAAAATTCAAAGGAATTGTTAAGCAAATGAGCAAATTGTTTTATTCTGCTAAAATGTGCACTTTACATTGCACTTGGGCAATTTAGTCAGTATAGGTGATGATAAAGAGGACTAACGTCTGACATTTTCACTTCAATAAGTACTGGTGGTTTGCCTGTGGATTTAACATGTATAAAATAGTCCATCAATAAAGTATGGCCTCCAAGGGATAGCTGGGATACTATTTTGACATTCTGGCTTGAGAACATAGGTAAGAGAATAAGAACCGAAAGCCTTCTATCTACGTCCATTAGACTCTGTTCCCAGTGATCCAAGTAAAGCATGGTTTGTGAATACTCCTGTAGGCATTAACACCTTGAGAAATATGGTTTCTAATATGTGTAAGCAAGCTGGTGTTGCTACAAAGTACACTAATCATTCATTACGGGCTAATGCAACTAGTAGAATGTTTTTAAAAAATGTCCCTGAAAAGATAATTGCAGAGAAGACTGGGCATAGAAGTTTGTCAGGGTTAAGGGCTTATGGAATACTACTCATGCTCAGGAGCAGGCAGTTACAAAAAGTCTGAGCTCTTCCAATGGTGTCTTTACTGACTGTTTGCAACAAGATGAGCAAAAGGATGTCATGGCAAGTAATGGCAAGAGTTGTGCAGGTGATGTGAGGTCCAAAGTCCCCATATTTTCAGGGCTGTGCAGAATTGTACCTTCAATTTTTATTGATACTATAGAACTTATTGTCAGACTGCTCTTTGTTTGTTGGTTTTTTTGTTTTACTCACTTAATTAGTATTACACACTTTAATGACTGAGTGCTCTAAATGTGATAATACACTATGCATGATATTCACATTGGATTTGTATGGAAAGATGCAGTTGTCTATATGTGATAGAGCACTGTCTGGAGCTCGTGGTTTCACAGTCTGGCCTCTATGACTATTATCACATGGCAGTGCCTTTGATGTTTTCATGAACTATACAACAAAATGTAGTTAGTATATACAGTCAAGTAATATATCTCCCAACTTTGCAGGTACTGACTGAATTAATCAGATGTAAATACACATGTATAACCTCACATATAATGAAGCTGTGCACATATATTTACACAGGAATCTACCAGTCTTATCTGTCTGAAAATAATTTTGATTTAATTATTATTATATCATTCTTGTTTGCATGGCTAGGTCCTTAACTGTATACAGATCTAGCTCATCCAGGCAGAGTATACCATAACATCATTATAATAATAATTATTATTATAATACATGTAATATCACATATAGCTCTATTATTATATATATATATACATATAGTAAGTTGATTTATGAAGGAAATTCAGTTAGTGCCTCAGTTGTGATATACAGTGACCCTTACAAGCTATGGCATTCTTACATAACTGTCAGATCTATGCATATATGTATATTATTGTATATATAGTTAGCTGTTGCAATCATAAAAAAAATTGTAAAATTATGAATCAATATTTAACTGATTGGGTGACAAGCCATCAAGAATATTAGAGTGCTGCAGGATCTCAGTAAAGTGAGTAGTTCAACATTTAAATTGTATTCTCTCACCAGCCACTCCTCTAAAAATAATAATTAAGTATTATTGAACCACAAATATTTATGTATAAACCCTCTACATTTATAATAAATACTCAACTAGTTACTAGAGCTTTCATAGAACTTAATTATCTGTATGTGTTATACTATGTGTAGAAAGTTTATATTTGGTGAGTTTATGATAATACAAACATCCATATATTCTTATATCAGTCCCATGCTGTGATATTCAGACATGAATAAACTACTTTATAATGTGGAATTGTAATGAATCTTAGTAATGTATAGCAATGTGATGATAAAGAGTGTTTTAAATCCATAAAAAACATGTAATTCCTTTTATCAAGTTTATCATTTGCACTCAATCCTAATCTATATTACAATTATATCACTTTGAAAATAAAGTTGCTAAAACGTATTGATTATTACATTTGCAAGGTAGAGCAGTTTGTCATAACATGACATATTATAAAGTACACTAATAGGGTAAATTGTTTGTAGGTTTCAGATTAATTAAATCATGCTTTTCTAGGTTTCCAAATCATCAAATTAGTTGATGTGTTTGTAGGTTTCCAAACCCTTTCAGTACATAGCATTTAGTAAGGTTACTATCAAAGTGTATTTTGTTGGCATGGAATATGATAAACAGTACCATTATATAGTGCTTCATTACAAGTATATTGTACTATAGCCATATGTATACTTTTGTATATAATGTTGTTACGAGGAGGTGGGGTTTAATTTTGTTGCTAAGGTACTGTTGCGATCTTGATTTTCCAGTTTTCATATAATTTATATTCCTACATACTGTATCATTTATTAAAATTTTTTTATTGTTAATAGTTGTGGCAATTGCATGTCTATATCCATAACAATCCGCTCCACTATTAATACAAAATACGAACTTAGTTATATAATTACCAAATTTGGTTTATTTTATTGAATGATTGATATGTAAATTACATTCCTGTGATTGAGTAAATCACATGACATTTAACAGCAAATACTCATCAGCTGATTCGTTTTATAATTTTTACTTCCTATATATATAACAGGTAAATATTATCATCAGTTCCATGAAATGATTGATCTAATCCAATGGAGGGCTACTATTGGTACATGGCACTGTTCCAGTGCTAAGACCAGTCACAAGAGAAAAAGATCAAAAAGAATAGTTGATCACGAAAAAGTGTCACACTCAGTGGATGAATGGTGGATTGGATCACTACAAGCAATACTCACTGAAGCTGTCGTTTTGTCCTATTCACTTTTCATGAAACTAATGATACTATTATTACTATGCGGAGATGTGGAAACTAATCCTGGACTTATTAATATAGGTGAGTTTTGTTTGTAATACTGCAATAATTTCAATTGGAAATATTCATCTATCACTTTAGAATTAACTGCCAATGAAGCATTGAATATTCTTCAACAGAGTGGTTTTAATATACCAGAGAAATGGAACAGACTTGCTGGTATTTTAGGTATCTCCATTGTTGAGAGAAAGAGGTTAAGAGAAGAGGCACAGACAACACAGGACTATCGCTTTGTTTTAGAACAAGCATTGGATTCTTGGATTTCAAACACACCACATTCATCAAGGGAGGGATTGTTAACAGCAGTTGAACAGTGTGAAGCTGATAAGAATGTTGTGTCTGTACTGAAAAAACTATTGGATCTTGGTGATCAGCAGAAGTTGAATATATCTCCTCAAAGAGACTCATCTCGTTATAGTAAGTTACTATATAAACACTGAAAAGGATATTAATAATGCAAAATGTTGACACGATATTATGTATCTCTATATATAGCAAGTAATGATTCAGCTCTAAAGCCTGTGTAAACACATTCTTCTTCTTCCAACTAGCCACTTACCTCCTGCTGGCCGTAGCTTAACTATATGTTCTTTTAAATGCCACATCAATTAATTGATTAATGATTGTACATTTCTAATTATGTATTGTGTACACATGCATTATGTTTCACAAGCATGTAATAATATTATATAGGCTAATCCCTTCAGAAAAAAAACATCAGAATCTACAGCCCATGAAATATACTCCTCATGTCTCCGTATGCATAGTTCATTTCATTGTACACACGCAGTACTTATTTTACCATTGCATGTGAAATGATTTCTGCATGTAAGAGAAACGTTTCACCTTATAGTACATAATTATTCTGTTGTAATTATATTTGTGCTCAACATTGATCTCCATTTAGCCTCTACTTCTGGAAAAGCACAATCTATAGATGATTCATGTACACAAATATCTTGTGAACCATATCAGTTAACACCATTTAATATACTGAAGAGACATTTCTCTGAAATACTTGATGTGGTCTCTGACCCAAATAGACTTGCTAATGATTTGTGGGGTGTTGATCTAATATCTAATGTTGTTAAAGATAATATCATATCTACTCCAAGTGTTCCTCGTTATGAGAAGGCCAGTAAATTATTAAATGAAGTTCAAAGATCTCTTAAAGTCAATGAAAATCCAGACACATTCATTACTTTGTGTAAATTGCTAACCAATCAGAATAACTCAGTGACATCTAGGATATGTAAAACCATGATGAAAGAATTAGGTAAGAAATTAAAGTAATAATCATTGTTACCATTATATCAGATTCTTATACACATTCACACAGGTGTGTCATTAGAGGACTTATCATATCAAGTCACCACTGCCACTGAAAGATATGTTCAAGGATTGCGTGATGATATGTTGAAGAACCTGTAGTATATAATGACTTGTTAGATCGACGTGTGGGTGGAGACAAGTTTGGACAACTGGGACTCATTAAGGGACATGGAGGATGTCTTTCAGAACCAGAAGGGATGAAGAGATCATGGGATATGTTACGAGGGAAATTAGATAACATTATGAATGTATCAGAGAAAATAGACATACAAGATGTACTGAAACATAATGATGATAATAGTCCAATCAAAGTAGTAGTTGATGGACCTCTAGGTGTAGGAAAAACTACACTTTGTCAAAAACTATGTAACATGTGGGCTAAGAATGAACTGGAGAAAAGCTCCTTTGATATTGTCTTTCTTATTTCTCTCAGAGATGAGGCAGCATCGTCTGCTGAAAAGATTTATGATCTTGTTTCTTTATTTCATGGTAGTAAAAGTATGTGTAAAGCTGTAAGTGATGAGATCATAGACACTGATGGTAAAGGTATGTTACTAATATTTGATGGATGGGATGAGTTTAAGGGAAGAGACCGAAACAGATCATACATACTGGATATTATTCAAGGAAGACAACTACACAAATGTAATGTACTAGTTACTTCACGTACATATGCTTCAGCAAAACTTCTTCAACTACACAGTGTTAATCGTCATGTTGAAGTATTAGGTTTTGAGGAAGAAGAGATTTTTTCATACACCAGGAAAGAGCTGACTGCAGAGAATGCTGAACAATTAATAGAGGGATTGGAAATTAGGGAAGATATCTTGTCATTATGCTATATACCTTTTGTATGTTCCATGTTAGTGAGAGTTTATCAGCTGAGTGGCTTTATTCTTCCTAACACTTTGACTAAGTTTTACAAGAAATATATATTTTATGCTGTAAAGAGATCAATGAAGAAACAAGAACTTGATCCAGACACAGTTGAATCACTTGAAGAACTACAAGAAGAGCAAAACAGAGCATTTGATGAACTTTGCTTTTGTGCTTATGAGAAGCTGAAGACACAAAATACCACTTTCAATAGAAATGAAATACTAAATTTATCACATTCATTGAAGTGTGAACATTTTGGATTAATGAACTGTTACAAGATAGCAGACACCACTAAACATCAGTTTCTTCATCTAACCATTCAGGAGTTCCTGGCAGCATGGTGGATAACTCACCATGATGATCAAAAAATGCTGTTTATAGAACATTTCCATGGAACTCACTTTCGCATGGCACTAAGATTTGTGGCAGGTCTTACTGAACTTAAAGATGACAGCTATCAAGAGTATTTCAGTAAAGAGGTAGACTTACAGTGTATAAGGAAACCATTGTTAGGTTTTGAATCACATCAGTACTCTATGTTTCATGAGAATCCACAATTGCTTTGTGGTGACATTCATAATTCATTCAGGAGTAACTATCCTCTTCATGAACCCTATTATGATACAGATACAATACAATTACTTCATCTAATTTACGAGTCTGAAAACAAAATATTGTGTCAGATATTTGTTTCCTCCATTAACAACTCCTCTCTCTGTGTAGATAGAGTGAATTCATCACAATTTGATTTATTGTGTTTATCATTTTCCCTGAAGAACTCGAAGATCACTTGGAATTATCTCCATCATCCATATCTTCATGACAAGCTGCAACTTTTGAATGAAGATTCAAACATCAATAATTGTATTTTAATAAAAGCAAGATTTGTTGATATCACATCATTATTGAAGATATACCAATCATCATTGTGTCAATATCTTCAAGAAAGTTACATTAATGTATTGAGATCTGATACCATACGTCATGATTCAGTTGTGATCATGTGCACGCAATTATTTAAACTGCCTCATCTGAGCATCCTACATGTAGACATGCCATATGTGTATGATCAATCAGAAGATCACATTGATAACGAATTATTAGTCGAAATGGAGAAGGTATTGTCTACAAATCATACTATTAAAGAATTCTTATTTGAGTTGTCAAATTTGGAATTCAACTCATTAATAAATAGTTTGCTTACTGGAGTAGAGAGAAATGATACAATCCAGTTCTTTTCCCTATCATCACCAAACTTTAAAAGCTGTTAAACTGAATATACCTATGAAAGGAATACTCCCATCTCTATGTATCATACCAGTTAATGAATCTCTTACAGCACTAAATATCAGTAATGAGATATTTCATAGTCGAAGAGCACATTATACAGAGAGAGAAGGGAGCCTTATTGAACTATTTAACATTCTCTCCAGTAACAGAACTGTCATAGCTGTTAGAATAAACTGTGAAGACATTGGTTTGTTTCATGATGAAAATGGAAAATCTCTTCAATTGATGTTGTTATCAAACAAATCATTGCAATGTTTGGAGATCAAAAGCCGAGCATGCAATTGTACATTACTTATCAAATACCTGACTAGAGGTCTGAAAAGAAATAACACTCTCCAAGAACTGAATGTAGACATTGAATTCTCAGAAAATATTAATGTGAAGGAATTCTTAGAAGCTACTGATAATCTAAAATCACTGATACTGATATTTTACACATGGAAAGTCTCAGAAGATGTACTGACATCATTGTATCAGGAAGAGATAATTCCTCATGTTAGAAATATGTTAAAGAGAAACGAAGACATGAAGTTCCTCAAACTTATATTCAGCCAAACTTTGCCATCTGAAGATATGTATAAAAAAGACTGGATATCAATAATACATCAATTCTGGGAAACTGTGTTACTACATTCATCATTATGTTATGTTAGGATTCCAAAAACATCTATTATGATAGACATACTTAATGACATGAAGAAAACACTGATTACTCAACGCAAAGAAAAGAAACTTGGTCCACATCCAATAGTGGAAATGACAGACATGCCGATGTTTTAAGAACTGAATTACTAATCATTTTATATAAATGACAATACACAGTACTAAACAATATAGTAGTATATTTTTCTGTTTACATATAATTATTATAAGTATATGTAAAAGACATTGTATGTTTGTAATTATGTTGCTGAGATCTCAACTCTACTGTTACATCATGAATCTCTACATCAACTATAAGAGGAAGAAACACATTTAAGCATACACTTTGAAATCCTTCATGATCAGTTATACAAGCAATCTCACTACCATTCTCTTGCTTCTCCACAATCTCACAACAGCAAATACATTCTCCATTATCTAAACACTCCCCACATTGGCACCTATGAGGTTAAAATTTACAGTAAGTAAAGCCAATTTATTGGTTGTTACTTCTAAATAAGTATAGCTCTCACCATGCAGTCTCTATTTCTCATCCTTTTTTTCATCGAGACGTACCTCAGTTTTCATGTCAGGTTCAGCTGATTCCGTGTTGTAAGGCTCATGTTAACACAGTTCTGTTGTACTTAAACATTCGGGGCTACTTTCCCCTTCTGATTCCTCGCTCTCGAAGAGAAAAACGTAACAGAAAGACGTGAAACACTGGAGTTATCGTCCCACATTATACTGTTTCCATTGCAAGCCGTTCCTTTTCTGACGTCAGACATTTGCCACGCTTAATTTCGACCGCAACTGGATACAGAATAGTTGGGGCCTGGTTGGGAGAGTGAAATCACACAACGGCTGCGATGTTGGCTGCAGCCTACTGTTGTAAAAATCGAGTCTACTGTAAGCCGAAGAATTACTTTTCCATCGTTTTGGTGTTACTAATCTTTCTAATTTTTCATCTGCCTCCTCGAAACTCTGCAAAAAGTCATCAAGCTTCTCTTCCATCTCCTGCATCTGATTCTGTTCTTTCTCTTCCCAAGTGTCTTTCTCTTCCACCAGATTCTGTTCCTTCTCTTCCTGAGTTTCTTCAAAATATTTCCATTTGATTCTTTTCCTGTGTCTCTTTTACCTGCATGATTCTGATCTTTTTCTTCCAGAGTGTCTTCAAATTGCTTTGCTTCCTTCTGATTCTCTTACTGCGTCTCTTCCATCTGTTTCTGTTCCTTCTCTTCCTGCATCACTTCTACCCAATTGTTTCTCCCTCAATTACATCAGTTTATTGCAAAGTGATCCTAGAAAGTGATCCTACGTGTAGCTATCATATAAGCACTAAAGAGATCTTCGTGAAGAGGTGAACAAAGAACAGATATCAAAGGTACAGATATGAGTACAGTTAGCGAAACAATGCTAAATATTAAAAAGAAAATAGAAATCCTGCAAAAGAAACGTCAAGAGCTTCTGAAGGTAGTGAACAAGGATGAAGAAAAGTCTACCAATTCTGAAGAGACAGTTAATTTAACACTAAATGTGCAGAGCAAAGAAGAACAGTGGAACAGTGGAGGTAGAGGACAGTGGAACAGTGCAAGAGAAGGAGGAGGAGAACAGTCGAACAGTGCAAGAGGAGGAGGGGAGTAGAATAGTGAAGGAGAAGGAAAACAGTTGAACAATGCAGGAGGAAGGGGGCAGTGGAATAGTGCTAGGAAGTAGACAGTGGAACAGTGGATGGGGAAGAAAGTGGAACAATGCAGGAGTATGAAAGTGGAACAGTGGAAGAGAAAGGCGTTGGAATAAATGACACAAACTATTTTTTAATTTCTAATTTTTAATAAATAAATAAAATATACAAGAATAATAAAAAAAACATTTCCAATAAAAATGAAAGAAGAAGTAGGGATGTCAAAACCCAAAAGGCATGCGAACAAGGTTAGGTGGGACCCAAGATTAAACAAACCACTTCCATATAACCATACATAAGTATTTACGCCACTTTGAAGCAAAATACAAAGAGCTGTACTTATTTAGGGTTACATGGAAGTGGTTTGTTTAATTTTGGGTACCATCTAACCTTGTTCGCATCCTTTTTGGGTTTTGAAATCCCTACATCTTCTTTCATTTTTATTGGAAATGTTCTTTTATTATTCTTTTTCCCATTTGTTTTTTTTTCTGAGTGTGAATATGTTTTGTAGATTGCATATGAAATCATTCAATCATAAATGCTTTAAAGTTTGTTCATCAATGAAGGTCAATTTTTTGTATATATCAATTATTTATGAATCGATTATCATCTCTTTCACTTACAGATGATGCCTACTATTTCACTTACAGCACTATCTGCAAAAAGTAGTGTCAGTCACTATATCAACCAAACGGCATACAATGGTTTAATAATTATATTAATTATTATTTGCTCACACATTTTATTACTATGCTTAATGATTCCAATGCAACAAGCACTTCCTCTTTTTCAGCTTCCATGTTCTGTGTATACAAATGCACATGCGCAATTAAATTCCATGTGACTTGATTAATGAATACACCTACAAAAATGGCGTTCAATTCGAGATCAATTCTTCGTAGTCGTTGAGACTCTCTTCTTTCATAGTATTTGTAGATATCATCCGATATTTCCAGACCAGAATTTTACTATGAATGCGACTGGAATAGTGCTAGAATCATTTTGATAGTTCAACAAACAAAAAAAATGGTTTGTATAATTAATTTAATATGATGAAGATTTTGCCAGTTTTGCCGCTCGCCGGTTCTCTATCTGAACGACAATTTTTGGCCATCTGGAATGTGTTGGTAATCATACAAACACTAGGTATGAATAGGTATGTGTGTATTAAAACTTATCTGTATATATTACCAGAGATTTCAGCCCATCACTTGCAATTGAAATGTATAGGCGGCCATGTTTTTTCCGTGCCATCCCTACATAGTAGTACTGCACGATATATTGACATATAACAATATAATAAGTAACGATACGATATGATATAAGCATGCGCAGTTGAAAAAAACGGCCTCATGTTTGAACTAGTTAAAAACTTTTTTCTTGCATGCACCTGGAAAGAAGGGTATCTATATATAGGTTAGATACTGTATTCGAGGTTTCTACGTGCAATAGAACTACCGCGGAAACAGTTTAATTACTGAGGGCGGAGCCCGAAGTAATTAATGTTTCCAAGGTAGTTCTATTGCGCGTGGAAACCAAGAATACAGTATCTAAGCAATTTAGATTATAGTTATTATGGCCCGCAGGGCCATCCTTATGATTGCTTTCCCACGGGTTCGATGTATGTTTATATATATATATATATATTTTCTTGTGTCCACTTACGCGAGTATGCGTTGTATACGTAGTTAAGGAAGTTACATCATTCCCGGGGGCTTGGTCAATTAATGGGCGTGGCGCGTAAAAGAACGCGCGATCATTGATCAAGCTCTACACAGCAGCAGAAAGAAATCTGTGTAGCTTATGTAGAAACTGGAACTAATAGCTAGCTATTCTGCCTGAAATATATTCCTAAAGTTCTACAAGGTCCTTTGAAAGGTCAGGAGAGTAGATAATCAAAATAATAAGCTGTTGTCTTTCATGCTTGATAAAGTCAGCCATGATTACCGAATGCTGGACACCACAAAGCAGTCATAAAGATATGTTTATCTTTACTTAAATTTGTAAAGCAATCATAGGGATGTTTTTTTTTCTCTATATACACTTGTTATTTTGTTGGATAGAAGACTAACAAGAAAGCCTTGTGGTACTCTTTTTAGCTGCAGAAAGACAGCAAGGTGATCGATAGCGCGAGTGTTTTGCTCTCGAGGGCAACGCCCACATCTCGATTTAGTCAGCTGTGTAACTTTTGGATTTCAAAAAGCTGAAGATTTTAGCTTACTTAGTTGGACAGAAGATCTTTTAAGAAGGCCGTGGATGCTAAAACCATTCTTCGTTTGTTGATAGAAAGCAGCTAGACGAGTGTTTTCCAAATTCAGTCAGCGGTCAACGCCCACACTTTAGCGACTTTCTCTGTCCATCGCTTGTAAAAATCAACAGATCCAGCTTTACAACAAACTTTGCTTCTGTTCTTTGTGAAATTCCTATAGCAACATCGCAACAGGTTTACTAAGTAAATTATAGGTTTACTAATCAATTAAAGTAGGTTTACTATGGGATTTAGAAACCTCTAATTGACCAATCAGATTGCAGCATTTTAATGAGCTATAATCTAAGTTGATTTTCTGCAAGCTTAAAGGTGTCTGCAGGTCTCTAAAACAATAACAAGCTTATTTCTGGAACATAGAAACCAAAAGAGCCTTTGACTTCCTGAAAAGTGGGTCGCCCACGAGCAAGATGATGACCGAGGTAGGAATCTAGCCTTAGAAATTTTAAGATTTTCTTAGTTTGTTTTAGTTTATAGTTGTATCTAGTTAAGTTTAAAAGGTACAGTAAGTTTTAAGAGCAGAGGACAAAAAATAACGTAACTAACTTTCGGTCGAAACATTTAATTATTATTAATATAAATGAATAATTAATTAAATTATATCGTGATATGCGATATATCACGATAAAAACAGTCACGACATACGATATAAAATTTTCTATATCATAATCATAATTAATTTATAGTTAACACAATGCACAATACATACTTAACACCTAAATCCTAATGTTTATAAATTTACACCTAAACTTAATTATATTTCCATGAAGTTATAGGATGCATGAATACCGTATAGAGGGAAATTTTTTGCGTAAATTACCAGATGAGGCTTTTTTTGCGAGTTTAGGAATTGCTTAATTAATAATTTATTAATAACATTAATTCCCCGCCCATAAATATATCCTGTTAATGTTGAAGAGTAATGGGGGTATAGCTGTCTTTTCAAGTGGAAGCAACGGCTAGAAGTGTTTAGAAAGGTGACGAACTGTTGCTGCAGCGATGCGTAATGGGCAATCTTGACCTGTAGCTCACTTATTGGCCTAACAGGAAAGGCCATGCCTACTGGGAAGCAAAAACGAATGAATTTGTTGTCATTTTTACTCCAATACGGATCATATGTCTCTTCCAAACCCAATACTCTTAGTTTGGCAAGGTAACTGGTAGCAGCTACTTGTAGTAAAGTCTTGTAATACTCACTCATGATCATAAATTACTATAAATATAATTATACTAGCACTAATGTCTTTACTGTGCTAACAGATATACTTTTTAGTATTGTTTTAGTATGACAATATGACCACTTTTAGTTATAGTTATAGTATGACTAGTTTCTCAAACTTTTAGTTTAGTTGTAGTTGTAACCAGGGTATTATTAGGCTTACTAAAAGGGGCATATAGTTTTAATTAACTAACTTAAGGTGGCCTTTATTAGCCAATTTTCATGAGTGACACAAGAATTATATAAAAAGAAGCTTCAAGCAATTACAATACTTCCTACTATCTAATCACTTACCTTCCGGTTTGATCTTCTTCTGAGTTACCTTTTCTGAAGTGGAAAAACATATTAATATAATTTTAAGACAATATTTTGTTGAATTTACAAGTGTGACTGCATTCTGTATATGTATGTATTCTACAAGCTGAAATCAGATAAGCTTTTGGAAATATTCTTATATCGCAATTATGATAACAACTTTGATTCAGTTTCAACTTAATAGAAAATAATTATGTTAGCTAAAGAAATTTTTATGTTAGAAACAATATATATAGAGAGAGAAGGTATCCCTATGACTGCTTTATGGTGTCCAGCATTCAGTAATCATGACTGATTTTATCATGCTTGAAACACAACATGCAGCCTATTATAGCATTATTTTGATTATCTACCTTTTGTAGAACTTTACAGCCCCCCTGAATAATGCGACTTCCTTAACATGTATACAACGCATACTCGTGTAAGAGACACAAGAATATTATATATATATATATAATTATATATATTAAAATTTATGTAAAGCAATCACAGGGATGTCCCTATGGGCCATAATAAACTTCAATATATACACTAAACATACTTATAAAAACTTTAATATACTTAAGCTATTAACTCTTGATTTGGTGTATAATATCAGTGGATGATATCAATGCATGTGTAGTAATTATGTATCTGTAATTTCTGAATATCAGTTTAGAAACGTCCACCATTTGTCAGTCAGTCACATCCAAGAGGTACATGTATACTACATTGAGTAGTACTATAGAAATACACAAGATCTGCTTTTTTTAAAAACGTGAATGTATCTTTTAATGTTAAAACACAAATGGTTTTTATATAAGGATTTCTTCAAGCTGATTTTTCTTACTTTTTATTTCAGTCTTCCCATGGATATGTTTTATTTTCGCCTGGGTATAATATAAATAAATTACAATCAGCATTGACAAAACGTACACATAATACTTACTTTTTCGTTGAGCAATATGTATGACATTAGCCAGAGGCGTAGCCAGGATTGCCCAGGAAGAAGAAATAGAAAACGTCACGAGTAGCGCGCCAAAACATTTTAGCTAATTAATTATTATTGAGGGGTGTGGTCAATTAACAATCACAGTGAAAAGAATCAAAAATGAAAACAATTATATTTCCAATATAATTATAATTATTATTCATCCTGTACATATATAATATTATTATATACAATGTTTTGAAAAAATAAGTTCAATATCAAAATTAAACGAGAGATTTACCGATTGACTCCGCCCTGGCACCCATGACATCAGCTTCTCGTTCTAGTTCCGGTTCATCTTTGTCTCCTAAATAAAATTATAAATACTTTGCTAATAATTGTTAGTGAAATGTGATCATGTTGAGGGAAAAAAGACACTTGAAATATATAAGCATTAAACTTGTGTACTCAACAGTTGTCGAATAACACCTCTTCCATATGTGGATATATCGATAAGCATTTGTGTCAACTTTGTTGCATGTAATTTCTATTAATGATTTCTATTGCACCTACTTGACAGGTGATGACTAGTTTCTCAAACTTTTCGTTTAGTTGTAGTTTAATTAACATAGGCTGTTTTAGTTTTAGTTAACTAACTGAAAGTGGCCATTGTTAGCCAATTTTCATGAGTGACACAAGAATAATAACAAATGCTTGAAACAATCAAAATTAACAGTATTTATACTTTTCTATACTAACTAATCACTTACCTTCCTGTTTGTTCTTCTTCTCCGTTGATGACTCTGAAGAGGAAAAACATTAATATCTTTTTGAGACATTATTTTTGTAAATTTATGACTGCATTTTGTATAAATTTTGTAAGTATTCTATCAGCTGAAATCAAAGTTAAGCTTTTTTTGAAATATTCTGATATCGCAATTATTGTTAATAATTTTGATTCAGTGCAACTTAATAGAAAATAATAATTATTACCATCATCATTGACAAAACTTACACATTTTACTTACTTTTTTTTTCACTAGCCTGTTGTTTGGCACGGGCTTCTTTTTGTTGCTGATATTGTTCTACAAAATAAAATAATTTTAAATACTTTTGCTAATTGTTAGCGAAATGTGATCACGTTGAGTGAAAAAAGACACTTGAAATATATAAGATTTAAATTTGTGTATTCAACTGTTGTCAAATAACACCTCCCATATCACTTCCATATATGGATATGCTGATAAGCATTGGTGTCAGATGTAACTTGCATTAATAATTTCTATTACACCTTCTTGATGGGTAATTGTATTTCCATGTAAGAAATCTCACAAAATGTGTCATTCAACAACAGATGGATTGCAAAATGCATTGAAGTTTGATGCTTTTTTGCTCAACTTTGCAGCTCTCATAAACTCAGCACAATACACATTTATACAGATTTGAGTCTTGTTAATGGCAATGCCTATGGTTTCATATATACACTACTATTTCAGCGAGGTTTAGTTGAGCATTGACATGATAGTTGATTTTTATTATTATTATTAAAAAGATAATAACAATTAGACGTTTCGGCTCGAAAGCCTTCGTCAGCAATGAAAAAAAGAAAAGAAATACACAGATTTATAACATGATAAACAAACTCTTAGACATACACTACTATGTTTTTCATGCAACTCCAAAGTGTTGGTACAATTGGCTAATTAGTATACGTTATTAATTTGAAAAAATTGATTTAACAATAGGTTAACATAATAACAATAATTATACAACTGTTTTTTAACAATAGTAAGAAAGTTAGCATGATAGTATTGCTTTAGTATCTAAAGTTTATATAATTATATACATACTTGAGTCCATTGCATCCAATTCCAATATTAGTCTTTCACTACCAGAGCTTGACTTAGCGAATTTCGGTTATTATGTATGTTTCACCCAACTAGTACTGTTAAGGATGTTTACTCACATTTTTATAGCAATCACTTATACAATTAATACTTGTGACATGCACAATGACTAATGATCAGTTTAATCACTGGCATAGCATCAACTGACAGCTTTCAATGACATTTTGTTGTTATTGTATTCTGTTCACATAATTTGATGACAGGCAGTTTGTGACAGCTAATTTGATTCAACTATATGATAGTATTACTTAATGACTACACTGTTTTAGCCTGACAATAGTTTATGTATATATATATATATATATAGTTACTAGTGCTTATGAGATGTACTTTGTATAGAGACTGACAATCACTGGAGTAGCATCAACTGACAGCGTTTAATGACACTGTCGTCAAATAATTAATTAGATTAGCATCACTGTTGTAAAATAATTCATTTAGATTAGCATCAACTGACAGCGTTTAATCACACTGTTGTTAACTAATTACCAGTTAGACGTAAACTATTTTTAATCAGCTTAAGGTATTGTTACACTGTTGTGAACAATAACAAATTAAATAATAATCAAAAAAATTTATAATTAGTCTACTTTTTTGTACTTTTCTCTTAACTGTTCAGATTTCGATATTTATAGTATTAGCCCACAGATATATCATTAGAGTTAAAAATTAGTTCATGATCTATTATTGATTTTATCAATAACTAATTATAATTATTATTACTGGATTAGCAAGCGTTTTGACCACAACTTCACCAATAGATCATAAAGGTACATAAGATGAGCTCCAAGTAATAAAAAAATAAATACACAATCCGAATTAATATTTACTGACAGTAGTTGGATGTTTCATAGCTCATCTATCTCAAGACATTATGGCAAAAGTGTTGACAATTACTAGTGAATAGTTGATAAGCACCCATTTTATTTTTAATAGTATCAGCAATATCCCATAATTCTTTTACAATTGTCATATCTGTACCAACATACTCGTTGCCAGTGTCATCTTCTTGTATGGACATGCAAGACATTAGTGTTTGCATATCAGGAGTCGTGACCTCCAGCATTCCTAAAGGCAAACAAGAATTTTCCATTTGTACTAAAATATATCAGTGGAAACAATAATATCAAGAGCATTCCAAAACTTTATCGTACAAGAATAATAAAAAACATTTTCAATAAAAGTGAACGAAGATGTAGGGATGTCAAAACCCAAAAAGTAGGCAAACAAGGTTGGGAAGCTAACATATGATCCGAAATAAACCACTTCCATATAACCCTACATAAGTACTTACACCGCTATAAAACAAAATACAAAGAGCTATACTTATGTAGGGTTATATGGAAGTGGTTTGTTTAATTTTGGGTCCTATGTTAGCTTTCCTACCTTGTTTGCCTGCTGTTTGGGTTTTGACATTCCTGCATCTTCTTTCACTTTTATTGAAAATATTTTTTTATTATTCTTGTTTAAATGCTTTTTTTTTCTGAATGGTGTGAACATTTTTTTGTAGATTTGCGGAAATACTATATAGATCATGCAGTTATAAATGCAATAAAATTTGTTCATCAATGAAGGTCAGTCTTTTGTATTAATGTATTGATTATCATTCTCTTTCACTGACAGATGATGTACATGTGTATATATATTCTCTATTTCACTTAAACACTGTTTGCAGTCCTACAAGAAGTAGTGTCAGTCACTGTGTCAACCATTCAGTATTCCAATGCTTATCATAGTATAAAATATTATTATACAATGGCTTTAATATTATTAATTGTTTTAATTATTCATTATTATAAGAATGTATTTGCTCACAAATGTCATTACCACTTCCACCTTTTCAGCTTCCATGTTCCGAGTATACTAATTGCGCATGTGCAATTAAATTCCACTTAGGAAAATGGCATCCAATTGGAGATCAAATCTTTGCAGTTGTTGAGACTGTCTTCTTTCATAGTATCTGAAGAATATCATCTCAATACTTTAAGACCAGAATTAATAATAATAATATGCTGGTTCTCTACCTTAACGACAATCTTTGGCCATCTAGATGGAGTTGGTAGTCAAAAAAACACTAGATATGAATAGGTATATGTGTATTAAAACTTATCTGTATATATTACCAGAGATTTCAGCTCATCACTTGCAATTGAAATGTATGGGCGGCCATTTTTTTTTTGGTGCCATCCCTACATAGACAGTACTACTGTACTCTCTGATAAATACAAGCTTAAGTGGTTGCTATAGTCACACTATAATAACACTAATATGTATGTATGTATGTCAAGCTTTGATCATACATTGTATTGCTGCCTCTCACCCATCCTCTCACAGCATTGTAACACTGATTTCTATGCCCATTTTTGTCTACATGTATCATATTATTACCATTAGATAAGAAACTAAATACACTCTAAACTAAGTCACATGATCAGTTTAAGGTGTCTAACAACTAATCACGATAGAATATTTAATAATAGTAGAGCAGGTATATGAAATTAGAATATGAATATAATTATCAGTAGAATATGAGTATAATAATTAATATAATGACAGTAGAATATGAGTAATTCAACTAATCATTATACTAGATTATATTATGAATAATTCTACTTACATATTCTACTAGTATTGAAGTTACTAGTATCTGTATCTTCAGTTGTAGGTAGTGAGTGGACTGACTTTGTATTTGTGATGGGTAAACCATGGATAATCTGATCAGATTGTTTCGACCTATTGGGTCTCATCAGCATGGTGTATCCCAAATTCACTTTGTATTATTGTACAGAATGACACATAATGTATGTTATATTATATTATCAGAAAAGAGTCTTCATCATTATCATCTGTAATTATTGCCTGCATGTACAATGTACATACATACATACATGTGCATTTACATACATGTACATACATACTAGTGCTGCACCTATACAGCAATTTGCCCATATGTCTATATGCCGATATTTCATAATCAATATTGTCTGTGTGAAATATATAGTTGTATTTATCTAGTTTACAACTGTTCACACATGGTACAGTGTTAATTATTCTATAGTTTGTGTGCCATACATTCAGCCCAAAGTACATGTCATTACAGGCATATTGAGCCTCAGTTGCACACATCTTCAGATTGTACCTGTGCAGTTTGACAATAATGTAATCTGCAAAGCCTAAAAAATATTGTGTAAGCTGTATAGGCAATGCAGTATACCAATACTCTGCCTACAGAGTATATCTTCAATGTTGGTGCCTATTCAGATCCCTATTCTAGTATTTACTGTACTATAAGGTGACATTTCAATTATACATCTATTTATATCCTTTCTGTGGTACATGTATTATAACACATATAAGGGATGTACTTATGTCATATAAGGTGTACATATACAGTACATGTACATGTAAGAGATGTATGTATGTAATATAAAGTGTACATGTACAGTACATGTACATATAAGGGATGTACTTATGTAATATAAAGTGTACATGTACAGTACATGTACATATAAGGGATGCAATTATGTAATATAAAGTGTACATGTACTGTACATGTACATATAAGGGATGTACTTATGTCCTATAAAGTGTACATATACAGTACATGTACATGTAAGGGATGTATGTATGTAATATAAAGTGTACATGTACAGTACATGTACATATAAGGGATGTACTTATGTAATATAAAGTGTACATGTACAGTACATGTACATATAAGGGATGCAATTATGTAATATAAAGTGTACATGTACATGTAAGGGATGTACTTATGTCATATAAAGTGTACATGTACATGTAAGGGATGTATGTATGTAATATAAAGTGTACATGTACATATAAGGGATGTACTTATGTAATATAAAGTGTACATGTACATGTAAGGGATGTATGTATGTAATATAAAGTGTACATGTACTGTACATGTACATATAAGGGATGTACTTATGTAATATAAAGTGTACATGTACATATAAGGGATGTACTTATGTAATATAAAGTGTATATGTATATATAAGGGATACATGTACTGTACATGTGCAGTACATGTACATGTACCTACTGTATAAGGGAATATACTTCACATTCATCTGTCAGTGATAATACATCATCTGTTGAAGTATTGAATCTAGGGCCAGCTACTACCTGAGTTATATGAATACCTGAGTGTGTAGAGGTGAGTGTAATATCAGTGAGTTGAGAGATAGCATAGGAGCTATAATCATGATCAATTGTATATGTATAATATTTACATGTAATTTTGGTTAGCTCAAGTGTTTACTATAGTTTATAATAAATACTTGAAAAGATAATCAAAATTAGACACTACAATTATCTATGTGGTATAAATTCACCAGAACATGATATCAATGATATATATTAGTAACATAGGTAATCATTAGAACCATTTTTACAAATGTGATCTATCATAACTCAACTATCTAATTTAGTATGTGTACTAGTGGTATACTGATACCAATATTAGTATTAGTATCAGTGTAATTATTACAACATCAGTAAGCATCATTATTGATTATGAAGTTACTGATACTAGTTATTCTAATTAAAGCACACACTCCTACTACTTTAATCTATTGCATATAAGTACAAGTCAATCCAGTGTCACTTCAAACTCGGACTCAGAAGACAGGGGAGGGAGCTCTCAGAATATTAAAGAGAGGAAGAAGAGTATAATTTGATTGCAGCGATAACACAAAAACTGTTTGTCTAACTTGCAAAGCGAAAGTTTCACAAGGTGCTACTAACTCTTTGACTAATCCCCAGGTATACACTATACACCAGTAATCTCCATAAATATTCCCAAGGACATCCATACGAAAAGAGCGAAGAACAATTCCAACATAACACTGAATAAAAAGGGTATAGTCACAAGCAGGTGATACTCAAGATGCTGGCAGAGAGATGAAAGCCTTACTCAATAGATCATCCATGAGCTAAGACCATTACCTGTCTTACTGTACTTCCTTAAAAAAAGCTGAAATCCTGCTCTTTATGATAATTACCTACGATACCAGTACTAATTTCAAACAACAAAATCCTGTATAAAACCCTGTACACACACACAGACTATCATACACCTCCTCTTAGGTATGACAGGGGTTAATAATAATTTATATAGTACATGTAATTACTACTGTATTATACTACACTAAACTATAAGTATAGTGTAAAATAAGAGAGAACAAGAAACACAGGGAATTGACTATTAAGTACAGTAGTATCACACTAGTATATATAAACTATGGGACCCTATAATTAACAATAAGATAGAATATTACTATGTTACTGTAAGTGACTTTATCATAGTAATTTAATTTGATAAACTCCACCTCAAATACAATTATATACTGGGGTATCTTTGCCCCTATAATTAATACCAGTATAAGTGAAGTTTAGGTATCATAATTAATATAATATTATATGTCACATTAGTAAGGGTGTGGTATGTGAACCATAGGACAAGCTACCTATGTTAGGATGTTATGTTAAAATATTTAAAAACCTTACCCTTCCATGACAGAGGTAACTATCCTCTATAGGACTATATATGATTCAATGGACAGTACCCTTGTCACTATGGAATATATTAATTACATAACCTAAACTGTATTTATACATTAATAATCATATATTATTACAATCACCTGATGTTCAGAGGTGTGTAAATGTCTCTTCTAACAGCTCAATTCTCTTTATCAACAGTAACTTCACTTCTGAGAGAAAAGTAGAAGAAATAGTGTATCAGTTTCATTAGTACCCTGTATCAAGAACGGTTCACAATATGACACAAGGCCTTGTGTTTCTTTGTGTTGTGTAAGTGTGTTGTATTGTGAAGATGATGTGCTTCTTTTAGCGCTATCAAAAAAATGTAATACATAAGGTGTGTTGTCAATCAGTTTTTAGAATTTTATCACAACGCAAAGCAATTAAGGCTTCCATCATATTGTAAACCAGCTTTTAGTGATATCAATATTTGATAATATACGTACACATTTATTAATTTATCCCTTTCAGATTAAAAACACAGGAAGCTGTGTGAAATTATATATATTTAAATGAGTATGACATAATAGAATAGAGGAGTGGTAGAACTATGTATTGATACTTTGAGCAGTAATCAATACCAATAAAGTATCAACATAGCCCATCACTCAGTGTATGGTACCATATTAAATACTGTATAATACATGATACACTTAGTGTACTAGAGAGGAACTGTATACCCCAGACTAGAGTTATTATAATGGATGTTTTAACACCTAGAGGACTGAGCTTCCCATTTCCAACACTGGCGTCTCTGCTGCATACATTTTGGGCACCGTTCACTTTCTCTATCCCAAACTTGGCTCCTTTTTCGACATGGAGTACTACATCTGCCAATTTGCTAACCGGGACTCAAAAGTCCCCAAGCACTTCGTAGAATTAAATGAAATGCAATGCTCTCCCTATATTGACTGGAACTGGGGAAAACAAAATGACCCCACTGCATGTTGACATCAGCTACACCCACGATTTCAGGTTTTACAGCAAGGGAAATGGCTCAGCTACGCACTGGATCGCGTGGGCCAGGTCCACTGAACCCTCAATTGCGTTGACGGCGAGGGGGCTGTGCCCACTTCGAACCCCCATTAACGGAGGGACACCACCCTTTAAAATCCACCCCCCCCCCCCTCATACTTGTTATTTAGGCAAAACAGCAGCTGAAAACCATCAAGATTTTTAGCTTTTTTTTCATGGGTTTGTTCATGCACCAAGCATTTCTAGTGTTTCGTAATGGTAGTAACACAATCCGAACCGCATAGGGGTCAAATGGAACATATATCAGTTCTCTAAGGGTTAATTAAGATAATGATATAACTAATATTATATAATTATAACTTATTATATTATAAACAACATAATTATTATAATATAAACCTGATTCAGTCAGAGAGAAAATTCTTGATATCACGTATTTCTTGGTCCAGTGAACAAGTTGTTTTAACTAAAATAATAATTCTTGATTTTTAAATTGATACTAATAAATAGAATATAAATGGTATCCGACCCTGGAAAATATGCAAGTATACTGAGAGATCTGTATCACTGATAAATTTCAGCAAGTTGTTTGTGTATTTTTAATACAGTACTATTTTATCACATGTGGATAGATATTAATATACACTGATGTATTTAGTATTAAATTTGTTGATACATTCTGGATCATTATATAGTTGATATGAACACATAATAAGGTCTTTATATAGAACAGTTTAGTTTGATTGAAGGATTAATAATTTCATTTCATATGTGTGGTATTACAAAACCAATCTAGATGATGTGCTCCACTAATTCATCATCATAATTAGTATAATATGTAAATTATGTAGTCACTAGTAATAATAGAATAATGATAAGAGAAGTGGAAACCATTTGAAAGCATCCTAATGATGTTTCTCTTATAAACAATAATGTATTATTATCCTCACACACATAAACTGGAGCTAGGATATTGTATTTACTTACTGAGTTAGTAATCTTTCCTAACATTATTATACATTCTCACTGGTTCAAATGTGATATGATTAGTACACTTGGGAACAACATTTGGAAATACCTTTAGAATCTGAAGTGTTGTTTTACTATTAATTACAAGTATTGATATATATTGACTGGTATATAATGTACATGTCATAATAATGTATGATAATAAAGTATAATGTAATTTAATCCTACATGTAAATTCCATAGTAATTATGTACATCCTGTGGCATGTTATTATAATCACCATATCAAAGTACATGTATACGCTAATTACTATGTCTAGTAATTATGCATTAATTACATCTAACCATTGACTGTATGTCTACTATTATTCATGTATCTACACAGTATATCCAGCCTGTATGTCTTTAATTTTGGTTCTGATCATATAAAATCCACTTCTTGTATGTCTCTATAAATGTTCAGTGTACATGTATGTTACTTTTATGGTACGAGGATAATCTGGGAAGGCCTAAACACGGGAACTTATGAGAGTTCAATGCAGACATTGAGGATGACTAGCCCTCATATATAGAACAGATGAATCACACAAATGACATCGCTGATGATGGGAAGAAGAGATCTATTTTACTGGGTTCATATGGAGCACTAATCTAAACCGTAATCAGGAACATAGTATCGCCCAGAACAGCCAATCTCAACTTTCATGGTAATAAATTGTGGACCGAGTTAAGTCAGTCCGAGTTAAGGACCACTATTGCCTAAAACCTTCAGTGACAGTGCAGAGGTTTGAATTTAACTCCTGTTCGAGGCAATCAGGAGAATTGATTTTGCTGTTCTACACCAACTCTCAGCACAATAAGAGTTCGGAGCCACACTGGATGCCATGTTGCATGATAGACTTGTCTTTAGCATCTATGATGACCGAATACTAAGATGGTTATGATCCAAAAAAGATCTGACCTTTGAGACATCGCTGAAAATGGCAAAAGGAATAGCGTAACCTCAGAAAGATTCACCAGACCTACCACATGAGAACCATTATTTCTTCAAAGAACCCCTGCCTTCAGTGCACAGGCAGTCAGTCATTGGTCCTCTGACTGCCCTTTCAGAAATAAGACATGCATTCGGTGCAAAAAGAGAGGACACATCTCAAATCTGTATAGCTGAGCACTTACCAACAACTGAGACTTACATGTATCACCTTGTTGACAGTACGTATGAGGGATATACTTTGTTCAACATCAGAGACCAGATAACTGAACCACTATGTGTCACAGTATTCCTGAATGATCATCCATGTTGATACAGAAGCTTCCATCTCCCATCATGAGTTACACAGCCTTCAACAAGGGTTGAAGATTTATATATGCCACCCTAGCAGGTGGACATACATTTACTTAACTGGATGACGTTCATCTGTAATTTATACAACTATATATAACTCTACATAGCTAATATACTATTAATTTTATTACAGGAACTTAACTGTCAAGCTATTGCTATTTTGCATAAAGTGAGAAAAATAGTGTGTCTCATCAAAACAGAGCTAGAGGAGCTTTTTAGCTGACTGCTTGGAAGGAAACTGATTTGGTATATTACTATATACATACTTCTGTTGTTATGTAACTATATACGAATACATTTCTAATTTTATTACAGGAAATCCAAAATATTTACAGTCCTGAAAAAAAAGGACTAGTGCAATTACAAACAAGAAGGTGTGGCTCGTCAAAGAGCTGCTTGAAAGGTATGTTACTAAATACGTACTTTTGCTGTTTATAATTTATGTTAGTGATTTAACTAATTGTATTACAGGAAGTGCATATTATACAAACTACACATTTTTTTGCAAAGAGAAAGGGAGAGTCCAAGTCCGTACAATTGTACAAACAGAAAATAAGGGCGTGGCTCGTAATAACAGAAGAGCTATATTTCAAGGGAAAGTCATTTAGTATGTTGCTATAGACGTTTTTCTGTCGTTCATACAACTATATATGACACTACATAGCTAATATACTATTAATTTTATTACAGGAAGTTAACCGTCAAGCTATTGCTATTTTGCGTCAATGGTCTCATCAAAACAGAGCTTTTTAGTTAACCGCTTGGAAGGAAACTGATTTTTGTATGTTACTATATACATATTTCTGTTGCTATATAACTATATATGAGTACATTTCTAATTTTATTACAGGAAATCCACAATATATAGACTACTGAAAAGAAAGGGCAGGTGCAAACAAGAAGGTGTGGCTCGTCAAAAATAGAAGAGCTGACCGCTTGGAAGGAGATTGATTTGGTATGTTACTATAATACGTATTTCTGGTGCTTATATAACTATACTTTATGTTAGTTCCTAACTAATTGTGTTACAGGAAGTGCACAATATACAAACTACATATTTTTTGCTAAGAGAAAGGGTCAGTACAAACAGAAAAGAAGGGCGTGGCTTGTAATAACAAAAGAGCTAAACTGATTTGGTATGTCGTTATATGTACTTACCTCTGCTGTTTATATGACTATATTTACATATTTAACATTATATCAACTGTATTACAGGACAATATACAGACTACATTTTATTTGTAAAGAGAATAAGTGGGTCAAAATCTGCGCCAACAGAAAATAAAGGTTTGGCTCGTCAAAACAGTTAGGAAGGAAACTGATTTGGTATGTTGTACTAATTACTATATAGGTACCTCTGTTGCTTGTAAAGCGTATATGAGTAAATTTATTACAGGAAGTACACAATATACAGACTACACATTATTTGTAAAGAAAAAGGGAGGGTCCAATCCGTGCCACAGAGAAGAAGGGCGTGGCTCATCAAACAGAGGAGCTATATACATTATAACTGACCGTTTGAAAGGAAACTCATTTGGTACGTTACTATATACAAACTTCTGGTGCTTATATAACTATATCATTAATTTTATTACAGGAAGCCAGAATACATATTGTTTGTAAAGAAAAGGGCGGTCCCAGCCACACAAACAGAGAACAAGGGCGTAGCTTGTCAAAAGAGCAATTAGTATAATTTGGAAGAAACTGATTTGGTATGTTACTTTTTACATTCCTACATGGATATGTATATTTTACTAGAGGAAGTGCACAGCCTATGGTCTTATTCGCCAGCCTGTATTTGGGAGGGCAATTAGACTACACCACCATTTCATTTAGTCTCGTGTAGCCAGACCCAACCCTCTGCTATGTGACGGGAAGGGTCTGGTCAACCCACTGTACTAGCGTTCATCAAGAGTTTAATCAGATTTTTGGGCTACTTTAGTGGGTTACAAACTGCTTATAATATTCATAACTAAATAAGCTATATTCATAACTATACTTTCCCAATAATCCAGCTATATGAATATAATTACTATTGTTATGAATTCAATTACCAGTTTGCCAGATGCTCTTGATGAATGCTAGTACAGTGGGTTGAGCAGACCCGGCCTTCCTGTCACATAGCAAAGGGTTGGGTCTGGCAACTCGAGACTACTATTCATTGGGAGTTTCTTAATAGTAGGCTATGGTAGGCTTTAACATACACAGAGATTTTGATCTTAATTACTTCTTAAAATAATAATATTAAAATAAATTATGGGGTTTAGGGGGTTCTAGTGGCCTTCTGGTTAAAGTGCTAGCCTGCAATCGAAAGGTTGCAGGTTCTAGCCCCACTAGGGTCAGGCTTTTTCTCTCGCCTATGAGTTTACTCAGCTCTACCCTCAAAAATGAGAAGGTGTTTATCACCGCATCCTTCAAAGGGGATGTAAAGCCGTTCGTCCCTGGTTAATATTAGCACTTGTGCTATTCTAGTTTCCTCGTTAAGCCACATTTAGTCAAAACACTTGTATAAAAAAAAATAAATAAATAAAAAATAAAAAATAAAATTATATACTTACAAGATAAATAATAATGATAATTATGTTGGAAATATAATCGTTTTCCCAACAACTTTTGTTTCTTTTCAGTAAGTACAACTGAGATCACTTCTATAACGCCATATTAAACGAATAGGGTGGGTCAATTGTTACGAGTATTATTAATTACCACACCCATTATGAATATTTAATTAGCTATAATTTTCAGCTCGCTCAACATGCCATTTTCTTTAAGCCTACCCTATTCATTCTTCCTGGATACGCCCTTGTTCCCATTATAATAGAAATGATTCCTTCTATAAATAAACCACACCCAATCCTAAAATGATAAACACTAGAATAATTTTATGCAAGGTCAGTTACATCCACAAACACACACATATTCATTGTACTGTCAGTTTTAGTCTGGTGGGCCAGCCCCTTCACATAGAGAGAAAGGATCTGGTATGGCACACATAGTTGTGCAGTTCTCAGAATTCCTGCAGTGTATAAACAATTTACATACATAGTATTAACATACTCAATGAATTTAATTTTAAAGTCCATAATTAAATTCATGTTGCACAACTGGTATATGTGTACCATACCAGACCCTAGTATCATGGGCCAGCATGTATTTGATATGGCCCAAAATAGTATTCAGGACTCTTGTTGACTTTCTGTGAGTACTTCAGGAATGTGTGCAGTACCACTCTGATTGTAGCTGTCACATGAAGCCTAAAGGAATGTTAATTACCAATCGTCTCAGTGTGGCTAGATATTCATCAAGCAATGAAGCTAACCACACCCTTCCCATAGTTTTATTGTGTGTAATTATGTTTGTTCATAAACAAAAATGACTAAGGTTAAATTATAGATGCAAAAGGGCTATGCAAAATGGCTGATCTGCCAACTGTGTCAATTTATGTTTGATAGTTACTATTACAATGCTGATAAGTTATAGTCTCATGTAGCCAGCTTCTTGTGTTACAGAACGAGACTCTTGGATACTGTTATCTCAAAACCTTGCCTCCTACATGAATATGTTCAGGGCTAATCAAAATCCATATTCTCATGTCTCTGAGGTGTAGCCAGGAATTTGGTTGTGAAGCCATTCAACTGTTTCAGCCATTTTTATGGACTCACCACCAAAGCCAATTATGAACATTTGGAGTGCTTAGGTATGCACTCCCAAGTGCATGGGGGTCAAATGTCACTGATATGTGACATCTGTGTTCTAGGGATGTATTATCTCATGCCTGCATATCATATGCACTCCACTTATACCACTTAGCTTTATCTCAAGCGTGTGTTGTCTGTATGTTCCATTCACAATAACAGAGTCCCAACAAGATGACAATTGCTTTAAGCATTTAACTACAGATGTGAACACAAATACATGCATAATTATAGCTAAAATTATTATGAAGTTTAAATTACAAGTGGAACGAGCGCTGTCGGGACGGGACCCTCGCCTATGTGGCAAAGTAATACAAACACTCCATTTTTTTAAAAAATATAATGAAACAAACAACACTTTTGTTACATGGAATAGAAATACAAATTTGAAAACATTTCATTATGGGCATTAATTAAAACTGTTATATAATTATGTATATATAATATAACTTTATATCCTAAAAGACAAAATAAGAATATCAATGAAAGAAATGTATAATTTGTATATATATTATATCTTACATCTTATTCTCTGTTTTCCTTCGAAAAAGCTCTCAAGTCTACCTCTAAAGTCTCCGTGTGAAAACGAATCACCTCTACCACGTGTTTAGTATGCAAGCATGCACGTACGTGCACATACCTGTAGGTGGAGCTAGGTAGCTCTCTATCTTGCATCAATGGTGATGTAGTAGCAACCATTAAATCGATTGTTTTGGTGGTTTGAAGTGTTTCTTGGCTAGCGACAGCCATGCAAGAGGATCACCTATGTTTTGTGTGTCTATATTTACTCTCGTTATTGCCCTCATTTCATCTTAAAGTTGTGAAACGGTAACTGTGAGTTATAAAACTTGTCATAACTTTAGAACAAAAACGTTTTAGAACAATTCCTACGTTATTTTTTTTCCTTGTATAATTTGAAGTGTACCAGTACCCCTTTTGAAATGTCAATGTTTTTATTTTTCAAGAAAAATTGCTGACACACACACACACACACACACACACAGACACACAGACAAAACGGTTACTGTACCCTTCCGCCTATGCTACGCGGCGAGGGTAATAAATGCATAAACAGACAAAATTATAATAGATACTAAAACTGAATTATAGTACCGTAATTCGGGTAAATTTCGTACTATAAAAATGTTCGTATAACAGTATGCGTACGAAATTTAAAAATTCGAAAATAAACGGGTATTTGGAAATAAATGGTATTCGTAAATAATAACGTACGCACGTACAAAAATGTATACATACGAAAAATAAAAATTCGAAATATTTTAGAGACGAAATATTCCCGATTTACAGTATATAGAAGCTAATAATTGATTATCATTGTAAAGATATTGATGCATATTAAGACATGTTGTATCTGATTCTATTGCTCATAACCTATAAATTAATTATCCTGCCAATCATTACAATTATTTATCCTGGCTGATTCATTATGTATTACTAATATTAATTGTTTTTCTATTAGTTCCAAACAAGAAATGATTGATCTAATACAATGGAGGGTTACTATTGGTACATGGCACTGTTCCAGTAACAACAGGAAAGGATCAAAAAGGAAATATGATCATGAAGAAGTATCACACTCAGTGGATGAATGGTGGATTGGATCACTGAGGTTATTACAAGCAATACTCACTGTAGCTGTCATATTATCCTGTTCACTTGTCATGATACTACTATTACTATGTGGTGATGTGGAGATTAATCCTGGACCTATTAACTCATTGAATACTAATGCGGGTCAATTTGACCCCAAAATATGTTTTGTTTACTTCCTTTGGAAATTAAATAAGTTACCATGGCGATGATGATGTCAAACTGTAGCCAATTAAATGCTCTTCAAAATGGTGGTTGTTTGAAGTCCATACTACTAACTGTTCGAGTGATATAGTTGTTTGATCGTGATAGGGTAGATTGGCACATTTCCTTCATGGTATGGCCTCCAGAGTAAGGTTCAGTATTGAAGATATTACTGCCTATTGTACTGGTGATACTCTCTCTAACTCTGCTTTACAAGATGAACTAAGGCTGCTTGAGGACATTGAAGAGGAAAGTGATGAAGAACACATGGTTGATGGAGACAGTGAGGATGATGAACAAGAAAGCAGAGCGGAGAATTTGCTTGTTGGTGCCTACAATCACACACAGTCATTGAATACAGTTGTTACGGCTGCTGAATGTGACTCATTGTTGTATCTTGACCCTGACTTTGGTTTGAACAGTAAGTATGTTGTGTAAAATGAATGTTGATAATAAAATCCTTGTTTATCAGGTTACGATGACTCTCAAGAGTCTGAAGGACCAATTTCAAGTCCAGTAGGTGATTACAGTAGTGTCAGTAGTGCCAGTAGTGCCACTGACTCAGAATCCAGAGCAAAACCAACAAGAGGACGTGGTCGACCAAGAGGAAGGGGACGTGGTCGTGGAAGAGGGCGTGGTCAAGAGGGACATAGTGAAATTGAGAGCGAAGTAAGGGAGAAACCATCAACAAGAGGACGACATCGAGGAAGAAGGCGTGGTCAAGGTAGAGGGACACCATCAACAAGTGGACGAGGTCTAAGTCACTTTGGCAGCAAATATGAGTGAGTTACATGTATGTAGTCATGAAATGTTATTTTATTCTTGCATGTATCAATGCAGACCTAGCCCATTTGATTGGGAACTAACTGAGATAAGCGAATCTACTGATAGTTTACCTCGTCGTGAGTTACCACAGTTTGAACATTCTAGTGGTCCTACTGAGCGTACAATCAGAGAAAATACTCCATTGAAGATATTTCAGTTGTTCATAACTCAGCCTATTCTGGAACTCATTATTCAGCAGTCAAATTTGTACGCAATGCAAGCAGGTGAGTTTTTGTCACTTTCTGTGGAGGAACTGCTTGCTTTTATTGGCCTCAATGTGGCTATGGGTATGGTACGTTTACCCAGGTTACATGACTATTGGTCAACCAAACCAATGTTTAGGATGCCATGGTTTTCCGCAATTATGTCTCGTGATAGATTTTTCAAAATCTCAAGGTACCTTCACTTAGTAGATTCATCCAAGCAACAGAAAAGAGGGGAGATGGGTTATGATCCTCTTTATAAAGTTCGGCCACTTGTGGACAAAGTGCGTAATACCTTTGATAAGTACTATATGCCTGGCAGGGAATTAGCAATTGATGAAATGATGGTTGGTACACGTTGCCGCATACACTTCTTACAGTATCTCCCTAAAAAACCCACTAAGTGGGGTGTCAAAGTGTTTGTAAATGCTGAATCCACAACTGGGTACGTCCTAACTTTCGATGTGTACACTGGTGGTTCAGAAACCACTTCTACCCATGATACTGTTATGAAGCTAATGGAAAAGTATCTAGACAAAGGTCATAAACTTTTCACTGATAACTTTTACAGTAGCCCACTTCTCTGTCATGCATTGCTACAAAGAGGGACATACACATGTGGCACTGTAAGAACAAACAGGCGGCATTTTCCTGATGGACTGAAGTATAATAAACTTGAGCGTCCACAATATAGGTTTGCAACTAGTGGTAAATGTACTGCTGGTATATGGTATGACAGAAGGGATGTCACCTTTGTCAGCACCATCCATAGTGCATCAGTTGAAATAGTAGAGAAAAGACGTAAGGGAGAAAAAGATAAAGAACCGATACCATGCCCAACAGCTATAGTTGAATACAATCAGTACATGAATGGTGTGGATCTTGCAGATCAACATTTATCATACCATTCTCTTACAGTTCGTAAAACTACAAAATGGTGGAAGAAATTGTACTGGCGGTTGATTGACTTGTGCATCCTCAATTCATCAATTGTTTTTCGACAAAATCATCCTAATGAGGGAATAAAAAACAATAGAGAATTTAGATTGATACTGGTTGAGCAACTTGTGAAGCCACTTCTTGATTCTCGTGTTAGTCGGAGCAGTCCACTTGGTATTCAACCTGCAGGAAGAAGACCCAGTGATGATTTGATTCGACTGAGAGGAAAGCACTTTTTGTACCGAGGTACACCACGGAAGAGGTGTGTTGTATGCTCTGGTGTCTTGAATGCCACCAAGAGAAGAAAGGATACTAAAGTTACTACTTACTGCCCTAAATGCAATCAGCATATGTGTATGGGTACCTGTTTTGAGAAATACCACACACTTGTTGACTACAAGCACTAATTTGTTATAGTTGATCACAATAATTTTCAAATATTTCAAAAAGTATAATTGCAAATGACTATTAAAAGCACTTGATTTATTACACATTATAAGGCTATTTCCAGGCCAAATTTGCAAGCTCTTGCATTTTTTATCTGGACATAACAGGCAAAAATAGATAAATCATTTTCTTTAAAAAAATTGATCTGCAGAATTAAAATGGGCGGGGTAGACACGCCTTAAGAGGTGTGTCTCTATAAAATTACTGTGGTGGACTATGGCTTCCTAGCAATCATTCAGTCAAGTTTCAAGTGGAAACACCTTATGGGTAAGAAGATATAACAATTACAAATTTGCAGATGCAATCCTAAAAAAAATCACTCCCTGCAATTCAGTATTCAATGAGTTAATATAGGTGAGGTTTGTTTGTAATACTGTAATGATTCAAATCATAAGTTGTTATCTATCACTTTAGAATTAACTGCCAATGAAGTATTGAATATTCTTCAACAGAGTGGTTTTAATATACCAGAGAAATGGAACAGACTTGCTGGTATTATTGGTATCTCTATTAGTGAGAGAAAGAGGTTAAGAGAAGAGGCACAGACAACACAGGACTATCACTTTGCTTTAGAACAAGCATTGGATTCTTGGATATCAAACACACCACAATCATCATGGGAGGGATTGTTATCAGCAGTTGAAAAGTGTGAAACTGATGAGAATGTTGTGTCTACACTGAGAAAACTATTAGATTTTGATAATCAGCAGAAGTCGAATGTATCTTCTTTACTGGACTCATCTCATCACAGTAAGATACTATATAAACACTAAACACTAAGTATTTTGGTGATGTACAATGTTGACATGATATAATATGTATCTCTATATATAGCAAGTAATGCTTCAACTGTAAAGCCTGTGTAAGCACATTTATCATTTTTGAAATAGCTGCTTTCCTCTTGCTGGTCATAGCTTGACTAAATGTTCTTTTAAATGCGACATCAATTAATTGATTAGTGGTTGTAAATATCAAATTATTATGTATACCTTATGTGACACAAGCATGTAAATATATTATATAGACTAACCCCTTAAAAAACAATCAGACTATACAGGCCATAAAATAAATTCCCATGTCTGCATATTCTATGGATAGTTCATTTCTTTGTACACATTCAGTATAGATACCTATGGTGTGTGAAATGATTTCTGCATGTAGGAGAAATGTTTCACCTTTAATAATTCTGTTCTAATTATTATACTTATGCTCAACATTGATCTCCATTTAGCCTCTACTTCTGGAAAACCACAATCTATAGATGATTCGTGTACACAGATATCTTGTGAACCAAATCAGTTAACACCATTTAATATACTAAAGAGACATTTCTCTGAAATACTTGATGTGGTCTCTGACCCAAATAGACTTGCTAATGATTTGTGGAGTGTTGATCTAATATCTAATGTTGTTAAAGATAATGTCATATCTACTCCAAGTGTTCCTCGTTATGAGAAGGCCAGTAAATTACTAAATGAACTTCAGAGATCTCTTAAAGTCAATACAAATCCAGAGACACTCATTTCTTTGTGTAGAGTATTAACCAATCAGAATAACTCAGTGATATCTATTATATGTAAAACTATGATGAAAGAAATAGGTAAGGATTTGAAGTAATTGTATTATTATCCTCATAATATATTCACACACAAACATTATAGCATGTAAAATTAGTGGTTGTAAATATCAAATTATTATGTATACCTAATGTGACACAAGCATGTAAATATATTATATATACTAACCCCTTAAAAAACCATCAGACTATACAGGCCATAAAATAAATTCCCATGTCTGCATATTCTATGGTAGTTCATTTCTTTGTACACATTCAGTATAGATACCTATGGTGTGTGAAATGATTTCTGCATGTAAGAGAAATGTTTCACCTTTATAATACATAATAATTCTGTTCTAATTATTATACTTATGCTCAACATTGATCTCCATTTAGCCTCTACTTCTGGAAAACCACAATCTATAGATGATTCGTGTACACAGATATCTTGTGAACCAAATCAGTTAACACCATTTAATATACTAAAGAGACATTTCTCTGAAATACTTGATGTGGTCTCTGACCCAAATAGACTTGCTAATGATTTGTGGGCTGTTGATCTAATATCTAATGTTGTTAAAGATAATATCATATCTACTCCAAGTGTTCCTCGTTATGAGAAGGCCAGTAAATTACTAAAGGAAGTTCAGAGATCTCTTAAAGTCAATACAAATCCAGAGACACTCATTTCTTTGTGTAGAGTATTAACCAATCAGAATAACTCAGTGATATCTATTATATGTAAATTTATGATGAAAGAATTAGGTAAGGATTTGAAGTAATTGTATCATTATCCTCATAATATATTCACACACAAACATTATAGCATGTAAAATTAATTATAAAGCATGAAGAAAGGGTATATATAACCACTGATCTAACAAACTTTATGTCGATATAATTCAATGCCTGTAGAGATGAAGGGTATCTCTATATACTACTGAACACAGCATGTAGTTAGTTATACACCACCTTATTCTTTTTTTTTTTGTTTAACATAATATAGGAGTGAAACTTTCACCTGAAGTTGAAAACGCTTGTAAGGAAGCATTTAAGAGTGGTTCAGGAGAAGCTAAGTCCACACTTATACTTATGCATGGTGCACCTCAAGCTGGTAAAACTAGTGTTAAACTGGTTTTAGAAGGCAAACCACCTCAAGAAAAGCAAAACAGCACTGGCATAATGGAAATTCCTGCAAGATTAATTGCTACTTCCCGACATATTTCTATTGGAAAAAAGGAAAATGATACAGTGATAGAAACAGTTAATGAACAGAAAATAATTGAGATGATAGCTGCACATGCGCATCAATTAAAGAAGCATCAATCTAATCAAGTATCCAATACAACATATCATGATAGTCACAAAGAATCAGGTACCATTGTAACATCATTATCTTCTGAAACATCTGAACACTGTTTGGAAGATCAAATAATTACCAATGATATGCAAGACAGTGCATCTCAAACAGAGACGGCTGGTATCATATTTGATGTTTTGAATGAAGTGGATGGTATTACATTTGACTCTATAAACATCTTTGATGTTGATTGGATTCATATAGTAGATTCTGGTGGTCAGCCTCAGTTCAGCGATGTTATTCGTCTCATGTACCAAAGTGCATCATTGCATATTGTTGTGATTCGACTTGACAAAACATTAAAAGAAAAATCAAAGGTTGAATTCCTGGAAAATGGTGAAAACAGATATACGTTTTCTGAAAATCTCTCTCTGTCCAGTCTACAGATAATAGAGAGGACATGTCAGCTAGCTAACTCTGATCCAGAGTGCCCTCAATGGGTAATGATAGTTGGTACACGTTTAGATCAAGAATTACTTGAAGAATCTTTGGCAGAAAAGAACGAACAACTGGAAAATGTCTTTCAGAAATATAAAAACATTATCATTCCAGCAAGTGACAAAAGTATTATATTTGCCATGAATGCGGTGACTGATGAACTTGATAAGCGTGAAAAGTATAAATGTGAGCTTCTAAAGCAGATTCTTGCAGCACCCAAGATAACTGTCATAGTTCCTGTTAAATGGATGTTGTTTGATTTGGAAGTTCAACGCCGTACTGCTGAAGAGGATATATTACAGAAGTCAGTCTGCAAAGAAGTGGCCAAATCATGTTACCTAAATCAGAAAGACATGGAATATGCTTTACAATATTTTACTGAAGTTGGCCTACACATGCATCACTCTGTTGTTCCTGACCTCGTTTTTATCAGCGTGACTCCTGTTGTGGAGCGTCTTACAAATACTATATCAGCATCATTTCACCACCCAGAACATGGCCCTATGGATGAGGATCGATGTCAGCTTAGAGCTGGTAAACTTACAAGAAAACTTCTTGACAAGTTATGGAGTTCGAATCAGAAATTTAACAAGTCTGTATTTACTGCCGAAAAATTTCTTGCTCTCCTGGAACATTTTCATATTGCAGTTAAAATGAATGAGAATACCTACTTTCTTCCCTGTGTTTTACCTTTAGATGACCCAACCGATAAGGTAGAGCCTTATTTCAAGAAAAATTGTGATCCCATTATTCTATTAATGGAAAATGATAATATTCTTCCTCAAGGATTTTTTCCAGCTCTTACTATTCATCTACTTCAAAGGCAGTCTTCTCCAACCTTTGAACTCAACGTAAAAAATAAACAGTTTCGGCGTGTTATAACCCTAATTAGTACTGATACTTGTTGTGGTGTTTGTCTAGTTGATCAAATCTCGTGGTTTGATATATATCTCTCAGGTGATGTAAAAAATTGTCCTGAGGTTTTGAAAGCTGTGGAGGAGTCTGCCAAACATATTTGTAGGCATTTAAAAGTTGCTTATCAACTAAAGCGAGGGTTTGATTGTCCACATGACTGTGGTATTGAGGATGATCATCCTTGTGTTCTAACAGAAAACGGAGCAAAATGTTTAAGGAAATTAGATTGCTGCTACACAAACGAAGAATTAATCTCTGATAAAAGGGAATGTTGGTTAAACTCTTCTACAGGTTTATAAGATATTGTGTCTAGTCATAATTTATCACCTAGAAAATACATTAATTTTTGACATCATTGTAGAAACAAATTCAAATGTAACTCATAATATTTAAAAAGAACTGCTTAAATATGATTAACAACTTTAAGACACTTTTTTAGATTTAATTTGTACAGCATACAGTCTTTCATATTCTAAATGACTTGTAGTTTATAACCACATATAGTTGATGTGATATGGTTCGCTACTTGTGTGTACTAAAGTACGATCACTCAGTGTGTCAACTCAATGTTAACATACTTTAGCATATATAATACCATAAGAGAATGTTAGTTTGTTGTAGTGACTGTGCGTTCATTTCTTGAATATTTTATACAGTATCCACACTATCAAGTAATGAAGAGGCTCAAAGGAGAGAAGAATTCGAATGTAGTGCTACAGAGCAACAGGTATACAATTCTTGTTTATCCTCTTCTCATAAAATTTGCAATGGTACTCTTGTGGACCTTTCTGATTAAAATTATTATACTTGAACTTTAATTATTTTTTATTTATATTCAGCAATGTACTTGTATACAACAAAACCACCCCCAAGTTAGGAGGGAACCTGTTGCCATATTTATATATTTTTTTCTTGTGCTGATCAAAGACATGTGACAGTACTAGTTTCAACTATAATTATAGCAATGTCATAATAATTATTATGTTGCTATGAAGTTTAAGCTATTGGCTATAAATTCTTCAAAACACTTTTACCTACAGACATCACTGATGTATCATTTATCGAGATAGTGAATGCATAAACATAAATATTTTAAAGATATTCTTCTCATGATGCATCTACCATGCATAAAATAATTATATGCAATTTATATTTACTGATTGAATTGTGTTTCCTTATTTGCAAGACTCCTGAATCAGACTATTACAGCTCATTGTTGTTTGAACCTATATACTTGTGTATATTACATTTGTGCACCTGTACCTAAGATTTGTGTACTTACTTACCTGATAATGTTATTACTCTATACTTTTGACAGATCAACTAACAGTTCCACATCAAATGAAGACTGATGTATTACTAACAAAGACACTAGAACCAGGTTAACCAATGCTAAAAAAAATGTGTTTAATAATACTAATATTAATATTTTGTAAGAGTTACAATCTAGGATTTAACTCAATGCAAATCATTCACATCAGTAATTCTTCATATCATCTAGTAACTTGTAATAAATAACAGGCTGTTTAGTGAAAGTTGAGCTGATAGTTATATATAATGTAGCAACTTATATAAATGCATAAAACTATGACTAATACCCTATAGACAATTGGACTATAGATGTATAATGAGACTACAGATATACAATAGAATAGTAACATAATTATAACAACAAATATAGAGTATTAAGGCTGTGAGAATCACTGTAGCCGTATGCCACTTAGGACATCATTATTATTATTATTACCATGTGTATTTATAATTACTGTTGTTTCATTAGATGTTCCAACTACTGTGTCACCTTACAAGATTCTCAAGTCAAACTTAACAGATTTACTTGAAGTTATATCTGCGCCTGATAAACTTGCAAATGACCTTTTAGCAAATAATCTAATAGGAGCCTCTCTACAAAAAGAAGTGTTGACTACACCAAATCTTAGTCAATATGCCAAAGCCAGTAAACTAGTAAATAAGGTACTGCATTCTCTGGAAACTTTTGATGATTGTAAAACACTTGTCAAATTTTGCGATATCTTAAAGAAACAAGATGATCCAGATCTTTGCAGAATAGCTAATACAATGATACGTGAATTAGGTATGATTTATATCAATAATTTACTCAAGGTATACATACTATTATTTAGGTTTTGCTGAACAAACAACTCAAGAAATCCAGTTCTCAAGTAATGAAGGAGCAGTCAGAGATACTGGTTAATTTCATTGCACACATATAATATAATTATAATTATACATACCCACTAAAATTATAATTGTATGGTACTCAACGATAATTATACTAATTTCTATAGAGCCAAGGCAATAGTCTAAAAGAACTTCACTAATAATTTTTATTGAAGTATAGTATTAAAATTGACCACTTGGTTGTTGTCAATATAATTTTTCACTCATAATAGTGTGAAGAAATGCAATTGCTAATGGACTATTTGCTTGCTTTTCAGAAAATCAAGACACACAAGACATCGATATTGATGAAGAACAAGTAATGGCAACCAACTTTGAAGAGAAAAGTAAGAAAGTAGACTACAATTTTGCTTATAATATAAACAATATACACAACATTTCATAACTTAAACTTGTATCTCATGAAGTAGTGTTATTATATAAGTGTGGCTTGTACATTGAAAGCAGGTCCTTAATGTCTATTTTTGTCACAAAATGCTTACACTGAAATGAGTGAGTTTACACGTAGAGTTGTTCAGAGATAACTGCATATATACAAATAACAATACATAGTGTATAATTATTGTGGTAGGTGCTTTGTATGTAGATACAAACATAGTCTCATGCAGATGAATTGTCCCTTAAATTATTAAAATGAACATGCTGTTTAAATTTGCTTACTAACAATGATGAAGATTTGTATACTTTTAGATGTCATTATACACAAAATTATCTTTGTATGTCATGTGACTTTCTGTTTTGTAGTTCCAAACTTAAGGAAAAGAGACCACGAAAAACAGGAAGACACTTCTAAAAGTAAGGGAATGCATTTATAATAAGTTGATAAACATTTAAGAATAACTACAGTGGAGAGAGCTAGTGTGTAGAGGAAAATCATTGCGTTGCACTAACCACATATGATTTGATACCTGATACCTATCATTTCAGCAAGCCATGACTGCCCAGCTCATGATACATTTTCCTCCGTAAAACAATACTTGATTAATTCAATGATCTGAAACAAAATGTCTAAAACAACTGACGTTTACCTGCAGGGCTACAACAGCCTTACATGCTCCCTGTAGTTGTTTTCACATGCTCTTGATAATTAATAACTTATCTTTATCCATTATTTTGGGAGACAATTTGACATTATAATTATTTGATATTATATTTTTCCATTTCAGACATCACACCTGCTCATACCAATAAGGTTGCCAATAAAAAGCAAAATTATGGGATTGCTGTCTCACTTCTTTTCTTGGTGATTATTGTAATTTCTGTATTTGTATATGTAATAACTTTTGTTATAATTATGGTCAGCTGATTGATAATAGATCTATTTTGGAGTATGACTTAAATTTAACCATAGTGAATATTATATTAGATATTGTATTATAATTATTTGTATAATACTTTTACATACAGTTTATAATACTGATTACTATAGTATTACTGTATTAGCTTCAACACTTTAACCTTTCTCTCATTATCTTGCTTCATAAACACCCAGTGAGATATTGTACTTCTAATGATGACTTCTCACAGTCCAAATCAAGTAACTTTTTTGGATTTGCCAAGCCAGCTGAAAAGCTTGCTCATACAGTCACTCCACCCACTTATTGGGCCAGGGGTATGACACTAGGGAACGAATAATTAGTCTTGTGAGCTAACCCCAGCTGACTGGCCAATGAGGAGGAAGATTCAGGTGGAACTGCAGCTGGTTGTATATACATAAGTCTGGATAGGATTTGCATGGGTTTTGAACATATGCATGTGCATGACATACCCTTAGCAACATTGTCATTGATGACAACACGTGCAATATCACATTTTAACAATTACAGTAGGAATCAAAAACACATGCCATCATTTATTAGGTTTCAGGAGCAGAGACAGTATGTTCAAAACGAGGGGGCTTACAAAGATTGGGTGGCTTGATGACAGTGGCTATATACAATGCTGCTGACAGTGGGAGGGTGAAGGAGGGGATCTGCCCTGATTTTCTTGAAGCATGGAAGCTAAAACCTAAAGCTCCCTCAAAGAAGATCTATTCATAAAATTTGATACGAGATGTGAAATGAGTTAACTTAGATGCACCGCATGTCACATTAGTGACAGTGCAGTATAGACAATGATTACAAAAGGAGGGGGTTCAAGTCCCGTTTGCAATTGCCCAACACCTCCACCACAAAACCAAGACTTATTGCAATCACCTATGTATATAGTACCTTTGGAACAGTAACATCAATAATTATTACATGTATATAAATATACATAATATATTATATATGTAAATTATATATATATAATATATTATATATGTAAATTATATATATATATATATAATTATATATGTCTCGCGAGCCAGACTCCTCCCCTTTCTGAGATCGGATCGCCAACGGGCGATCTCAAAAAGGGGAGGAGTCTGGTTTGCGAGACTATACGTTATTCTGATGTAGCCAGACCTCCGCGGAGGTTTGGCTACGCGAGACTATATACATGTATGGCCATTGAGTCTTGAGACACACAGCCTGGACAGTGAGACGTTTCTGTCTATGCAGGTTATTGAATTTAGTGAAAAGAAAGGGAAAGTTCCAGTCCGTGCAATTACAAACAAAGAGGAAATTGAACACTTGGAAGGAAATTAATTTAGCAGATTACTATTATACGTACTTCTGCTGCTTATATAACTATATATTAGTAACTAATTTTATTACAGGAAGTGCACAATATACAAACTATAAACTATTGTAAAGAGAAAGGGAAGAAACTGATTCGGTATGTTGCTATATACATTCCTACATAGTTAATATTATATCTATTTTCTAGATGATTAACTATAAACATACACATATAATTACATGTATATACGTTTACCTCTGTTGTTATAGAGAAAGTACATAACCTATAGTCTCACTAGCCAGCCTGTATTTGTAAGGGCCTGTGAGCTCAAGCAACCTATATTTTTAGTCATAGCACTGTTAATTTAGTCTGAGCAGCCAGCCCCTTCACACAAAGGGAAGGGTTTGGTGTGGCATACAAGTTGTGCAGTTCCCCAGCATTCTTGGGAAATACTACAGTGTATAAACATGCAGTTTACATATCTAGTATTAACACACTCAATAAATGTCATAGAAGTCCATACCTTAAGTCTACTTTTAATTGTGTATACTGATTGTAGTGACTATGATGTAATTATCGCTAAAATCTAGGCTTATTGGTGTGCCTCAGAAATTCACTAAAATTATAATGCATGCTAAATCCAAGTGTTTTAAAATCACTAAATGTAATGAACACAATTAATAGTAGGCTTAATTTGTCTTGCACAACTCATATATGTATACCATACCAGTCCCTTCTTCTCTATCAGTGTTTTTTTAGGATCATAATTGTTATTTGGAGGGGAAGATTAGCTTTACTTCCTCTAATACAAGTGCAGTACACAGATTAATGTAAAAGATTTTTTTTAAGGGGGTGAATTATCGCCCTGAAAAAACATTGCTCCTGCAAAGAGGCTGGCCTTTCAGACTATGTCAATTTATATTTAAGTAGCTAGTATATATTACAAGACTGATAGATGCCCTGTCAATTTTTAACTTATGATTTATAATAGTAATCACAATATTAATGTTGCCAGCCATCATTCAGTTTTATACTGATTTTTTATCTTAGTAGTATGGCCAAATTAATATGTATTATTTTCTTCTATCACTGCATGCAATAATAGAATTGTTAAAATAACAAATGTATTGGTTAGTGTAGTTGCTTGGATCAGTTGATTGTTTAGGATACATATATGTAATGCCATAGCTACTTTGTACTAATTATATTAAAATTTTTAAGCGATATATGTACCACTTATAATCAATTATCATGCCTAATATTCCACATTAGATGTACAAAGAAACTAATTTCATTAAAGTGTTTATTCTTCTTCTTTGTACATATAATAGACAGGATAAGGAAATTTCAATTACAATTATTGGATTATAAACACATGTATATCCATAATAACCTACATGACTAATTAAAATACAACTATACTAACCAATAAATTATTTATTTATTTTTTCAGTGATATACTGCCTCAGATTCACTGTTTTGAACTTGAAACACAATTTCTTTCTTGTCAGTTGTACATTGTCATATAACCTAACAAACACTTCTTGAGGTGAGGGAATCAAAGTTAATGATGCACTGATAATCAGATCAGTGTTTGGTATCTATAATTAGTTTTAGTAAACTAATACTTATTGACATTTTATTCGAAATAATCAGAAACCAGAAGGAATATATATAATATCGGTATTTGTTATCGATACATATCTAAAGTAATTATTGGTTTGTCAGTACAATGGTAAACTGTTTATCGCTACATCACTAATAACATCCAATATCTTTTGTAATTCAGTCTCCATCAAACAAAATGAGACATTATTTATTAATACACAAACTAAACATTTAAGTACAAATACTTATATCCTGTTGCTATGTGGTTTATAAGATTAAGCGCAGGAGTCATATGTACCCACCTCCCCATACTCTGATTACTACAAAGCCTCACTATCATCAGTATACTATAACCATTAATGAAGTTCAATGAGTACACTGGAGCTACAAAAATTACACATAACTGTGCATAAATATTGAAGAATTATCATCACACAAGATGTAAATTTATTATGATATTCATTAATACCAAAATCTCTATTCATTATAATTCCACAATGGGTTCACACTCTTTATACATGCATAAATGGTTGTATGTGCATCATCCTTACTATAATTGTTATAAATTTGGCCTAATTGGGGTTTTTATGGCCATAGGGCCATCCCTATTATTGGTTTCCCATGGATTCAATGTATGTATATATATATCAGAGAGTACGGTAGTACTCTCTATGTAGGGATGGCCCGGAAAAATTTAATTTTATGATGTTATCGTGGATATGGAGTTCTACAAAACAGATACATGTGTAAGTTGTATAAAGTATTATACATGTCATCACTTCCACAAATAGCAAAATTTGTAAACCCAGATGATACTGAACTGTCCATGTACAAATCATTCAGTAGTATAACCGAATGTGCTTCTGTACTGAATGTGCTTCTGTACTGCATATCATCACTTCCACAAAATTTGTTAACCCGGATGATACTGAAAATGTCCATGTACAAATCATTAGTATAACTGAATGTGTTAATTGATCACTCTCAAATAAGAATTTTCATCACAATTGTGCCATTAATTCATTGTATACGAAAATAATAAAAAACATTTTTAAAAATGAAAGAGTACATCGGGATATATATTATTATACTGAGTCATTTAAAAATATAATCGAAACAAGAATAATATAGAAACATGTTCAAAAATGAAAGAGGATGTAGGAATTGTAATAATAAATAATTATAATATTGCAGTAAATTTTGGGTACTGTCTCCTTCTGGACACCGTTCCTGCTGAAAATATCAGTACTGTAAATGAAACAGAATAGTCATCATGTATTTGATTAAACATTTACCTGAATTCTTTAAAAATAGAATCGAAACAAGAATAATAAAAACATTTTAAAAAATGAAAGAGTATGTAGGGATATACCGAAAAAGCACAGGAACAAGATCGCTTTGGCAACAAATAGGGATATACATCAAAACCGAAAATACACAGGAACAAGATGGCTTTGGCGACAAAATGAAATACCACTTCCACATAACTCTACATAAGTATAGACAACTTAAGTAAAGGCAAAACACAAAGAAGTGATACTTATATACAGCTGTTATGTGGAAGTGGTATTTCATTTTGTTGCCGAAGCCATCTTGTTCCTGTGTTTTTTCAGCATTGATGTACATCCCTATTTGTTGCCAAAGCCATCTTGTTCCTGTGCTTTTTCGGTTTTGATATATATCCCTACATACTCCTTCATTTTTAAAAATGTTTTTTATTATTCTATATATATATATATATATGCTGCTATATAACTATATATGAGTACATTTCTAATTTCATTGCAGGCAATCCACAATATATAGACTACTGAAAAGAAAGGGCGAGTGCAATTACAAACAAGAAGGTGTGGCTTGTGAAAAACAGAAGAACTGACCACTTGTAAGGAAATTGATTTGGTATGTTACTATATATGTACTTCTGCTGCTTACATAACTATAATTTATGTTAGTGCTTAACTAATTGTATTATAGGAAGTGCACAATATACAAACTACGTATTTTTTTGTAAAGAGAAAGTGCGAGTCCCATTCCGTACAATCAAAAAAAAGGGCGTGACTAGTAAAAACAGAAGAGCCATATTTGGAAGGAAACTGATTTGGTATGCCATCATATACACACCTCAGCTGTTTATTATTATTATTATTATTATTATTATTATTATTATTATTATTATTATATATACAACTGAAAGTCAAAGTCCAAAAATTTATAATTACTCTATAATATAGAAATAAAGAAATAAAGTGATAATTGGGATTGGTGTTAATCCAATAACCAAGTAATTGGAGCTCCATCCTCTAACCCTAGACATCTCCATTTTGTTCGTGATCCTCTCAAACATAGGATTGAAGCTCTTAATATAGCAAATGCTAGTCTTGCTCTTAGCCACCCCATCGTTTCTCCATATGTTCTATCCCACTTTTCTGTCAATCTATCTCCTATTCTCTTCACCAAGTGTTGCGCCTGCTTTCCCATTACTCCATCTACGGAAACACAGAATGGCGTAAACGTTGCCCTCCTGGCCTCACATGCTTCCCCATATTTATTCCTCTTTTCTCTCTCTGCGGCTTTTATCACATCTTTGGGAGATCTGTTACAAAAAGATTTGGCGTCTGTGTCTATGACACGAACATCTAACAACGTCAACTCTTGTGGCGTCCAGACTCCTCTGATGGATAGGTCAGCTATCAGGGCAGGTGTTTCTGTTGTATTATTTGGTTCCCTGACCACCGGTTCCTTTTTCACTTGTCCCCAGACCATGGAGGAAACATCCGCGATAGCGTCCCTTATTTCATTGTGCCTTTGTATTACTAGGCCCCCTTTTCTACAATCTAATGCATGTGACAAGTTGAATACTGAGCCACATCCATCACAGCACTCAGGAACTCTTAATAACGGTTTTCTATACCTGATTGCCAATGCATCCCTGAACTCTTGAGGTGCCAAGTCAAAGTTGTATCTAGCTACTGGCAACACGGTTAACCAAGTTGATATCTTGTTTGATCTTGTTCGGTTGATGGCTCTTTGGTGTTCTTGGTCAAATAATGGTAGGATTTCATCAAGCTCGTTGTTCATCCTCTCTTCTTTTGCCTTCCTACTCTCCTTCCTCGTTTTATCAATCAATTCCATATGATCCTCCTTTACAAACTCATCTGCTCCCCTTATTGCCTCTATTAACTTTTCACAGTTCTTCCTGGAGTTTCTATATGCTGAACTGCTCATTTCCTTGGATCTTCAACTCCCAATCCTCCCATCCTTGCTGGGAGAGAAAATAGTTTCCTTTCATTACCTGATATTTCATTTCCAAATATTGCTGGCAATACTTTATTTGCTATTGCATTCTCAAATTCCTGAAATTCCTCTTCACAGTCTTTAACTACCTTCAGCACAAATGCCCACTCATTCTGTAATGATTTCACTAATGCTGTATAAGCGGCCTGGGGCTGTTGCTCCGCAATCTCTGTGAGTGTTTCTAATTTATATTGCCATCTTTGATTTAGTTGATTCAAAAACTCTTTCTTCCCTGTATTATTACCTATTATCCCTCCTAACATCCGTCTGCTCTGCACAACTCTAACTCTAAACTCTTCAAATATTCCTCCTGCAATAGAAGTATATTTTTCATCAACTATTAGGTAGCTCTTGGTTGGCTCAGGAAAGTATCCATATAGCGGCCCTTGCTCTAGTAGTTGCACAAACCAATTTCTTAATTCCCTCAGCGTTCCACCAGCCGAAGCATCATCCGCATACCAAACCTGAGTAACAATTTGAGATTTAAGACTGTGAATGAGGGGAAGTGTACCAATAGCATACAGAAACATCGACAAGGGATCCCCCTGCGTTACTCCTTCTTTACTATAAACAATTGATTTTCCGCCTGCAATCACCAGTGGGGCCCATCCGCGATATGTATTAAATATAAACCGTGAACACCTCGGCCAAAGAATTCTAGCATTCCACAGTATTGCAACTCTATTCACCGAATTGAATGCATTTCTAGCGTCAACCAGTAGTACACCCCAGCCCTCCATCTTATTATCATCAAACAGATCAGACATAGTATGAATTGCACCCTCTATGCCACTTCTGACTCCAGCACATAATTGTGCCACTCCTGCAACTTCTTCAACCTCATATCTTGTCACCATCACCATTACTTTACCCAATATTCTCCTAAGAGCTTCACCAATTCCCACGGGTCATACACCCGGACACTTGTCCAGTGCAATTAGCCTATTCGCCATTAGAGCTCTTATCTCTTGCCATGGTATAATCGAGTTAGCCAATCCTTTAATCAATTCAGCAACCGATTCTCTTAGTCTCTCACTATGTGCTCCGAATCTCATTAATGAATCCTGCCAGTGAGTCGAGTCACTCCCTCCTGGGCCCGCTCCTCCTTGAATCATCCGAGCCACTTGTAACACGTGGCTGCCATTAACCTCAACATCTTCCCACACTGGTATCTCATCATCCTTACATTTATATAGTGCCGACTGGGATGGGACCTTTGAATCAGGGTGCTTCAGTTTCAGCATATCTAAAACACTCATATCTGTATCACTACTCATCTTCTCATCCGGATCTAGCACTCCTCCAACTCTCTCTGTCAACCATCTAACCGCAGGGCGTATCTTTCCCTGTAGCATCAATCTTGTGAATATTTTTACCACATTATCTCTATCATTGTCATTTTTCTTCATGCTTCTCAATGATTTATTGCTTCTCTAATCAACTGATCGAATTCATCTCTTTTCCACATATCCAGCCTTCGTATTAACAGTTGTCTAATATCTTGATCATTTTATCCCTTTGCAGTATTACAGCACTGAAAACAATAAGCCTATCTGATGGATAATTCCCAATGTATGTGTGTTTTACTTCTTCGCTCAAGGCATCTACATACCGTCTACCAACAGCTCCACCAGGAATGACGTAGAGCCTGTTCTGCAGGCTAATCACCTTTCTCCACCTCTCTCCCCATTCATCCAATGATTCTAGATTCTGCTCTCCTTCCAATTTTGCTCCATACGCCTTGGTCATAAGATTCTGTATCTTAATCAAGTCACAGCATGCTGTACTCTCTACCGGTTCTAATTGATGCCCATCACCAAAGATGCTCTTAACACTATTCATCTGTTTCGTATCATCTACTGACTCATCTTCATCTTCTCCTGGTTCTTCTTCAATGTTATTCTTGTCACTGGAATCCTCCTCATCCGTCCTTTTATCGTTTATCGTTACTCGAGGATAAGCACTTGGTATGGTATGCGGTAGCTTCGAGATTCGCGGTGGTTCCTTTGCCTGAGATTCTTGTCTCTTTCTTATTATATTCTGACACTGCCCATTCTGAAGCGGCAAACACGACACACATGGCCTCTTAGATCTCGCACACTTACATCTGATACACCTCGCTCTGCTTCCATTACAGGGGCAACACTTGCCCGCCATTTATCATTATTATTATTATTATTATTATATACATAGTTAATATTATATTATTACAGGACAATATATACAGACTACATTTTTTGGGTTAGAGAAAGGGTGGGTCCCAGTTTGTGAAGAGCTGTACAAACAGAAAATAGGGGTGTGGCTTGTCAAAACAGAACAGCTGTGTTTGAAAGAAACTGATTTAGTATGTTACAGTAATTACTATAATTATACTTACTTCTGCTGCTTGTAAAGCGTATATGAGTACATAACTAAATTTATTACAGGAAATACACGATATACAGACTACATATTATTTATCCTGGATCACATTACAAATATTAATTGTTTTTCTATCAGTTCCAAACAAGAAATGATTGATCTAATACAATGGAGGGTTACTATTGGTACATGGCACTGTTCCCGTAACAACAGGAAAGGATCAAAGAGGAAATATGACCATGAAGAAGTATCACACTCAGTGGATGAAAGGTGGATTGGATCACTGAGGTTATTACAAGCAATACTCACTGTAGCTGTCATATTATCTTGTTCACTTGTCATGATACTACTGTTACTATGTGGTGATGTGGAGATTAATCCTGGACCTATTAATATAGGTGAGGTTTGTTTATAATTGTGTAATAATGATTCAAATCATAAGTATTTATCTATCACTTTAGAATTAACTGCCAATAAAGCATTGAATATTCTTCAACAGAGTGGTTTTAATATACCAGAGAAATGGAACAGACTTGCTGGTATTATAGGTATCTCCATTAGTGAGAGAAAGAGGTTAAAAGAAGAGGCCCAGACAACACAGGACTATCACTTTGCTTTAGAACAAGCATTGGATTCTTGGATATCAAACACACCACAGTCATCATGGGAGGGATTATTATCAGCAGTTGAACAGTGTGAAACTGATGAGAATGTTGTGTCTACACTGAGAAAACTATTGGATTTTGATAATCAGCAGAAGTCGAATGTATCTTCTTTACTGGACTCATCTCATCACAGTAAGATACTATATAAACACTAAACACTAAGTATTTTGGTGATGTACAATGTTGACATGATATAATATGTATCTCTATATATAGCAAGTAGTGCTTCAGCTCTAAAGCCTGTGTAAGCAAATTTTTTCTTCTTAGAAATAGCTGCTTTCCTCTTGCTGGTCATAGCTTGACTAAATGTACTTTTAAATGCCACATCAGTTAATTGATTAATGATTGTAAATTATGAGTACACAATCATGTAAACATGTTATATAGACTAATCCCTTTAGAAATCATCAGACTCTACAGGCCATAAAAACAAATTCCCATATCTGCATAAGCTATGATAGTTCATTTCATTGTACACATTCAGTACTTAATTTACCATTGAGTGTGAAATGATTTCTACATGTAAGAGAAATGTTTCACCTTTATAATACTGATATAATTATTATACTTATGCTCAACATTGATCTCCATTTAGCCTCTACATCTGAAGAACCACAATCTATAGATGATTCATGTACACAAGTATCTAGTGTACCATTTCAGACCACACCATTTAATGTACTGAAGAGAAATTTCTCTGAAATACTTGATGTGGTTACTGACCCAAATAGACTTGCTAATGATTTGTGGAGTGTTGATCTAATATCTAATGTTGTTAAAGATAATATCATATCTACTCCAAATCTTCCTCGTTATGAGAAGGCCAGTAAATTACTAAATGAAGTTCAAAGATCTCTTAAAGTCAATGAAAATCCAGAGACACTCATTTCTTTGTGTAGAGTATTAACCAATCAGAATAACTCAGTGATATCTATGATATGTAAAACTATGATGAAAGAATTAGGTAAGGAATTAAAATATTAATCGTTGTTACAAATTTATCAGATTCTAATATTCATTCATTCAACTGCTTATATGAAACAAATATGTATACATGTTTGCTTACCATACTCTCTTGTTACTTTCAGATATATCAATAGATGAATGTGAAGAGAATGACGGTGTAACAGTAGCAAAGAAAATATTAAGTACTGATGATCGAGAGAAATTACAAATACGAGTAGCCCAGATTACTATCCTGAAGGATTGGAAACATGTTGGACAACTACTAGGATTAGGTTCTGTTGTAGAAGAGATTGAATATAATAATCGTGATAGAATGTCAAGCTGTGTGTTGGAGATGTTGAATAAATGGTTGAGGAAAGACACAGGTTTCTCCACATATGAAGAAGGGCTACTGAAATTATCCACTACACTTGATATGGTAGGAGAAAATGCCTTAGCAAACCAACTGAAACAAGAATGTGGTAAGTGGAATAATCTACATAGTGTTTGAGAATATTTGATGATTCTTATAATGGATTTTAATAATGAATACAACAATTAGTTCAGCAGTGATATCTACATATGTAACAGAATCTTTGCTATGCTTTCTAGTATAGCGTACGTATAACTTATCAATAATTATGTTTGACCAGTGACCTGTGCATGTTCACATTTTGTCCATAATGGTTTGTGCAATTAATCATTTCAGCCATCTTATAAGAAAATAAATGTAACATATAATTTTTGAAGGCAAGTTGTTGCACAACCCAGATACCAATTTTGTTAGTGTCTTGCTGATAAACAGGCAGTTGATCTTAAGCATTTGGTGAAATAAAAAAAATCAAATTTCTCAAACAGTCACATGAATATATAGATATATGATACTTCAGTATCCTCTTATACTGAATGATACGTTTCATGACCCATTTCTGGTAATATCACTCATCTATTGTAATTATTTAATTATATGTTCCAGTTTTTTTGCGTTTACTCAAAATTCAAATAATATTGTACATAATAGGTTTTGCAAGGGTGTGTCACTCTATCTGCATAGTGTGAAATTGTTATGGCTGTATTCCTAACATAGTATATGATTCGTGTATATCACATTTAGCAACATAATTATATAGAGTAACCAAATTAACGTATCACTACCTTGTAAATGAGAAAAACATATTGTTTAAGGTCTGGTAATCCTCCTGTTCTGTTGAAGTGTGATAAAATAGACATCTCTTACATCCACTGGTAACGTGATCTTGGGAAAAAATTTATGAGGTTTGCAAATTTTGCCAACAATTGACATCATAAAATTAGCAAAAATGTCTACCTCGTAAAATTTACCTGCTATACAGTATACGATTTTTAAAGCACTATGACTTCACTAATTTTTAGGGACATGATTAGTCATGCATATAAGTCTCTTGATAAGTAATACAATGATTATATAATATACATGTATAAACTATATTGCTCCTTTATGATTATTTATTTAATTCATTGTTGCAATTTTCTATTAATGAACAATTGCTCATCTGCTGTGAAAGTGGCTGATAGAGTCACCAGCCACTTTCACAGTTTGCAAGTGGATGAGCATTGTTCATGAATGGAAGTAAATTCCAATCAATCACGAAGGAGCAAGGCCCCATTCTAGAAAGCTATAATCACTGTTCAAATGAGAGATCTCATAAAATGTATAACAAACATCACACAGGTGTGTCATTAGATGACTTATCATCTCAAGTCACCACTGATACTGAGAGATATGTTCAAGGATTGCGTGATTGGTATCTTCAAAATCCTGTAGTATATAATGACTTGTTAGATCAGCGTGTTGGTGGAGACAAGTTTGGACAACTAGGACTCATTAAGGGACATGGAGGATATCTTTCTGAACCAGAGGGGATGAAGAGATCATGGGATATGTTACGAGGAAAATTAGATAACATTATGAACGTATCAGAGAAAATAGACATACAAGATGTACTGAAACATAATGATGATAATAGTCCAATTAAAGTAGTAGTTGATGGACCTCCAGGTGTAGGAAAAACTACACTTTGTCAAAAACTATGTAACATGTGGGCTAAGAATGAACTGGAGAAATGTTCCTTTGATTTTGTCTTTCTTATTTCTCTCAGAGATGAGGAAGCATCATCAGCTAAAAACATATCTGATCTTGTTTCTTTATTTCATAGCGATGAAGAGATTTGTGATAATATGAGTAAAAAAATCAAGCAGATAAATGGCAAAGATATGTTACTAATATTTGATGGGTGGGATGAGTTTAAGAAAAGAGACCAAAACAGATCATTCATACTGGATATTTTTCAAGGAAGACAACTACACAAATGTAATGTACTAGTTACTTCACGTACATATGCTTCAGCAAAACTTCTTCAACTACACAGTGTTAATCGTCATGTTGAAGTATTAGGTTTTGAGAAAGAAGAGATTTTTTCATATGTTAGGAATGAGCTGACTGAAGAGAATGCTAAACAACTAATAAAGGAATTGGAGATTAGGGAAGATGTCTTGTCATTATGTTATATACCTTTTGTATGTTCCATGTTAGTGAGAGTTTATCAGCTGAGTGGCTTTATTCTTCCTAACACTTTGACTAAGTTTTACAAGAAATATGTTCTTTATGCTGTAAAGAGATCAATGAAAAAACAAAAATTTGATCCAGACACAGTTGAATCACTTGAGGAACTTGAAGAGGATCAAAAAAGAGCATTTGATGAACTTTGTTGTTGTGCTTATGAGAAGCTGCAAACACAAAATAATACCTTTAACAGAAAAGAAATACTATAGTTATCACATTCATTGCAGTGTGAACATTTCGGATTAATGAACTGTTACAAGATAGCAGACACCACTAAACATCAGTTTCTTCATCTAACCATTCAGGAGTTCCTGGCAGCATGGTGGATAACTCACCATGATGATCAAAAAATGCTGTTTATAGAACATTTCCATGGAACTCATTTTCGCATGACACTAAGATTTGTGGCAGGTCTGACTGAACTAAAAGATGACAGCTATCAAGAGTATTTCAGTAAAGAGGTAGACTTACAGTGTATATGGGAACCATTGTTTGGTTTTGACTCTCATCAGTACTCTATGTTTCATCAGAATCCACAATTGGTTCGTGATGACATAATCTCAAGTCTTCATGAACCCTATCATGATACAGATACTATACAATTGCTTCATCTAGTTTATGAGTCGCAAAACAAAACATTGTGTCAGATTTTTGTTTCATCCCTTAAAAGCTCCTCTCTCTGTGTAAATAGAGTGTATTCATCACAATTTGATTTATTGTGTTTGTCCTTTCTCCTGAAGAACTCAAACATCACTTTGAATTATCTCCATCATGAATATGTTCATGACAAGCTGAAACTTTCCAATGATGATTCAAACATGACTAATTGCATTGTAATGAAAGCAAAATATAATGATATCACATCAGTAATCAAGATACACCAATCATCATTGTGTCAGTACCTTCAAGAAAGTTATATTGATGTATTGTACATATCTGGTACCATACATCATGATTCAGTTGTGATCATGTTCTCACAGCTGTTTAAACTGCCTCTTCTGACTATTTTACATGTACACAATCCAAATTTCCTTTCTACTCAATCAGAAGATCATATTGATAATGAATTATTGGTGGAAATGGAGAAGGTATTGTCTACAAATCATACTATTAAAGAACTTTTAATTAATTTTTCACATTTGAAATTCAACTCATTAATAAATAGTTTACTTACTGGAGTAGAGAGAAATGATACAATCCAGTCCTTTTCACTATCATCAGCCTCTACTCATACTAAGTCATTACAAATTGAAGAGCTATTGAAAAACAATCAAACCTTACAAGCTGTTAAACTGAATATACATATTAAAGGAATACTCCCATCTCTATGTATCATACCAGTTAATGAATCTCTTACAGCACTAAATATCAGTAATGATAATATTTATAGCCTAAGTGCGAGTGATACAGTACATGATATCATAACATATCCTGTAAAGAAAACAGAAACTTTGTCGCCTGGATTAGAAAATATTGGAAGAAATATTACTAACTTGAAAAGTCTATCAATATATATACCATTGATGTCATTCATTATCTGTTTAGATTCTAACCCTTTTCTACAACATCTGGATATAGTACTAGAGAGAGAAGAAAGTCTTATTGAACTATTTAACATTCTCTCCAGTAACAAAACTGTCATAGCTCTAAAAATAAAGTATAACATTGGTTTGTTTCATGATGAAGTGGGAAAATCTCTTCAATTGATGTTGTCATTGAACAAATCACTACAATGTCTGGAGATCAAAAGCAAAGCATTCAATTGTACATTACTTATCAAATACCTGACTACTGGTCTGAGAGCAAACAATACACTACTAGAACTGAATGTAGACATTATATTATCAGAAAATATTAAATTTAAGGAATTTTTTGAAGCTACTGATAATCTAAAATCACTGACAATGATATTTTACGAACCGTCAGTCTCAGAACTGGTATGGACATCATTTTATCATGAGGAGATTGTTCCTCATGTTACAAATATGTTGAAAAGAAATGAAGACATGAAGTTCCTGAAAGTTACATACTGGCTACATACAGTACCTAAAGTTACCTATAAAGACTGGATACCAATGATAAAAACATTCTGGGAAACTGTGTTACTACATCCATCATTATGCTATATTAGGATTCAAAAATCATCTATTATGATAGACATACTAAATGATATGAAGAAAACACTGATTACTCAACGTAAAGAAAAGAAACTTGGTCCACATCCATTAGTAGAAGTAAGAGGCGGTCTGTCATTTGAAAAGTAAAAGAAATTTCTATAAATAATAATACACATTACTAACAATATAACAATATTTTTTTCTGTTTACATATAATTATTATAAGTGTATTTTGTAATTATGTTGTTAGTGTTTATCTAAACTGAGATCTCAACTCTACTGTTACATCATGAATCTCTACATCAACTATAAGAGGAAGAATTTGAAGTTTTGTGAATAGTAATTAGTTGTAGGTACATAAAGGACATTACCTGAACACAAGTGTGCATACATGTATGCATGCAATATGTGAAGAGAGTGTGTGTGTGTGCTTGTGTGTGCATACATATATGTGTGTGTGTGTGCATGTATGGATGTGTATGTATATATGTATGTATGTATGCGACTATGAGTGTATGTATGTATGTATGTATGTATGTATGTATGTGTGCGACTATGTGTGTATGCGACTATGTGTGTATGTATGTATGTACACACACGACTATGTGTGCATGTATGTATACGTGTATGTATACGTGTATGTATGTATGTATGTATGCGACTATGACTGTATGTAACTATGTACACATGTATTTATGTATGTATGTAAGTATGTAAGTATGTAATTATGTAATTATGCAACTATGTGTGTATGTATATATGCGTGTATGTATGTATGTATGTCTGTATGTATGTACATGTATGCGACTACGTGTGTACGGTCGTAAATATCTATGTATGTATGTATGTATGCGACTGTGTGTGTATGTATGTATGTGTGTATGCAACTATGTGTTTATGTATGTATGCGAATATGTGTGTATGTATGTATTTACAGTGTATGTATATATGTATGTAAGCTAGTATAGGTATGTATGTATGTATGCGACTATGTGTGTATGTATGTATGTATGCATGTATGTGTGTATGTATGTATGTACATAGGTATGTATGTATGTAAGCGAGTATAAGTATGTATGTATGTATGCGACTATGTATGTATGTATGTATGTATGTATGTACATGTACTGTATGTATGTATTTATGCGACTATGTTTGTATGTATGTACAATGTATGTATGCAACTGTGGGTATGTATGTATGTGTGTATGTATGTAACTGTGAGTATGTATCTATGTTTGTATGTATGTATGTAGGTATGTATGTATGTACGCGAGTATATGTATGTATGTATGTATGCGACTATGTGTGTATGTATGTATGCGTGTATGTATGTTGATGTATGTATGTTGATGTATGTATGTATGTATGTATTTGACGATGCATGTATGTATGTGACTATGTGTGTATGTATGTATGTATGTACGCATGTATGTATGTAAGTACGCATGTATGTATGTATGTATGCATGTATCATGATGTATGTATGTATGTACATGTATGTATGCGACTATGCGTGCATTTATGTATGTATATTTGTATACACATGTATTTATGTAGGAATGTATGCGTGACTATGTGTGTACTGTATGTATGTATGCGTGTATGCACGTATGTGTGTATGTATGTATGTATGTATGTATGTATTGGTAATAAGGTATTGGGGGTCAAAGACTACCTAATGGTTGGTGGATTACCCTACACCCTCCTCTGCCTTCTAGCTTCTAATCTCTCTTTGTTTCTGAAGCTTTCTTTATGTTTTAATCAAAGCTGTTACTTATATATACAAATTTTTAATGATTACATTTGGACACGAGTGTGCAATGAACAATCTGGCCTTGGGAACAAGAGATGGGGGATTAAAGAAACCTTTCACCTCTGTTCAGCTCACTTATACAGACATACATGGAAAAACATACATATATACATGCATACATACATACATACATACATACATACATACATACATACATACATACATACATACGTACATACATCCGTACATATATGTGCTTACATACATAAATACATACATACAATCATTCATACATACAATGTACATGTACATTCACTCAAACTGACATAGTCGCATACATACATACGTAAATACATACATACATGCACATACATACATACATACATACATACATACATACATACATACATACATACATACATACATACATGCACATACATACATGCATACATGTGACTGTCTACGCGAAAACCAAGCTTTGGTGACAAAATTTCAAAATTGATTTTTTGTCTTTCCTAAATAGAGCATTAAATTAGCTCTAGAATGATAAATTATACATCCCAATCATGTAAAAGATAAAACTACAGTGACTGAGTTAACCATGGCAGTCACGAATACTTTATTCGGAGAAAAACGCAATTAAATTAATTTTTTAACCATTAAAATTAATGATTAGCAATTTATTTAGCAGTCGCTAGCAAAGCACAGAAAGGTCTCTAAGACTACACGATAATTACTTCAGTGATGAAAATATCACTATATCAATATTATCGCACATTCTTAGTACATACATACATGCACCTACATACATGCATACATATATACATGTATGATGTATACTTACATAATTACATTACATACATACATACATACGTACATACATACATTTACATAAGAATACATACTTACACACAGAAATGTTGAGAAAGTATACAAGATGTAGCAGCTTATGGAAGTATCGCACATATATCAATCAATAGTAAATAGAGTATTAACAAGTGCCACAGTATAAGTATAGGAATAGTCTGCTAGCTGCCAGAAACCCACCAGAATCCATCACAGAGCACCAAATCTTCACAATTTTCCTGGAGGGTAGGGGCATGACCCCAGACCCCTCTAGGCATTTCGCCTCCTACACCAATACAATCTTCCCCCCACGCAAGAAAAATCCTGGCATGTACAGATACAACATGGATTATACATGCTTACATTACATACACACAAGCATACATACATAAATACAAATATACAGACATACATACATACATATAAATACATCAATGTACATGTACGCATGTACCTTTATGTGTCATACATACATATATACAATGTAGATATACAGGTACATGTACATTCCATCATGTACACACATACATATTACATACATACATGTAATACCAGTGCTTTTTATAAGCTCATATGGTGCACCATTGACCCTTTATTTCGCGTTGGTCAGTTCTCTCTTTGAAACAGATGATACAGATAATTATGAGTATTTAGTCAATAACAGCATTAAGTCTTTGTTAATTGGCTCAAGAAGTATTCTCAATGGCAAACAGACCAATTTGGCCCATGCTTCAAAATGTATAAAAAAATCCGCTTGCCATATAAGTAAGTTTACATGATGTAATATACACAGTATCATAATAATCAGATAATCTGCTTATCACTCGAAAGTTCATAATACTATTGAGGATTACCAAAATTGAAAGGTAGAAATGTATGTGAGTAAATTGACAATGCTATTGAGGAGTGTAGTAAGTACCATAAGTACATGTACATGTACATGTATATTGTACATGTGTACTTGTAAATTGATAATGCTATTGAGGAGTGTAGTAAGTACCATAAGTACATGTACATGTACATGTATATTGTACATGTGTACTTGTAAATTGATAATGCTATTGAGGAGTGTAGTAAGTACCATAAGTACATGTACATGTATATTGTACATGTGTACTTGTAAATTGACAATGCTATTGAGGAGTGTAGTAAGTACCATAAGTACATGTACATGTATATTGTACATGTGTACTTGTAAATTGACAATGCTATTGAGGAGTGTAGTAAGTACCATAAGTACATGTACATGTATATTGTACATGTGTACTTGTAAATTGACAATGCTATTGAGGAGTGTAGTAATTACCATAAGTACATGTACAGTAATACCACACAACACAAATCATACATGTACAGTATACATTTACTATATATCAATAACATATCACCATAGAGTACAGTAATTACTGAGTAGTTTCATAATCGTAGTTTTAACAGTAATTGTTTACTTGTCAATTGAACACCACAGTAGTGAGACAGTAATTACTATACTATACTGATAGTAGAACTAAGGTTATTATTGTTACTGTATGATGAATTTTTATTGACACATATACTGTATTACACATGAACATGTGTACATATATTTACTATTATTTGGAATAAATTTTTGGGAGAGTGGGATTGTTCTAGGATTTATGCATTAATCACTGACATGTATATACATGTACATGTACTAATCACTGATATTGTATATACATGTACAGACTGATATTGTATGTACATGTACATGTACTAATCACTGATATTGAATGTACATGTACTAATCACTGATATTGTATATACATGTACAGACTGATATTGTATGTACATGTACATGTATTAATCACTGATATTGGATGTACAAGTACATGTACTAATCACTGATATTGTATATACATGTACATGTACATGTACTAATCACTGATATTGGATGTACATGTACATGTACGAATCACTGATATTGTATATACGTGTACAGACTGATATTGTATGTAAATGTACATGTACTAACCACTGATATTGTATGTACAAGTACATGTACTAATCACTGATATTGTATATACATGTACATGTACTAATCACTGATATTGTATGTATGTGTACATGTACTAATCACTGATATTGTATGTACACGTACATGTACTAATCACTGATATTGTATGAACATGTACATGTACTAATTACTGATATTGTATGTACACGTACATGTACTAATCACTGATATTGTATGTATGTGTACATGTACTAATCACTGATATTGTATGTACATGTACATGCATTAATCACTGATATTGTATGAACATGTACATGTACTAATCACTGATATTGTATGTACATGTACATGTATCAATCACTGATATTGTATGAACATGTACATGTACTAATCACTGATATTGTATGTATGTGTACATGTACTAATCACTGATATTGTATGCACATGTACATGCATTAATCACTGATATTGTATGAACATGTACATGTACTAATCACTGATATTGTATGTACATGTACATGTATCAATCACTGATATTGTATGAACATGTACATGTACTAATCACTGATATTGTATGTACATGTACATGTACTAATCACTGATATTGTATGTACATGTACATGTACTAATCACTGATATTTACTGAATGCCCATGTACATTAAATAACAGAATAGGTCATGCTTTACAGTTGGGCATAAAGGTGGGCATGTTCCCTGCCACACAAATCACATTTCTATTTGACATATTTTCTATCTCGCTGGATTTCATACAGTGGAGGGACCTGATAAGGAAGGATATCCCCCTCCCCCCCCTAGATGTCAGGCCTAATGGAGGTCAAACGTATTTCAACATGCAACAATATCTCAGCTACAAGCCTTACGGGAACCCAGAAGCCATCAAAAGTAACTTCAGAGAGCCACTTTTTTGAATAGCATAGCCCATCACTCAGTGTATGGTACTATATTAAATACATGTACTGTATAATACATGATACACTTAGTGTACTAGAGAGGAACTGTATACCCCAGACTAGAGTGATTATAATGGATGTTTTAACATGATACTTAGACTTAAAAGTATTGTGTCTCTGATATAAGTTTGTTTAGCATCAACTACAAGAACGAACTATTACGAATTTACGAAAACTGACTTAAAAAACCAATGACAATTCTATTTATACTATACATATGAATATTAATAAACTTAATAATAATTACATCGATTATTCATACACCACATTTCCTCCCTCCCATACACAGAAGAAAATGAAACACATTAAATACAAAAAAAAAACATTAGTACAACTTATTTGGAGTACCTGTCTGGAGGTCTCCGAATTCTATGGGGGTATCGACGAGTACTCTGAGATATTGGAGGTTCGACAGAATTATATGTAGATACAGCAGAAGACTCCTGTACATTTTTCGGAACAATAACTCTAATACCTGTCATTAAGCATCCGGCTTCAATGGTTAGATTATCCTTACGATAAAAATAAGGTTTCAGTTCTGGAGGAATTTTGTCTGGCCAATCATTTTGAAGGTACATAATTACTTTAGATAATACTGAATCAGTTTCTGTAGCTTGTTTTAGATCTTGAGCAGTGATTGGAAGGATATTTATCTGTTGAATATTAAACATAGATGATTTTGATGTAGGAGGATTTGTATCAGCATTTGTAAGAGGCAAGCGAGAAAAACAATCTGCATTTGCGTGTTCTGAAGTAGTTCGAAATTCAATGTCATATTGGTAAGCAGAAAGAAACATGGCCCACCTCTGGATTCTGGCAGCTGCTAGTGTTGGCAGTGCTTTACTTAGAGAAGAATTGTGGACAATGGCTTGTGGTCTGTTACCAAGGTAAATTTTTGGCCGTATAAATAGGTATGAAAGCGTTTAACACCAATACTTCTGTAGAAGCTAATTTCTTTTTCAATTCTGTAAAAGCTTTTTCACACTCGTTTTCCCATTTCCATGGTTGATCCTTGCACAATAATCGATTTAACGGTGCCGCTATCGTAGAGAGATTTTTTATAAATTTACAATAATAAGTTACTAACCCCAAAAAGGATCGTAATTCTGGTACGTTTCTTGGTCTTGGTGATTGCAAAATGGCTTCTACTTTCTTTGGAGTGGCATGTAGACCTTCTGAGTCAATAATATAGTCAAGATATTCAACAGACGGTTGCATTAATAAACATTTTTCTTTCTTTAGCCTTAGACCATACTCAGACAATCGTTTAAAAAACACTTTCCAGATTTTCTAAGTGTTCCTCATCACTGTTACCTGTAACTAAGATATCATCAATATATACAACTACTTTTGGCAATCCTTGCAATAGTTTCTCCATTATTTGTTGAAATACAGCAGGAGCTGAGGCTACCCCATATGGCAATCGGTTATATCTGTATAATCCTTTGTGCGTGTTTATCGTTACATATTTTCGAGAATCGGGCTCCAACAAAACTTGCTGATAGGCCTGAGAGAGGTCAAGTTTGGAGAACTTCTTTCCTCCCGCTAATGTTGAGAACAAGTCCTCTGTTTTTGGTACTGAAAACTGATCAACCAATAACGAGGGATTTATAGTTACTTTATAATCTCCACAGATACGGATGGAGCCATCAGGCTTGGGTACTGGGACGATAGGTGCTGCCCAATCAGAATAATTAACTTTTTCAATAACACCCAATTTTAACAATTGTTCAATATCTTGTTCAACTGCTCCTCTGAGAGCATACGGTAAACTTCGAGGTTTAAAAAATTTTGCTGTGCCTTGGATTGAAGAACTAATTTAGCTTTAATATCTTTCAATGTACCCAACTCCGGTTTAAAAATATCGGTATATCTTGAGAGCAATTGTAGTAATTCCGTTGAAACAATTTTTATTATATTCCAGTTTAACCTTATTTCTTTTAGCCAGTTTCGACCGAAAAGTGGAAATCCGTTTCCTTTTAAAACTATTAGGGGTAATTCACAAACTTGATCCTGGTATTTTACTGTAACCTGTATTTGACCCAATACTTCCATCTTTTCTCCAGTGTAGGTTTTTAATTTTACATCAGTCTTAGCTAACTTGCAATTTTTAAAACACTGTTTGTATGTGTTCTCTGAAACGATTGAGACTGATGCCCCTGTATCAACTTCCATGTTCAACGTGATTCCATTTACATTAGGTTTAACTAAGATACATCCATTCAAGTTGTCCTCTACCATACGGATGGTAAACATCGACATTGCAGAGTCTTGTCCTTCTTCTTCTATGTGCTTTGTTGATTGAAATGACTTCTTGCCATTATTTTGTCTGCTACCAGTCTCTTGACCTTTACACATACGTGCAATATGACATCTTTTACCACAATTTCTACAGTCCTTTGACTTGTAAAAACATTTCTCAGGAGAATGTCCAACCTTCCCACACCTATAACAAGGCTTCTGTTGTGTCTGTGGTTTCTGAGGTGACCTTTGAAGTCTGTGTGCGACTTGTGTCGTTTCTTGACCCTTCTTTGCAATCTGCAATTCTGTTGCTTGCACGGTTACAAGTTCCATGCTTACAGCTATTTCCAAAGCCTTCTTCGTGTCCAACTCCTCTTCGGACAACAACCTTCTTTGGATAGATTCGTTTTTAATCCCACAAACCAATCGATCTCGTAGTGCTTCTTCGAGATACTTTTTAAAGTCACATCCTTCAGCCAACTTTCTCAACTCCGCTACGTACTGGGATACAGTCTCACCTTCCCTCTGTGTTCGTCGGTGAAATTTGAACCTTTCAGCTATTACCAATGGCTTTGGCTTTAAATGGACTCTCATCGTCTTTACCAACTCGTCAAACGATTTTTGCGCTGGTTTTTCAGGAGTCGTTAGATTCCTCAATAGTGCATACGCTTTTGCACCAATGACGGTTAGGAGAACGGCAACTTTCTTGCTATCTTCCCGGACCTCGTTAGCCAAAAAGAATTGCTCCAATCTTTCCGTATATAACTCCCAGTCATCTGCACCCACTTCAAATTGTTCCACTTGTCCTAAACTGTTAGTTAACATTTTATCCGGACCTCGTTGCCAGTTATTGTGTCTCTGATATAAAGTTGTTTAGCATCAACTACAAGAACGAACTATTACGAATTTACGAAAACTGACTTAAAAAACCAATGATAATTCTATTTATACTATACATATGAATATTAATAAACTTAATAATAATTACATCGATTATTCATACACCACAAAAAGTTTTTGGGTAAAAATCGGGTTAAATGGTGACAAGGTTTTTCAAGTTCTTTTTGCATTGTTATTAAATTTAAATATAACAATTTGAGTAATTTTGGGTTACAATTAATTTTTCACAGTAAATTAAATAATTTAGTCCATGCCCATAATTTTGAGCACATGGTCAAAATGAAATAGTGCTTTGGGAGTGTTTGTTAGGCTTTTCTAAGTAGCGATTGAGTTAGAAAAGAGTGCTAGACATCTATTCTTCAACAGAAGATGTTAAATTTTTTAACTAATTCCGGGAGAAAACGGGTTAAACCCGAAAACTTTTAAGCCTATCCAGTAACACCAAAACATCAGATATGTTAACAGTTAAGATTGTTAAATACAATTTACATGTATGACACTGCTTGAATATTATCAATAATAATGTTTCAATGAATGACAGAAACATGACAAAGTCTATGGAGGAAAATATTCTATCCATCATCGTGTGCAAGCAGCTATAGAGTGGTTGGCTGTCTGTCTGTCAGAATACAGGGAATTGAAACCGTTGACACAAGTACATTCTCTTATCCAAATCACACACATAAGCACGCATATATTAAAATTGAATAATTATAACAAAAAATATGATACCTAGCTCTGATATCAATTCACAACAGTAGAAGGTTTGTAGTAAACACTTGAACATTTATCAGATAATCTATGTCACATTTATGAAGCACACGTTCACTTTTGTACAAGCATATGACACAAACTATATATAAGCAACTTAACTAACAATAAGAACCTTTATAACATCTGTGTATTCAGAGAAGAGCAAGCCTGGAGTTACAAATGTACATGAAAATTCATGTATCTCACATGATACAACAGGTATAGGCACGAATCATAATTGACAAACAAACACAACAAACAAACACAATGACTTAGAAAATTATATACATAATTATAATTATATATATATATAATATAAATTAATAAATTACCACAAGCACTTAGAAATAGCCACAGGAGATTCAAGAACTACAGTGCTTTATAAAATCTAACAGCTGCAATGGTTTAGAACATTTAGAAACAGCCACAATGACTTACAAAAATTTAGTATATGTAACTCATTGAATTATAGAATAGATCGTGGTTTGCAGATAGGCAAATACATGTAGATGGGCAAGTCCCCTGCCACCCAAATTACATTTGTAGTTTGCACATTTTCTCACACACACACCAGGATTTCCTACTGTGGGGTGGGGGTGGTCTGGTAAAATAGGATATCCTCCCCACCCCACCCCCCAATACATCATTTCAAGCATAAATGTAGTCCAAATATAGGGCTGGGACGATTAATCGATTAATCAATTAATCAATCGATATTAAAAATTCTTCTGATTATCGATTATAAGTCTGTGATAAAGATTATGCTAATTATTCCAAAAGACATATTTTTAAAGCATGTTACGGCAAAAAATGTACAATATGGAAGCGATAGGAAGCCTTTTTGATCATCAAATGGGAGGGGTTTCCTGTATTAATTGGCCTAATTACTTCCGCTGATTTTAATCGATTATCAATCGACTTGAAGTTAGTGATAATCGATTTCATACAATAATATCTTAGCTACAAGCCCCCTGAACCCACCAAAAGCAACTTTAGAGAGCCTAAATTAAAAACTTTCCTCAGTTGAGAAGCATATTCCTCAACACTGCAACTTACCCTCACAGGAGCATTGTGATTTGCATGATAGATTCTTTAATCTTCCTCATATCAAAACACTCCACTTAGGTATGACAATGGTTAATAATAAATTATATATTACTACTGCATTATACTACACTAAACTATAAGTATAGTGTAAAATAAGAGAGAACAAGAAACACAGGGAATTGACTATTAAGTACAGTAGTATCACACTAGTATATATAAACTATGGGACCCTATAATTAAAAATAAGGTACAAGAATATTACTATGTTACTGTAAGTGACTTTAATCATAGAAATTCAATTTGATACACTCCACCTCAAATACAATTATATACTGGGGTATCTTTGCCCCTATAATTAATACCAGTTTAAGTGAAGTTTAGGTATCATAATTAATATAATATTACAGGTCACATTAGTAAGGGTGTGGTATGTGAACCATAGGACAAGCTACCTATGTTAGGATGTTATGTTAAAATATTTAAAAACCTTATCCTTCCATGACAGAGGTAACTATCCTCTATAGTACTATATATGATTCAATGGACAATACTCTTGTCACTATGGAATATATTAATTACATAACCTAAACTGTATTTATACATTAATAATCATATATTATTACAATCACCTGATGTTCAGAGGTGTGTAAATGTAACAGTTCTTCTCTTATAATAGTTCAATTCTCTTTATCAACAGTAACTTCACTTCTGAGAGAAAAGTAGAAGAAATAGTGTATCAGTTTCATTAGTACCCTGTATCAAAAATGGTTCACAATATTACACAAGGCCTTGTGTTTCTTTGTGTTGTGTAAGTGTGTTGTATTGTGAAGATGATGTGTTTCTTTTAGCGCTATCAAAAAAATGTAATACATAAGTTGTGTTGTATTTCACCAATCAGTTTTTAGAATTTTATCACAACGCAAAGCAATTAAGGCTTCCATCATATTGTAAACCAGCTGTTAGTGATATCAATATTTGATAATATACATACACATTTATTAATTTATCCCTTTCAGATTAAAAACACAGGAAGCTGTGTGAAATTATATATATTTAAATGAGTGTGACAAAATAGAATAGAGGAGTGGTAGAACTATGTATTGATACTTTGAGCAGTAATCAATACCAATAAAGTATCAACATAGCTCATCACTCAGTGTATGGTACCATATTAAATACTGTATAATACATGATACACTTAGTGTACTAGAGAGGAACTGTATACCCCAGACTAGAGTTATTATAATGGATGTTTTAACACCTAGAGGACTGAGCTTCCCATTTCCAACACTGGCGTCTCTGCTGCATACATTTTGGGCACCGTTCACTTTCTCTATCCCAAACTTGGCTCCTTTTTCGACATGGAGTACTACATCTGCCAATTTGCTAACCGGGACTCAAAAGTCCCCAAGCACTTCGTAGAATTAAATGAAATGCAATGCTCTCCCTATATTGACTGGAACTGGGGAAAACAAAATGACCCCACTGCATGTAGACATCAGCTACACCCACGATTTCAGGTTTTACAGCAAGGGAAATGCCTCACTACGCACTGGATCGCGTGGGCCAGGTCCACTGAACCCTCAATTGCGTTGACGGCGAGGGGGCTGTGCCCACTTCGAACCCCCATTAACGGAGGGACACCACCCTTTAAAATCCACCAACCCCCCCCCCCCCCATACTTGTTATTTAGGCAAAACAGCAGCCAAAAACCATCAAGATTTTTAGCTTTTTTTTCATGGTTTTGTTCATGCACCAAGCATTTCTAGTGTTTCGTAATGGTAGTAACACAATCCGAACCGCATAGGGGTCAAATGGCACATATATCAGTTCTCTAAGGGTTAATTAAGATAATGATATAACTAATATTATATAATTATAACTTACTATATTATAAGCAACATAATTATTATAATATAAACCTGATTCAGTCAGAGAGAAAATTCTTGATATCACGTATTTCTTGGTCCAGTGAACAAGTTGTTTTAACTAAAATAATAATTCTTGATTTTTAAATTGATACTAATAAATAGAATATATATGGTATCCGACCCTGGAAAATATATGTACCTGCAAGTATTACTGAGAGATCTGTATCACTGATAAATTTCAGTAAGTTGTTTGTGTATTTTTAATACAGTACTATTTTATCACATGTGGATAGATATTAATATACACTGATGTATTTAGTATTAAATTTGTTGATACATTCTGGATCATTATATAGTTGATATGAACACATAATAAGGTCTTTATATGGAACAGTTTAGTTTGATTGAAGGATTAATAATTTCATTTCATATGTGTGGTATTACATAACCAATCTAGATGATGTGCTCCACTAATTCATCATCATAATTAGTATAATATGTAAATTATGTAGTCACTAGTAATAATAGAATAATGATAAGAGAAGTGTAAACCATTTAAAAGCATCCTAAGGATGTTTCTCTTATAAACAATAATGTATTATTATCCTCACACACACAAACTGGAGATAGGATATTGTATTTACTTACTGAGTTTGTAATCTTTCCTAACATTATTATACATTCTCACTGGTTCAAATGTGATATGATTAGTACACTTGGGAACAACATTTGGAAATACCTTTAGAATCTGAAGTGTTGTTTTCCTATTAATTACAAGTATTGATATATATTGACTGGTATATAATGTACATGTCATAATAAAGTATGATAATAAAGTATAATGTAATTTAATCCTATATTTAAATTCCATATTAATTATGTACATCCTGTGGCATGTTATTATAATCACCACATCAAAGTACATGTATACGCTAATTACTATGTCTAGTAATTATGCATTAATTACATCTAACCATTGACTGTATGTCTACTATTATTCATGTATCTACACAGTATATCCAGCCTGTATGTCTTTAATTTTGGTTCTGATCATATAAAATCCACTTCTTGTATGTCTCTATAAATGTTCAGTGTACATGTATGTTACTTTTATGGTACGAGGATAATCTGGGAAGGCCTAAACACGGGAACTTATGAGAGTTCAATGCAGACATTGAGGATGACTAGTCCTCATATATAGAACAGATGAATCACGCAAATGACATCAGCTGATGATGGGAAGAAGAGATCTATTTTACTGGGTTCATATGGAGCACCAATCTAAACCGTAATCAGGAACATAGTATCACCCAGAACAACCAATCTCAACTTTCATATCAATAAATTGCTGAGCACTTACCAACAACTGAGACTTATCACCTTGTTGACAGTACGTATGAGGCATATACTTTGTTCAACATCAGAGACCAGATAACTGAACCACTATGTGTCACAGTATTCCTGGATGATCATCCAGGTTGATACAGAAGCTTCCATCTCCCATCATCAGTTACACAAAGGGTTGAAGATTTATATATGCCACCCTAGCAGGTGGACATACATTTACTTAACTTGATGACGTTCATCTGTTATTTATACAACTATATATAACTCTACATAGCTAATATACCATTAATTTTATGACAGGAAGTTCACCATCAAGCTATTGCTATTTTGCGTAAAGTGAGAAGAAGGGTGTGGCTCGTCAAAATAGAGCTAGAGGAGCTTTTTAGCTGACCGCTTGGAAGGAAACTAATTTCGTATATTACTATATACATACTTCTGTTGTTATGTAACTATATACGAATACATTTCTAATTTTATTACAGGAAATCCAAAATATATACAGTACTGAAAAGAAAGGGCGAGTGCAATTACAAACAAGAAGGTGTGGCTCGTCAAAGAGCTGACCGCTTGAAAGGTATGTTACTAAATACGTACTTTTGCTGTTTATAATTTATGTTAGTGATTTAACTAATTGTATTACAGGAAGTGCATAATATACAAACTACACATTTTTTTGCAAAGAGATAGGGAGAGTCCAAGTCCGTACAATTGTACAAACAGAAAAGAAGGGCGTGGATCGTAAAAACAGAAGAGCTATATTTCAAGGGAAAGTCATTTAGTATGTTGCTATAGACGTTTTTCTGTTGTTCATACAACTATATATGACTCTACATCGCTAATATACTATTAATTTTATTACAGGAAGTTAACAGTCAGGCTATTGCTATTTTGCGTCAAGGGTCTCGTCAAAACAGAGCTTTTTAGTTAACTGCTTGGAAGGAAACTGATTTTTGTATGTTACTATATACATATTTCTGTTGCTATATAACTATATATGAGTACATTTCTAATTTTATTACAGGAAATCCACAATATATAGACTACTGAAAAGAAAGGGCGAGTGCAAACAAGAAGGTGTGGCTCGTCAAAAATAGAAGAGCTGACCGCTTGGAAGGAGATTGATTTGGTATGTTACTATAATACGTATTTCTGGTGCTTATATAACTATAATTCATGTTAGTGCTTAACTAATTGTATTACAGGAAGTGCACAATATACAAACTACAAAGTTTTTGCTAAGAGAAAGGGTCAGTACAAACAGAAAAGAAGGGCGTGGCTTGTAATAACAAAAGAGCTAAACTGAGTTGGTATGTCGTTATATGTACTTACCTCTGCTGTTTATATGACTATATTTACATATTTAACATTATATCAACTGTATTACAGGACAATATACAGACTACATTTTATTTGTACAGAAAAAAAGCGGGTCAAAATCTGCGCCAACAGAAAATAAAGGTTTGGCTCGTCAAAACAGTTAGGAAGGAAACTGATTTGGTATGTTGTACTAATTACTATATTGGTACCTCTGTTGCTTGTAAAGCGTATATGAGTACATAACTAAATTTATTACAGGAAGTACACAATATACAGACTACACATTATTTGTAAAGAAAAAGGGAGGGTCCAATCCGTGCCACAGAGAAGAAGGGCGTGGCTCATCAAACAGAGGAACTATATACATTATAACTGATCGTTTGAAAGGAAACTCATTTGGTACGTTACTACATACAAACTTCTGCTGCTTATATAACTATATCATTAATTTTATTACAGGAAGCCAGAATACATATTGTTTGTAAAGAAAAGGGCGGTCCCAGCCACACAAACGAAGAACAAGGGTGTAGCTTGTCAAAAGAGCAATTAGTATAATTTGGAAGAAACTGATTTGGTATGTTACCAGGGGCGTAGCGAGGATTTTAGAAAAGTGGGGGCAAAGAAGAAAAAAATGCACGCGAAGCGTGGCAAAATTTTTTGGCATCTAAAGCCACGCCCACTAATTAACTACATACATGTACGTGTGTGATGGTAATGTTTATCACCTGGGTGTGGCTGCTCAAAAGTTATTACTAACTCGAGGAGCACGCTTGCTCACATTTATTGAAAGTTTTGTTACTCACGTAGGAAAGAGCTTTATAGTTATCCTCTCTACAATGTTTCCAAGTTAAAAGACTACTAAACATCATCTTTCAGTGCTGGAATTACCGTAAGGAGTGAAATATAACGCAATTTTATAATTTTTAATTTACCAAGTGACAACTCTCACGTTTCAGAAAAAAAAGGGGTGGCAAATGCCCCCCCTGCCCCCCTCTGGCTACGCCACTGGTTACATTTTACATTCCTACATAGATATGTATATTTTACTAGAGGAAGTACACAGCCTAGGGTTTTATTGGCCAGCCTGTATTTGGGAGGGCAATTAGACTACACAACCATTTCATTTAGGCTCGTGTAGCCAGACCCAACCCTCTGCTATGTGACGAGAAGGGTCTGATCAACCCACTGTACTAGCGTTCATCAAGACTTTAGCCAGATGTTGGGCTACTTTAGTGGGTTACAAACTGCTTATAATATTCATAACAAAATAAGCTATATTCATAACTACACTTTCCCAGTAATCCAGCTATATGAATATCATTACTATTGTTATGAATTCAATTACCAGTTTGCCAGATGCTCTTGATGAATGCTAGTGCAGTGAGTTGAGCAGACCCGGCTTTCCTGTCACATAGCAAAGGGTTGGGTCTGGCAACTCGAGACTACTATTCATTGGGAGTTTCTTAATAGTAGGCTTTAACCTACACAGAGATTTTGATCTTAATTACTTCTTAAAATATTGTATATAATAATATTAAAATAAATTATATACTTACAGGATAAATAATAATGATAATTATGTTGGAAATATAATTGTTTTCCCGACAACTTTTGTTTCTTTTCAGTAAATACCACTGAGATCACTTCTATAACGCCATATTAAATGAATAGGGTGGCCCAGGTCAATTGTTACGAGTATTATTAATTACTACACCCATTATGAAAAATTAATTAGCTATAATGTTCGGCTCGCTCGACATGCCATTTTGTTTAAGCCTACCCTATTCATTCTTCCTGAAACGATCACTTCTATTAATAAACCACACCCAATCCTAACAATGATTTTATGCATGGTCAGTTTCATCCACAAACACCCACATATTCATGTACTGTCAGTTTTAGTCTGGTGGGCCAGCCCCTTCACATAGAGAGAAAGGATCTGGTATGGCACACATTAGTTGTGCAGTTCCTCAGAATTCCTGCAGTGTATATATAAACAGTTTACATACCTAGTATTAACATACTCAATGAATTTTATTTTAAACTCCATAATCAAATCCATGTTGCATAACTGGTATATGTGTACCATCGCCAGACCTTAGTCTCTATGGCCATCCTGTAGTTGGTAGGGCCCAAAATATGACTCGTTGACTTTCTGTAAGTACTTCAGGAATGTGTGTAGTATATACCACTCTGATTGTAGTTGTCACATGAAGCCTAAAGGAATGTTAATTACGAATCATCTCATTATTCATCCAGCAATGAGACTAACCACACCCATTCAACAGATTTATTGTGTGTAATTATGTTTGTTCATAAACCAAGGCCACTTTAATTGTAGATGCGAAAGTGCTATACAAAGCAGCTGATCTGCCTACTGTGTCAATTTATGTTTGATAGCTACTATTACACGACTGATAGGTTATAATCAGTCTCACGCCACCAGTGTCCTACATTACAGGACGGGACCGGCTGGATACTGTAATCGTAAAACCGTGCCTCCTACATGAATATGTTCAGGGCTAATCAAAACATGGCAGACATCACAAGGGATAATACAGTGCTCTGCTTTATCCATCATTATTTGTAAATTAATTTATTAATTTTGGTTAATTATCCGCTGATTATGTCATGTGATAGTTTGCCAAGGTTTTGTGATGCAAGTTTCCTGATGGTCCCATCCTGTAACCTGGCGGTACTTTGGCTACTCAAGACTAATTATATAATACCCACTAGATTATGTCATTTAGTGGTTTAAGCTGCTGCTATTACATGACTGATAGATATATTTATTGAGACAATTATTAAATAATAATATTAATGTTGACAACCATCATTCAGTAACATGTTTTATGTATCTCTACCTTACAATGGTCAAATTCTTATAATTATTATTTTGTCTTTTACACTGCCTTAGATTCACTGTTTTGATCCCGAAACACAATTTCTCTCTATATAGTCAGTTGTACATTGTCATACAACCTAACAAACACTTCTTGAGGTGAGTGAATGAAAATTAATGATGTGCCTTTAATCAGATCAGTAATTGGTATATTATTGAGGAAATGTACATTTTTATTAAAATAATCAGAAACCTGAAGGTAGATGTAATATAGGATCGATTATCGGTACATCACTAAATTCAAAATCCACTATCCTTGTTTCATGTTGTAATTCAATCTCCATCAAACCAAATGAGAGGTTATCAGTTTACAGTAAAACCCCTCTTAATGGACACTCCTGAGTTGTGGAAAATCCACTACATAATAAACAGCTGCCACAGTCCCGATTGACCTGTCATTGGAGTCAATACTGTTGTAACCCCTCACATACAGACACACTGCTATTCCGTGCAACAAACACCAGTCACACCCCCTTTGTACAGTAGTACTAATGAATAACCATTATAATACAGACAACGTTTTTTGAAAGTTATAAAATCAATATGCAACAACAGTATAAATATATTTATTCCATGTTTTTACATTTGTGAAGCAAGAGCTCGAGACTGAATAACTCTCTCTAGTTTAGAATGGCCACAACAAAACTGTCTTTATTTATTACTGTGTTTCCTCTCCAAACATAACACTTTGCCACAAGTTGCTTCCATACCGCTTTGTAAACATGGTATTCTCTTATATACGAATTCACTTCCAGCATTTCAGTTTCTTGAGGTCCAACTATAAATCGACGAGCCATAACAACAATACATGAGTGTGAACTGCACATGTGCATGCCACGTGTTAACCCCTCAGATAAGGACACCTCGTCATACAGGACAAAAAGGGCCATCCCAATGGTGTCCTCTTTAGACTGTATACACAAACTAAACATAATAATTGTAAGTATATAGAAATACTTATATCCCGTTGCTAGGTGGTTGCTAAGATTAGGCACAGTGGGCCCACCCCACAAAACACCATATTGTAATTGTCCTCCCAAAACTTATTATCCTATGATTTATACCAGAACTACAATCACAACTACATGAAGTATACTCATGAAATTATTAGGACACATTTATTATGTATCTAATGATTACAATAAGGATGATGTGCATACAACCATTTCTGCATGATGTGAACTATGATTGCTTTCCACAGTGTTGAATCTATATATATTTGCTTTTGTCACATACGGTTATGTGTTGTATTCGTAGTTAAGGAAGCTATGTCATTGCTGGGCGGTTGGTTAATTAATAGGTATGGCACGTAATAGAACGCTAGCTCGACCTCTACAGACCAACAAGAAGAAAGCAGCTTGTAGCTTACATAGAAACTACCTTGCTCGAAATTTATTCCTATAGTTCTTCAAGATCCTTTAAAAGTATGGAGAGTAGATATTCAAAATAATAGCTGTTGTTCCTTCAGGTAAGTTGAACACCACAAAGCAATCATAGGGATGCGTTTTTCTTCACATATCTAATGAATATCATAATAAATTTACATCTTGTGAGATCATACTTCTTCAATACTTATGCATACATGTATATGTAATGGTGAATAACTGTACACTGCTGATGCTAGTGAATAACTGTATACTGCCTCACACTAGAAGGCATTGTAGTACGGGGATGTTGCTTACATTATAATTATATTCAGAATAGAGCTAGAGCTTTAATTAATTATGCTTATGCTTATGCTTACCTGTTTGTACGCGCTTAGGGGGGATCTTCATAATGAGGTTATTTAACCTCATTTCACCTTTCAAAGAGAACAAACCCTGTACTCTGAAGGTCAAACTACTCATGATGGTTGCCCCCTCCTGAATGAGATGACTATCCTGATTGATCCATTTAATCTATTATTTAACAAATGGCAAATAACTATACACTGCCTCACACTAGTGAGGCTTTGGAGTAATCAGAGTATAGGGGTGTTACTTACATACAGTTCTAATCAGAGCTTGAGCCTGTCCCAAACCTTTGATTATTTAAGTATATGGATATGTGTGTAATTGCACACGTGACTAATTGATTGATTGATTGACCACAACCTAAAGCTGACCTTCCATTTAACTGTTTGTGACTATTTAGTTTTTGTGTTCTATATCATTATTATCTCTGGTGATTCTTGTATTATAATTGTGGTAATAAAATTATTATTTACCTCTGCATTGGTGACCCAGGACGTGATATTCACAGAGATGGCAGTGGGAGCAGTCAACCTCAAGCTTCCTCTCTTCCGGCCTGCACAGATAGAAGCACAGTCACCTCTTTTTCCGCAGAAATTGCTACTGAGGTCCACAACCTCATTTTGACACTGCCCACTGGGTCCTGTATGACTTTCTGAAAGAGCAACTTATAAAACAAACGGCCGCTTCAGAACAACACCGATTGCAACAACTCTTCAACTCTGATGATCGAGCTATAGGGGATCGTAAATCATCTCAACTATTCTGTGGAATACAACAGTTGTTAGGTGATAAAGCCAATGCTATTGATGGATCTTTCTTTCATGAACTGTTTGTTTAACATCTCCTACTTAACGTACGAATGGTTTTAGCCTTAACTAATGACATCACAAGTCTCAAAACTTTGCTTGTCTTGCTGATGACAGAAGTAGAACAACTCTGTACAGAAATTACAGAACTCAAACGTTTAGTAAAAGCATTCACTCCATAGCCATCACAAAGGAGCCAAAGCACATCGACTGATAATTGTTGGTACCATACTTGATTTGGAGACGGTGCCAAAAATTGAGAATACCCTTTTTGTATGTTGGGGAATGGCCAGGCCAGCCACTAGTGGCAACAGCTGTCACTGGCCCACTATACTGTCCAGTCACTTATTTAACTTATCTACTGGCAGTGGTCTAGCTAGACTAGTAAGCATGGTACGACACACACTGACGTGTGCCGAAACCTTTGCGACCTGTTTGATTATTCATGCATGGTCAGTGTGATTGATTAATACACATTAAAACTAAATATAATGATGATGATGTGTATGTGCTACACACTATCTAATTTGTTCATAATACATGTACTTTGTACATGCAGTTATTCCAGTCATCCACACACCTCCACAGCAAAACCTCAACTCTCAGTTTAATAAGATTATACCTATGATTGTTATTTATAAAGAGAAAAGGACATTTTGTACTGACATTGTATATAACAATTGTACTGCCTTTTCAGTGTTGATTAAATGTGTTTGTAGTACTTTGTACATGCAGCCACATCCTTACGAGTGATTTGACATGTATCAGTATGGTACACATTGTAATATAAACTGAACCCTTTATTATTACACAGTATATAACATTATAGGTATGGTTGTTATTTATTGAGAAACAAGACACTTTCTACTATCAATGTATATAGCTACTTTGATTTGATATATATTTTATGTGTGCCTATTCATTAGAGCTGGACAATAATGTATTACATCAGTAATGTCTTGAGCTTTAGCATGATCTTTAACTAAAAACTATCATACATGAATCCTAAATAATGGAAATTGTTTCCATATAGATATTCATAATGATTGATCTCATACAATGGAGAGTTTGTATTGGAATGTGGTGTGGTGGTATGAAGTCTGCAGTCAAGAGGAAAAGTCATCCCGGTATACAGTGGATGAAAGATTATCACTTGGAGAATGAAACTCTTGGAATATGTACGAATATTCTTAGAACATTACTCAGTCATACTAGTGTGTGGTTATATCCACTAACTGTGTGTATATTTCTATTACTGATACTCTCTGGTGATGTGGAATCAAATCCTGGACCTGTGGGTTAGTTATTACTATTTTTAATAAAATTATAGTAGTAGACACACATGTATATTGTAACTAACTATAAATATAATTTATGTTTCATGCACTATAATCGCTTGCTATTTTATATTGAATAACAGAGATTACTCCTGGTAAAGCAGTACTTCTGCTCAGTGATTGTGGATTTAATTTTAAGAGCAATTGGAATCGATTTTCAAGCATCTTGAATGTTCCAGTAGAGCTAAAGGAAAAGATGAGAGCTATAATAAAGGAAGATGAAACATATGATTATGCAATAGAAATAGCATTGGATTGGTGGATTAAGAACACATCAGAAGCATCATGGAAAGAGTTAATATCATCAGTAGACATGTGTGGAGAGAAAGATACTGCAGATTCAATGAAGGAAAAACTGAGTGAAGAAGGTAATTACAATTTATTGCCATACATCCACTGTAAAATGAAGTGTAACTACACATTATGGTGAACCTCTCCATTATTGTATTCATTACACTATAATGAGAGATGATTTTTATTATCAGGTATGGGAAGTTTCCCCACAAACTCTGCAGCTCACAAACAAACCACTCACCCAGTTCAAAAATAATATTAATAATTAAATGAGGATATATTTTTGGTCTTGTCAAGCATTTGGCCACATTTAAAAGAGTAGCACAGCGGGCCTTAATTCAAGCGTTTCATGGGGATAATACCCCACACTTGTATATATGGTGTGTTACTGCCCCAACTACTTTAATTAATTTTGATTTGTCAAATATTTGACTTCAGTGGTATATTGCTAGAATGTGACAATAAAATTTCATACTTCTCGATAAGAAGATTTTAAAAGCTTGTATAACTACACAAATATGTACATGTTTGCTTACCATACACTCTTGTTACTTTCAGGTATATCAATAGATGAATGTGAAGAGAATGACATTGTAACAGTAGCAAAGAAAATATTAAGTAATGAAGATCGTGAGAAATTACAGATACGAGTAGCCCAGATTGCTATCCTGAGGGATTGGAAACGTGTTGGACAACTACTAGGATTAGGTTCTGTTGTAGAAGAGATTGAATATGATAATCGTGATAGAATGTCAAGCTGTGTGTTGGAGATGTTGGATAAATGGTTGAGAAAAGATACAAGTTTCTCCACATATGAAGAAGGGCTACTGAAATTATCCACTACACTTGATATGGTAGGAGAAAATGCCTTAGCAAACCAACTGAAACAAGAATGTGGTAAGTGGAATGGTGTTTGAGAATACGTGATGATACTAATAGTAATGAATACAACATTTAGTTCAGCAGTGGTATCTACATACAAAAGATATGTAACAGAATCTTTGCTATGCTTTCTGGTACAGCGTACATATAACATAATTATATGTGACCAGTGACCTGTGCATGTTCAATTTTTTTCCATAATGGTTTGTGCAATTAATCATTTCAGCCATCTTATAAGAAAACAAATGTAACATTTAATTTTTGAAAGCAAGTTGTTGCACGTCCCAGATACCAATTTTGTTAGTGTCTTGCTGATAAATAAACAGTTGATCTTAATCATTTGGTAAAATAAAAAAAAAATCAATTTTCTCAAACAGTCACATGATTATATAGATATGTGATACTTCAGTATCCTCTTATACTGAATGATACTTCAGATGTTTCATGACTCATGTCTGGTAATATCACTCCTCTATTGTAATTGAAGTCCACTGGAAGCTAATACAAGTTTTCTGTGAAGTATTTGTTAATTTTATATGTTCAGTTTCTTTGCCTGTACTGAAAATTCTAATAAAATTGTACATCCAGATTTTTGCGACAGTGATTTTTGCAATCTAACTGCAATATTTTGGATAGTGTGAAATTGTTATGGCTGTATTCCTAACAGAGTCTATGATTCGTGGATATCACATTTAGCAACATGATTATATGTAGTAACCAAATCAACACTTCACTACCTTGTAAATGCGAAAGACATAATTCTGGTGATCTTTTAGCTCTTACTGAGCTCGACGATGCTGATGTTGTTGGACACATTCCAAGAAAGATCTTGACAATATTTTGATTGGAACTTTATTTGATAGATATTGTTTAAGGTCTGGTAATCCACCTGTTCTGTTGAAGTTTGATAAAATAGACATCTCCCACATCCACTGGTAACACATGGTTTAGGGAAAAAATTTCAAGAGGTTTGCAAATGTTGCGAACAATTGACATCATAAAATTAGCATAACTTTGTACCTTACCCGCTATACAGTATACAGTTTTAAAAGCACTATGACTTCACTAATTTCTAGGGACATGATTGGTCATGCATATAAGTCTCTTGATAAGTAATACAATAATTATATAATATACATGTATAAATTATATTGCTCCTTTATGATTAATTATTTAATTCGTTGTTGCAATTTTTATGGATGAACAATTGCTCATCTGCTATGGAAGTGGCTGATAGAGTGACCAGCCACTTTCACAGTCAGCAATGGATGAGCATTGTTCATTAATAGAAGATTACAGCAATAAATTCATGTTTATCACAAGGGAGCGAAGCCCCATTCTAGAAATGAGAGATCTCATAATATGTACCATACATTTCACACAGGTGTGTCATTAGACGAGTTATCTTCTCAAGTCACCACTGATACTGAGAGATATGTTCAAGGATTGCGTGATCAGTATCTGCAAAACCCTGTAGTATATAATGACTTGTTAGATAGACGTGTTGGTGGAGACAAGTTTGGACAACTAGGACTCATTAAAGGACATGGAGGATGTCTTTCTGAACCAGAAGGGATAAAGAGGTTATGGGATATGTTACGAGGGAAATTAGATAACATTATGAATGTATCAGAGAAAATAGACATACAAGATGTACTGAAACATAATGATGATAATAGTCCAATCAAAGTAGTAGTTGATGGACCTCCAGGTGTAGGAAAAACTACACTTTGTCAAAAATTATGTAACATGTGGGCTAAGAATGAACTGGAGAAATGTTCCTTTGATATTGTCTTTCTTATTTCTCTCAGAGACGAGGAAGCATCATCAGCTAAAAACATCTCTGATTTTGTTTCTTTATTTCATGGTGATGAAGAGATTTGTGATAACATAAGTAAAAAAATTAAGCAGACAAATGGTAAAGATATGTTACTAATATTTGATGGATGGGATGAGTTTAAGGGAAGAGACCAAAACAGATCATTCATACTGGATATTATTCAAGGAAGACAACTACACAAATGTAATGTACTAGTTACTTCACGTACATATGCTTCAGCAAAACTTCTTCAACTACACAGTGTTAATCGTCATGTTGAAGTATTAGGTTTTGAGAAAGAAGAGATTTTTTCATATGTTAGGAATGAGCTGACTGAAGAGAATGCTACACAACTAATAAAGGAATTGGAGATTAGGGAAGATGTCTTGTCATTATGTTATATACCTTTTGTATGTTCCATGTTAGTGAGAGTTTATCAGCTGAGTGGCTTTATTCTTCCTAACACTTTGACAAAGATTTACAAGAAATATATACTTTATGCTGTAAAGAGATCAATGAAAAAAGAAGAACTTGATCCAGACACAGTTGAATCACTTGAAGAACTACAAGAAGATCAAAAGAGAGCATTTGATGAACTTTGTTGTTGTGCTTATGAGAAGCTGAAGACACAAAATACCACTTTCAATAGAAATGAAATACTAAAGTTATCACATTCATTCAAGTGTAAACATTTTGGATTAATGAACTGTTACAAGATAGCAGACACCACTAAACATCAGTTTCTTCATCTAACCATTCAGGAGTTCCTGGCAGCATGGTGGATAACTCACCATGATGATCAAATAATGCTGTTTAGAAAACATTTCCATGGAGCTCACTTTCGCATGACACTAAGATTTGTGGCAGGTTTGACTCAACTTAAAGATGACAGCTATCAAGAGTATTTCAATAAAGAGGTAGACTTACAGTGTATAAGGAAAACATTCTTTAGTTTTGAATGTCATCAGTACTCTACGTTTCATGAGAATCCACAATTGCTTTGTAATGACATTTGTCATTCATTGAGTAAATATCCTCTTCATGAACCCTATTATGATACAGTTACTATACAATTACTTCATCTAATTTACGAGTCTGAAAACAAAGTGTTGTGTCAGATATTTGTTTCTTCCGTTAAAAACTCCTCTCTCTGTGTAAATAGAGTGTATTCATCACAATTTGATTTATTGTGTTTGTCCTTTCTCCTGAAGAACTCAAAGATCACTTGGAATTATCTCCATCATGGCTATGTTCATGACAAGCTGAAACTTTCCAATGAAGATTCAAACATGACTAATTGCATTGTAATGAAAGGAGTATATAATTATATCACATCAGTACTTAAGATACACAAATCCTCACTGTGTCAGTACCTTCAAGAAAGTTATATTAACACATATGGTTCCATAGCTCATGATTCAGTTGTGATCATGTTCACACAGCTATTTAAACTGCATCATCTGAATATCCTACATGTACACATTGAACAGTATAGTACTGACAATTCAGATATTGATCATGAATTATTACAGGAAATGGAGAAGGTATTGTCTACAAATCATACTATTAAAGAACTTCTAATTAATTTGTCACTTATGAAATTCAACTCATTAATGAATAGTTTGCTTTCTGGAGTAGAGAGAAATGAAACAATCCAATTCCTTTCACTATCATCAGACTCTACTTGTACTAATTCACTACAAATTGAAGAGCTATTGAAAAACAACCAAACCTTACAAGCTGTTAAACTGAATATACCTATTAAAGGAATACTCCCATCTCTATGTATCATACCAGCTAATGAATCTCTTACAGCACTAAATATCAGTAATGATACAGTACATGATATCATAACATATCCTGTAAAGAAAACAGAAACTTTGTCACCTGGATTAGAAAATGTTGGAAGAAATATTACTAACTTGAAAAGTCTATTCCTATATAAACCATTGATGCCATTCATTATCTATTTAGATTCTAACCCTTTTCTACACCATCTGGATATAGTACTAGAGAAGGAAAGAAGTCTTAATGAACTATTTAACATTCTCTCCAGTAACAGAACTGTCATAGCTGTTAGAATAAACTGTGAAGACATTGGTTTGTTTCATGATGAAGTGGGAAAATTTCTTCAATTGATGTTGTCATCAAACAAATCAATACAATGTCTGGAGATCAAAAGCCGAGCATCCAATTGTACATTACTTATCAAATACCTGACTGCTGGTCTGAGAAGAAACAATACACTACAAGAACTGAATGTAAACATTGAATTTTCAGAAAATATGAATTTTCAGGAATTTTTTGAAGCTACTGACAATCTGAAATCACTGACAATGATATTTAACATATTAGGGATATCAGATCAGGTATTTAGATCACTATACTATCATGAAGAGATAATTCCTCATGTCACAAATATGTTAAACAGAAATGAATACATGAAGTTCCTGAAAGTTATATTCATCACACGTTTATCATCTAAAGATACATATAAAGAAGACTGGATACCAATGATACATCAATTCTGGGACACTGTGTTACTACATCTATCATTATGTTATGTTAGGATTCCAAAATCATCTATTATGATAGACATACTAAATGATATGAAGAAAACACTGATTACTCAACGTAAAGAAAAGAAACTTGGTCCACATCCAATAGTACAAATAACAAACACAGTGTCAGATGAAGAAATGAAGAAGATTGCATAAATAATACACAGTACTAAATAATGTAATAATAATTGTTCTGTTTACATATAATTATTATAAGTGTAAAATATATTTTATGTTTGTAATTATGTTGTTAGTGTTTATCTAAACTGAGATCTCAACTCTACTGTTACATCATGAATCTCTACATCAACTATAAGAGAAAGAAAATGAAGTTATGGGAATATTATTAGGTACCCAAAGTTCATCACTTGAACATAATATGGGATATAATTCTATTTGTGTATGTGTAAAGAGTCTGAGTGTGTACGTATGTGTGAAAAGTTTGTAATTTGGTGTCAAGTATAAGCCCATAAAAATGTCCAAAAAAACGTTTGGCCGCCTGTTCCTTTAAATATGGAGCATGAGAATTTTAAAAAGGGTGTCCGACATTAATGGGAGGTTCTAAGGGAGTGCAGCTCCTTGCCGCCCATGCAATTTGGAGATTCAGTGACCCGGCCCATGCAATTTGGTGGGTAGCTGATACATTTCCCTTGGTGCAGAACCCAATTTTGTGGTTGTGGCTGTTTCCAACATGCAATGGGATCATTTTGTTTGCCCCAATTGCAGTCAAAAGAGGAAGCACAGTGCATTTGAATTAGTCCTACAAAGCACTTAGTGACTTTCGAGTCCCAGCAAACAAGTTGGTAGAAGTAGCTTTCCATTTAGGAAAAGGAGGCAATTTTGTGGGAGAGAAAGTGAATCGTGGCCAAAATATATGCAGCATAGATGCCAGTGTTGGATATGGAAAGAATTTCGAAAAACAAGCTCAGTCCTTAAGCTTGTGTGGCCTTAAAGTAAGTACCAAATCAGATATAGACTTGACATGTGTATGAAAGAAGTATTTTTGGCAAATATCGAGGTTGATTTCATGTAATTATTCAGGTGAACAAAAAATATGTATAAATATATATATACCTTGTTCTTTTAGAAGTAACATAATTTTATAGCATCAGTAATTTTTCACAAGCATTTATACTAGCTAGCCTCAATCATCAATTTAATCTCCTGTTTTCAAATTACATATATAGATTATAGATTATAACTAGATTGACAAATTCTTAAATGATATAGTAAACCTGACCTTGTATTTATTTCAGGAAAGTGGTTATACAACACAGTCACCAAATGAAGAGTTTGATTAACTTGAAAAGATCACAACAAACATAGAGAAGGCCTATAAAGACCCTCTTCATTGAGAGATGAAATGTTTTCTGACATTTCACTGTATGGAGCATACATTCTTATTAGCCAAATTTCCCTATTATGTATGGCTTCTCTTCCAACTCAGTGCAGTGGATTGAAAACTATATCTGAGGTAGACAACAACTCTTTATTCCCTTGCTACTAATACTGTCACTAATCTATGATATGGTGAAAAAGAGAGCATGCTTGCAATTAAATGTAATTATTGAGTATAGTAGACAACATATTTAGGGAAGTTCAAAAATATAAAACTATTAAAAATCATCGTTAGCTTCATTACTTAAACAACCAAAGATTATTATTTTTACTTTATATTGTTATTAAATACTTTCATCAGTGAACAACAGGGCGAGTAGAAAAATACAATTAAGAGTAATTATTCAGTATAATGCACCATTAAATGAAAATCAAGTTATGGACGATTGAATATAGAAACTAGCAAAAAAACTTATAACTTCACTATCAATGATCCTTACCTTCCGTCACTGTTAAATATCAAAGATACAGTGAACAACAGGGCTTGGAGACACATACATTAAGAGTAATTATTCAATATATATAATGAACATTAATAGAAAATCAAGTTAGGAATGATTAGAATATAGAAACTAGTAAAGGTCCTTAGCTTCATTACGTAAACTACTTTGTACCAAACCTATTGTCTGTCATTAATAAATACTGTCACCAGTCAATTATACATTGAACAAGTGGAATGGGGCCACATGCAATTAAATGTAATTATTTGGTATATTCACCTTTAACAGAAAATCAAGTTATGGATGATTGCATCACAGAAACTAGCAAAGATCCTTAGTTTTATAACATAAACTACCAAAGATCTGTCATTATTAACTTACCAGTCCATTATACAGTGAACAATAGGGCTAGGAGACACATATAATTAAATGTAATTATTTAGTTTAATGCACTATTAAATGAAAATCAAGTTAGGGATGAATGGAACATAGAAACTAGTAAAGATCCTTAGCTTCATTACGTAAACTACATAAGATCTGTAATTATTAACTTACCAGTCCATTATACAGTGAACAATGGGGCTAGGGGACACATAAAATTAAATGTAATTATTCAGTTTAATACACTATTAAATGAAAATCAAGTTAGGAATGAATGTAACATAGAAACTAGTAAAGATCCTTAGCTTCATTACGTAAACTACATAAGATCTGTAATTATTAACTTACCAGTCCATTATACAGTGAACAACAGTGCTAGGAGACACATATAATTTATTCAGTTTACTGCACCTTTAAAACGAAATCCAGTTAGGGATGAATGGAACATAGAAACTAGCAAAGATCTGTTTAGCTTCACTTTACATTACAAATTATTAAAGATTCGATCACTATAGATACAGTTACCAATGTCATACACAGCTTGATGATAAAAATACAAATTAAATATTGAGTATAATGTACCTTTAAATGAGCAAAAGGGTGAGTTCCAGTCTGTGCAATTACAAACAAGAAGGAAATTGACTGCTTGGAAGGAAATTGATTTAGCAGGTTACTATATACGTACTTCTACTGCTTATATAACTATGTATGAGTAACTAATTTTATTACAGGAAGTGCACAATATACGAACTATAAACTACATATTTTTTGTAAAGAGAAAGGGAGTGGCTCGTCAAGACAGATTATCTTTGGAAGAAACTGATTCGGTATGTTGCTATATACATTCCTACATAGTTAATATCATATCTATTTTATAGATATATATTATAGTATTAACTATAAACATACACATATAATATATATTATTACATGTATATATATTTACCTGTGTTGCTATAGAGGAAGTACGCAACCTGTCATCTCACTAGCCAGCCTGTATTTGTGAGGGCCTGTGAGCTCGTGCAACCTATATTTTTAGTCATTGCACTGCCTAGTCTGGGCAGCCAGCCCCTTCACAAAGAGGGAAGGGTCTACTGTGGCACACAAGTTGTGCAGTTCCCCATTCAATAAATGTCATAGAAGTCCATACCTTAAGTCTACTTTTAATTGTGTATACTGATTGTAGTGACTATGATGTAATTATCGCTAAAATTCAGGCTTATTTGTTGTGCCTCAGAAATTCAATTAAATTATAGTGCATGCTAAATGCAAGAGTTTTAAAATCACTAAACGTAATGGACACAATTAGTAGTAGGCTTAAATACCAGTCCCTTTTTCTCTATCAGTGTTTTTTCTAGGATCATAATTGTTATTTGCCCTGTCAGTTTTTAACTTATGATTTATTACAATATTAATGTTGCCAGCCATCATTCAGTATTATACTGATTTTTTATCTTAGTAGTATGGTCAAATTCTGCTTATTATTATTTTCTTCCATCACTGCTGATGTATTATGATGTAGTCTTACCAGTCAACCTGTCTGAAATAAATACAATGCAGTTACAACATTTACACTTAGTGACTCCGGAACCTTCCAGAACTGATATTGTTTTCTATATAAATGTCTAATTTTTGTACTAGTTTTTAGTTGTCTGATAATGTGAGATCTTTGTTTCTTTGATCAAAAATATTGAATTATCCAAAGATACAACAGGATAATTTTGGCGCAGTGGGTAATCAGTTGGACCAATCTCCTATAACCTGCCTTCACCTAGCTCTGGCAAGATCATGGCTGAGACACTACAACAACTAGTAGAACTTTTTAAACAGCAGTTAGAGGCCCAAAATGAACGAATAGAGCTGCAACAAAGACAGATGGAGAAGCAAATGGAGGTCAGGCAGGAACAGATGGAACAATTGATAGCTCGACTGGGGCCTCCACCAAAACAGATTGCTGGCACTCAACCTGCTGCCAGTATTCCGAATTTCATGCCGTTTGACTCAATGTCTGAGCTATGGAAAGATTACCTAGCCAGGTTTTATACTTTTGCTGCTGCAAACTCTATCCCTGAAGATAAGATGGCTCAGGTATTCCTCACCAACCAAACGACTGCCAACTATAAACTTTTGGCAACCTTGGCCGGTCAACAGTCCCCACCAAGGAGAATTAACGACCTCGAAATGAAGGACATCACAACCTTTATGGAAAGTCATTATGACCCAAAACAATTTGTTGTTCGAGAACGATTCAAGTTCTGGTCAGGCCCTCCTCGAAAACCAGGAGAAAAAGTTACCGAGCTCGCTGCTAGGATTCGACAAGATGCTAGTACCTGTGACTTCCCAGCTATCAAAGACATACAAGACGAGGCAATGCGCACCCGTTTTATCTGTGCTGTCAAGAACGAAGCAGTTCTAAAAGCTGTGTTCAAACTACGGGATAACGAATTGACATTCTAAAGCAGTGGAAATAGCTCAAGAAATGGAGGAAGCGGCTAAGGTAGCCAAGGAGACCGTTCATGGCTCCAGTGAAACACCCTCCACAGCATCTGTGTACAAGATGAGTGATAAGAAGAAACCTCCACTTTCTGGTTTTAAACCGTCTACAAAACAATCGGGACAGTATACATTTTTACTGCCTAAAGGAGTTTGTTTCCGTTGTGGGAAAACTAACCATACAGCTAAGGACTGTCATTTCATCAATGCCATTTGTCGTTTCTGCCAGAAGAAAGGGCACCTGGAGTCAATTTGTCTCAAGAAAAAGAGAAGCCAGGAGTCTCAAACAGATAACTGAGGAGGAAGAAAATCCTTATGAGGTGGTTAACACTATGTTCCCATACTCTGTAGTCAAACATATTCCAAGTCAGGGCCCTCTAGTTGTGCAACTACAACTGGATGGACGATCATGTAATGTGGAAGTGGATAGTGGTGCACGAGACAATTTCTGCTCAGAAGAGTTGTGGAAGCGACTGGGACGACCAGTTCTCAAACCTCCTACACTACATTATGTCTCAGCCACTGGTGACCGCATTCCGGTTATGGGAACCTTCAAAACTCAAGCTACACTAAGACCTTCATCCTCATCTGTTGAAGTCCTTTTTAACGTATCTACTCTAAACCATCTCAACTTAATTGGTAGAAGTGGGATTGCCACACTTGATATTGATGTTCGACGTTTGATTCAGAATCAGACGGCTGACCTAACCAAGGAAGAGATCAGGACAGTCAGAAAAGAAACACCTGATGCATCGGGAAGACTACGTCAGGCCTGTCACAAACTGTGTGAACAATTCACAGAGATATTCCAGCCTGAGTTGGGCTGTTTAAAAGATGTGGAGTTAGAGGTCAAATTCAAATCAGAAGCGAAACCCATTTTCTGTAAGCCCCATACGGTACCTTTTGCCTTGCTGGAAGATCTGAATCAAGCCTATGATGAAGGTATCAAGAAAGGAATCTGGGTACCAACTCCTTTCAATGAATATGGTACGCCTGTAGTTCCTGTTCGTAAAGCTCTTCAGCCAAATGAGAAAAGAATCAAACTACGAGTATGTGGTGACTATTCGGTCACTGTTAATCCACAGTTGGATACTCACCGCCAACCACTACCCCTTCCAGATGATTTAGTACGAAAACTCAGTGGTGGATATTACTTTACAAAGATCGATTTGGCCAATGCCTATAATCAGATTCGACTAGCACCTGAAAGCCAAAAACGGCTTGCACTCAGTACTCACCGAGGGGTTCTACTGCAAACACGATTACCATTCGGAATCAGTTCAGCCCCTGGCTATTTCCAAGAAATCATGGAAAGGATAACCTGTGACCTCAAGGGAGTCGCAGTCTACTTAGATGACATTCTTGTCAGTGGTTCTAATGAAGAAGAACACATTAAGAACCTACAATCACTCTTACAGCGTCTGCAAGACAAAGGACTCAGGTGCTGTCAACACAAGTGTGTGTTTGCTCAACCCTCAGTTGAATATTTAGGCTACACTATCTCAAAGGAAGGTATTTCAAAAGGTAAAAGAAAGGTAGATGCTATACTTGACATGCCTTCACCTACGAATGTTACTACTTTGAGATCATTTTTAGGCTCTGTTCAGTTTTATGGGAAGTTCATCAAAGATCTCTCTACACTGACAGAACCACTGTATTACCTCCTAAAGAAGGGTGTACTCTGGAGATGGGGGAAATCAGAGCAACAAGCTTTTGAACGACTCAAGAGTATACTCTGTACTGATACTGTTTTGGCACACTTCAATCCCCAGGAACAAATTGGTATTTCCTGTGATGCCTCTGATGTTGGAATTGGAGCAGTCCTTTTTCACCGCTACAGTGATGGGACAGAACGCCCTATTGCCAATGCATCCAAGACACTCTCTGACACACAACGTCGTTACAGTCAAGTACAGAAAGAGGCCTTGTCAGTAATATATGGAATACAAAAATTTCATCAGTTTCTGTATGGACGAAGGTTCATTCTCATCACTGATCACAAACCCTTGTTGGCGTTATTCAATCCTCAGAAGGGTACCCCGTCCATGGCAGCAAATCGTTTAGCTCGCTGGGCACTTACCTTGAGTCAGTACGATTATTCTATTGAATATAGAAGAACCTCAGAGCATGGCAATGCTGATGCTCTCAGTCGATTACCGGTAGGAGAGGATGTACAATTTGACAAGGAACAGGAAGCAGCAGATATCTCTACTGTTTGCACCATAAAAACCCTTAGTCAACAATTAAATCCCACAGATGCTGGTATACTGGTTAGAGAATCTCGTAAAGACCCCATACTTTCTGCTGTTTGCAGATATGTGAAAGAGGGATGGCCTCAACACATCGAGTCGGAAAACATTCGGCATTATAAGAAATTAGAAGATTCATTGTTTATTGAGAATGGTTGTCTAGTATATGGAGCAAGAATAGTAATTCCCAATAAGCTGAGAAACTCAGTACTAGACCTCATACACTTGGGTCACTTTGGAATGCAACGAATGAAGCAATTGGCTCGTTCAGTAGTATACTGGCCACACATTGACAAAGATATTGAAACCCTTGGTCGAAACTGTACTGCTTGTGCAGAGCACCAAAACAAACCATCCAAACCAGCCAATCATCCGTGGATGTTACCGGAGAAACCCTGGAGCCGAGTACATGTTGACCATGCCATCAATTTTAAAGGCACCAATTGGCTAGTAATGATCGATGCTTACTCTAAATATCCCTGCATACATGCAACATCCTATACATCAACCCAAGCCACCGTTAATCTATTGGAGGAGGATTTTGCTCATTTTGGATATCCCCATACTATTGTCACGGATAATGCCACTACCTTCCTATCAGAAGAATTTCAAACATGGTGTCAAGAAAGAGGAATCACTCATCTCACTGGAGCACCTTACCATCCAGCTACCAATGGTGCTGCAGAGCGCCTAGTCCAAACATTTAAACAGTCTTTGCGTAAAACTAGTAGGTCTCCCAAGACAGCACTACAAGAATTCCTCTTACAGTACCGACGTACTCCTCTGAGTTCAGGCTACTCACCATGTGAATTGCTTCAAGGGAGACAGATACGAAGTAAGCTGGATGCTCTATTCCCTTCACCTGCTCATGTAGAACAGGGTAAACAAGCAAAAAAAGCTACTAAAGATCAACTACGAGAATCTTCACAATTTATATCAAGAGTAACTTACCTGTATGCAGTTGGAGCACCCTGTTATGCACTGTACTGTGGACCTAAACGTAACAAGAAACCAAGATGGGTTCCAGCAGTGGTTACAAAAGTACGAGGGAGCCGAACAGTGAATGTACGTGTTTATCCGAAAGGACCCACTTGGCGTAGACACATTGATCAATTACGCCCACGTTATGGAGTAAAAGAAGACACTGATCCCGGAGAGACACCCATCATACGAAATGATAAATCTGTTTTTTCAACAACACAGAAAGAAGAAACTAATTCCACGAGTAAAATTCCTATTGTTCCTATTCCTCCTGCAAAACACAACTATAGAAAACCTACTCTAACAGAAGACAATTATGGGCCTACAAACCCACGTCGTTCTGCCAGAATTCGACAAAGACAGGAGCATGACGCCTCGGCTAACCCTCAGCTGGTGGGGAGGTGATGTATTATGATGTAGTCTTACCAGTCAACCTGTCTGAAATAAATACAATGCAGTTACAACATTTACACTTAGTGACTCCGGAACCTTCCAGAACTGATATTGTTTTCTATATAAATGTCTAATTTTTGTACTAGTTTTTAGTTGTCTGATAATGTGAGATCTTTGTTTCTTTGATCAAAAATATTGAATTATCCAAAGATACAACAACTGCAATAATAGAATTGTTAAAATAACAAATGTATTGGTTAGTGTAGTTACTTGGATTAGTTGGTTGTTCAGGATACATACATCTAATGCCGTAGATACATTGTACTAATTATATTAAAATACTTTAGCGATATATGTACCACTTATAATCAATTAGCATGCCTAATATTCCATATTAGATGCACAAAGATATTTACACTGATTTCATTAAAGTGTTTATTCTGCTTCTTTGTACATCTAATAGACAGGATAAGGAAACTGCAATTACAATTATTGGATTATAAATACATGTATATCCATAACAACCCACACAACTAATTAAATTACAATTTCTATTTGCAACTGTACTAACCAATAAATTATTTATTTATTTTTGCAGTGATAAACTGCCTCGAATTCACTGTTTTGATCCTAAAACACAATTTCTTTCTTGTCAGTTGTACATTGTCATACAACCTAACAAACACTTCTTGAGGTGAGTGAATCAAAATTAATGATGCACTGATAATCAGATCAGTGTTTGGTATCTATAATTAGTTTTAGTAAACTAATACTTATTGAGGAAATGTTCATTTTATTTGAAATAATCAGAAACCTGAAGGTAGATGTAATATTGGTATTTGTTATCGATACATATCTAAAGTAATTATTGGTTCATCAGTACAATGGTAAACTTTTTATCGCTACATCACTAATAACATCCAATATCTTTTATTCAAGTTGTAATCAGTCTCCATCAAAGAAGCGAGACATTATGTATTAATATATCAACTAAACAAACATTTAAGTACAAATTCTTATATCCTGTTGCTATATAGTTTATATGATTAGGCGCAGGAGACATATGTACCCACCTCTCCATACTCTGATTACTCCAAAGCCTCACTATCATCAGTATACTTTAACCATTAATGAAGTACAATGACTACATTGGAGCTACAAAAATTACACATATGTATAAATATTGAAGAAGTATCATCACACAAGATGTAAAGTTATTATGCATTATACCAAAACCTCTATTCATTATAATTCCAGTGGGTTCACACTCTTAATACATGCATAAATGGTTATATGTGCATCATCCTTACTATAATTATTATAAATTTGGCCTAATTGGTATACTTCATGTAGATTTTGTAGCAGTTCTAGTATAAATGATAGAATGATAATATTTGGGGCACAAATACAATATTAATATTATACTTGTGCCTCCAAAAATTAGGAGAGAGTGTGAGAGAGATTTTTGCGATTGAGTGACTGTGCTAAACTGCTATGTTGTAATGTGTCCATGTGGCAATCTCGCTTTATCAACCTATTGAGGGAGTGCTTCACCCTGAAGGAATGGGCTGGCTAGATAGCTGACCTCCTGATTGTGTTACATGAGGACACACCCGTTAACTCTTTTTAATATATTATTATACAGCATTTAATATTTAACATCATTTCACCCAAATGGACAGACATGTCCAATTTCCTCAAACCTGCTGTGTGTGGATAGCCATTGTTGACTTAATTTCACTAGTTAAATGAAGTAGTTCAGTATCATAAACAGCACACAAGCACAACTGTATTTATACACATAATTATTTATACTGATATAATCAACAAGTGTATGACAGTTTCATTGTGTGAACACCAGGAAATCACTTCATTAGTGATTGTAAGATTATAGCTAACTGCTGTCATGAATGTTTGACATACTGAAGCAGCAGTTGGGGTAGCTGCTCCTATGCAGAAGCTGTGCACATGTGTATTCTATAGGGTCATTCTGACACACCTATTACTAATAAAAGAACATACATACACATGTACATGTATATATATAATTCATGAACAGGGTTTTTTAGGGGGTTTGGGGAGGGCATTTCGCCCCCCCCCCCCCCCCGAGCTTTAGCCTGCTATATAATTATGCTGAAGAAGTGCTCGCAAAGTACATACATTAGTATTATGTATTTTAGCTCCGACCTCCAACCCGCTCCCCTCATTTTCTTGAAACATTGATTTGCCCCCGCTTAAATTTTTTTCTAAAAAAATCTCTGCATGTATGTTTATGAACATGTAATGTGTAATGTGTATACAATATACTGTACATATACATTCATTCTTCCTGGATACGCCCTTGTTCCCATTATAATAGAACAGTGTTCTCACCAGGATTTTGCAATAGGGGGGCACGCGAAACTTACAAAGTAATTATTACGTCATAGTTAATTAATTAATCTTGTACGAATGTCAGTTGAAGTTCCACGTGTTACAATGTGACCTTACCCTGCTCTTAAGAAATGGGTAATAGGTGAATGTGTGTATGGAAATACTTTGAATTTATATTTTTGTGTGTTATCATTTTAAAATAGTATTAATATTCAAAATCAATTGGTTTTTATGACTGATAGAGGGGTACATTTACACTATAAGGGGGGTACTGTACCCCTCTAAAACAACATAGAGAGAACACTGTATAGAAATGATTCCTTCTAAACACCCAATCCTAAAATGATAAACACTAGAATAATTTTATGCATGGTCAGTTACATCCACAAACACCCACATATTCATTGTACTGTCAGTTTTAGTCTGGTGGGCCAGCCCCTTCACATAGAGAGAAAAGATCTGCTATGGCACACATAGTTGTACAGTTCCACAGAATTCCTGCAGTGTGTAAACAGTTTACATACCTAGTATTAACATACTCAATGAATTTAATTTTAAAGTCCATAATTAAATTCATGTTGCACAGCTGGTATATGTGTACCATCACCAGACCCTAGTCTCTATGGCCATCCTATAGTTGGTAGGGCCCTACCAACTATAGGATGGCCATAGAGACTTTCTGTAAGTACTTCAGGAATGTGTGTAGTATATACCACTCTGATTATAGTTGTCACATGAAGCCTAAAGGAATATTAATTACGAATCATCTCATTATTCATCAAGCAATGAGACTAACCACAGCCTTCCAACAGATTTATTTTGTGTAATTATGTTTGAATAATTCATTCCCACCAAATAGTCCCAGTTTGATGGGCACTCTTTTTTTAGGGGACAGCATGGCTTATTGGTTGGAGCTTGAGCCTCCTGATCGAAAGATTGGTGGTTCGAGTCCAGCTGCGGTCATGTTGTTTCCCAGAAAGAGAGTGTCTGTCTTTCTGTGGACTTCATTGCTAATTATGTTTGTTCATAAACCAAAAAGGCCACTTCAATTATAGATGCGAAAGTGCTATGCAAAGCGGCTATTCCCGGCTAATCCACCATCTGTGTCAATTTATGTTTGATAGCTACTATTATACGACTGATAGGTTATAGTCAGTCTCACGTCACCAATGTCCTACATTACAGGACTAGACCGTCTTGATACTGTAATCACTAAACCGTGCCTCCTACATGAATATGTTCAGGGCTAATCAAAACATGGCAGACATCACAAGGGATAATACAGTGCTCTGCTTCATCCATCGCTATTTGTAAATTAATTTATTAATTTTGGTTAATTATCCGCTGATTATGTCGTGTGATAGTTTGCCAAGGTTTTGTGATGAGAGTTTCCAGATGGTCCTATCCTGTAACGTGGCGGTACTTTGGCTACACAAGACTAATTATATTATGCCCTATCGATTTTTAACTTGTAATTTTAATTAATAATAATATAATATTGCCAGTCATCGTTCAGTAACATACAGTTTTATGGATTTATCTATGTCTTAGTGTGTCTAATTCTTATTACTGATATTGTTAATGTGTGTTGCCATTGCTAATAATTAAATATCAGAGACTAGTTGATTTCCCATACTTGCTGCCAGTCACCCAGTATCAAATAGCAATGGTTGAGTCACTGGTATATCATACTCTCTTTTCTTAGTTGGTAAACTAACGAACACATTTTACCCACACATAAAGCCCATGAGACCATGTAACCTATATTTTTATAGTCATTGACACTGGCAATTGTAGTCTGGGTGGCCAACCCCGTCACATACAGGGGAAGGGTCTGGTGTAACATGCATATACAAGTTGTGCAATTTTCAAGCATTACTGGGAAAAATACAGTGTATAAACAGTTTACATATCTAGTATTAACACACTCAATACATTTCATAGATGCCCATACCTTAAGTCTACTTTTAATTGTGTATATTGATTGTAGTGACTATGATGTAATTATCGCTAAATTTGGTTTATGCTAAAAAAAGGTATTTAGTGATCATTAAATTTTTATCAAGCTTATTAGGTGTGGCTCAGATTTTTGCTAAAATTAATGCATGCTAAATCCAACTGTTTTAAAATCACTAAATTTAGAGGACACAATTAATAGTAGGCTGAAGATAATTAACTTTGTCTTACGCAACAGGTATATGACATATGTGTACCATACCTGACCCTCCCTCTCTGTGTGAAGGGGCTAACCCACCAAATTATATCAATTAATGTTTGAGTAGCTACTATTATATAACTGATAGATGTATTGTCAATTTACGATTAATTACTAATATTTCGTCTTCCATACTGCCTCAGGTTCACTCCTTTGATCCTGTAACACAAGTTCTTTCTAGTCAGTTGTACATTGTTATACCACCTAACAAACACTTCTTAAGGTGAGTGAATCAAAATTAGTAATGTACCTATAATCGGGTCAGTAATTGGTATCAGACATTAGTTTGGGTATATATAGATTGAGGAAATGCATATTTTTATTGAAATAATCAGAAATCAGAAGATAGATGTAATATAGGATCGGTTATCGGTACATCACTATCCTGTTTCATTTTGTAATTCAATCTCCATCAAACCAAAGGAGAGGCGGTTATCAGTTTATAGTAAAATCCCTCTTAATGGACACTCCTGAGTTGTGGACATTCACTACATAAATAACAGCTACCACAGTACTAGTCCCGATTGACCTGTCATTGAACTCAATACTGTTGTAACCCCTCACATATAGACACACCGCTCTTCCGCACAATGGTTGCCAGTCACACCCCCTTTATACAATAATACTAATAAATGACCTCTGTAATACAGACAACTTTTTTTGAGATCAACATGCAACAACAGTATGAAGGTATATATTCCATATTTTTACATTTGTGAAGCTCGAGACTGAATAACTCTCTCTAGTTTAGAACAGCCACAACAAATCTGTCTTCATTTATTATTGTGTTCACTCTCCAAAATTAATGTACCACGTCGCCACATGTTGCTTCCCATACCACTTATAAACAGGGTATCCTCTTATCTACCACTTAACTTCCAGCATTTCAGTTTATTGAGGTCAAACTATAGATCGACTAGCCATAACAACAGTACATGAGTGTGAACTGGACATGTGCATGACACGTGTCAACCCCTGAGATAAGGACGTGGCACCTCGTTATAGAGGACAAAAAGGACCTTCCCAATGGTGTCCTCTTTTGAGGGCTTTTACAGTATACACAAACTATATAAACATAATAATTATAAGTATATGCAAATACTTATATCCCGTTGCTAGGTGGTTGCTAAGATTATGCACAGTGGGCCCACCCTACAAATTACAGTATTGTAATTATTTCCTCAAAACATAACACCCTATCATTTATACCAGAACCGCAATCACAACTATATCCATGAAATTATTAGGGCCAAATTTATTATGATTACAGTAAAGATGATATAAATGCAGCCATTCATCTGGATGTGAACCTCATGCAATGCTTTCCTTTAATTATGGTTGTTATGGGATCCCTATGATTGCTTTCCACGGTATTGAATTGATCTATAATATATTTGCTTGTGTCACATACGTAACTATGCATTGTTTACATAGTTAATCAAGTTATGTCATTGCAGGGCACTCAGTGAATTAATAGGTGTGGCGTGTAAAAGAACATTCGCACAAGCTCTTTAAACCAACAGGAAGAAAACAACTTGTAGCTTACATAGAAACTGCTTTGCCTGAAATATATTCCTATAGTTTTTCAAGATCCTTTAAAAGTAAGGAGAGTAGAAGTCAATAATTATAGCTGTTGTGCTTCACGCATGAGAAAGTCAGCCATCATTAATTAATCTTGGACACCACAAATCAATCATAGGGATAATATTTACACATGTAGTGATACATTGTATATATCTATGTTTGTTCTTTTATAAGAAAGAAGATATTTTGTACTACCAATATCATTAAGTATGTCTATCATAATAGATATCTTTTATGTTTACCTGTTATAGCTAGACAATAATAATTATATTCCAATAACAAAAAAATTCATCATAATATTTGTTATAATTAAAAATATTACAATGATAGTAGAACCTTTGGTCTGTAGCTTCTTTTATCAATATAATAGTGATTGCATTGTAAAATATTTACATGTACCAATGAATTAACCATGAATCCTGGATATAATTTCCATACAGATATTCATAATGATTGATCTCATACAATGGAGAGTTTCTATTGGAATGTGGGGTGGTCATATGAAGTCTGTAAAGAGGAAAAGCAGACTTGTTAATAACATGCAAAGTCATCCAGGAGTGAAAGATTATCATTGGGAGAGTGAATATGTTGGAGTATGTATTAGAACATTACTCAGTCATACTAGTGTGTGTTTGCATATACTAACTGTGTGTATATTTCTACTACTGATACTCTCTGGTGATGTGGAAACAAATCCTGGACCTGTGGGTTAGTTATTACTATGTTTAATATAGTACTAAACACACATTTATATAACTTACTATATAAATATGATCTATATTTCATGCAGTATGATCATTTATTATATTTCTATACTCACTAACAGAGATTACTCCGGGCAAAGCAGTTTCACTACTGTATGAATGTGGATTTAATTTTAAGAGCAAGTGGAGTTTGTTAACAACTTTCCTGAGTGTTCCACTATAGCTAAAAGGAAAGATGACAGCTATAATAAAGGAGTATCAAACATATGATTATGCAATAGAAATAGCATTGGATTGGTGGATTAAGAACACATCAGAAGCATCATGGAAAGAGTTAATATCATCAGTAGACAGGTGTGGAGAGAAAGATACTGCACATGCAATGAGGCAAAAACTAATTGAAGAAGGTAATTATAGTTAAGCTCATGAGCTTAAGTGTTGCTTGTATTCATTACACTAAATAGTGAAACATAATTCGTACCATCAGGTGTGGGAAGCTTCCCACAAACTCTCAGGATCCCAAACCACCTAATGCCCTCCCAAATAAGTTTCCATTTGCATGAAGATGTATTCCAATTTTTGGCCACATTTTGACTTCTAAAACTGAATCTCAACATTTAAGAATGTGATAATTAAAGTATCATTATTATTTCAATTGAAACCTTTCATGGTGCTCCTAAAAGTACTAGCCTTTGTTCATACATGTACTTTCCCATAAAATAAAAAAAAACATTTCAAATCTTAAGAACCGTACTGTATACATGTTTGCTTACCACACACTCTTGTTACTGTTTTAGATACATCAATGAATGAATGTGAAGAGAATGATGGTGTAACAGAAGCAAAGAAAATATTAAGTACTGAAGGTCGAGAGAGATTACGAAGACGTACAGCTCAGATTTCTATACTGGGTGATTGGAAACGTGTTGGAGTTTTACTAGGATTATCAGATTCTGATATTAAAGAAATAGAACATGATAATCATTTTATAATGAGGAACTGTATGTTAGCAATGTTTAATAAATGGTTGAGGATGGATACAAGTTTCCCTACATATGAAGAAGGGCTACTGAAATTATCCACTACACTTGATATGGTAGGAGAAAATGTATTAGCAAACCAACTGAAACATGAATGTGGTAAGTGGAATAGTTTATTCTATATGAACTACATAGTAGTTGATATAATTATTATCGTTATTATGTAATTCTAAAATAATAATAAACCACAATGTGGAAATAATTAGGCATTGGTCTTCATTAGGTGATAATTACTGACTACTCATATATTTATTATAGGTTTAGGTACACTTAGTTAGTATTGTATGATATATAGTGGCTATATTCATCCTGTTCTGAATTATGAATTGTTCTTCTGGATTTGTCCTCATTCCTGGGACTTTCGTTCTTGATTGTAGGGTTAAGAGTTTAGGTAGGAGTGTTAGTGCTAATTTATATACCATCCTCCCCTTTCATCCACACACCTGGAATTGGATATGTTTATAGTAGATGAGTAAGTGTTAACAGCATTATGAGTTGATGTGTGTGAGCCACATGTACCTTTATCAGAATATACAGGCAAATCACTTTGTTACTAGAACACAGATGCATAGTAGTGCATATCACCATCCATAATCATGCAGGCATGCAGTCTAGTATATTGTACTTTATAATGATTGTTGTATTCATCAGGGTTATCATCATCTTCGCCACAAACTGATGAACTTATACCTGAAAGCGATATATATAGTAAGGAGTTACGAGATTATTACAAACATGAATTATCAGATGTTGATGAACACAAGTTTGGACAACTTGGACTCATTAAGGGACATGGAGGATATCTTTCTGACAAAGAGGGGAGGAGTAGAACATGGAACATGTTACATGGCAAATTAGACAATATAATGAATGTATCTGAGAAAATAGAGATACAAGATGTACTGAAACATAATGATGACAGTAGTCCAATCAAAGTAGTAGTTGATGGACCTCCAGGTGTAGGCAAAACTACACTTTGTCATAAACTGTGTAACATGTGGGCTAAGAATGAATTGAAGAAATGTTCCTTTGATCATGTTTTTCTTCTTCATCTTAGAGATGAGAGAGTATTATCAGCTAAAAACATATCTGATCTTGTTTCTTTATTTCATAGTAGTAAAACGCTTTGTGAAACTGTTAGTGCTCAGATCATGGAGACAAATGGTAGAGGTTTGTTACTAATACTTGATGGATGGGATGAGTTTAAGGGAAGAGACCAAACGCAATCATTCATACTGAATATTATTCAACGGAATATTTTACAGAGCTGTAATATAATGATTACTTCACGTACGTATGCCTCATCAATTCTCCTTAAAAAAACAAACATTCGTCATATTGAAGTATTAGGTTTTGAGAAAAAAGAAATTTTTACATGTATCAGGAATGAGCTGACTGAACAGAATGCTAAACAATTAATAAAGGAATTGAAGATTAGGGAAGATGTCTTGTCATTATGTTATATACCTTTTGTATGTTCCATGTTAGTGAGGGTTTATGGGCTGTGTGACTTTATTCTTCCTAACACTTTGACTAAGTTTTACAAGAAATATGTTCTACATGCCGTTAAGAGATCAATGGAAAAACAAGAACTTGATCCAGACACAGTTGAATCATTTGAGGAACTACAAGAAGATCAAAAGAGAGCATTTGATGAACTTTGTTGTTGTGCTTATGAGAAGCTGAAGACACAAAATACCACTTTCAATAGAAATGAAATACTGAAGTTATCATATTCATTGAAGTGTGAACATTTTGGATTAATGAACTGTTACAAGATAGCAGACACCACTAAACATCAGTTTCTTCATCTAACCATTCAGGAGTTCCTGGCAGCATGGTGGATAACTCACCATGATGATCAAAAAATGCTGTTCAGAGAACATTTCCATGGAACTCACTTTCGCATGACACTAAGATTTGTGGCAGGTCTGACTGAACTTAAAGATGACAGCTATCAAGAGTATTTCAGTAAAGAGGTAGACTTACAGTGTATACAGGACCCTTTGTTTGGTTTTGAATCTCATGAGTACTCTATGTTTCATCAGAATCCACAATTTGTTTGTGATGCCATTCGTTATTCATTGAGTAAATATCCTCTTCATGAACCCTATTATGATACAGATACTATACAATTACTTCATCTAATTTACGAGTCTGAAAACAAAGCATTGTGTCAGATATTTGTTTCATCCATTAAAAACTCTTCTCTCTGTGTAGATAGAGTGAATTCATCACAATTTGATTTATTGTGTTTGTCCTTTCTCCTGAAGAACTCAAAGATCACTTGGAATTTTCTCCATCATGAATTTGTTCATGACATACTGAAACTTTACAATGAAGATAAAAACATGACTAATTGCATTGTAATGAAAGCAACATATCGTGATATCACATCAGTAATCAAGATACACCAATCATCATTGTGTCAGTACCTTCAAGAAAGTTATATTAATGTATTCTACACATCTGGGTCAATACATCATGATTCAGTTGTGATCATGTTCACACAACTATTTAAAATGCCTCATCTGGGTATCCTACATGTACACCTTGACATTTTCCTTTCTTCTATTCAATCAGAAGATCATATTGATAATGAATTATTAGTGGAAATGGAGAAAGTATTGTCTACAAATCATACTATTAAAGAATTTTTATTTAAGTTGTCATTTTTGGAATTCAACTCATTAATAAATAGTTTGCTTACTGGAGTAGAGAGAAATGATACAATCCAGTTCTTTTCACTATCATCAGACTCTACTCATACTAAGTCATTAAAAATTGAAGAGCTATTGAAAAACAACCAAACCTTACAAGCTGTTAAACTGAATATACCTATTAAAGGAATACTCCCATCTCTATGTATCATACCAGTTAATGAATCTCTTGCAGTACTGAATATTAACAATGATCATATTCTATACCTAGTAGAACATGATGCAGTACATGATATCATAACATATCCTGTAAAGAAAACAGAAACTTTGTCACCTGGATTAGAAAATGTTGGAAGAAATATTACTAACTTGAAAAGTCTATCCCTATATAAACCATTGATGCCATTAATTATCTATTTAGATTCTAACCCTTTTCTACAACATCTGGATATAGTAATAGAAAAAGAAGGAAGTCTTAATGAACTATTTAACATTCTCTCCAGTAACAGAACCGTCATAGCTCTTAGAATAAACTGTCAAGACATTGGTTTGTTTCATGATGAAGTAGGAAAATCTATTCATTTGATGTTGTCATCAAACAAATCACTACAATGTCTGGAGATCAAAAGCCGAGCATCCAATTGTGCATTACTTATCAAATACCTGACTACTGGTCTGAGAAGAAACAACACACTTCAAGAACTGAATGTAAACATTAAATTATCAGAAAATATTAATTTCAAGGAATTCTTTGAAGCTACTGATAATCTAAAATCACTGAGAATGATATTTCACACATGGGGGATCTCTGAGCAGGTATTGACATCATTGTATCATGAAGAAATAATTCCTGATGTTACAAATATGTTGAAGAGAAATGAAGACATGAAATTCCTGAAAGTTATATTCTTTGCTACTTTATCATCTGAAGATACATGCACATATAAAGAAGACTGGATATCAATGATACATCATTTCTGGGAAACTGTGTTACTACATCCATCATTATGTTATGTTAGGATTCCAAAATTGTCTATTATGACAGACATACTAAATGATATGAAGAAAACACTGATTACTCAACGTAAAGAAAAGAAACTTGGTCCACATCCAATAGTAGAAATGACAGACATACTGTCACCCGAAGAAATGAAGAAATATTCTTAAATAATAATACACAGTACTAAACAATATAATAATATTTTGTTTTGTTTACATATAATTATTATAAGTGTAAAATATATTTCATGTTTGTAATTATGTTGTTAGTGTTTATCTAAACTGAGATCTCAACTCTACTGTTACATCATGAATCTCTACATCAACTATAAGAGGAAGAAAATGAAGTTTTGTGAATATATAGTTGTTAGTTGTAGGTACACAAAGGACATCACATGAATACAAGTGTTTGATGTAAGTGTATATGTATTGTATGTATGTGTGTATGTAGGTATGTGACTATGTGTGTATGTATATATGTACGTATGTACATGTATATATGTATGTATGTATATATGCGAGTGTGTGTATATGCGACTATGTGTGTATGTATGTATGTATTTATATATGCGACTATGTGTGTATGTATGTATGTATGTATGTATGTATGTATGTATGTATGTATGTATGTATGCGAGAACGTGAGTGTGTATGTATACGAATATGTGTGTATGCGTGTAAGTACAGTATGTATGTATGTATGTATGTATGTATGTATGTATGTATGTATGTGACTATGTGTGTATGTACATGTATCGTATGTTCGTATGTTCGTATGTACATGTATATATGTACTGTATGTATGTATATATGCGAGTGTGTGTATATGCGACTATAGGTGTATGTATATATGCGAGTGTGTGTATATGCGACTATAGGTATATGTATATAGGTGTATGTATATGTATGTATGTATGTATGTAACTATGTATGTATGTATGTACATGTATGTAACTATGTGTGTATGTATGTATGCATGTATGTATGTATGTACATACATGTATACATGTCAATATAGGTGTATGTATACAGTTGTATATGTATGTATGTATGCAACTATGTGTGTATGCATGCATGTATGTATGTATGTATACACATGCATGTATGCGACTATGTGTGTACATGTATGTGCGTATGTGATTTGTGTGTATGTATGTATGCATGTAACTATGTATATATGTATGCACATGTATGTATGTATGTATGTATGTATGTATGTATGTATGTATGTATGTATGTATGTATGTATGCGAGAACGTGAGTGTGTATGTATACGAATATGTGTGTATGCGTGTAAGTACAGTATGTATGTATGTATGTATGTATGTATGTATGTATGTATGTATGTGACTATGTGTGTATGTACATGTATCGTATGTTCGTATGTTCGTATGTACATGTATATATGTACTGTATGTATGTATATATGCGAGTGTGTGTATATGCGACTATAGGTGTATGTATATATGCGAGTGTGTGTATATGCGACTATAGGTGTATGTATATAGGTGTATGTATATGTATGTATGTATGTATGTATGTACATGTATGTAAATATGTGTGTATGTATGTATGCGTGTATGTATGTATGTACATACATGTATACATGTCAATATAGGTGTATGTATACAGTTGTATATGTATGTATGTATGCAACTATGTGTGTATGTATGCATGTATGTACATGTATGTATGTATACACATGCATGTATGCGACTATGTGTGTACATGTATGTGCGTATGTGATTTGTGTGTATGTATGTATGCATGTAACTATGTATATATGTATGCACATGTATGTATGTATGTATGTATGTATGTATGTATGTATGTTTGTATGCATGTATGTATGTATGCGAGAACGTGAGAATGTATATATACGAATATGTGTGTATGTGTGTAAGTACAGTATGTATGTATGTATGTATGTATGTATGTATGTATGCAACTACGTATGTATGCACATGTATATATATACGCATGTTTGTATGTATATATGCGACTATGTGTGTATGTATTTATGTACATATACGACTATGTGTGTATGTATGTATACGTGTATGTATACATATGTATGTATGCATGTACATGTATGTATGCATGCATGCGACTATATATGTCAATATGTGTGCATGTATATATGTATGAATATATGCAACTATGTGTGTATGTATGTATGCAACTACATGTATGTGTATATGTATGTATGTATGTATGTATACACATGCATGTATGCGACTACGTGTGTATGCATGTATACAATTATGGGTGTATGTATGTATGCGACTATGTATGTATGTATGTATGTATGTATGTATGTATGTATGTATGTATGTATGTATGCGAGTATCAGTGTACATGTATGTACATGCTTGTATGTATGTATGTTGTATGTTTGTCTGTGATTATGTGTGTATGTATGTACATGTATATATGTATGTGCATGTATGCATGTATGTATGTATGTATATATGTACATATGTATGTATGTACATATGTATGTATGTACATACATGAATGTTGTATGTATTTATGTATGTGTGTTGGTATAGATATATCTATGTATGCATGTATGAGTGTAAATAGAATAGTAACAGTAGAGCAGGTATATGAATTGGAATATGAATATAATTATCAGTAGAATATTTAATATAATGACAGTAGAATATGAGTAATTCAACTAATCATTATACTAGATTATATTATGAATAATTCTACTTACATATTCTACTAGTATTGAAGTTACTAGTATCTGTATCTTCAGTTGTAGGTAGTGAGTGGACTTGACTTTGTATTTGTGATGGATAAACCATGGACAATCTGATCAGATTGTTTCGACCTATTGGGTCTCATCAGCATGGTGTATCCCAAATTCACAATACAATACATTGTTACATTGAACAGAATGACACATAATGTATGTTATATTATGAAAATATAGTAATTATCTAGTATCATGTCTAGTATCTTCAGTATCTCAAGAGGTACTACTAATATCAGAGGTACTATTAGACCTTTCAGAATCAAGTTAGATTACAAATACAAGCAGTTGTAATACAAAACAGAAATACTTACTCTTTGTTCCAACACCTGTATCAGAAGAGATAGCACTGTTTTCATCATCATCTATATTGTCTTTTCTTTTATCATCATTCTACCTCTTTAATAAAATCAGTATACCTTTAAAATATGAGCTGCTAGTAGAATAGAATCTAACATACATACGTATAGTACAGTATATACATGTATATATATATATATATACATACATGTACAATGTACATATATTCAATGTAGTGAATGTACATGTACATACAATGTGCATGCATACATGTACTTCATACATACATACATGTACATGTATATACACATGTACATTAGGGATGGGTGAATATGAAATTACGTGTCAATGATTATTGTCTGTGCAAGTATCACGATCATTGCGATTATCAGCTACCTTACATATGTATGTACATGTACATTTTATTCCACAATCAAATGGATATATTATTTTATTTGTTGAGTAAACACTGTTGAAAAACTGATTTAGATGTAAAAGTACTGAAAACCTGAAGTTTTGGCACAATAATGATTATTTTTGTGATCACGATATGGCAATTAATATTTAGACGATACGATTCTGAGCGGATTATCACAGGAAATTTTAATCACGACTATCATGATAATCAAAATATTGCCCATCCCTAATTTACATATACATGTACGACATATACATGTACCTGAACTCTGGTACTGTATATGGACATATACATGTACATGAACTCTGGTACTGTATAAGGACATATACATGTGCATGTACATAAACCCTGGTGCTGTATAAGGACATATACATGTACATGTACATAAACCCTGGTGCTGTATAAGGAAATGTACATGTACATGAACCCTGGTACTGTATAAAGACATATACATGTAACTGAACTCTGGTACTGTATAAGGACATGTACATGTACATGTACATAAACCCTGGTGCTGTATAAGGACATACACTGTATACACATGTACATGAACCCTGGTGCCGTATAAGGACATACAATGTATACACATGTACATGAACCCTGGTGCCGTATAAGGACATACAATGTATACACATGTACAGTTGTGTACATGTACATTCACCCTGGTGCTGTATAAAGACATATACATGTAAACAAACCCTGGTGCTGTATAAAGACATATACATGAAAATTCATGTGCCTACTGCCTAGCATGCTAGCAATAAGCATAGACAAACACACACAACAAACAAACAAGCAGCCACAACGGCTTCATTAAACATTAGAGCAGCGACTTTGGCTTACAAAATAAGCAGCTACAATGGCTTGGAAAAATGGAACACTGAATGCTCAGTCTTGAGAACCAGAAATGGTGGGTTAAAAGATCATGTACACTAAGCCTGTTACTGTATACATGTACGTGCATGTACGTTTTTGTATATGAACCATGGTATATGTGTTATATAAGTACATATATGTACATGTACATATGCGTATACATGTACATGTATATACAAAACAGGAGTAGATGAAACAAGTCACAAGATGACTTCAATTAAAAAAAGTTTGTAGTAAACACAATGAATGTGTGTTCTTACTAAATACCCAAAGTGCATAAACTGTGTGTGTACATGTACCTCTCCATGTATATGCACAGTATAGTACATACGTGCATATAATTACATACATGTACATGTACATATGTATATAATTATATATGTCTATTAACTCTATTAATTAATGAACATCACTTACCAAATGGGACAAAGGCAGAAAAACAATCTTCGAAGCTTCGTCGGCAAAAATGGACGAACCTTCGAAGGTTCGCACGTGTTATTATCAATGTTGCTCTTACCTTGTTTGGCAATATAATGCCTCCAAAACTGGATTATTGCTTTATAATAAGTATACTAGTCTTGTTCCTGTCACTATTTAGGCAGAAACAGCCAACAACTCAGCCTCAACTTTTCTTGGACACACCCACAATTTTAACCACACGTTTAGATTGCAAAAGTGCGCATGTGCAAACATTGAAGTGGGCGTGGCAGCAAAGCTTCGAAGGGAGAAATTTAGCTTCGAATGCGCAGTAAACGAACGAAGGTTCGAATATCCGAACCTTTTCCCAACCCTAATATATACATGTATATGCATACATGTACATTGTAAATGTACAATGTACATGCACATATGTACATGTACATGCGTAAATGTACATATAAACGTGTACATGTACATGTACATGTCATGTACATGTACATAAATGTATGTACATGTACATATGTGCATGTACACGTACTGTAGTTCCTACATATACATTATATACGACATGTTAAATATAATGTCAATTGAACACCACAGTAGTGAGACTGTAATTACTATACTATACTGACAGTAGAACTAAGGTAATTACTGTTACTGTATGGTGACATTTTATTGACATATACTGTCATGCATATACAATTACTATTACTAAATTTTAGTTTCTTGGTGGGTGAAGGTGTCCTGGGACTTATACACTATTCATTGTATGTACACATGTACATTGTACATTGTATGGACATGTATTAAGGTTTAGGGAAGGATTCATCATTAACTATTCGATGCTACATGTAATTTCATTTTCAAACTTCACATACACACTCACATTAGCAGACATAGTTATATATGTACATGTATATGTACATGTATGTACATGTACATGTATACATGTATGTACATGTACATATACATGTATGTACATGTACATGTACATCAGTGTTTTTGACAAGCTCATATGGAGCACCATTGGCCCAAAGAGCTTCTTATTTGGCACTGTACAGTTCTCTCTTTGGGCCAGTGGTATAGTTAATTAGGATTATATTAGCATTATCTCTTAATTAATTGGCTCAAGATGTATTCTCAATGGCGCATACACTAATCATTTTTGAGCCAATTTAGCCCAAGCTTCAAAACTTATCAAAAACTCTGATGTACATGTACATGTATACGTATATGTACAATGTACATACCTAAAAGTAGACAACTTGTTCTCTTATTAAACATTGTATCCACTATTTCACTGGCCAAATGAAGACAGGATCTATAATGATATGAAATATTCAATAAATTATCAAATATATGAACTGTACATGTACAGTACACAGGCCAAGAAATAGCTACATGTACTAACCATTTTGAGCTTGTATCTCATACACAATACATGTGTACATGTGTATTTAATGATTACCAGCTGGTTTTATAAGAGCATGTGCTTAGTGTAGCTCAAGCCTTGTGACCAACTTAAAGTTTATGGCAGTTCTGTGCTTCTCTTTTTTCTTTGTGAGTTGCATTATGTATTATAGTTACATATTTGTTATATAAATATACTATTTTATTATTATTATTATTATTCGGACACTGGATGAGTGTGGAGAGTTGGCTAGCCATCAAAGATCTTTAACCCACCATTCCTGGCTCTCAATACTGGGCATACAGTATTGCTTATTTTCTAAGACATTGTCGCTGCTTATTTTCTAAGCCATTGTGGCTGCTTATTTTCTTAGCCATTGTGGCTGCTCATTTTCTAAGCCATTGTGGCTGATTATTTTCTAAGCCATTGTGGCTGCTCATTTTCTAAGACATTGTGGCTGATTATTTTCCAAGCCATTGTGGCTGCTTATTTTCTAAGCCATTGTGGCTGCTCATTTTCTAAGCCATTGTGGCTGCTCATTTTGTAGGCCATGGTGGCTGATTATTTTTCTAAGCTTGTTTGTTGTGTTTGTTTGTCAATTGTTGCTACACCTTTTGCTAGCATGCTAGGCACACATGAATTTTTATGTACATGTATATGTACAGTACATATACACATGTACTGTATATACATGTACATGTACATGTACATGTACATGTATACATATACATTTACATATTCATGTATCTTGTTATTCATGTACATGTACGTATTATATAAACACTACATGTACAAAACAAAAACAACATAATATCAACAAACACACACATACACACAGACATACATGTACACACACACACACACACACACACACACACATACAGTACATGTACACACATACACACACATACAGACATACAGACATACACACCCACACAAACACACACACATACACACACACAAACACACGTACCTAACATAATATAACCATCTGGATCCATCTAATCCTGGTAACCAGTGTTGATCCTGTTTCATCAAATCAAAAGGATTGGCTATGAATAAATAATAATGCATTAGTATATACTATACACACATGTATTCATGTATACATGTACATTGTATGCGTACATATACATGTACATGTACATTGTACCTGTACATGTACACGTACTGTAGTTCCTACATATACATAATATACTATAAATAGAGACATGTTAAATATATATACCTGATATACATAATGAATGTAGTCTGATATAAGCTATATGAATATCTCTAACAGAAAATGAACACCATTCAGGAATCTTGAACTGAACTACTTGTTTATTCTCTACTTGTACATCAAGATTTCTAGCCATTGATACTGCATACATGTACATATAACTATGAAAAGAAAGACATGTACATGTACACTAATACATGTATATAAGTATATATATTATCTCAAGGTCCCCTTCCAGTCACAAATATGAATTAATAAAGATGTGTTTTATTAGTTATTATAATTCATACCTTGGATCAGGTGCTTCTAATCTATCTTTATCAGGCAATGATGCTCAAGTTAATGATACACCAGAGTGTGGATGACTCCAACACCATACCTACAAATATATATACATGTACATGTATGTACTGTCATCATTCAGTAGTCATGGCTTATTTACTAATGCTTGAAATACAATATTATTGATTATCTTCTCTCTTTCCTTTTAAAGGATCTTGTAGAACTTAATGAATAAAATTATAGTTCTGGTCTCTACGTAAGCTACAAGTGGGTTTCTGGTTTGTAGAGTTAGAGTGCACATTTTTATTATGTCCCTTCCCTCTTAATCAACTGAGCCCCCCACCCCCCCCCCCCCTCCGGAATGACGCAACTTTTTTAACTACATATACAATACATAGTCACATGAGACACAAACACACACAATGTATACATGACTACATGTACATGTAAATATAATATAAATGTACATGTACATGTAGATGAAAAGCAATGATAGAAATAGCCCGCAGAGTCATTCACTTATATATTATGCAGTTTCATATTAACTCATAGGTAATCTATTATCTTTGTGAAGACTAGCAGCATATTCTAAAGTATCATCACTGATGTTATATGGTACAACAATGTATGGAGGAAGACTAGAATAATGAAATATATTATTAACAGTTATGATAATAGTACATTATATTGACTACATGTACATGTATATACGACCTTTATACATTGATAAGAGCTACATGTATTTAGAGTATGTTACCATGGTTACTGTTTAGCTTGTAAATAATTATTTTAAGATATCTGCCGGATTTAACTCTAAATATTTGCCGAAATAAAAATTTTATAATTTAACTCTAATTTCGGTATATACCTCTAATTTCGTGTTCACACCTGTAAGAGAAGAGCAATGGAAGATCAGTCAATATAAGAGAGCTGAATGGCTAGGTAAAATATTATATTACTGTATATACAAATTTATATTCGTAGACTTTTTGCGAAGCTTCAAACCTTGTACCTCTGTTAAGAAAAGGCCTGTAGGTCGTCCTAAGAAGTCTATAGCTTCTACAGTGACCGGCGCCAGTGTAGCAGTAACTAATACTTCAGTAAACTATGAAGAAGAAAATGCACACACGCCACCTGCTAAGAAGATACGTGGCCATTACAGAACCTATTCCTTAAATTTTAAGATCTCTGTAGTCAGAGAGTTGCATCAACTTGGAGCACAGGTCGGAGATGTATCTGAAAAATTCACCTTCGAAGGTTTGTTTCAACTAGAACAAGAAGGTTCACGAAGGTGTAACACTATGAGTGTGTTAACTTTGTACCTATACAAGTGTTTATCTAATGGGAGACCTCTTAATTCAGAAGATGGCAGATGAGATTAAGTACATTCTGGTTTTGAAAGTCCACACTCTCGTCCATGGTCTCTTCTCTCTCAGCCATTATCAATCTCCACGTGACAAATGTAATAATTAATCAAGAGTTATAAATAATAATTATTGCAGCAAATAATTAACCACGTGCTAATTGCGAACCTTGGATTCTACCTTCGAAGGTAAGGGATTATAACGAACCTTCAAATGTTACCACCTTTGTTTATGCCCTGGTATGTATGTAGGTGTGTAGGTATGTATGTATGTAAGCGAGTATAATGTATATGCGACTATGTGTGTATGACTGTATGTATGTACACACATGACTAGTGTGTATGTATGTATGTATGTATGCGACTATGCGCGTATGTACATATGAGTGTAAATAGAATATGAGTAATTCAACTAATCATTATACTAGATTATATTATGAATAATTCTACTTACATATTCTACTAGTATTGAAGTTACTAGTATCTGTATCTTCAGTTGTAGGTAGTGAGTGGACTTGACTTTGTATTTGTGATGGGCAAACCATGGATAATCTGATCAGATTGTTTCGACCTATTGGGTCTCATCAGCATGGTGTATCCCAAATTCACAATACAACACATTATTACCAGGGCTGGGATTACACCGAGATTCCTTCATTAATTATCACTAATTTTAAATCTATTGATAATTGATTAAAATCAGTGGAAATAATTTGGCCATTTAAGTCAATTAGTACAGAAACCGCCTCCCATTTGACCATCAAAAAGGCTTCCTGTCAAATCCCATATTGTACATTATTTGCTGTAGCATGCTTGAAAAGAATGTCTTTGGCAATCCATATAGTCAAAAGAATTTTCAATATCAATTGATCAACTATCCCAGTCCTAATCGTTACATTGTACAGAATGACACATAATGTATGTTATATTATGAAATATAGTATCTTCAGTATCTCAAGAGGTGCTACTAATATCAGAGGTACTATTAGACCTTTCAGAATCAAGTTAGATTACAACTACAAGCAGTTGTAATACAAAACTGAAATACTTACTCTTTGTTCCAACACCTGTATCAGAAGAGAGTCTTTATCATCATCTATATTGTCTTTTCTTTTATCATTCTACCTCTCTAGTACAATCAGTATACCTCCAGAATACGAGCTGCTAGTAGAATAGAATCTAACATACATGTACATACATGTACATATATATACGTCATATATATTTATGACATTTTATGTACACTAGGACTAGATGATAGTGCTACTATCACTATTATGACATTTTACTGTAATACTATCACGATAGTCAATATATCATGATAGTACAATGTAGTGTCTGTATATACTATTCAATAGTTTTCAAGGTTATATATTTAATAATAAGTAATTTATTATAAGACTAGTGATCCTTACATTAAAGTCTAAATTAGTTTATATCAGATTACATACATAGATACATACAAATATACATCCACACAATCCACATATCATAAAAATATGAAATCGTTAAATAACCAGTAATTTTTATTGGTTAGTGAATTCAGTTATAAAATAACATTAAATTTAGTTTGTCAATTGTCATAGATGTTGTGGGTGCATGGACAATGTTATTTTGACATAATGTGCACCAAGTATTGAAAGGTACACTAGAATAAAGTAATTATGTGTTTGCATTTTTGCAGGATACCATATTTGTGTTATATATGTACATAGCAGTAAGCTATTCCAGAGTCCTATCATTGATTTCTAGTAGAAGTACATGTAGTTGGATGTTTTTAGATTGATGAGAGTTTGTTGGTGCTTTCTTTCAGCTAAAAGAAACATTTATACCACGACAGAAAACTAACTAGCCACCAACTATATTAGTACAAGTAACTCTAATGAGCCAGTAACTGTTAAGTGTATAGCTAAACTAAAGATTCAGAGGAGAAAGTGTATGTATAATTGAAATCATAATAGTTTCATATTTGAGTTCAGTAGATCACACACAGCAAAAACAAAACTACTATTTGTATTAGTTAGTACAATTGCAAGGATTTAACAATTAGTCAGTTATTCATATTGTTATGGATTCACACATACATGTACATACATGTACATACATGTGTATGCCATAGCTACTTTGTACTAATTATAAATCAATTATATGAAGCAGTATAATTTTAGGGTGCTGTCTACTCATGTTTCATACCATCCAAGTATTTACTTAATTTACCATTTAAAGTGATTGTATCTGGCAGTGTTGGCCAACAAAAGGGTTTGGAAACCTGCAAAGACATAATTTAATATATTCTAGTATACATTTTATACTTGTGCACATATTGTAATAGTAACATCATGTATGTAGCCACAACAACCTGTACGACAAACTATATTGAAATTTATGTGTACTTGTGAATTGATAATGCTATTAAGGAGTCTATTAGGATCATAAGTACACATGTACATGTACTTGCAAATTGACACGTGTGCTCGTAAATTTTAATGATGGCTCTTTATTGTCACAAAATGTTATTAACTTCATGTATAAAATGACAGATTAGTAATTACAGTACGTCTCAATAAAAAGTTAACGTTCCGTTGTACAAAACGGATCGTTCTATGATACGCAGTCAATCGTTGTGTTACCGTAATGCACTATCGTTGTTTTTCCGTTACTACGCCGTTGCTACGTGCGTCCGTAGCTACAATTGTTTTGGTCACGTGAGACAGCTTCATTCAGGTTAGATTCGATGTAGAAGTTCTCTTGGCTGGACTTTCAGAGAAAGCGCTTACTGCCAGCTTATTCGTGATGTAAACAAGCTGAAGAGATACGAATGGGCTGTGCAGTACAAGGATGACGAATTTTACAACGTTGTATTTACCGATGAGTGTACAGTTCAACTAGAAGCCCATCGACGATTTTATTGCAGGAAAATATTAGAGACTCCTCGTCCTAAACCAAGGTATATTGTTTAAATTTATATATATATTTGTTATAATTATATATATATATAATATATGTATTAGTATGATGGTGACATCATCCCTTTGATGTGGTGAGTCTATATATTATATAACATATATAGCCCATAATGAAGTTGACCAAAAAGCTCATAATTGTATATAGAGGTCTATATTTTTTAAAATATAGACCACTCTGTCTACATTGTGCATGAGATGACAGCACTACTGTCTTGACATGTGGGCCGTAATAAAACATTTGTTATATAAAAATGCAATAATTATTATAACATAATGTTGGTCCTCCTTACTTCACAAAGAGCTTTTATCAAAGCTAAGTCACTTTTTTTAAAAGCTACCAAATACACAAAAGATTTCACTAATCATTAATATTATCTTGCACATTTTTTTATGCAGGACTTACTCGAGACATCTGTAGTTCAAATGAATACAATACTTTCAGTTGTATGTAGTTTCTTGCTACTGTTAGTGATTATATATCCATGGTTACCAAACATTTATAATGTTATTTCAATTAGTTATTATTGAAATTTTATTTCCATGGTTATCAAACATTTACCATGATTACCAAACATTTAGTATTGAACATGATTACCAAACTTCCATCACATTTAACATTTTATTACCAACAACTTTAATTTAATGATTTTCAAATTAAGTGATTTTTTAAGTGATTTTCTAATTCCAATGATAACTTTGTAATTCCAATGATACAACTCAGGTAACTTTCTAAGTCAGTGGATACAACAAGTCTGCTCAGTAGATTATTTTCTCTTTGACTACAGACCACAATCTTCCCATCATACATCTTCCTTCTTTCCTTTATCTTACACCACTGTCCTTTCACCAAACTTTCTTTAGGAGAAACAACATTGCTAGATAGGGCATCTTCATCTGGCCACTGTCCTTTCACCAAACTTTCTTTAGGAGAAACAACATTGCTAGATAGGGCATCTTCATCTGGCCAATATATATATTAAAAACATGATACAGCTATTAAAGAATGATTGATTAAAATCACAATAGCAACATTTTAACATCTTACCTGACACTTTAAGTGCTGTTCTCAAAGACATTGTACTCCACAACAAATAAAAACTACGTTCCAACGGGAGAAAAAAAAACGACCAAACCAACCTTACAACGACAATACTACGATTGGTTGCACGTGCAACGTGCACGTGACATCCTACCGTATAAACGATCCATCGTTTTACAAAACGAGTAATTGGAAACCCTGCAGTACGCGTTTTAGCCTGAAAAACACCGTACTTCACATCGTTGTACGCTTCGTTTTGTACAACGCAACGTTAACTTTTTATTGAGACATACTGTAATTACAAATCACCTTTACTAAATTCGACAATTGCATAACAGTAATGATAATACTACATTACAGCCTGTCTTCATTAACTCAATAGCCAGGTTAATACTGTACTTATCAAACATGATTATAGTGTATCCACTATATACAAATGGAAGTTCAGTAGTCATATATCTACCCAAATAATTTGTCTTTTTCTCCATCTATGTATCTTATGCTCTGCTCTCCATCTTTTTCTATCTATCTGTCTCTCTCAAATGCTCTGTTCTCTATTCTGATGATTACAATTACCACAGACACAGCATGTTCAACAAGAAATACTTTGGAAACTTAACAAGGACATAACTAACTAAAACTATAAAATTTCAGACTAACCTGTAAAACGAGCACCACAGCTATATAATTATAATTCTAGTTCAGGGTGAGATTAATTTGAGACTAACAAGGACATTGTTAACTAACTCCAGAAACATTTTATAAACCAATCCAAATACATTATAACAACTATTAAATTTGAGATTTTACGGAGCTAAATGAGGGCGGATCGAGTCACATTTATCTTGACACAAAAACATCACCTGTAGTAGAATGAATGAAATACAATATATGAACAGGTATAATATATCAGTGTATATGTATTATGTATGTACATGTAATAGATATACATGTACAAGTGTCTGTACATGTATAGAATTTAGATGTACATGTACATTTAACAAAGCTAGATACATGTATAATTATATTAATGCTAGAGAATAATGACATCACACAATCATTAAAAATTAAGAATCTGGTTGTATTAGTTAACGCTCTCCCAACATCAAACTGGGATTCAGCTAGTAGAGGACATCATGTAGCTTGGGGAATTGAGATGTCATCAACGGCTGATAGACAGGCAAAAACAAAATGACAGACAGACAAACAAACAGAGAGAGAAAGTCAGACAGACACCAAAATGGTTGCCAATAGAGAGAGGAAGAGAAGTGATAAATGGAATGGAAGAATTGATCAGTCAGTAGTAGTAGTAGTAGTTGTTGGTAGATGCAAATAAAACTGAGGGGACTCACTGGCAATAACACGATCATGGTTCTGTCACCGTGCTAGGTCCTCTCTTTGAAAAAGTTATAACTGAAACAACTGAGATTTTAAGCTGCCCGTAGAGAGACTCACAAAAAAAAAACAACAGTTCCAGTGTCAGTGAGCCGGAGCCTAGCCGGGAGACCACGCCCTATCCCGCATACAAATTGCAAAATTGGCCATAGGTGAGCTGGACAGGGCGTGGTCTCCAGGCTAGTCGCGTCGCATCGTAGCCGTGAGGCGATTACATTCCTTCAGTGCAGCTACGTCCCACATTCCAGCGGTTACCGAGGAGGATCACTCCGCTGGCTAGAAGTATATACTACTGGAAGATCTGTATTACTGATAAAATTTTCTGTAAGTTGCTTTTATATAACAATTTATTATCATATGTGGGTAGTTATAGAATTACACTGATATCATGTAAAATTCATGTTAGCATTAAATTTGTTGCTACTTCTCTAAATAGCTCTTTGAGTTTTATAAACTTGTAATTTTACAACATCCAACTCAGTAAGGAAGTCCTACCTACAATGTAAGTACTAAATTTCACAGCAATTCACTGAGTCTAGCTTGAATGTAGTCCCACTATACCCCAAATTACTATAGGATATACCTAGTTCCACAGGCCAGCCCCATACTGTAAGTGGAGGAAGGGTCTGGTCTATTGCTATAGAACTTGTACCTCATGCAGGATGTAATGCAGTACAATCACGTTTGCACCCATGAAAATGTCACATAATAATCTATGTATAGTTATTGCAATAATAATTATTATGACTTCAGCAGTTGCCCAGTAATCTCCGTCCCTCTTTCAATCAGCTGTTTATCCTTCATACTCACAATTACTACTGAAGTTCGGTTGGCTCATGCAAGACATTTCCCTTACTTCTTTGCTGTTGGTGTGAGTTGCATAAGTCCTCATCTTACTGCTATATCCAATAGATATCTAAAATTTAAAAAGCATTAAGATCCTTCAATAATTCATATTAATAGTGAACATACTGAGACACCAGAAAAACCCCTTTCATCATTCATTTACAAAAATGTGTCTTTTTCACTGCTCTTAAATCATCATTAGTGATATCCTCCCAAGTTGCTGCAACTTGGGAGTTAATATCTACCTCTTTCTTTCTTGAAATGGACAGAAATCGTTCCACACGATTAGTCACAGTTCTGTAGTGAGAAAGCATTCATACTTTCCATAACAGCTCCTGCACAATATACGTTTTCCTTTCAGTAATAGTCTTAATATCTATCTCACAACAGCTAATAAAAATATACTTGTACAAGTTTTTTTTTTACTTTTGATGTTACTTTGAAGTTAACTTAGGTAAGAATAGAATAATAATGATAACTTGCTTCTAAAGGCTAAAAATGTACAGGGAACCTTAGTTTTGTTACAACTGTTATAATTCATTATTTCCTTGTGACCATTTATTGATGTCAAGAGAAGGAGGTTGGAGGCTCTGGAATATGTAAATTTTGTACCTACAAAAAATAATCAAATTAATAATGATAAGGGTGGAAGCCATTTAAAAATGCTAAGGATGTATATATACATAAACTGGAGATAGGATATTGTATTTACTTGTTGAGTTTGTAATCTTTCCTAACAATATTATACATTCTCACTGGTTCAACTGTGATATGATTGGTACACTGGGAAACAATATTTGGAAAAAGCTTTACAACCTGGAGTGTTGTTTTCCTATTCAGTGAAATTTACAAGTACTGATCCATATTGACTTGTATATAATGTATATGTCATAATAAAGTATGATAACAAAGTATAATGTAAATTCCATAGTAATTATGTACATCCTGTGGTATGTAATTATAATCACCATATCAAAGTATAAACTTCCTGCACATGCTATATAATTACTATGGATGGTAATAATTATGTTTCCAAACATTGTAAAAATATGGTTTCCATACTACATTATAGCAAGACTATTGAAATTATCATGTAACACATTAATATGTCACTACTAGTGTAATCAATTAAGTGTTTGTGTAATTTATACATGTGTAATAATACCATTATAAAGTAGTGTGGCTCTACTAGTAAATCACTATCATATAGTAATAATGGATTTCACAATGCAAAAGTAAAGGTTATTTTAGCCTTCATTTGGTTACAAGAGTTTCAGTGCAATTATATCTTCTTTTGATTGTTTTTCTGGTAAGTAATATTTACAAGTGATAGTTTCACGACTACTGTATAAAGTACATGTTGTAATAAAGCATGTGTATAACATAATATTATAAGTATAACATATGGTGTATTATAATCATACCCATTCTATCACCTGTGAAACAATAGATGTTGCTTACTTTCAGAATTACTATGTACACAATTTTGTACTTTTAATAACAAAGACTATCCATTGTATGTAGATTAGTGTTGGACTCTTTATTATGTTTGCACTTTATAATACTAGCTAATATAGAGATATACATGTAGTCTGAGCATATTATTAATATTGTATTCAAACTCAGATAACCACACGAGGGTTAAATAACTACTATACTGTGTGGATATACATCAAATGTAAAGAAAGCACTTTATTTCATACAGATATTCATAATGATTGATCTCATACAATGGAGAGTTTGTATTGGAATATGGTGTGGTCATATGAAGTCTGTCAAGAGGAAAAGCAGACTCATTAATAACATGCAAAGTCATGTAGTTGTACAGTGGACAAAAGATTATCATTCGGAGACTGAAAATGTTGGAATGTGTACAAATATACTCAGAGCATTACTCAGTCATGGTAGTGTGTGGTTGTATACGCTAACTGTATGTATATTTCTAAAACTTATACTCTGTGGTGATGTGGAATCAAATCCTGGACCTGTGGGTTAGTTATTACTATTATACTAAGCAGATTTGTATAAATGTTTTTCTCATTTGTTTTTAATGTAATAATTTGCTATTTATCTAATTAATAACAGAGATTACTCCTGGCAAAGCAGTAGCACTGTTGTATAAATGTGGATTTAATTTCAAGACAAAGTGGAGTTTGTTAACAAGTATCTTGAATGTTCCAGTAGATCTAAAGGAAAAGATGAGAGCTATAATAAAGGAAGATGAAACATATGATTATGCAATAGAAATAGCATTGGATTGGTGGATTAAGAATGCACCAGGAGCATCATGGAAAAAGTTAATATCATCAGTGGATGAGTGTGCAGAGAAAGATACTGCAGATGCAATGAGCAAAAAAATGAGTGAAGAAGGTAAATGTAAGCTGAAAACAAAGTGCTACTACCTATGTGATGAACATCACGACTAAATGTGTTTATTACACTGTAATGAAACAAGAATTTTTCATTATCATTTTTGCAAAGTTTACCCACAAACTTCTAACTCCCAGGCCCCCCAAGCAACCCACCACCCAAGTAATGCTTCAGCCAAAGACCCTACACCCTACATAACCCTATAGACTACACCATAGACCCTGTACTCTCACACCTTATCCATAGACCCTAAATAATAAGCACTAAACACTAATCCCTACACCCTTAATAACAAACCCTAAACCTCTAAATCCTGTGTAAGCACTTCTTGTAACTAGCTGCTTCCCTCCTGCTGATCGTAGCTTGATTCTTTTAAGTGCCACATCAATTAATTGATTAATATGGTGGATTTTAAAATAATTATGTATGTAACATTATGTGACACAAGCATATAAATGACTAATCCCTTGGAAAAAAAATTAGGCTCTTTAGACCATAAAAATATCTCCATAGTGCTATGGATAGTTCATTTCATTTTACTCATTCATTACTTATTTCACCATTGTGTGTAAAATTATTTCTGCATGAAAGAGAAATGTTTCCCTTTACAATACATAATAATTCTATTATAAATATTATACTATGCTCCACATTGATCTCCATTTAGCCTCTATTTCTGGAAAACCACAATCTATAGATGATTCATGTACACAGATATCTTGTGAACCAAATCAGTTAACACCATTTAATATACTGAAGAGACATTTCTCTGAAATACTTGATGTGGTCTCTGAACCGAATAGACTTGCTAATGATTTGTGGGGTGTTGATCTAATATCTAATGTTGTTAAAGATAATATCATAACTACTGCAAGTGTTCCTCGTTATGAGAAGGCCAGTAAGTTACTAAATGAAGTTCAGAGATCTCTTAAAGCCAATGAAAATCCAGAGACACTCATTGCTTTGTGTAAATTGCTAACCAATCAGAATAACTCAGCGATGTCTATGATATGTAAAACTATGATGAAAGAATTAGGTAAGGAATTAAAGTAGTAATTCTTATAAATGTTTCAGATTTTAATATTATATTCACATAGGTGTGTCATTAGATGACATATCATCTGAAGTCCCCACTGATATTGACAAGTTTGTTCAAGGATTGCTTGATCGATATCTTCAAAATCCTGTAGTATATAATGACTTGTTAGATCAACGTATTGGTGGAGACAAGTTTGGACAACTAGGACTCATTAAGGGACATGGAGGATGTCTTTCTGAACCAGAAGGAATGAAGAGATCGTGGAATATGTTACGAGGGAAATTAGATAATATAATGAATGTATCAGAAAAAATAGACATACAAGATGTACTGAAACATAATGATGATAATAGTCCAATTAAAGTAGTAGTTGATGGACCTCCAGGTGTAGGGAAAACTACACTCTGTCAAAAACTATGTAACATGTGGGCTAAAAATAAACTGAAGAAATGTTCCTTTGATCTTTTGTTTCTTATTTCTCTCAGAGATGAGGAAGTAGCATTAGCTGAAAACATATCTGATCTTGTTTCTTTATTTCATGGTAGTACAAAAATATGTGAAGCTGTCAGTTCTGGGATTATAGAGACTGATGGTAATAATATGTTATTAATATTTGATGGATGGGATGAGTTTAAGGGAAGAGACCAAAACAGATCATTCATACTGGATATTATTCAAGGAAGACAACTACACAAATGTAATGTACTAGTTACTTCACGTACATATGCTTCAGCAAAACTTCTTCAACTACACAGTGTTAATCGTCATGTTGAAGTACTAGGTTTTGAGAAGGAAGAGATTTTTTCTTGCATCAGAAATGAGCTGACCGAAGAGAATGCTAAACAATTAATAGAAGAATTGGAGATTAGGGAAGATGTCTTGTCATTATGTTATATACCATTTGTTTGTTCCATGTTAGTAAGAGTTTATCAGTTGAGTGGCTTTATTCTTCCTAACACTTTGACTAAGTTTTACAAGAAATATGTTCTTTATGCTGTAAAGAGATCAATGAAAAAACAAAAATTTGATCCAGACACAGTTGAATCACTTGAGGAACTTGAAGAGGATCAAAAAAGAGCATTTGATGAACTTTGTTGTTGTGCTTATGAGAAGCTGCAAACACAAAATAATACCTTTAACAGAAAAGAAATACTATAGTTATCACATTCATTGCAGTGTGAACATTTTGGATTAATGAACTGTTACAAGATAGCAGACACCACTAAACATCAGTTTGTTCATTTAACCATTCAGGAGTTCCTGGCAGCATGGTGGATAACTCACCATGATGATCAAAAAATGCTATTTAGGGAACATTTCCATGGAACTCACTTTCGCATGACACTAAGATTTATGGCAGGTCTGACTGAACTTAAAGATGACAGCTATCAAGAGTATTTCAGTAAAGAGGTAGACTTACAGTGCATAAGGAAACCATTGTTTGGTTTTGAATCTCATCAGTGCTCTGTGTTTCATCAGAATCCACAATTGCTTTGTGATGACATTCGTTATTCATTCTCGAGTAAGTATCCTCTTCATGAACCCTATTATGATATAGATACTATACAATTGCTTCATCTAATTTACGAGTCTGAAAACAAAGTATTGTGTCAGATATTTGTTTCATCCATTAAAAACTCCTCTCTTTGTGTGGATAGAGTTTATTCATCACAATTTGATTTATTGTGTTTGTCGTTTCTCCTGAAGAACTCAAAGATAACTTGGAATTATCTCCATCATCCATATCTTCATGACAAGCTGCAACTTTTGAATGAAGATTCTAATTGTATTGTAATGAAAGCAAGATTTCTTGATATCACATCAGTATTGAAGATATACCAATCATCATTGTGTCAGTACCTTCAAGAAAGTTATGTAATTGTCCACACATCTGGTAACATATATCTTGATTCAGTTGTGATCATGTTCACACAGCTATTTAAACTGCCACATTTGAGTATCCTACATGTACACATTAACAAGTTATATGTTCAAACATGTACAGAAGACCATATTGATAATGAATTATTACTGGAAATGGAGAAGGTATTATCTACAAATCGTACTATTAAAGAACTTTTAATTAAGTTTGCACATTTGGAATTCAACTCATTAATAAATAGTTTGCTTATTGGAGTAGAGAAAAATGATACAATCCAGTTCTTTTCACTATCATCAGACTCTACTCAGACCAAGTCATTACAAATTGAAGAGCTAATGAAAAAAAACCAAAGCTTACGAGCTGTTAAACTCAATATACCTATTAAAGAAATACTCCCATCTCTGTATATCATACCGGCTAATGAATGTCTTACAGCACTAAATATCAGTAATTATACAGTACATGATATCATAACATATCCTGTAAAAAAAACAGAAACTTTGCCACCTGGATTAGAAAATGTTGGAAGAAATACTACTAACTTGAAAAGTCTATCCCTATATAAACCATTGATGCCATTCATTATTTATTTAGATTCTAACCCTTTTCTACAACATCTGGATATAGCATTAGAGAAAGAAGGAAATCTTAATGAGCTATTTAATACTCTCTCCAGTAACAGAACTGTCTTAGCTCTGAGAATAAACTGTGATGGTATTGATTTGTTTCATGATGAAGTGGGAAAATCTCTTCAATTGATGTTGTCATCAAGCAAATCACTACTATGTCTGGAGATCAAAAGTCGAGCATCCAATTGTACATTACTTATCAAATACCTGACTACTGGTTTGAGAGGAAACAACACACTACAAGAACTGAATGTAGACATTGAATTATCAGAAAATATTAATTTGAAGGACTTTTTTGAAGCCACTTGTAATCTAAAATCGCTGGCAGTGAAATTTTACAGCTCAGGGATCTCAAAACAGGTATGGACATCATTGTATTATAAAGAGATAATTCCTCATGTTACAAATATGTTGAAGAGAAATGAAGACATGAAGTTTCTGAAATTTATACTTGGTCGATCTTTACCACCTAGACATGCATATAAAGAAGACTGGATACCAATGATACATCAATTCTGGGAAACTGTGTTACTGCATCCATCATTATGTTATGTTGCAATTCAGAAATCATCTTTTGTGATTGATATACTAAAACACATGAAGAAAACACTGATTGCTCAACGTAAAGAAAAGAAACTTGGTCCACATCCAATAGTGGAGGCATAGGAATAAAATAATTATATTTTTACATTGACATCATTATTATAAATTTGAAAATTTAATGAAAAGATGTACTGTTACATCATGAATCTCTACACCAACAATAAGAGAAAGGAAATGGATTTTTGTCAGTTGTAGGTACAAAAATGTCATTACGTATACTTGAACACAACATGGGATATAATTCTGTTTGTGAATGTGTCTGTGTGTGTGTGTGTGTTTTGTATAATAAGAGAATGTATTGACAAACAGAGACAGCATGATTAATGATCTTGTTGTCTATGGTTTCAACTGTCTGTATTCTATGTTAATTAAGTGATAATTACCGACTACTTATTTATTTATTATAGGTTTAGGTAGACTTAGTCTTGTATGATATTATAGTAGCTGTATTCATCCAGTTCATCTGGATTTATCCCCAGTCCAAGGGACTTTCTTTCTTGATTGAGGGTTTATGGTTTGTTAGGAGTGTGAAGGTTAATTTATATAACATCATTCTCCCATTCATCCAACCACCTGGAATTGGATTTGTTTATAGTAGAAAAATGAGTGTTACCATGCAGTATTGTGAGTTGATGTATGTGAGCCACATGTACCTTTATCAGAATATACAGGCAAATCATTGCTAGAACACAAATGCATAGCATGAAGTACATATCACCATCCATAACCAGACAAATAACTAGACAAATAATCTTTTCCATGAATGTGAAAATATGGCCTCTGTTTGATTTATTATACCATAATGATTATAGTTTATACTTCATTGTGTTGTATGTAATGATTGTTATTTTTGTCAATAATATTATTATCATTAATTAACTTTGTCACCAACTGATGAACATATAACTGAAAGTGTTGGATTTAGCAAGGAGTTACGAGATTATTATAAACATGATGTTGATGAATGTAAGTTTTGTCAACTTGGACTCATTAAGGGACATGGAGGAAGTCTTTCTAAACAAGAATGGATGCAGAGAACATGGAATATGTTACATGGCAAATTAGATAATATAATGAATGTATCAGAAAAAGTAGATATACAAGATGTACTGAAACATAATAATGATAATAGTCCAATCAAAGTAGTAGTTGATGGTCCTCCAGGTGTAGGAAAAACTACACTTTGTCATAAACTGTGTAACATGTGGGCTAAGAATGAACTGAAGAAATGTTCTTTTGATCTTGTCTTCCTTCTTCCTCTCAGAGATGAAAAAGTATTATTAACTGAAAACATATTTGATCTTGTTTCTTTATTTCATGGCTGTGAAGAAATATGCGAAAATGTTATTAATAAAATCAAAAAGCGAAATGGTAAAGATATGTTATTAATATTTGATGGATGGGATGAGTTTAACAGTAGTGACCAAAACAGATCATTCATACTGGATATCATTCAACGGAAAGCATTGCAGAGCTGCAGTATAATGATTACTTCACGTACATATAAATTTCGTCATTAAACTATTCAGGAGTTACTGGCAGCATGGTGTATATCTCAACAAGATGATCAAGAAAAGCTGTTTCAAGAACATTTTGAGGATACTCACTTTCGGATGACGCTAAGATTTGTGGCAGGTCTCAGTGCACTTAAAGATCACAGCTATCAAGAGTATTTCAGTAAAGAGGTGGACCTACATTGTGTAAGGATACCATTGTTTGGTTTTGATTCTCATCAGTACTCTGTAAATTATAAGAATCCACAGATGCTTTGTGATGACATATTATATGTCAACTATGAACCCTATTATGATACAGATACAATACAATTGCTTCATCTAATTTATGAGTCACAGAACAAAACATTGTGTCAGATATTTGCTTCATCCATTAAATACTCCTCTCTTTGTGTAGATACAGTGAAGTCATCACAATTTGATATACTGTGCTTGTCCTTTTTCCTGAAGAACTCAAATATCATTTGGAATTATCTCCATCATTCATTATGTTCATGACACTTGCACATTTTTCAATGAACATTCAGACACAAGTAATTGAAAACTAGACATAAAGATGTCACATCAGCAATCTGTGGCTGTTGTCACTGAACTTAAAGATGAGAGCTATCAAGAGTATTTCAGTAAAGAGGTAGACTTACAGTGTATAAGGGAACCATTGTTTGGTTTTCAACCTCATCAGTACTCTGTTTCATTAGAATCCACAATTATCGCTTTGTTATGGGATTCGTTATTCAAGCATCACTGAATATTCTCTTCATGAACCCTATTATGATACAGATACTATACAATTACTTAATTGCTAATTACGAGTCTGAAAACAAAGTATTGTGTCAAATATTTGTTTTATCCACTAAAAACTCATCTCTGTGTGTAAATAGAGTGTATTCATCACAATTTCGCGTTTTTCCTTTCTCCTGAATAACTTAAAGATCACTTGGAACTATCTCCATCATTCATATCTACATGACAAGCTGAAACTTTACAATGAAGATTCAAAAAACAAAATACTGTGATATGACATCAGTAATCAAGATACACCAATCATCATCATGTCAGTACCTTCTAGAAAGTTATATTAATGTAGTCCACATGTATGGTACCATACATCCTGATTCAGTTGTGACCATGTTCACACAACTGTTTAAACTGCCTCATCTGAGTATCCTACATGTACACATTCTGAAGTCATCATATGTTCAATCAGAAGATCATATTGATAATGAATTATTACTGGAAATCGAGAAGGTATTGTCTACAAATCATACTATTGAAGAATTTTTAATTCAGTTGTCAGGTTTGCCATTCAACTCATTAATAAATAGTTTGCTTACTGGAGTAGAGAGAAATGATATAATCCAGTTCTTTTCACTATCATCAGACTATACTCGGACTAAGTTATTACTCATTCAAGAGCTATTGAAAAACAACCAAACCTTACAAGCTGTTAAATTAGATATATCCATTAAAAGAATATTACAATCTCTATGCATCAGTGAATCTCTTACAGCACTAAATATACCCTATGAGTTTTGTCATTGCTTTAAAGGTCAGTTCTGCCAGAGTTTTTACCAAGCCCATCATGTAGGTCATGTCGTAAATTATGGTTAATTTTTTTATTTGTTAATAAACTATATTGATGGAGCTGAGTGTTTGCAATTGTCAGGTGAAGAAATTAAGTCAATGTGTCCACTACGAATAGCTAAGAAAACCATCTGCCTCATGCCACAGTTTGAAAAATCTTCAGTACAGTTAATGATTTGAATTTATCGGAATATTTTTAATTTTAATCATTAGGTTCCCTCATCATTTACTCCTGCACGGTTTACACCGACTTCTTCAAGTCTTAATTCTATTGATAAGGGGATTTCAAGTGTGACATCACTGAAATCTCCTGATTCTGAAGGTAATTCCTCAATTGCTCTGGGAATGTCTGCATCAGTTGTGCATGGCAGTAAAAGTGCATCAGCTGAAATTCCTAAGTATGGAAGCGTTCTATCACTACCTGTATCAACAAAAAAGAATTAACAGATGGTGCCCGAGGTGAAATTGTTAGGATTCTAGTTGAGATCTTGTTTCAAAAGTGACAGAAACCTACTCATGGATGAAAGATAATGCAGGTGGTTTAGGTCCATCATATGTAAGTAACTTTTATACCTTTAGAATTAGATTTTCATTCAGTATAATATAATTTTACACATGCAGACTTCATGGGTCGATAAGATGAATCAAAGAATCAGGAATTTGATTAAACAAGCAAACAAAAAAGCTCGTCTATTAGATGAAGACAGTTCTAGTGCTACTCTAGTCCGAGAGAAAAGGCGTAAAAAGCAGAGCAACTCCAGAGACGTTACCCTATTAACAGAAGTCAAGAAAGTGTTTGTGATGATCTCCAAAGTATTGAAAGTCACACGAAGAGACTTGAGAACAAGTTGAAAAAAGCTAAACCCCGTGATAACATTTTTCTTCCATTGATGAAGTCTACCTTTACTGTTAGACGTGATAGGGTAGTTGATAGTGATGAACAGTCTTTTGCTTCCATATTAGCAAAATATCCAGCTTTGTCAGTTGTAAGTTTAAGTCACACGTATTTAACTCAATTACATTTTGTTAGTATTGTTACTATTCATATAGATGGAACAAGAATTGGATTTGATAATTGGAAAAAAAACTAAATCACAGTTCCTTAAAAATTGGTCTTTGAAATATGTCCCAGCCATTCTGTTGTATGCCACAACATCTACAAAAAGAAGCATTAAAAAATTAGTTGAAGTTGAAACTTATAGTAAGCATACCATACTGAATTATTTCTCTGAGTGTACTTCTTTATCTTCATAGGCCCTGATGGAAAAGAAAAAACATTGAATTATTTTTATGAGAGATATGAGGTAAACAATTAAAATTGTATACTATAATGATCTATTTATAAACTGGCATATTCCTTTAGATAGATAACCGAACAATTGAAGAATTATGTGTGTTGCCTCCAGTTCGAAGTTCACCAAGGATTACAAAAGTATTAGAATCTGAAGGAACTCCCATATATTACATTGTTTGTGAACAGAAAGTATTTTTAAAGGCAAATTCATTCAGTGATGCCTTGTACTATTGTTTCGCTGTGTATTACTCATTTAATTTGGAGTATCCACGTCAAGCTCACAATGTATTATGCTTCTTTCAAGACTGTATTTTAAACTATCCTGATTCTGGTGAATGTACTACCAGTTATGTAACCATCGTCACTGATATTAACAGATTCATTTCTTCATAATTGTTTTTGTATGTAACCACTGCCACCAATACTATAACAGATTCATTCCTTCATAACTGTTTTTGCATGTAACCATACAACTATATATTATATTCATAACTATTTTTGTATGTAACCATACAACCATACATTCATAACTGTTTTCGTATGAAACCATACAACTATACATTCATAACTAATTTGGTATGTAACCATTGTCACTGATTTAACTTCACTTCTAACTTTTTTGAATAACAATTTTCTTCGGATTGCATGGTTAATTTAGAATTGAAGATTTCTATAACATCTTGCATAGTTATTTTAACCCAATTTAGAGGTTACCAATCTCTCATTTAACTAGGTTAGCTAGTTTAGTGGTTACAGTAACCAAAATTGGATTATCTGAGTTGCAGTTGTTTTAACCCCAAAAAATGGGTTAAGGTAATCACTTTTATTTGCAGTGTATGTATGTATGTACAGTATGTGTCAGTAAAAAGTTTACGTTCCGTTTGTGTAATATGCTCGTAGTACGAGGGTTATGCATACGTACCACAAGAGTAGAAATGGCGTAGAAACGGTGCAAAAACGGACTGATGTATGACGTCACAAATAGAACGTGTCACGTCATGAGTCAGAACTCGCAAATAGTGTTTTCAAGCTACAAAAAACAGAGAATTGTCTCTCTGAGCAGCAAGGGGTGTAAAGCTCCAAACAATAGCCAAGATTTTACAAGCAGAAGGGATACTAGTTAGTCAAGAGTGGATCAATAAGTTTCTTCAAAGGTTCGAGGAGTCAGGCTGTTTGATGAGAAAAGCCTGGATATTGACGCCCTTCTAAAATTACTATTGAATTCAAGAGACTGGTAGAAGAGCAAACGAGACTGGATGATGAGACCACAGCGCACCAACTGTACACGATCTTGACAAATCCTTGAAGACCATCTTGCGCTGTCGAACTTCACTTGGATGGACTTTTAGAGGCAGTCCTTACTGTCAGTTAATAAGACGGGCTAATAAGGAGGAAAGACTGGCATGGGCTCAGGAGTACAAAAATGATGATTTTAATGTTATATATACTGATGAATGCACTATTCAGATGGAAACACACATAATTACCACTGCAGGACTCCAGCCAGCCTTTTGTTTCCCTGGAACGGTAATGCAAGCAACCAGCATTGCTGGTCCTTCACCAGCTTTAACGCAGAAGACTCCAGCTATACTACCCTTTTCTGTTATACCTATGCCCAAGGAAGTCAGTGATGGACCACTAAAAGAATATTTCGCTGAAGAAACTTTTAAGATCATCAGCATTAGAGTTCCTTTTAACATTTGTTTTTGCAAGAATCATTTTCTGGTAGGCAGAGCGATTTATTTGTTACTTGCTGTAAATAGTAGTAAGACTTTATACCTCCAACTTTGCACCGAGTATCCAATCAGCAGCGGTAAAGGTTTTCATAATGCAAGTGGTGTTGGAACCCAAATTAATGTATATCGACTGTGGAGGAGTTTCCAAATTTTGCTCTGATGGCTACCGAGATTTGGAGTATCAAAAGAATTTCTATAAGAACGATTGGAGAATTGCTTACAGAAGAGGTTCGTTTTTTTTAGGGGACCTCTTAAGAACTTCTGCCTCAACCTATGTTGATCCACAATATCCACATTCCTTTCCGAGGTATGAATTCCACCACTTTAAAGTAAAAGAGGACTCTCTAGTGATTCAAAGAGTGGTCCAATATCATCTCTTGAGTCAACATTTGGTTCCCCACATCCAACTGGAGTATGGAGTACTACTTGGCCTTGGGCAGTTATAAAAGTATCAAAACATATAACTATTTATTTAACTTTAAATAATAATCATAATCATCATCAAGGCAATTACATCGAGAAGCTATATAGTTATAGTTCATTTTTTGTGTTGTTTAGGCTTTTCAAGTCAGAAACAATACACACACCTATAAACAATTGTATATTCTCATGTCAAATATTTTGATAATCATGTGGTATTGGTTTTCTTGTGTTATATACCAAAAGTGCTGTTTATGTAATGTAATGGGATTTGAACAGGACCAATCCTGGACTGGCATCCTCGGGAATTAATATTTTAATTTTTTTGTTAGCATAAATACTCAATATTCGAGGGCTAATACGAAGAGTAAGTTTACATAAACAAAAGAAACAGAACTTAATTAGATAATTATAATTTTATTACATATATAAGATCTAATATAAAACTTGAGTTGACTTGATGACTTAGATAATTTAACATGGTGTGGCAAAGAATTCCATAATTTAATTGAATTTGGGAAAAAAGAATTCAGAGCAGACTGGGTCTTGGAAGAAACGTATAATCAGATAACCAATCTTTGCTGCAAATTTTACACGCAAAGTATTGGACGTTTTCCATTTTAGAAGAAAGATGAGAAGAATGAGGGTCAAAAAGAAAAGAGCAGTACTCAAGACGAGGACGAATAAGGGAAATATAAAGATGTAAAAGTGTAGAAGTATCAGAATAGAAATAAAATTGGCGATACAAAAGACCAAGCAAGAACTATTTAATCTCTTGGCTTGAATAAAGAGCTTTTGACGACATTGAATTTTCATTCTCAAGTAAGAATCAATCCAAGGAGGGAATGAAGATGGAGAAGAATACTTCGATGGAATACAATCATCAATTACTCTCAAAGCATTCCATGATAAATCTAAATCAAAAGAGAGAAGAGTATCCAAAGGAATTGAAGATAAAAGAAAATTAGCCATATCAAAATCAGCAAGATGATATAGCCAAATTTTACGTTTCGGAGGCTGCCTGTTAAAATGGGCAGTAGATCTAAGAGAAACAGTAGAAAGTACAGAATTATGATCAGAAGAAGAAACTGGAGGTAAAATTACCGATGAGGCACTTAAACTATCAGGAACAAGAACAAGATCAATAATAGGACAAGAACCAAGTACAGGAGTACAAGTAGGTGAAGATACTATCTGAGACAAAGAGAAAGAGTTTAAAAGGGATGAAAAGTCACTAAATATTCGTCCACTTGGGGAAGACATGTCAAAATTAAAATCCCCAGCAATTATAAGATTTTGAATAGACTCAGGAGGAATAGAAGAAAGAAGTTCAACTAAATCAGAAACGCCATTAAATAAGGAAGGAGGTCTATAATAGTTTGGTTGAAAACTTTAACTGAAACCAAAAGAAGTTCAAGATCACAAGAAAGCTTTAAAGGGACAGCAAAAATATTAGAATTAATGTAAAGAAGAACATCTCCACCATGTCGGTGTCTATCTTTATGAAAAAGTTGATAATTAATCAGAGCAATTTCATGGTCTGGGATATCTTGTGACAGCCAGGACTCTGACATACAAATAATATCCGGAGTAAGAGAAGCACAAACAAGACAGAATTCATTAAACTTAGGAAGTAGACTACGAACATTTAAAGAAAGAATTTTGAGTGAACGAGTGGGAGAAGAATTAAGGTTAATTTTAGTAATGTGTAAATTTCCTTTACATTTGTATGTGATAGCATAGTACTAAGATGTAATACTGTGTAGTATATTCAAAGTACAGTTATAGTATGTAAATTTAAATCCTTAAGCCTACTATTAATTGCATCCACTAGCGTCATGTACTGTATTTGTTCTCAAATCACAATCATTCATATCATGTGGTTATAAAAGTATATTAGGCTTACTAACTTGAGGGGGTTTAGTTTTAGCTAACTAACTAAAAGTGCCTACTGCTGGCCAGTTTCCATTTTAGTTAGTTACATTTATTCCAATAGACTTAGTTATAGTTTTAGTTAAAACTATATACAACAACACTAATACTAACAAACATACTTACATACATACATGCTGTATACATTCATGCATACATGTATATACACATACGTATGTATGTACATACAAACATGTATGTACATACATATATATATTATATACAAACAGACATACATACATGTATATACATGTGCATGCATGCATGCATAATTATATAAATACAATTGAAGACCACAGTAGCGAGACTATACTATACTGACAGTAGAGCTAAGGTAATTACTGTTACTGTATGGTGACATTTTATTGAAATACATGTACTGAATGTACATACATACATGCATGCATGCATGCATGTATGTATGCATGCATACATGCATGCATGCATACTTACATACATACATACATACAACATGCATACACACATACATACATACATGTAAGTACATGTACATGTCAATGTATTGTACATAAATTGTGTATATGTGACCGTCTACGCGAAAACCAGGCATAAGTGACAAATTATAATTTGGAGATATGATCGAAAGTAGACAGTTCTGAATTATTTGGGCGATCACTATTTTATTACATGAAAAGCTTCACCAATGTTTTACAGGTCTTCTGATACCTTTAGCAAGTCTTAGAGACCTTTCTGTGCTTTGCTAGCCCTGCTAAATAAATTGCTAATCATTAATTTTAATGGTTAAAAAATTCATTTAATTGCGTTTTTCTCCAAATAAAGTATTTGTGACTGCCGTGGTTAAATCGGTCACTGTAGCTTTATCTTTTACATGATTGGGATGTATAATATATCATTCTACAGCTAATTTAATGCTCTGTTCAGGCAAGACAAAAAATCAATTCTGAAATTTTGTCACTTATGCCTGGTTTTCGCGTAGACGGTCACATATGTAGTTGTAAATTGACAATGCTAGTGAGGAGCCATAAATACATGTACATGTACATGTGTGTACTTGTAAATTGATAATGTTATGAGTCATAAATACATCACATGTGAATTGTAAATTGACAGTGCTACATGTATTCTGACGTTTTCCCACCAAAAAGTTTTCCTAAAATGTTTCACAGGGTTTCATTTACGGGGTTGGGGCATTTGTCCAACCAATTATACGGATTATAGGTCATTAAAAATGGCAAGTTATTAAAGGTAAGTATTTGAGCAAAACTATTATGTGAGAAAAGGTCACTGCAAATTCAGTCACAACTACAGGACTAAGTGCATAGTAACTAACTTTTCATTCATCATCTTCTGTAGAACTTTCAGTTACTAGTCCACTTCTACTAGTAAAGGGATGTCCCATTGCTACCCATTCATTTGGAACAACTGATTCTAAACCAGTGATTGTACGGTAATGTCAATCACACATCAACTGGACCAGTGAGGACACAACATCTGTTATATCTGTAGTAGATACAAGAGAATATTCATTCTTGTGTTGGAATTACATTTTATAGTAAGGTCAGCCCTGTGATTTCTTTCCATGTGGTCCTTCCCCCCTAGTTGTCAGGCCTAATGGAGGTCACATGTATTTCAACATGCAACAACATCTCAGCTACAAGCTTTACGGGAATCCAGAAGCCATTAAAAGTAACTTCAGAGAGCCTAAAGTTAACACTTTTTTCGAATAGGATAGTCCATCACTCAGTGTATGGTACCATATTAAATACTGTATAATACATGATACACTTAGTGTACTAGAGAGGAACTGCATACCCCAGACTAGAGTTATGATAATGATATAACTAATATTATAAATTATTATAATTATAAACAACATAATTATTATAAATATAAACCTGATTCAGTCAGAGAGAAAATTCTTGATATCAAACCATGGCATCACTTGAACAAGCCTCTCAGTCTCTTTCACCATTACATCACTAAAATAACAATCCTTAATGAACTGAAACTAATAAATAGAGTATATATGGTACATGACCCTATATTACTGAAGGAGCTGTATCACTGATAATTTTCAGTAAGTTGTTTGTGTATTTTTAATATAGTACTATTTTATCACATGTGGATAGTTATTAATATACACTGATGTATTTAGTATTGAATTTGTTGATACATTCTGGATCAATGTCTAATCAATACAATACAGATTATAACAACCCTTATGTACTTAAATACATATGTACATATACATATGTTTGTATGTATGTATGTAATATACAGTATGTACAGCATGTATGTAAATACATCTCTACATGTACATATGTATGTATGCATGCTCATGTATGTATGTACATATGTATGTATGTATTTATGTCAATGTATGAATATACATTTATGTACGTATATGTATGTTGTATGTAATAGATATTACACCCTTGTGGGGGCTTTATCAGATATACACACGAAATGATATTCATAATTCCCGAGGGCATAGCCATTAAGTACGTCATCGGTTGCTAGGCTTGCACGTGTTTTGAAGTGGCTGGCAAAGAGAATGTCGATCCTGATCTAGATGATTTTAAACCTACTAAAAGAGAAAGGAAAGGATTCATCAAACTGTCAAAATGATTTAAGCCAGCTACAAATGATGAAGAGGTAAATGTTTTAACCAATGGCAACACTCCCGATAATACGAAAAAAACCACAGCATGGTTTTTAATAGGTTTTCAACAAGTGGAGGTGTTCGAGGGAGGGAAATATGTCCTGCTGACCTATTGACTAGTAGAAAATTTGATGACTTAAATTACTGGATACCTAGATTTGTGAATGAAGCTAGAAGAGCCGACGGATGTGCGTATCCTCCAAGGACCATTAATCAACTTCTCACTGGGCTTCAGCACTATATGTTAGGATCTTTGGAAGCTCTTCGTTCTTATGAAAAAATATCTGTCAGCCAAAATCAAGAAGTCAGCAAAATGTTCAGTCAAAGTGTAGCAGTAAAATGTGACAGTCAACAAATGTTCAGATCCCTGGGTGGCATTAACCATTGTTCAATTGGAAATATTACCTTTAACATAGGCAACCAGCAGGCTGCTTCAGAGTAACTCTTTGATTGTTGGTACTCATTATTATTATTTTTTTTTACTCAGTATCTTTGTATTATATCCATCATTTATAGCACACTGCGTGGATGTATCAAAGGCACCGACAGTGCTATATTTTTCATATTGAGAACAGGTGTGCTGTATAACTCATATTGAACTGTAGTTTGGCAATCAAAATGATGTGGTTTCTTAGCTCACTAGAGGAGGGACTGTTTATATAAACTTAAAGTACGATGCGTGGATCAAAGGCACCAGCAGTGCCCATATTGAGCACATGTGCTGTATGCAGCACTGTAACGTGAATACACTTAGGGGCGTATCATTTATTAGCAAGCAATAAAAAATAGACTGTTTCTTTCTTGTGCCATTTCATGAACGTAGTTTCTGCCCACATATTGTTTCGCATGGTATTGCTAGGCACAACACCTTCAGCTACCTTCAAAAAAATCTTTTTCTGATGTTGGCAGATTGTTGATGTGAGTGTGTGTACATGTGAGTGTGTGTGTGTGTACATGTACATTGTATATGTGTGGTATTACAGAACCAATCTAGATAATGTGCTCCACTAATTCATCATCATAATTAGTACTTCTGCTGTTTATATGACTATATCATTATTATATACATAATTAACATTATATCAATTTTATTGCAGGACAATATACAGTTTACATTTTATTTGTAAAGAGAAAAAGCAGGTCCAAATTCGCGCCAACAGAAACAAGGGTGTGGTTGATAAAAACAGAAGTGCTGTGTTTAGAAAGAAACTGATTTGGTACGTTCTACTAATTACTTTAAAGTACGATGCGTGGGTGTAATCGAAGGCACCGACAGTGCTTTATATCCCATATTGAGCACACTTCCTGTATGAAAATTCAAACAGCACTGTAACGTGAATACACTTAGGGACGTATCAGTTGACATAAAATGTGATTGTGTGGTTATCAGATGACAATGAAAGTTGTGATTGTGTGGTCACAGTGTTTTTATCAGTCTATTTTTTTATGGCTTGCTAATAAATGATTAAATGACAGAAAAATGAATATATGTGTCAGAAGTCTTGTAAATAATGTTTATTGTACAGTTGTTTAACTCTGCTCCAGGAAAACTTTGAGCTGTTATTTCAGGATTTTTATCAGCATCACGACTCCCCATTTTATGCTTTTCCTCATTTTCAAATGTACTCTGTTCTAAAGCAGCTATGGCTCTGCCTGCTTCTTGTTGATGGTCAGAGGTCTTTTCATAAGGTCTTAGACCAGTAAGTGATCGATGACCCGATTTTTCAGTAATTACCTTTTCAGAAATGCCACTTGTGAACATCCGAGAAATGTCTGTGGCTCGTAGACAATGATTTGTATAACAAACATCAACACCTGCAGCTATTGAAAGGTCTGATAAGAAGGTCTTCAAAGTGTTCACACCAACTTGTTGATTTTTGTACCATACTTGAAGCGACAATGACAGTCGCCGTTTCTTATTTTGTGGTTCCATAGTTTAAGAAACCCAAAGTAACACAGGAGGTGAAACTGTCGAACTGCTGTCGTCTGAAAGAAAACCAAAGAAACAGGAGATAAAACTGCTTTCGTCTGTCGTGTGCCTTTGATTACACCCACGCATCACTATAAATCATTTAAAGCACCCACTTACTCTCGTGTATTACGGAAATTACAGCACTCGAGGTGTGGTCTCGACAAGCCATACAGCACTCGCTTCGCTCGTGCTGTGTGGCTTGTCTCGACCACACCTCTCATGCTGTAATTCCCGTAATGCACTCAAAGGGGTGCTTTAACTATTACATATATGTACCTCTGCTGCTTGTAGAGTGTATATGAGTACATAACTAAATTTATTACAGGAAGTACACGATATACCAGCTACATATTATTTGTGAAGAAAAAGGGCAGGTCCAATTCATGCCGCAGAGAAGGGTGCGGCTCGTCAAACAGAGGAGCTGCCGATTGAAAGTAAATTCATTTGGTATGTTATTATATACATACTTCTGCTGCTTATATAACTATGTATTTAGTGCTTTAACTAATTTTCTTGTAGGAAGTGCGCAATACATATAGTTTGTAAAGAAAAAGTGGTCCCAGCCCCACAAACAGAGAAGAAGGGCGTGGCTCATCAAAACAATAATCTATAAATCTGACTGCTTGAAAGAAAACTGATTTTGTATGTTACTATATATAGACCTGTGCTACTTATATAATTATATTATTATAACATAGTTAATATTATATCACAAGAACTACCCAATAATTATAGAAACTATATTTTTATTAATGAGAAGGCGTCCCCCACTCTGGACAGAAACAGAGAAGAAGGGCGTGGCTCGTGAAATTACATAAAAGAGCATTAGAATTATTTGGAAGTAACTGATTTGGTATGTTACTTTTTACATTCCTAAGTTGATATGAATATTTTACTAGAGGAAGTGCACAGCCTATGGTCTTAACTGGCAGCCTGTATTTGGAAGGGCCAATGAGACTACACAACCATTTCATTTAGTCTCATGTAGCCAGACTCAACCCTGTGCTATGCAACAGGAAGGGTCTGCTCAATCCACTGTTCTTGTGTTCGTCAAGAGTTTAGCTAAATGTTTGGCTATTTATTTGGGTGGAAAACTGCAAGTAATAATCATAACAAATTAAGCATATTCATAACTATACTTTCAACTATATGAATATAATTACTACTGTTATGAATTCAAATATCAGTTTGCCAGATATATACTTGATGTTCTTGATGAATGCTAGTACACTGGGTTGACCCTTCCAATCACAGAGGGTTGTGTCTGGCTATGCCAGAGTACTATTCATTGGGAGTTTCTTGATGTAACCGTTTCTATTACAATAGAAACGTTCGCTTCGATGAATAAAAACCTCATCCAGCCCTAACAATGATAAACCCTAGAATAATTTTACTCAATGCTGATGATGTAATCCCACTGTCGGTTACATCCATGAACACCCACATATTCATTGTACTGTTAGTTTTAGTCCTTTGAGGAAGGATCTGGTATGGCACACATTTATGAGTTGTGCAGTTCCTCAGAATTCCTGCAGTGTATAAACAGTTTACATACTTAGTATTATTATATTACCACACTCAATGAATTGAATTCATGTTGCATAGCTGTACCAGTGTTTTCCCTACAAAAAAGTCCAAGCACTCATAAAACCACACCCCTAATTAATTACATAACCACACCCTTTACCACACCTTACTCCACTAACTTTAGTTCATTGCATTACCTCCTTATCTAACAGCACACTAAATCTAATGTATTAACATGCAAATTAAACATAGCTTTTTTGCAATCTAAATCTATGGGCTGAATGTGTTTAATAACTAACTTGCTGGAAAGAAGAATTCATAAACTTTATGCTTTGCTATTAGCAGGAAAACAGCAAGGCGAGTGTTTGAAAGTAGAGTAGTCAATGAAAACGCACGCTTACACAGAGCAATAATTAATTATTTAAAGGCATGTTATCACCGCACCCACTTCCTGTTAGTATTTAAAGCGTGCAGAAAACGTGCTAAACGCGCTTTGGGGAAAACACCGATATGTACCATGCAAGACCCTAGTATTGCTGGCCAGCCTGTATTTGGTATGGCCCGAAATAAGAGTCTGTACTCTTGTTGACTTTCTATGATTACTTCAGGAATGTGTGCAGTACTGCTTTGATTGTAGATGTCAGCCTAAATGAATGTTAATTACCAATCAACTCAGTATTCATCAAGCAATGAGACTAACCACACCCTTCTAACAGATTTATTGTGTATAATTAAATAAACAAAATGGCCATGTTAATTATAAATGCAAAAGGGCTATGCAAAGTGGCTGACCCATCAACTGTGTCAATTTACATGTATGATAGCTACTATTACATAAATGATAGGTTATAGTTTCACATTGCCGATGTTCCATGTTGAAGGTCGGGATCGTCTGTACACTGTCATTGCAAAACTCTGCCTCCTACATGAATATGTTCAGGGCTAATCAAAATTGATATTGTCATGTGTTAGAGTCGTGGCCAGGAATTTCAAGTATGGTTTTGTTTTATAAAGCGAACATAGCACCCCACAACAGTTTTTAGCTACTTAGTGGGTGTGCCTGATGATTATAAACTATACGACTACACATGTATCATTATTGACTCTACATGTCTCATGTACTATCAATTTTATTACAGGTAATTCATAATCTATTTTGCATAAATAGAGAAGAAGAGCGTGGCTCGTCAAAACTAGCAAGCTAACTGACTACTAGAAAGAAAACTAATTTGGTATGTTACTATATACATACTTCTGTTCCTATATAACTATATACGAGTACATTTCTAATTTTATTACAGGAGGTATACAACATAAAAACTACTTATTATTTTTAAAAAGAAAGAGCAGCTCCCAGTTCGTGCAATTACAAACAAGAAGTTTGTGGCTTGTCAAAAAAGAATAGCTGACCGCTTGGAAAAAAATTGACTTGGTATGTTACTATATATGTACACTGCAGCTTATATAACTATATATTGCTGATTCAGTATGTTGCTATATATATACATTCCTACATAGTTAATGCTATATCTATTTGATTACATGCAGGAAGTGCACAACCTATAGTCTCACTAGCCAGTCTGTATTTGCCAGGGCCCATGAGACCATGCAACCTATATTTTTATAGTCATTGACACTGGCAATTTTAGTCTGGTAGGCCAATCTCTTCACATACAGGGGAAGGGTCTGGTGTAACATGCATATACAAGTTGTGCAATTTTCAAGCATTACTGGGAAAGATACAGTGTATAAACAGTTTACATATCTAGTATCAACACACTCAATACATTTCATAGAAGCCCATACCTTAAGTCTACTTTTAATTGTGCATATTGATTGTAATGACTATGATGTAATCATCGCTAAATTTGGTTTATGCTAAAAAGAGGTATTTAGTGATCATTAAATTTTTATCAAGCTTATTAGGTGTGGCTCAGATTTTTGCTAAAATTAATGCATGCTAAATCCAACTGTTTTAAAATCACTAAATTTAGAGGACACAATTAATAGTAGGCTAAAGATAATTAACTTTGTCTTACACAACAGGTATATGCCATATGTGTACCATACCTGACCCTCCCTCTCTGTGTGAAGGGGCTAACCCACCAAATTATATCAATTAATGTTTGAGTAGCTACTATTATATAACTGATAGATGTAATGTCAATTTACGATTTATTACTAATATTTCGTCTTCCATACTGCCTCAGATTCACTCTTTTGATCCTGTAACACAAGTTCTTTCTAGTCAGTTGTACATTGTTATACCACCTAACAAACACTTCTTGAGGTGAGTGAATCAAAATTAGTAATGTACCTATAATCGGGTCAGTAATTGGTATCAGACATTAGTTTGGGTGTATATAGATTGAGGAAATGCATATTTTTATTGAAATAATCAGAAATCAGAAAATAGATGTAATATAGGATCGGTTATCGGTACATCACTATCCTGTTTCATGTTGTAATTCAATCTCCATCAAACCAAAGGAGAGGCGGTTATCAGTTTACAGTAAAATCCCTCTTAATGGACACTCCTGAGTTGTGGACATTCACTACATAAATAACAGCTACCACAGTCCCGATTGACCTGTCATTGAACTCAATACTGTTGTAACCCCTCACATATAGACACACCACTCTTCCGCACAATGGTTGCCAGTCACACCCCCTTTATACAATAATACTAATAAATGACCTCTGTAATACAGACAACTTTTTTTGAGATCAACATGCAACAACAGTATGAAGGTATATATTCCATATTTTTACATTTGTGAAGCTCGAGACTGAATAACTCTCTCTAGTTTAGAACAGCCACAACAAATCTGTCTTCATTTATTATTGTGTTCACTCTCCAAAATTAATGTACCACGTCGCCACATGTTGCTTCCCATACCACTTGTAAACAGGGTATCCTCTTATATACCACTTAACTTCCAGCATTTCAGTTTATTGAGGTCAAACTATAGATCGACTAACCATAACAACAGTACATGAGTGTCAACTGGACATGTGCATGACACGTGTCAACCCCTGAGATAAGGACGTGGCACCTCGTTATAGAGGACAAAAAGGACCTTCCCAATGGTGTCCTCTTTTGAGGGCTTTTACAGTATACACAAACTATATAAACATGATAATTATAAGTATATGCAAATACTTATATCCCGTTGCTAGGTGGTTGCTAAGATTATGCACAGTGGGCCCACCCTACAAATTACAGTATTGTAATTATTTCTTCAAAACATAACACCCTATCATTTATACCAGAACCGCAATCACAACTATATCCATGAAATTATTAGGGCCAAATTTATTGTGATTACAGTAAAGATGATATAAATGCAGCCATTCATCTGGATGTGAACCTCATGCAATGCTTTCCTTTAATTATGGTTGTTATGGGATCCCTATGATTGCTTTCCACGGTATTGAATTGATCTATAATATATTTGCTTGTGTCACATACGTAACTATGCATTGTTTACATAGTTAATCAAGTTATGTCATTGCAGGGCACTCAGTAAATTAATAGGTGTGGCGTGTAAAAGAACATTCGCACAAGCTCTTTAAACCAACAGGAAGAAAACAACTTGTAGCTTACATAGAAACTGCTTTGCCTGAAATATATTCCTATAGTTTTTCAAGATCCTTTAAAAGTAAGGAGAGTAGAAGTCAATAATTATAGCTGTTGTGCTTCACGCATGAGAAAGTCAGCCATCATTAATTAATCTTGGACACCACAAATCAATCATAGGGATAATATTTACACATGTAGTGATATATATCTATGTTTGTTCTTTTATAAGAAAGAAGATATTTTGTACTACCAATATCATTAAGTATGTCTATCATAATACATGTAGATATCTTTTATGTTTACCTGTTATAGCTAGACAATAATAATTATATTCCAATAACAAAAAAATTCATCATAATATTTGTTATAATTAAAAATATTACAATGATAGTAGAACCTTTGGTCTGTAGCTTCTTTTATCAGAGAGTACGGTAGTACTCTCTATGTAGGGATGGCACGGAAAAAAAATGGCCGCCCATGCATTTCAATTGCAAGTGATGAGCTGAAATCTCTGGTAATATATACAAATAAGTTTCTATACACACATGCCTGTTCATATCTAGTGTTTTTATGACTACCAATACCTTCTAGATGGCCGAAGATTATCGCTAAGGTAGTGAACCGGCGAGTGGCAAAACTGGCAAAATCTTCATCATATTATTAATATTATTATTTTCCAGACAAATCATTTTTTTGTTTGTTGAACTATCACGATGATTCTAGCACCATTCCCGTCGCATTTATAGTAAAATTCTGGTCGTAAAGTATCGAGATGATATCTTCAGATACTATGAAAGAAGACAGTCTCAACGACTACAAAGATTTGATCTGGAATTGGACGCCATTTCCTAAGGGGAATTTAATTACGCATGCGCATTTGTATACTCTTAACATGGAAGCTGAAAAGGTGGAAGTGTTTGGCATTGTAATAACATTTGTGAGTTTGTGAGCAAATACTAATAATGAATATAATAATTATTAATACTAAAGCAATTGTATAATAATATTGTATACTATGATAAGCATTGAAATACTGAATGGTTGACACAGTGACTGACACTACTTCTTGTAGGACTGCAGACAGTGATGTAAGTGAATAAAGAATATACATCATCTGTAAGTGAAAGAGAATGATAATCAATACATAAATACAAAAGACTGACCTTCATTGATGAACAAATTTTAATGCATTTTTGATTGCATGATTTCATAATGATATATAGTATTTCTGCAATCTACAAAAAAATATTCACATCGTTTAGAAAAAAAACAATAAAAACAAGAATAATAAAAAACATTTTCAATAAAATGAAAGAAGATGTAGGGATGTCAAAACCCAAAAAGCAAGCAAACAAGGTTGGGAAGCTAACTTAGGACCCAAAATTAAACAAACCACTTCCATATAACCCTACATAATTACAGCTCTTTGTACAGAGGTGTAAGTACTTATGTAGGGTTATATGGAAGTGGTTTGTTTAATTTTGGGTCCTAAGTTAGCTTCCCAACCTTGTTTGCTTGCTTTTTGGGTTTTGACATCCCTACATCTTCTTTCATTTTTATTGAAAATGTTTTTTATTATTCTTATCAATATAATAGTGATTGCATTGTAAAATATTTACATGTACCAATGAATTAACCATGAATCCTGGATATAATTTCCATACAGATATTCATAATGAGTGATCTCATACAATGGAGAGTTTCTATTGGAATGTGGTGTGGTCATATGAAGTCTGTCAAGAGGAAAAGCAGACTTGTTAATAACATTCAAAGTCATCCAGGAGTGAAAGATTATCATTGGGAGAGTGAATATGTTGGAGTATGTATTAGAACATTACTCAGTCGTACTAGTGTGTGTTTGTATATACTAACTGTGTGTATATTTCTACTACTGATACTCTCTGGTGATGTGGAATCAAATCCTGGACCTGTGGGTTAGTTATTACTATGTTTAATATAGTACTAAACTCCATTATCATCAAGTATTGTCAATGACCATTGTATAATATGTAATCACACATATGATGTAAAATGTACCACTTACCACATTCTTGTTTCAGTTGATTTCCTAAACCTTTAACTCCTATGCTATCAACTATCAAGTTTACTGGATAATTTCAGTAGCCCTTCTTCATATGTAGAGAAACTTGTATCCATCTTCAACCATTTATGAAACATTGCTAGCATACAGTTCCTCATTATAAAATGATTATCATGTTCTATTTCTTTAGTATCAGAATCTGATAATCCTAGTAAAATTCCAACATGTTTCCAATCACCCAGTGTAGTAATCTGAACTACACGTCTTCTTAATCTCTCTCGATCTTCAGTACTTAATATTTTCTTTGCTTCTGTTACACTATCATTCTCTTCACATTCTTCCACTAATGTATCTAAAAAAGTAACAAGAGTGTATGATATGCAAACATGTATACAATACAGTTAAGTTTTGAAATGTTTTTATTTTAAGGGAAAGTACATGTATGAACAAAGACTATTACTTTTAGGGCACCATGAAAGGTTTGAATTGAAAGATTCATTTTTAGAAGTCAAAAGTTGGAATACATCTTCATGCAAATGGGAAATTTATTTTGGAGGTTGGTGTGTGGTTTGGGAGCTGGAGAGTTTGTAGGAAGCTTCCCGTACCTGATGGTAAAATTTATATTTCACTATTTAATGTAATGAATAAAAGCAACATTTAAGCTCAAGAGCTTAACTATAATTACCTTTTTCACTTAGCCTTTTTCTCATTTCATCTGCAGTATCTTTCTCTCCGCACCTGTCTACTGATGATATTAACTCTTTCCAAGATGCTTCTGATGTGTTCTTAATCCACCAATCCAATGCTATTTCTATTGCATAATCATATGTTTCATCTTCCTTTATAATAGCTCTCATCTTTTAGCTCTACTGGAACACTCAGGAAACTCGTTAACAAACTCCACTTGCTCTTAAAATTAAATCCACATTCATACAATAGTGAAACTGCTTTGGGAGGAGTAATCTCTGTTAGTGAGTATAGAAATATAATAAATGATCATACTGCAAGAAATATAGATCATATTTACATAGTAGGTTATATACATGTGTGTTTAGTAATGAATAAATACAACATTTAGTTCAGCAGTGCTATATATACATACTAAACAGATCTTTAGTATTATCCATATAAATTAGACACTGTTATATAATTATAATATGTGTGACTTGTGCATGCGCAAATGAGTCTTACCTGATTTGCAAATTTTTTCCATAATGGTTTGAGCAATTCTTATTTAAATCTTGAAGGCAAGTTGTTGCACCACCCAGATACCAATTTTGTTAGTGTCTTGCTGATAAACAGGCAATGGATCTTAAGCATTTGGTAAAACTTGAAATTGATTTTATCAAACAGTCACATGAATATTATATTTGATACTTCAATATCCTCATAACCTGAATGATGCTTCAAACTGTTCATGACTCATTCATTTCTGGTAATATCACTCCTCTGTGATTAATTAAACTCCTCTAGAAGTTAATACAGGTTTTCTGTGTAACGACTGTTAATTTCATATGTTCAGTTTCCTTGCCTCTACTGAAAATTCATATAAAATTGTACATCCAGATTTTTGTGAGAAGAATTTTTGCAACTGCGTGTCAATCTAACTGCCATATTTTGTGTTGTGTGAAATTGTTATGGTTGTATTCTAAACTGAATCTATAATTCGTGGCTGTCTCATATATCAACATAATTATGTGGAGTAGCCACAAATTCCAAGACCTCAACAATCTGTTGACTGCAACTTCATTTGAAAGATACTGTTTAAGGTCTGGTAATCCTCCTGTTCTGTTCAAGTACGATAAAATAGACATCTCTCACATCCACTGCCCATTGTATCACATTGTCTTAGAGAAACATTTCACTTGATTGGCAAATTTTGCAAACGATTGACGAATTGTAAAATTAGGAAAAATATTTACCTTGCAAAAATTACCTGGTTTACGGTATGCATTATCTAAAGCACTATGACTTCACTAATTTCTAGAGAAATGATTGGTCATGTATATATGTCATATGATAAGCTAATTACCGGTACATGTATAAATAATTATGTATATATATATATATATATATATGTATATAAATTATACAACTGCATTATTATTAATTATTTAATTCATTGTTGCAATTTTCTATTGATGAACAATTGCTCATCTGCTGTGGAAGTGACTAGTATAGTCACCATTCTCACTTTGCAAGTGGATGAGCATTGTTCATTAATAGAAGATTGCAGCAATGAATTCATGTTTATCACAAGGGAGGGAGGCCCCATTCTAGAAAGCTATAATCACGGTTCAAATGAGAGGTCTCATAATATATACAAAAAACTTCACACAGGTGTGTCACTAGATGACTTATCTTCTCAAGTCACCACTGAAGCTGAGAGATATGTTCAAGGATTGCGTGATCGGTATCTTCAAAATCCTGTAGTGTATAATGACTTGTTAGATCGACGTGTTGGTGGAGACAAGTTTGGACAATTAGGACTCATTAAGGGACATGGAGGATGCCTTTCTGAACCAGAAGGGATGAAGAGATCATGGGATATGTTACGAGGGAAATTAGATAACATTATGAATGTATCAGAGAAAATAGACATACAAGATGTACTGAAACATAATGATGATAATAGTCCAATCAAAGTAGTAGTTGATGGACCTCCAGGTGTAGGAAAAACTACACTTTGTCATAAACTGTGTAACATGTGGGCTAAGAATGAACTGGAAAAATGTTCTTTTGATCATGTTTTTCTTATTTCTCTCAGAGATGAGGAAGCATCATCAGCTAAAAACATATCTGATCTTGTTTCTTTATTTCATAGCGATGAAGAGATTTGTGATAACATGTGTAAAATAATCAAACAGACAAATGGTAAAGATATGTTACTAATATTTGATGGATGGGATGAGTTTAAGGGAAGAGACCAAAACAGATCATTCATACTGGATATTATTCAAGGAAGACAACTACACAAATGTAATGTACTAGTTACTTCACGTACATATGCTTCAGCAAAACTTCTTCAACTACACAGTGTTAATCGTCATGTTGAAGTATTAGGTTTTGAGAAAGAAGAGATTTTTTCATACATTAAGAATGAGCTGACTAAAGAGAATGCTGAACAATTAATAAAGGAATTAAAGATTAGGGATGATGCCTTGTCATTATGTTATATACCTTTTGTATGTTCCATGTTAGTGAAAGTTTATCAGCTGAGTGGCTTTACTCTTCCTAACACTTTGACTAAGTTTTACAAGAAATATGTTCTTTATGCTGTAAAGAGATCAATGAAAAAACAAGAACTTGATCCAGACACAGTTGAATCACTTGAGGAACTACATGAAGATCAAAAGAGAGCATTTGATGAACTTTGTTATTGTGCTTATGAGAAGCTGAAGACACAAAATACCACTTTCAATAGAAATGAAATACTAAAGTTATCACATTCATTGAAGTGTGAACATTTTGGATTAATGAACTGTTACAAGATAGCAGACACCACTAAATATCAGTTTCTTCATTTAACCATTCAGGAGTTCCTGGCAGCATGGTGGATAACTCACCATGATGACCAAAAAATGCTGTTTAGAGAACATTTCCATGATACTCACTTTCGCATGACACTACGATTTGTGGCAGGTGTGACTGAATTTAAAGATGACAGCTGTCAAGAGTATTTCAGTAAAGAGGTAGACTTACAGTGTATAAGGAAACCATTGTTTGGTTTTGAATCTCATCAGTACTCTATGTTTCATCAGAATCCACAATTGTTTAGTGAAGACATTTGTAATTCAGTCTATAGTAAATATCCTCTTCATGAACCCTATTATGATACAAATACTATACAATTACTTCATCTTATTAACGAGTCTGAAAACAAAGTATTGTGTCAAAGATTTGTTTCATCCATTAAAAACTCCTCTCTCTGTGTAGATAGAGTGTATTCATCAAAATTTGAATTATTGTGTTTGTCGTTTCTGCTCAAAAACTCAAAGATCACTTGGAATTGTCTCCATCATAAACATTTTGATGACAAGCTGAAACCTTTCAATGAAGTTTCAAACATGACTACTGGTAATTGCATTGTAATGAAAGCAATATATTCTGATATCACATCAGTAATCAACATGTACCAACCATCATTGTGTCAGTACATTCAAGAATGTTATATTAAAGTATTATACACACCCAAAGCCATACATGTTGTGATCATGTTCACACAGCTTTTTAAACTGCCTCATCTGAATATCCTAAATGCATATGTACACACTCCATATTTACAATCTTATCAAGCTAAAGATCATATTGATAATGAATTATTAGTGGAAATGGAGAAGGTATTGTCTACAAATCATACTATTAAAGAATTTGTAATTGAGTTATCACAATTGCCATTCAGCTCATTAGTAAATAGTTTGCTTACTGGAGTAGAGAAAAATGATACAATCCAGTCCTTTTCACTATCATCAGACTATACTCATAATAAGTTAAAAATTGAAGAGCTATTGAAAAACAACCAAACCTTACAAGCTGTTAAACTGAATGTACCTATTAAAGGAATACTCCCATCTCCATGTATCATACAAGTTAATGAATCTCTTACAGCACTAAATATTAGTAATGATACAGTACATGATATCATAACATATTCTGTAAAGAAAACAGAAGGGTTGTTACCTGCGTTGGTAGATGTTGGAAAAAATATAACTAAGTTGAAAAGTCTATCCCTATATAAACCGTTTATGCCATTAATTATGTATTTAGATTCTAACCCTTTTCTACAACATCTGGATATAGTACTAGAGAGAGAAGAAAGTCTTGATGAACTATTTAATATTCTCTCCAGTAACACAACTGTCATAGCTCTAAGAATAAACTGTCAAGGCATTAATTTGTTTCATGATGAAATGGGAGAATCTCTTCAATTGATGTTGTTATTAAACAAATCACTACAATGTCTGGACATCAAAAGCCAAGCATCCAATTGTACATTACTTGTCGATTACTTGACTGCTGGTCTGAGAAGAAACAATACACTACAAGAACTGATTATATACTTTAAATTATCGAAAAATATTAATTTGAAGGAATTTTTTGAAGCTACATGTACCAATCTAAAATCACTGACGGTGATATTTTACACATGGGAGATCTCAGAGGAGGTATTCACATCATTGTATTATGAAGAGATAATTCCTCATGTTACAAATGTGTTGAAGAGAAATGAATATATAAAGATCCTGACAATTTATTTCTTCCCACATTTATTATCTCAAGTTACATGTAAAAAAGACTGTATATCAATCATACATGAATTCTGGGAAACTGTGTTACTACATCCATCATTATGTTATGTTAGGATTCCAAAATCATCTATTGTGATAGACATACTAAATGATATAAAGAAAACACTGATTACTCAACGTAGAGAAAAGAAACTTGGTCCACTTCCAATAGTCCGTGCAACAGACAAACTGTCAAATGAAAAATTGAGCTTTTTTGTAAATCGGAATTATGACAGTATTCTTTCTGTTTACATTTAAGTATTAAAAATATTCTATGTTTGTAAATATGTTGTTAGTGTTTGAAATCTCAATTCTATTGTTACATCATGATCATGAATCTCTTCATCATCTACAAGAGGAAGAAAATGAAGTTCTTGTGAATAATATATATTATTACTTTTACGTATGTACAAATCAAAAAGAATCACCTGAACACAATATGTAATTATGTGAATGTACATTTTTGTCTGAGCCATGAATGTTTTAGATTTAAACACAAGCCCTCCATGAGAAATTTTTATTATGCCAACTCAAGTCGTAGCAGTTGGAAAAGTACAGTCTCTCTTTGGATATATATACGTAGCTTGTATAAAATATATGCAGAAGAAGCTATACCTATACATGTAAGAGTGTATGTGTGTGTGTGCATGTGCATGGGTCAGTGTTTGTCAGATTCTCAGGCCTCCACTGAATGAACAGGTGCCCTTTTGGAAACTGACTCCCAACTGAATGACTGAGCTCCTTCTAATCAGGTAGTAACCTTTCCCCTGAAGCTTCAGTGGTATGAGTATCTGACATTACTTTATTTTTATTGATATCTTAGTAAGCTAAAAGATTATAATTTAAAGCCACACATTCTTACAATGATAAATTAGTTTTTATAATTATAGTGCTTGGTAGCTATTTTTATAATTTGATTCCAAATTGTGGTTATTAGCTAGGGTAATTCCCAATCCGGTCATTACTAGGTCAACAGGTTTCACTCCATTTAATCTCCAGACCTGTTGTTAGCTCTGAAAAGGGTGGGACCACTTCCACACAAGAGTCCAGAGGGTTGATACATGCACTGTTAAAACATTGGAGTAACCAACTAACCATTACTCTTTAAAGAGAGTTGCAGCAGCTGGGCAAATAAAACTCTTCAAGGGAGTAAATTTTATTACTCCAAAAGAATTGTGGTAACACCTTTTCAGAGTTTCAGTAATTGAATGTGGAGAGTAAAAGTGACAGACAAAAATTCTTCTGAATAATAACTATACAGAAATCAGTAGATAATAATTACTATTAAATTTATAATAATACTACATACAGTAATGGCATATCTTTATGTACATGCATGCAAACAATATCTTTCAACGGATGGTCGAAATACTCGTAAGTAGAGTACAGACTGATGTGGGTAGCTTCTGGCTGTCCTTGATTCCATCAGAGTATTCTGTAGGAGAATTAGTAGAGGGTACATGTACCTAGGTCTTGGGTATACAATGTGAAAAACAAAGTATGCACAAATCAAGTTTGCCAGAGCATCTTCAAGTATAGTTGTGCTGACTAAGAACTGAGACTCAACATATATGAAGTATTCTATTATATCATCACTGTCAGCAACAACTATGAATGGCTCTTTCCTTTTCAGTTTCTGCACTTAATCATCCACATCAACACAGCCCTGTGTTAACAAAGAGACAAAATTCAGTTAACGTATATCAAGAAAGATGAGATATTATTGAAAAACATTCCATCACACAGATCCAACTACACTCTAGATGCAGACTTACTTGATGCTAGAGTGAGCATGCATAGTGGTTCCTTATCATTCTTCATGCATTTTCAATTATCCCATGTAGAAACTTTACCAAAAATTATTGAAGTACTTGAATGGTTATGTTATGTACATGTGTAGCTGTTATTATGAACTAAGCATAATTACTGTTTTGGTGAGTTTACAATCTACAACTGAATACCTTTCTTTCTGTACTAATAGCATGCAGTGATATAGAATGAAGAAGAGTAGGTGCAGCTGTTAATATTCCAGCTGGCCTATACTCAGACACTGTTTTTGACAATTGACATGTACTACAGTGTGAGTAGTTCAATTACTTTAACAATACGTGTCATGAATTCACCACTGTCATTGAATTAAAGATGGAAGATACAACAAGAAATGTACTTACCATGCAATAATGTAGGATACTAAATTTTGTCTTCTGTGATCTTGGGTATAATATGTGCTCAAGTGCAGTTATACACGTCTCTGTATCATCTGTAGAAGTGGGTACATGTATATGTAAATGTGCTATGCATGAAAATGTCCTTGAATTAATGAATGTCAAGTGAATGCACTAAGACTTTTTTACAGTGTATTAGGCATTTTACCATGGCACTCAGGTGGGATAATAAAGGTCTCCAAAAGATAATGTATACTCACTTCGTTTGCGCATTATCTAATTTAATTAGAATACTGATTATTGTAATGAGATAAAATTTATAATAATGATTATGCTATAGGCTATGTTATATGATGTTGATTGCATGTATTCATGTATGTATAGAACATGCATATACATGTATATATATATATATATATATATATATATATATATATATATATATATATATATATATATATATATACATGTATTGTATATGTTTGACTGGCTCTGCAAAAACCTGACTTACCGATTAAGAGTTCAAAATTTATTTACCTGAATGGAGCATTAACTTAGCTCAACATTGATATATGAAACATCCCAGTCAAGATAAAGACAAAACCACAGTATGTGAGTAAACCACAAATCCTTCATTTTGAGAAAAAAGGAATTAACTAAATTTTTAATCAATGATTAAGAATTTATTTTGCAGTGGCTTAGCGAAGCATAGAGATGTCTCCAAACCTCTCTGAAAGTATAAGTTAGTTAAGCTTTATAAAACTGTGATCGCCCGAGTAATCCACAATTGTCTATTGTCACTCACATCTCAAAATTATATTTTAATCCATAAAGTCAGGTTTTTGCTCCGAGCCAGTCACAATTATGTATATTGTACATAAAATATATTGTAACAAATACATGCATAATTATATGTACATAACTGCTATGGTCAAGATTCACATCATTACTATCTTTACTGTTGTAATTTATAGAGTTATGAAGTATTAAGAGATAGTCTTACCCGCACTGAAAGGTAAATTCACAGCAAGAGGAACTCCATTTGACCCAATAACTCATGAATGGTAAGCAAATGTAATTGTATACATGCATGTACACCAATATATACAATAATTATACTAGTGCTAAGCCATATACATTACACATGAGGAGATGGAAGGAAAGAAAGAGAGAAAGAAAGACAGGCACCTGACGCAAATGAAAATGAAAAATGAGTTGCCTTAGGTGGGATTTGAACCCACAACACTCTAGATCTGTACTCTGGACAGATGCTCTTACCAACTGAGCTACCAAGGCAGCCGAACTGCCCAGGTCCAAATCAAACATCTCATACACCTGTGTGAACAAGTTAACTGAAACTTGGTGAAGGCCGGGGTAATTAAACCACCAAAGATACCAAACACTAAATCTAAGTATATATACATGATGACTTGAGATGGATGTCCGTACTAAAAAAATACAAAGACACCAAATTTTATATTTTAACCGGATTGGCTTTAGAAGGTATTGCTCCTCCCCTGGTAAATTTCAATTATCATGAGTTTGGCAATACATAATGAATAATTATATTGTGACAAATGATTCATAAAGTTATTGGTATTGGGATATAATTATACATTTCACTAACCTCTATAGCCTAATATGTCTGATATATTATAGCACTTTGACGCCTAACATCAAAGGTACCGACAGTTCTATATTTTCCATATAGCACACTTTTTTTTACCACATCCTGTTCTCTATTTTCCGGATGTTGTTTATAACACTAGAAAACAACGCGCTTACCTCAGGTTTAGTGCAAGAACACTAAGTACTTCATTTTTCTTCTCCATTGATCAATCCAAAGTACTATAAACCAATTAAAGCACCGGGTTTCCTCGTGATGTCTTGGAAAATATAGCACTGGGGGTGGGGTCTCAAAGCCTCATAAAGCACTCGGCTACTCCTTGTGCTTTATGAGCTTCTCGACCCCATATGTATTAAATATCACTAACTATTAGCTACTAATGTACATGTAGTATGTGTGTTTCTTACTGCCCATGCCCATTGTCTCTATTTCCCGACTGATAACTCAATGCCACCATTTTTATATATATACATGTACACACTATCATCATGAATTTCTTTAATGACAGGAAATTATTAATTGTTAGGTTATACCACTTGAAACTACATGTAAACAATAGTGATTTACCCAACCAGTAGTTTTGTTATTAGGTTTCTGTTATGTCAGCAAATTTTTTCACAATCTTAATTTATTTGTGTTATTATATATATAAATGATTGCCTCACTCATAAAAATTGCATAATTTTTATTTATAAGACTAAAATTCTTGTCTGCGTAGAACTGACCTTTTAGTGTTGGAATGAGGCATACTCACTCAACTCAACTAATACTATGCATGTACAGATCTGTACCTTTCTTTATCTCATTGCATCATTATTTTTTAAGTTAAAAAGTATCCAAGGAAGGGGCCAATGCCTGTTATCGTTAGCAGTAATTACTGTTGTAAACACTTTATATCCTCTATACCTATTTATAATAATTAAAATTGAGGCATGGTAAACTGTAATATTGGATTGTTATCATCGATACCAGCATTTTTGACTTATAGGTGGCAAATTTTGGGTGCGACAATATCAAAATAACACATCCCAAACATGATTTTTTGTCATTGTTAGGATGTCTACCATTAATATTCACGCAGTTACTAACCCAAACCTGCACCACTATCTTTATCTGTATTTGTGCTCCACTGTGTATGTGTATTTACTAGGGTAGGGATCTGAAATCAATTATCAAATCAGAATAGGACAATTAATACAATAATTAATAATGTGAATATGTATATACATGTGTTTATAGAGTGGATCTGTAGCATTGAGTTCATCATACTCATACTCTTTAGCTATTTGAATTTAGAGGCCATATCCTTGTATTTATCACATAATTATCACACAATGTGGTATAACATACTACACAATATAAATACAACTTATAAACTTTTCAGCAACATGTAAGGAATAAAGTGCTGCATTAGTGTGGTGTGCCATGACTTGTAGTCACACATATTGTATTATACATGTGTTATTTGTAAGACTGATAATTATTGTAATTGTTGTCATAATATAAGATGAGCACCCTGCCCAGGGATGGATACAGTACTGTTCCTTGGTCAGTCCGAAATTATTTCCGAAAGTCGAGATATCTGCAGAGCCTTTTCGGCTATTTTCGGCATAAAATCCTCTAGTTTATATTCATAGTATGACGTAAAAATTGCAATGAATTTCATTATATTAATTATATCCATATTTTTGTGATGATTTGTGACGAAATTGTTCTTTTAAAACTGTATGGGAATTTATAATCTTGTTTCTGTGCTTTTTTGGTTTTGGTTTTGACATCACTTACATGCCCTTTTATTAAATTAAAAAGAGGGTTTGGAGAATTATATAGTTTACATATAAAGGAACAGTTTCCCTCTAGATTCAACCAGATTCAGTTCAACAATCTTTTCCAAAAAAACTATCACATGTTTTTTAATTAATTATAACCACATAAGTAATAAAGAAATGAATAAAATAAGTAGTAAATAAACAATAAACAATATATAACAATAATATAATCCTAACATAACTGAATGCCTAGACCATTTGAACTTTTAATTACAAAAGGGATGAATGGCCAGTGCATTGACTGGACACACTGCATGTACCTGCAGGTGCACTCGGTGTACTTTGTATTGTAGACATTGGTAGCATTGTAGGTGCACTAGGCATAGCACTAGTCATGCCATGTATCATCCATGTAGATGCAGCACTAGGCACACCACTAGTCATGCCATGTGCACTAGGCATAGTTGGTATCATACATGTAGGTGCTTGTATTGAAGGCATACATACCGCATGAGGCCGATAATCTCTTTCATTCATCCTTTGTTCTTTCTCTTCCTCCTTTCTCCTCATCTTATAGTCTTCATCTTCTCTTCTTTTTCTTTCCTTTTGCCACCTATAGTCTTCATCTTCTCTTCTTTTTCTTTCCTTTCTCCACCTGTATTCTTCTTCTGTTATCCTTCTTCTCGAGTTGTAGTATTCTTTTTCTTTTTGTCTTATCTGCTGCCTCCATTTATGCTCCTCATCCTCTCTTCTTCTTAGTTTGTTGTGTCTTTTTCTTTCTTGTTGCTCACTTCTTCTTTCTTTTAGTTTCTTACTTTCTTCATTTTCCTCCATGTTTTCATCATTTCTAGTTCTTTGACATGATGTACATTCTTTTTCTCTCTCACACTGTAAATATATGTTATTTTAGTAGGACAATAATGACCATTAGTTATACTTATAGTTTCTCAAATTTTAATTTGTTAACTTAAACAATTTTTGGCTTACTAAAAGGGTTTTAGTTAACTAAAAGTCACAATGCCTTACTAAATTTTGGTTATAGTTAACTAAAACCCACTAAAATGTATGAGATACATGATACATGTTTGTACTTTGAAGTTTTAACATTAGCACAGTCACATACATGTACACAAACTGTATAGCAAACAAGAACTCAGCTACATGTACATGTACACCTGATACATGTAGCAGGAGTGTTATTGTTGCAATGTTGCAATATTGCAACAGTACTCAAGTTCATTTCTTTGCTATATAACAATATTAATATTGTAGTAACATCTTATTTCATGTTGTGATACTTACTCCCGCTTTTTCACTTGTTATCTTGACTGACTGGACTTGTTCTGTCTTTTTTTCACATGATTGAACTAATTCTGTCTTTTCTTCGACTTTGCTATTTCCACCACCCATTGTAGCTCTTCTATCTGACCTTTATTTGTGAATGTTCAGTATTTTTATACCCATTTTGAGAAACCACAGAACTGCCTATTTGAAGATACAAGCCTGGATCTCTTAGACCTAAGGCTTCCTTTGAGATGTGAGATTATACACATTGGCATTATTAGCTGTTTTTGACCTGATTTTTTATTACATGTACTTTGAGACTTAACTAAATTGCTCAGACCACAAGATTTTATTTGATTCAGATTAAATACCTTTTTTATAGAGTATATTATATTAAACCATTTGTGTAAGTGATACATGTGTGTATGTGTCTGTCTCTCTGTCTGCATGCATATATGTATGTCTACATGTATATAGACCATAAGACGATAATTTTTGTGTGTACAATATCGTGAATTTTGTTGTATAGATATTGTCCATGAAAATTTTAAATATTTGTTTTCCTACTCTAATATCATTGTCATGTTTGGTCGATAAATCACTCACGAGCAACATCAACTTTTTACTAGCATATTAGCTTTCCAGCTTTCAACTTTCCATGGAACTTTCTGTGGAGGGCATCATTAAGCTTATAGATTAGTCTCATAAAAGTAAGCTAAAGACAGAAGAATGTGATTTAGAGTTAGCTACAATGTGCATGTAATGACGTACACATACATGTACGTACGTACTACGCACTAATGAAATAAATAATTAATTCATTTGCAGGTGTTAAATTATCGTAATATTATCGCTATCGTGATAAATTTGGCAATTATCTATCATGATATAATAATAACAATATCGCTCAGCCCTATAATAGAAAGCCTCCAAAAACTAGATTATTTTCTATAACGAGTACTAGACTTGTTCCAATTGCTGTTTCTACTGAGAAAGGACAGAAGCAGCATGCAATGTTCCTGGAACATGTCTGCAATAGTAACCCCATGTACAAGTAAAATTTTAAAGTAAGACTTTCAAAGGAAATCTTTTAATAATTCTATGCAATGGAGACACCAGTGTTGGAAATGGGAAGAATTTTGAAAAACAGGCTCAATGCTCTAAGGGTTGAAAATCCAGCAAAATACAAGTCATCAGTATTGTTCTGGCATTTAGTTACCAAGTTTATTAAATAAATCAACGCAAAAAAAAAAAAAAAAAAAAAAAAAAAAAAAAAAAAAAAAAAAAAAGTTTTAAAATTACCTCAGCTCATCAGTATTGCGCTGGCATTTCGTTATCGAATAAATCAATGCAAAAGAAAATTGAAATAGCCTGAAGTCATTTGGAGTCACTGATAGCTTATTTGATGGGGAGGAACAGTTGCCGGTATCCCAGTCCCCCCTCGAAAGAGGGCCGTACACGAAGTACGTAACAACTGACCTTGAGATCTAGGATCTCGTCAAACATCACTAACAATGACATACTCACCCCGGAATTGAGCAGCCACGCCACAGCCCAAATGACCAGGCTAACATTGTTTGTTGCTTTTCCTTTTATAAGGCTACAACTTTCTCACTTGCTACACTTGTGGGTTTAGGCTTTGATCTATGAATCTCATTAATAATTCTATGAATCTCATTAACTGTTTTCTGACCACACCCGTTTAATTGCACAATCACGTGTGACCAGAAAATTATGAGTACGCGGATGTTGATGAGGGATGTTTTAGCCATTTATATCGCTGTTGTTATAGATTTTGAGGGCTTCTTACTTGTCTAAAGATGTGGAGCAGTGAGTTGTGAGCAGGTAGATGTGTTATTTGGACTCTTCTAACTTCATGAAAGAAGAAAAAGGTGAAGGTAAGTGATTGTTTTTTATTGATATGTGACAATGAGTGTGACACCGTACATTGAATGCTACATTGCTCTAGAGTTATAGTTTACTTTCTAGGTTGCTATTTGTATAGTTTTTGTGTATTTACATTTAGTTTTTGAGTAGGTAAATCTGATTTTAGATATTACTGTCTGAGAAGTTGCTTGCTTATTCAAGTTTAGAAACATTTTGTTTATGACAGGAATGTAAAAAATAGAGTGTCATGTAGTTTTTGTATGAATGGTATAACTCAAAACATGATTTGTTGTCATAATGAATATCAACACATAATGCTATGTCACAGTCCCGGCATCTGACAGAAGACTCACGACGCAACTGGTGGATGCACCAACAATAATTACATCTTCCTCTTTTCCCCTTGACAGGTAAATGTTGAGTAGTACACCTCCTTTTTGGTGGATTGATGGTTTTTGATGCTACCTTCTCAATTACTTCTTTAGGAATGGCATATTTCTTCCTGGAATTGTAACTAGCAATCAGTAGCTCAGCCAGATTCATACGGTACGACTTGTAGTGTTGATATTTGCTGGTACATGGAATATAATTTCTCTGTAATATAAATGCATTGCTGATACAGCACTCAATTAGAAAGTAGAAAATATACCTAAGGTGAAATACTTGTGTAAGTATACATTGTTACATAAGTATATTCAGTATTCAGTAATTCTCATGCTTACATATAATATTTCCTTGACTTCATCCTCCATTGATAATATGAACGGAGCTGGTCAGCTGTATCAACCCCACCCATATACATGTTATATAAGCTTATACATGCAGGGATGGGAACTGTCATAGAAGTTCCGTCCTTCTGTTTCCTCTGACAGTTAGTTGTGTTGTTTGCATTTATGTGACTAGACATCACATAAACTAGTTTTTTGTCTCGCCACACTGTTGCAACTATGTTGCCACACTTTTGGAATTTGTATTCTCCTCTCTCAAGATTACCTATCACAAAATGAAAGGATAATTTTATACATGTAGTTCCAACATCCCTTACCCTCCTATATTTCTCAATTCACCCTCCATCTCCCCCATCCCCCTTTCTCTCTCTTTCTGTCTCTTTACTATCACACACACAAATATTACCTAATTTTACATTCTTCATTTCAAATGGTACCCGTCTTCTATCTTTTCTAAAGGTTCCACAAGCATAGATTCCATCATCTAGTAACTTCTCCAGTAACTCAACAGATGTGAAGTAGTTGTCAAAATAGAGGTGGTAATTACCTCCAACCAAGGTACGACTCAATTTCTCTACTACCTTTTCACCAAGGTTTTGTGTGATAATATTGTCTTCCTTACCTTTGTATATATAAAATTCTGAAATGTAGCCATTATGGCTATCAGCCCTTACCCACACCTTTATCCCCCTTTTTATAGGCTTCATTGGTAGGTATTGCTTCAAACTGGACCTCCCTTTGAATCTTATCATTGCCTCGTCAATTGAACTTTCCCGATGTGGCATAAAATTCTTTATAGACTTTTCTCTCACTGCTTCTATCACAGGTTTTATTTTCCCTAGTTTGTCGTAACCATCTTTACCGTTAGGAATCAGCTTAGTGTTGTCTACAAAATGGAGGTAACGCTTTACTTCTAAGAATCGCTTTCGTGAAATGCGAGATGCAATTGGGAAATAATGGAATACTGTATTAGTTGACCAGTAGTCATATAAATCAGAAACTCGATTTAACCCCATCAATAAAGTGAATCCTATGTATGCTTTTATCTCTTCTTCATTAGTTTCCCAATGAAGTTCATTCTCGTCATTATCTTGTCTACTCTCCAGGCACTGTTTTGCATATCTGTTTGTTTCAGTGACAATCAATGATATCAGTTCATTAGAGAAGAACTCAAGAAAGAGATTATCTTGGATAATGATTGCGGGCCCTACAGGATTGGTGAATGGATTTACATGGACATCACTATCTATACTGCTCCATGTACGGTTACTACTACTACCTCTACCAAAACTACTGCCCTGTACATGAATGCCTCCTCTTCTATCTCTACCACCATGCCATCTTTGTCTTCACTACTCTCAATATCATGCTGTGATGAAAAAATCATGAGGCTACAATGTAGTTGAGTTATAGTGCATGTATACATGTTAGCTACATATATGTACAATGTACAAATGTTCATGTAACTTGTACTGCACGTATATATTTATACATGTACATGTTAGCTACATACATATACGTGTACATATAATATACAATTGTACACGGTCATGTACATATCTGCCTGTACATTATGCAATTTGTTGTTGAGTCCATGCTTCGGTGATTATTCTTTTGGGGGGACTCTTCTTTGAGTCCCTAAATTTAATACATCAAGCAATTTCTTGATTAATAACATAAATATAGCTCTTTGTATTTTGCTTTATATTTTAATGTACTTTCAGGATCCAGATATTTGTTTAATGTTTGCACATGTGCAGAAATTGAACATGTGACATTATAATTGAAATTATAATTCCAATATAATGGGCGCGGAGAAGTTTCTTGCTCTGTGTTACCGGGCTTTCCATACCTGTAGAGTACTGAAGGGATAGTTATAAAAAAACTGCTATTCTATATTTCCAGCTACCTTGTAGGATACCCATTCTAAACCAAGTTGCCACCTTTGTTGAGCCATTTTAGAACATTGAGTGAGAACTACATGTACATTAAACTGTTTGATGAATGATTTATCTGGCGATAATTATTATCTTAATGATAGAATACAATGCTGCTAATATGCATGTTACATGACAGTCTTTGTGTCAGTCTTGTGTGCTACAACGTGGATATTAATTTAGGAATGTAAAGCAAAACGTTAATCGTCGGTAGAGTAAACCACATACATTTTGCACATCAAATTATATTTTAGATTTACATTGTGTTTTTTCTGTGATACAGACATTAATTAGTGTAGTTGTGTATATATATATATATATGTATATATACATGTATATACAGAGGTGTGGAAACATTGAGCCAATTACCGGACATTTTGACCTATTTTCACCACTCTTGTCCTGCTCTCCATATACTTTGTATACAGCTCTGTTTCAATTTACCGGACATTCACTAGATTTATCGGACAAAGTCCTGCATGACTGGCTGTTTCCACACCACTGTATATATATACATATATATATATATATATATATATATATATATATATATATATATATATATATATATATATATATATCTATATACAATGTATATATATAAAATAGAGTTGGATTTCTATATATAATATTGTGCTATTCAACATGCACATGTTTCCAGACTTTCAGACTGCAGTGAACCCTGACCACAGTGGCATGGTAATTAGTAGGCCTTTAGTAAAGTAAAAAACTACTGATGTCGAAATTTTACTAAACAAAGACTACATGTACGTCACATCTCTTTATCCATCTACATGTATATGTATCCCTACTGTGATACTCATAAATACGTTATTTATTTATGTATTTTATACTAAGTCGGTTTATTCTTACAGGAAGAAACTGTGAAAGAGATTCCGAAATCAGCGGATAAACATGTATGTCTATGTGTCATGAGTGATGTAATATATTACATGTATATTTATATAATATATAATATATATGCACACACTATGTGACACAAAAATGTTAACTTTCCATTAGCAGTAAGTATTTAATGAATGTACATGTATTTGGTATAGGCGAACATTTCATAATCCTGGGCTTCAAAATCCTCTTACTTCATCTGTCATCTTTAACGGATGGCCTGATCCTCCTAGTTATGCAACCATTTTCAATAAACTTGCAGAGAGACTTATGCATTCCTATCTGGCTACTATGCAACCCTTCTTGTTCCAGATTCTTCTGTATAGTTGGAGGTATAAAGAATAAAACACATGCTGTAGTAGTATAGAATATGCTGTTTCTTGTAACCATAACTCACAAAGAAATAAACTTGAAAAACTGCTAAATGTAATTTTGATTGTGTGAATTTTTACTCGTGCTGGTTGGACATCGTTTAAACAAATGCTCTATAAAATGCAATTCAATAAAGCACGATACCTAATGCCTTTCAGGAATTGTATTACTTATGACACACCCCTTTGTGAAACAACTGAAACTACCATGCCAAGTTGATATTTTATGCTATAATTAATAATAAACTTTTTAAATTTAGAATAATTCAGGAACAACTAAGGAAAAGGAAGAGGTACACATAAACACACATGTATACATTCTTGCAGAGTATGTACATTTGTACATTCCATCATGGGGGGGGGGGGGGGGGGGAAGGGAATGATTGAACAGGTGATATTGAAAAACAAGGCCGAAGCAAATCATATGGATTACAGAAGGTCATGGTCATTGCTAAATACATGTAGTTAGCTAACGGAGAACAATATGGTGAAATCACAAACATATTCTTTCATGGACAGGGTGTACGTAATGTATTTCAAATTCTTGCACCATTGCATTCATGTGGAAATCATTCACAAAAGAAGTATTGCCATAGAATATAATTCTGCAGTGTTCACTGGTGGGGTGTATGACCACTAGTTTAAGAGATAATTATTGGTTATTCAGTATAGTAAGCCCAACACATGCCCATGACTGCATTTATTTACACTGAGCCATCCCTTTCTTTTTGCTTGTTTGTTGTTGCATTATCTAGTATTTCTTATTTGCAACATAATTAATCTTCCGAATTTTGGAATTTTACTGTCTTTCTCGGCTTGCAGAGAACAGAACAGACAACAATAACACGAAACTTCCTTTGCAAGTCTGAATTTAAGTGTACTCGTCAGAATTACTGACCTGGAATATTCAAAAAACAAAGAGCTTTTGTGTGATATGAGCTGTTACAAACAAGTTATCAAATCTGTACATGTACTTTATCTACATACATGTATTTACATTTACAAGTTTATGCTTTTATAGGGTGATGTTTCTGCAATTATATGTAACAGAGACAATAAACATGTAAGTGTATCTTTTTACATATACATACATGTATTATGTGTTGGAAGCAATCAAGTCTTCTTTTATTTTCATTAATACTTGATGTTCACCATGACCTCAGAAATGTGTTTAACTGATCATCTTACCTGAACCAATTTCATATAATTATCCTTCTTGTTCTTTTTTGTGTATGTCGATTTTTGATCCCTGAACAGTATTATTTTTTACCAAATTCGCTAAATTTTTCCTTCCTGTAATTTTCACGACATACAGTATACAGTGGGACCTCTCTATTCAGGACTCTCTGGAATAAGTACACACCCGTATTAATGACATTTAGACGTCCTTTATTATACAACTTCACCCCTGAAATGAGGACAACCTCTATAATCATGATTACTTGGTCCCAATGGTGTGAAGGTTCCATTGCATACATGTATTTGTATAATTATAACATACAATGCATATATGTATATAACACTAATATGCATGAAAACTGAGCTAGAATGTGACAGAAAGATTGAGCCAGTGACCATGCTGTAACCTCAATTGTATTTGATTTCAAGTGCTTCTACAGTGTTGTGAGGGTTTGCTAATTTTGTAGTTATACATATATAATACCTACACATAATTTTGTTGTAGTGAATTTTAAAATTTTACTGTACTTCTTATGCTACATACCAGATCCATATCTCATATGTAGAGGAGGGTCTGGCTACACAAGACTATTAATACTTTGATACTAATGCTCTTCACTTCATTTGTATAGGAAGATGGTATTCCTTCACCGTTAGAAGAGACTTTATCAGAGGTGTGTCTATCTGTTATATACATGTAATTATACATGCAGGTTTATTTTACCCTACAGGCAGTATTTCAAGATGAAGAAGAGGATCGTGATACATTGTTTGTAAGTGAAAACACAGATTCACTGTACCTCCCAACACCACAAAGAAATTGGGTAAAAAATATCAAGCCAATAACACTGCCAAAAAAGCTTTTTGTTGGAAGCCTTACTGAAGTAGATACATTTATTAAAATGACGAATGAAATTCGCCACTGTGTAACACCTGGTTGTAAAGGACAATTAGTTCCTTTGTCATTTGATACAAAGGGCTTGGGAGGTGCAGTTAAGGTTTATTATAGATGTGATGGCTGTGATATTTCAACTGTGTGTTTTGAAAGCTCACTGAAAAGTGAGTTACTTACCAGTAGCGAAATAGGTGCAGCCATTCAAGTAGGTTTTATTGTATCGGGCTGTATGCATGCAACCTACTGTAAAGTACTAAAGCTGTCCCTTGGACTTGATGCCGTTCGTATGGATAAATTTTACTCAACCGTCACAAGAATGTACCCTGTAGTGAAGGAGATGGTTGACGAGATGTGTGAGGAAGCTAAAGAAGAGATGAAGACAATGGATGAACACACTCTTGGCTCATGGAAGCAGGCAGTAACGAGTGCTGACGCAGCATGGATGACACGTGGCTACCACTCCAAAAATGGCACATTCAGTGTTCGTAACTACTATAATGGAGCATTGCTGTATTACAAACACTTGTGCCAACGTGGTAGGGACAATATAGTAGAAGGAGAGCTATATAAAAGAACATCTAAATTCATGGAAGGATTTGCAGCGCGAGAGGTTATGCATCGAGCTAGAGAGGAAGGGATGAAACTTGCTGTCCATTGGCAAGATTCAGATTCATCTTCTGCAAAAGCAGTAGCGGAATGCTTTCCTGAATGCAAAATTAGGATCTGTGGTGGCCATGCCGGCAAAAATCACTTAAAAGCTCTGGAAAATTACTCCAAGATGAAGGCACCTTCGATAGATTGATTAGAAAGCATGAAGACAGGTTCCCTCTAATAAATGGAGCACGCTGCCACTGTCTTAATCGCCACAGCCAAGGTTGTGGTTGTATTACTGATGCTTTTATCATGAGAGCACGTAATAACTTTTCTTACATTCTGACAGACTCTAAGTCTGCTGAAGAATTTGCGAAAAGGCTGAGAGTTCTACCCAGACATGTGCGTGACGAGCACGAGTGGGAAGTGATGGAAGAGGGAGCAGAGCCAACAACAGAGCACTGTGATTTTCATCCTCTCAAAGTGTGTAGCTGTGGCAATTGTGCCGATAAGGAAAACTTTGTGTGTGAAGGAAAAGATTACACTACGCGGTACGGACTCACGTGTGCGTTTCACTCTCTCCTTTATGAAATTGAGTGTGACTATAGAGCCTCAATGGCTGACAGCCTCGTTCATCCCGTGCTGAAAAGAGGCCACTCCAATGGGTTGGAAGCCTCGCACATCATTAGACGGGTTTACAAGTAGCGTACATGGATCAAGACCACAAGACCAAGACTTCCTGTACGCACCCCGTCATTACACGGGTTTACAAGTAGCGTACATGGATCAAGACCAAGACTTCCTGTATGCACCCCATTGTTTAGATGGGTTTACAAGTAGCATACAGGAATGACAATGGTGGGAATGACAATCCCTACCCTACTGTGAACCACTCAACGTGTGTTCACAAGGGATTGTGCATCTCTTACTCTGTCGTGATCCATCTTGTATGGTGAGCTTCCTAGTGCAATCCTGATGGTGAGCAGCCAGCTCGCATGTCAATGAGACATGTGTATGAGACGCTGGTTTACGGATAAGCAGAGTGAGAGAGGGTGGCAGGGAGGGGGGCTTGCGACACAGTGACACCTTCTCACTCTTACTCTGTATTTTACATTGAGGGACTAAATAATTGTTGTTCACCTTTTTTTAATTGAGTATATGTAGGTGAAGAACAAACAAGCAAGTGGACACACAGAAAACTATGGTATTTTAATATTTGTATAATTGTAAATAGGCTAATTACGAAAAAGTGCATATTACTAGCCTACAGATGATATGTACAGTATGTGTGTAAGTGTACTCAAGCCTACAATTGATATGTACGTGTACTGTATAGTGTGTACACCTGATATGTACATGTATGTGTATGCTGTACAGTGCGTACTTAAGCCGACAATTAATATGTACATGTACTCGAGCCTACACTTGACATGTACATGTATGTGTGTAGTAATCCATAACAGTAAGTAATAGTAATAGTAATATATTACATTGACCTCAGAGGTAATAGTAATATATTGTAATTGACCCCATGTCTGTAATATGTATTTAATGATCTTATGACGTTAAACTATACACTATAGTACATGTAAGGGTATTAAGTTACAGTATAATCATGCATTAACCTTATGATAGTATATTAACCTTATAATATTAAACTATACGTAATGGTTATAAGATGCCAGGCTAGGTGGCCATATGTCAGTATGTACATGTACATTGTACGTGTATGAATACATGTTCATGTATGTGTACTGTGTCACACATTTTATTTTAATTCATAAAATCATAGTAAATTTGGTTAGTTGTAGATATTTGAATAATAATAATTATTTTACATGTATTTTTTTGTGTTTTTTAGAGTTAGCAACTTACAAGGCTCCTATTCTTCATCGACCAGCAGGAATATATATATGAGATACACATCTGATGAATACAAGGTAAATACAAGGTAAAAGACCACACCCCTAATTAAATTTGTTATTCTACATGTACATGTACATGTATGTTGACTGGATGTGTGATAATTGATTTCATTATCCTAATCTAGTTATAGTGATCGTAATTAATGTAGTGTATAAGAATAGATGTTTGGTTTTATTAGACTTGGTTGTTTTAGTTGACCATAACCATATCTAAAACCCCTTTTGTTAGTATGGTGCTATGACTTTTAGTTAACTCAACTATAACTAAATTACAATTATATATTGTAAAAATGTTACTGTAATTAACTCAACTGAAACAAGATATGTAGAGAAAAAAGTATTCCTATGACTGCTTTGTGGTGTCCAGCATTCAGTAATCATGGCTGAGTTTGGGAATCAGTACTCTTATAAATCGTAATACTACTATACCATATTCTCACTCACGAGTTTACAAAAATAACGAGGACTATCAGACTGAAGCTGTTATAGAAGTCTCTGAGGGAGAGGAGAAAATAGCAAAGAGTAATCACTTGTTGGGAAGATTCACATTGCCTGGTTTGCCTCCAAGATTACGTGGCCAGGTTGAGATCCCAGTTGCTTTTTCACTGGATGCAAATGGTGTTTTGGAAGTGAACGCAACTGTTAGTGGTGAAGCTGGATCCACAAAGAAGCTAGTTATCAAAAAGACAAAGGTCTTCTCACTGATGATGAGATTAAAAGTAAGAAAAAATTGTTGGCTAGCAAAACCACCAAACTGCCAATTAAACAAGTGTATATACTATATAGAGAAAAAAGTATCCCTATGACTGCTTTATGGTGTCCAGCATTCAGTAATCATGGCTGACTTTATCATGCCTGAAACACTTTGGAAATTTTGTCATGTTATTCTGGGTTTATTGGTAACTTGATCAGAAAAAGACCAAGACTAAAAGTGGTAATTATTGCCAAACTAAAATAACACTAGTGTCATGTAGTGTATAGCCATAAATGTAGTACATTTTCCTGAGGTCAAGATGAACGTGAACGACCTTATGATACATGTACATTTGTTTTATTCATTTACATTGTAGTTACTAGAAATTGATGAAGTTCCAATGGCTGGACGAAAGAAAAGAAGAATTAGTGGTATGTAACACATGTAACTACATGTATTATTTACATGTGTGTTGACAATAATCCATGCATGCATGTACATCTACATGGGAGCTCAGCCTCAAGATACTTCTATGTACTGGTATACATGTATAAGTTATTGAGTTACAGGTATTTAACCTTATATACATGTACTTACTGTGACTCAATAACTTATACATATATAAGTTATTGAGTTATTGTATAATCATGTATTTAACCTTGTGATATATACTATAGTATACATGTATACATGTATAAGTTATTTAGTTACAGTTAATCTAGTATATACATGTATTAGTGCTATAACATATATCTGGATTATCCGACATCTATTTTCATTATTAACATTCGAATTAAATATTTTGATCCATATATCCATTCAATTTACTGAATGGTGTTTTCATCAAACTTTCATTGTAGTTAAATACTCAAATAATGACAATTATAAATTTTTAGTAGTTAAAAATAAATATTGTGAACCTGTTTTGCAATGTTTTTATAGCATTCTTGCACCTGGAACATTTTTTTTTGGGTACATGTATGTACTGTACCTTGATTATACACTGTATGTCAATAGAAGGTCACCATTAATTAGTCATTAGTTTACTACTAATTGGTGTGCAACGTGAGACAGTAATTACTGATAGTAGAACTAAGGTAATTACTGTTACTGTATGGCGACATTTTATTGACATATACTACATGTATATTTACATTATTATTGGTAAGAGTATGCACATGTACCTGTACTTGTATATATTTTCTATTTATACATGTAGCTGAAACTGATTTCTCTACTATTGGAACAATGGACAATTCAAAGGCAGCCATCTACTAACAGTAGTAAGTTAGTACTCATTATACATTGTGTACATGTGATTGGCTCAGGGAATATCAGATTTATGGTTCAAGCTTAGCTCATTATTTAGTCATTTTGTACAAGAAGCATACTAAACTTGGTATCAAAGAGAAACAATGGTTGCTCATTCAGGACTCAAAATTTACAATGTACATGAAAGCCTAGCATGCTAGCAATAGCACACACAACAAAAAAAAACAAGCAGCCACAATGGCTTCATTAAACATCAGAGCAGCCACTTAGTAAAACCCAGCAACATGGCTTAGAAAAATAATAATCAGCCACCATGGAATAAGCAGCCACAATGACTTAGATAATAAGCAGCCACAATGGCTTAGCAAATAAACAGCTACAATGGCGGAATGCCCAGTCTTGAGAACCAGGAATGGTGGGTTAAAGATCTTTGATGGGCAGCCAACTCTCCCCTCTCATCCAGTGTCCATATAATATTAATAATATTAACCATAATGCAACTCACAAACAAAGAAGAGAAGCATAAGAGCTGCCGTAAACTTAAGTCTGTCACGTGTACACGCCTAATAGTCACATTTCTTGTCAAGCCCAGCCTAACATCAACCAGCAAGCAAATACCACATGTACATGTAGATAATTATGTTGTTGTCTTTCATGTAATAGCCATGCAAGTAGCAAGCATTTAAAACTAAACATTTACATACATGTACATGTGTAGGTTAAGCTGAGATTGTATAATACACATGGGATACATAATAACAAGGGGGAATGGGATCATGCACAGGGGTGGTAATCCCATTCCCCCACCCCTGTGGGTTTTTTTTTAATCATTGCACAACACCCACTCACATATACTATATACACAATACATGGATAAATAACACTGTTTTACAGCTGCATTAATAATAAACACTTACGCTGAATAAACAAACACCTAAGACCTAAATTAGACTGGTAAAATATGTTATATGACCTTAGTAATGCTTAATACATAATTATACTTGTGGTGGTACTACTAACAATAAGTGAATGAGTTTGTATTAACTATTAATTACCCTTATGATATTAAACTATACACTGCAGATATACATTATTGAGCTACAGTTACATATTAACCTTGTGACATTAACTATAGTACATATAAAGTTGTCATATTTTAATTCTGAATGTGAACAGACATTTCCCTTCCTACAGAGTGAAGTACGTCCTCATCTTCAGATAATCAGTAGTCCTACATGTATGTGGCTGAGGATCCACAAGCTGGTATTCAGTACAACCTGGCAAAGAAGATGTTTGTAAGTTTATGCATTTGTATAATTATGTAATTAATAGCTGAGATGTTCCCAGAAAATTATGGACACATGTATTACCAGGAGCCCATGAAAAACCACAGGGAAGGAGCACGCAACTCCCACGCAATAAATTAAAATAGCTATAGCCAGAAATTTAGTTGGTGTTACGATGATCTACGTGGCCATGCCCACAACATGTGTAGAGCTTCTAAAGCCTGTAGAAAGAGTGTAGTAAACAGCTTCTCTGTTTTGAATCTGCCTTCTTACAGCTGTTTTGAGTAAATTATAAACTGGAGTACTATCCATTGATATTGTAGTACTGTTAGCTCTACACATGCGGTGGGCGTGGCCACGTAGATCATCTAAAAATAGTAACACCAACGGTTTTAGCTGTTTTAATCAATTGCATGGGAGTTGCGCGCTCCTTACTGTGGTTTTTTCATGGGCTCCTGGTAATACTCGTACAGTTAATAGTAGTGTGTAGCAATATGTATGATGAATTGGCTCAGTATAATCACCACCCCAATCCACAATGTATGTATGTGTGTGTATGTTTGTATGTACATGTATGTATGTATGTAGTATGTAGTATGTATGTACATGTATGTTAAGGCACCAGGTATTTGGATTGAAATATTCATTTCCTTAGCCAGTGAATATTTTTAAATCAAGCCATTTTACATAATGTAGCATTAGTGTTTTTATTATCCATTCTGTGTTCTAAAAGTCTGGACATCCTGTTACTATTTTTGCCACCGTAATATGGAATTTGTAACAAGAAACTTTTGCTAATGTACAGCTTTGATTTTGTAAATTATGTCCTCAGTTCACTTTAGTTATTTTAATTTAAAAAATGAGGGAATATATAGTTATAAATGATATAAGATATGATAAAGGTAATAATTACATCAGTGGAATAACAAGTTTGAAGGTCATGTATCCAACGGTTTTCCTGTCTTTTGCATAGTAGGGGGCGATTTGTTTAATAATCACCACTTCCATGTCATGTATAGAATGGTTTGGGAAATTAAAATATCTAGATAGATACTGGTTTTTCTCAATCTGACGTGTCAAGAATTTTATGGTTTTGTTTCTATGGTAGGAGTGTGACGAATGGTATGTGACGAATGAAACTCGGTCTGTAGGCTGTTTAAGATTCTTATCTCAACTAGTTTAATATACTCTATTGATGGAAGAATTGATGGTAGTTTTGGTGTAACCTCTATTCACTTTCAGTTCTTAATGAAAGAATAAACAGCCATTGGATACATGACCTTCAAACTGGTTAACCCACTGGGTGTGAGAATGTCAGCTGCTAATTATCTTCCTTGTTAACACCTGATAAGGAATCTAATTATCATACCTTGCTGTGCATTTTTAACCTTTTACCAGACAAAGTAGGTATATAGGACCTCAGGTTTACAATCTTCAAATATGTAAACAAAAAAAAAACTAGCTAGCAATATCAGGGTATTTTTATGTTATTGTGAAATTTTCAATACTGGATGTACATGTGCATTGCCAAATCTGTAGATGACTAGATGCATACAGTAATACCCTTTGTCATCAGGGTGGGGGTTAAGCACTTGGTGCTTAAGTTTCAAGCTAGCTTAAGCACAAATAAACGAGTGCTTTGAGTAAAAAAGATTGGCTTAAGTTATAGTGCAAATACTGGTGTTTACAGCATCTGAAACTTTTTAACAGCTTTAAGCCTTTCATATAAATCATTATTGTGGATGGATCTATTTGTAAAGTGACAGAAAAAAAATATTGACAGTTTGCTGTTCAGTTTGTGAATTATAACAAATGTCATAGCTTGCCTTATCAATGGTTGGATTTTTGAAGTCCTTTAATATTTTTCCACATTTCTATACACGATAGTTTACTAAATTTTGCTTGAAGCTAGTGCAAAAATCAAAGAAACAGCAACTGAATTGACAAAGACACTAAGTGTGGGTGTTGGCACTAACCACTGTATTTTGAAACATTCTTTCCTCCACTAATGATGCAAGATTTTTGTATTTTTAGAAGGTCCTCATCTAATTTAAAAAGGGTAAGTAAAAGTGTGGGCAATAGGTTCTATTGTGTGCCCCTGTGTGTGACAAAATGACTACTTTTAGTTATAGTCGTAGTATGCCTGGTTTCTCAAACTTTTAGTGTTTAGGTAATTATTAAAAGGGTTTTAGATAACTAAAAGTTCCCTTTGTCACACACATACACACATACACACATACACACATACACACACTAGTGTTGTTTTAGTTAACTATAACACAACCCTTTATAGTAAGGTATTTTGACTTTTAGTTATAACAAGCAATAACTATAACTAACTAAAATGAAAATTGAGCAATAATTGAACAGTGCTCGTACCATAAGGCATAAAAACACTGTCAATAGTATATGTAGGTTTGCAATTTCCTATTACTAATTAGCTGATGAGGTACTCTGCATGCAAAACAATGGAATCAGACTCAAAGGCTACTTCTCAGGGTTGTCACTTGTATATTCTACAAACCACAGAATACATGCTTGAGTAACATCCCCCTCATTATTTTAAGTGACAACCATAAATACACATCTACACATTTCTACACAAGACAGTCTACTAAATGTGCCTTAAGCTTGTGCAAAAAAATGACTACAGTTGTAGTATGCATGGTTTCTAAAAGTTTTAGTTTAATTATAGTTTAGGTAATTACTAAAAGGGTTTTAGATAACTAAAAGTTCCTAAACAACCCCTTTCTCTCACACACACTAGTGTTGTTTTAGTTAACTATAACTATAACTATAACTAAAACCCTTTTTAGTAAGGTACATGTATTTTGACTTTTGCAATAAGCATAACTAACTTAAATGAAAATTTAACAATAATTGACAATAAACAGTTTGATGAAAAGCTCATACCTCACTATTTTAAGTCACATGATCAGTCTTTGTCACATGCAAACCCACAGTATCATCCCTGGCCACACACATTGAATTTCTTGACTCAGACAGTTTACCCTTCTTATCTTGTCAACATTCTTTACACAGGGGTGTGGAAACATTGAGCCGGCTACCGGACATTTTGGCCTATTTTCACCACTCTTGTCCTGCTCCCCATATACTTTGTATACAGTTTAGTTTCAATTTACCGGACATTCACTAGATTTATCGGACAATGTCCTGCATGACTGGCTGTTTCCACACCACTGTCTTTACATGATCACATGAGAATGGTGACTAGTATAATGTGGGTTAATGTCACCTGATGTGCACTGATAACTGTTGGCCATTCATGATCTGAGTACTCACCAGTATACTTGACCCCAAACAATCACCACCATTGTAGTATAAGCAATCTTAATACTACTGTAATGATCACAATTTGCAGCTACTTGTTGTTTAAAAGTATTTAAGTGCTTTAACATGCAGAACCCTATGTGTGTATACACAACATGTTATCATTAATCATGTATGTGGGAGCAACTTGTGGCTGAAGTGACCTAGCCTCTGGGTGTACTTATGATATTGCTATGGGACTAAGTGTTAGCTGTTGATTGCTATTCACACACTTGTAAGTATAATCTCAATAGAAGATGAATGGTGGTGGACTTTAGTGTAGAAAATTTATTCTGCAAACACATCCACCACATTAATAAATTTTGAGGATTAACCATCAGTATCAATGGTTGCATTTTTGATATTTTTCAACCACATTTCTACTTTTCCAGTCTACTAAATGTGCTTTAAGCTTGTGGAAAAATCCAAAGTTATAATCAATCGAACTGACAAAGATGCTAAGTGTGGGTGTTAGCACTGACCACCGAACTTTCAAACACTCACCTTGCTGCTTTCCTCCCACTAACAATCCATAATTTTGGTATCTATAACATTGTTAAAAGGTCCTTTGTCTAAGTAAGTTAAAGGTTTGTGTTGTGTAAAATATAAAAGTTATGAAGGAAAACATTTGGTACATGTATGTACATTCGTGAATTAATTGGTAACTTCCAAAACCACCAAACTGCCAAGAGTATCTCTATGATTGCTTTATGGTGTCCAGCATTCAGCTTACTTTATCATGCCTGAAACACAACAGTTATTATTTTGATTATCTACTCTCTTTACATGTACCTTTCAAAGGACCTTGTAGGAATATATTTCAGGCAGAATAGCCAGCTATTAGTTCTAGTTTTTACGTAGCTGTAAGCAGCTTTCTTTCTGCTGGTCTGTAGAGCTCAAGCACGCATCCTTTTACGCGCCACACCCATTAATCGACGGAACCCTTGGGAATGACGTAACTTCCTTAACTACGTATACAACACATACTCATGTAAGTGACACAAACATATATATATAAATATAGTTCGAACCCGTGGGAAAGCAGTCATAGAGATGGCCCTACGGGCCATAAAAATACTCTCAACAATATTTCATAGGTTTGCAATTTCCTTAGCTAAAACCATTGATTTCACTTAGTCTTTTGGACACTTAAGCTGATAAGGTACTCTGCATGGAATCAGACTCTGAGGCTACTACTCAGGGTTGTCACTTCATATAAGACAAACCACAGAATACATGCTTAAATACATCCCCCCTGTGTACATCATGTACTACACATTATTTTAACTACAGAAACAGAACAAACATGAAGTCATTGTATCTGGTGTATAACTTCTGTGACTATTTAAAATTTATAATCTCTAATTTAACAAACATTCTTAAATTAGGGAATGTCTGAGACCAAACATGATTGCAAAGTTTATGGGCATAGTAGCAAGCTTTTATTATATATAACTCAGTCAAGCCAACTTTACGATCTGCAAATAGTTAAGAAAGAAAGCTAAGGTTTCAAAATGCCATACCTCATGGTACTCACCATGAGGATGATGCCAATTGACAGGCAACAAGCTAAATCATGTCACAGAAAAACATACATGCATGGATTTCATTACCTAATATTTATCATCATAAATTATGGTATCATTATTAGCCTTTTACTCTTCATTGCCTATATTCTATCTCACATCTCATTACACAGGAATGTTTTACACTGCTTAAGTACAAGTACAAGTACAGTGCAGGTTAAGTTCTCATGACGTAACAGAAATATGTGTGTGTGTAATTATAAGTCTTGGTTTTGCTCCATGTATGCATGTATTAGAGATATTAAGTAGTGTGTGTGTGAGTGTGTTGTACTTGATCATGTTGTTTACAGTGATAACTCGTTTTTTAATGTTTTGAGCACAGAAATTAATTAGTTGAATATTTAACTAATTATATATATATATATATATATATATATAACGAAAGAACTGTCACATATGTATAATTATGTATGTTTTGTGATAGATTCTTAATGGATACTATTTTCTCAATGTCTAATTTAGCTACAAGAGACAATATTTCCAACTCAAAGTGCTTTAATCACTAGCAATTAGTAATAACTGTATACAGTGTATATAACTAAGGAAAATACATCTATATATACAAAACCAGACAAATAGCTAAAGCTAAGAATGAACAATGAAAGACACTTAATTAAGTCAAAGGTTCAGTGTATCACAGTATGTACATGTGTTGTACTGTATGTATGTTGTCTACCTGCATTTACTATAGCACACTCTACTTTGGTGCTGACTGTACTAGAAATATATCTCTTCTGAAACATAGAGTAAGTATTTCAGTTTTGCAGTCCAATTCTGAATATTACCAGTACCTCTGGAAGTACTAGACATGGTACATAGACATGGTAGTACATAAAATCTTTTCATAATATTTATTATATAACATACATTTTACATCATTTTGCACAATGAAACGTGAATTTGGGATACACTGTGCTGATGAGACCCAATAGGTCGAAACAATCTGATTAGTATACATATACTTCAGATTGTCCACAGTTGCCCTTACAAAGTTAGAACATATTGATGGATACTGTGTGAATATCATCAATACCCTCACCTAGCAACTCCTACTATATAAGGACTAGCTTTCACCTAAAACATTCAGGTTGCAGCAGACAAATTTATATGTCAATGTGGTGTGCCTGGTAGGCTATATATATATTCTTCAACCAAAATTAATTATCAATATAAAAATTGCTATCATGTAATGATTCAATAATAAGTCTGTATTAAGCGATTAACAGCCGCGTGCGTGGGCGTTGACTTGCCCTGAAACGCCAAAGGCATCACAAAAATTTCTACTAGACAGGAAAAACCCCTATAGATGACGAAGCAAGCGTCATCTACTGCTATTATAACATTGTAGAGCACGTGATGAGGAATCGAACGATGGTTTTCTTGAAGGGCTGTGATGATCTGGTAGAAAGTTATGTTTCTTTTTGTCTGAAAGTGTTATTACCCATTGTTTTACAACCAGAAAGCTTCCTAAAGCTCATTACAGAGGCTTTGGACACTCAAATAACGATGTGGAGCGCCTGAAATGTCTCTGGACACTTGCCATATCAAAAGTAAGTGAATGACTCTATTGGATGTTATAAGTATGTTTAGATGTAAAAAAAAATGTTTTGCAACTTGATAAATAATGATGATTGGGAATATAGTGACTTTATACTATATTATTAGTTGCTATAATTGAAAATGATATATATAATTATAAATTATATAATTTATGTGTATATAATTATATTATATAATTATGCAATATAAAACCACTGTGCTTCCTCAGTGGCAAAATAAATGTCACCACTCATTACCGTGCCACTGTCTATTTGTAGGTGTTGCAATACTATAGGCAGTGACGAAGGAACATATCTTCAGATTCAGTATTGCTGACCATCATTTTCAAGACATCACTTGTCTCATATCTTTGTCTTCTGTGTCATACTTATTTTACTTGTTTATAGAAATATTATTATGATAATCCGTAAACACGCTGTAAAACCACGATAAATTTTCACACTGAAAAAACTCCGTGTTTTTTTTATGGTAAGCCTCTAGACCCAGTACAGATTATTTTTAGCACAAGAACTCCTCTCAGTGTTTCCAAAATATCAGGGCCCTAGCTGATTCCTTCGTGAGATATAAGCATAAGAGTAAGGTGTGGCATCCACGGCGTTTCAACGCCATGCGTCGTACAGTCAAACGTGTCTTACTTTGATCTCTCTCCGAAGGTTTTGGTTAGTTCCTTGTGTGTTATTACATATATTTACTGTATAGAATCCTCACTTTTCCAGTTCTTTTATGCATGCGTATCATAGTATATCTCTCTCTCTCTCTCAGATTATATTATCATCAAACGTCTCTAATTTTTGGACACACCGATCTCTCTGAAGATTTTGGTTAGTTCCTTGTATGTTTGTTATATATAGTTACTGCTCACTTTTTTTCCCAGTTTTCCAATTCTTTTATGCATGCGTATCATAGTATATATATATATATAACTCTACATAGCTAACATACTATTAATTTTATTACAGGAAGTTCACCATCAGGTATTGCTATTTTGCGTAAAGGGAGAAGAAGAGTGTGGCTCGTCAAAACACAGCTAGACGAGCATTTTAACTTAAAAGGAAACGAATTTGGTATGTTACTATATACACACTTCTGTTGCTATATAACTATATATGAGTACATTTCTAATTTTATTACAGGAAATCCACAATATATAGACTACTGAAAAGAAAGGGCGAGTGCAAACAAGAAGGTGTGGCTCGTCAAAAATAGAAGGGCTGACCACTTGGAAGGAGATTGATGTGGTATGTTACTATATATATACTTCTGCTGCTTACATAATTATAATTTATGTTAGTGCTTAACTAATTGTATTACAGGAAGTGCACAATATACAAACAACATATTTTTTGCTAAGAGAAAGGGTCAGTACAAACAGAAAAGAAGGGCGTGGCTTGTAATAACAAAAGAGCTAAACTGATTTGGTATGTCGTTATATGTACTTACCTCTGCTGTTTATATGACTATATTTACATATTTAACATTATATCAACTGTATTACAGGACAATATACAGACTACATTTTATTTGTAAAGAGAAAAAGCGGGTCAAAATCTGCGCCAACAGAAAATAAAGATTTGGCTCGTCAAAACAGTTAGGAAGGAAACTGATTTGGTATGTTGTACTAATTACTATATAGGTACCTCTGTTGCTTGTAAAGCGTATATGAGTACATAACTAAATTTATTACAGGAAGTACACAATATACAGACTACACATTATTTGTAAAGAAAAAGGGAGGGTCCAATCCGTGCCACAGAGAAGAAGGGCGTGGCTCATCAAACAGAGGAGCTATATACATTATAACTGACCGTTTGAAAGGAAACTCATTTGGTACGTTACTATATACAAACTTCTGCTGCTTATATAACTATATCATTAATTTTATTACAGGAAGTACAGAATACATATTGTTTGTAAAGAAAAGGGCAGTCCCAGCCACACAAACGGAGAACAAGGGCGTAGCTTGTCAAAAGAGCAATTAGTATAATTTGGAAGAAACTGATTTGGTATGTTACTTTTTACATTCCTACATGGATATGTATATTTTACTAGAGGAAGTGCACAGCCTATGGTCTTATTCGCCTGCCTGTATTTGGGAGGGCAATTAGACTACACAACCATTTCATTTAGTCTCGTGTAGCCAGACCCAACCCTCTGCTATATGACGGGAAGGGTCTGGTCAACTGACTGTACTAGTGTTCATCAAGAGTTTAGCCAGATTTTTGGGCTGCTTTAGTGGGTTACAAACTGCTTATAATATTCATAACAAAATAAGCTATATTCATAACTATACTTTCCCAGTAAGCCAGCTATATGAATATAGTACTATTGTTATGAATTCAATTACCATTTTGCCAGATACTTAATGCTCTTGATGAATTCTAGTACAGTGAGTTGAGCAGACCCGGCCTTCCTGTCACATAGCAAAGGGTTGGGTCTGGCAACTCGAGACTACTATTCATTGGGAGTTTCTTAATAGTAGGCTAGGGTAGGCTTTAACATACACAGAGATTTTGATCTTAATTACTTCTTAAAATAATAATATTAAAATAATTATGGGGTTTAGGGGGTTCTAGTGGCCTGCTGGTTAAAGTGCTAGCCTGCAATCGAAAGGTTGCAGGCTCTAGCCCCACTAGGGTCAGGCTTTTTCTCTCGCCTATGAGTTTACTCAGCTCTAACCTCAAAAATGAGAAGGTGTTTATCACCGCATCCTTCAAAGGGGATGTAAAGCCGTTGGTCCCTGGTTAATATTAGCACTTGTGCTATTCTAGTTTCCTCGTTAAGCCACATTTGGTCAAAACACTTAAAAACACTTAAACTATAAAAAATAAAATAAAAATAAAAAAATTTGAAAAAAAATTATATACTTACAAGATAAATAATAATGATAATTATGTTGGAAATATAATCGTTTTCCCAACAACTTTTGTTTCTTTTCAGTAAGTACAACTGAGATCACTTCTATAACGCCATATTAAACGAATAGGGTGGGTCAATTGTTACGAGTATTATTAATTACCACACCCATTATGAATATTTAATTAGCTATAATTTTCGGCTCGCTCAACGTGCCATTTTCTTTAAGCCTACCCTATTCATTCTTCCTGGATACGCCCTTGTTCCATTATAATAGAAATGATTCCTTCTATAAATAAACCACACCCAATCCTAAAATGATAAACACTAGAATAATTTTATGCATGGTCAGTTACATCCACAAACACCCACCTATTCATTGTACTGTCAGTTTTAGTCTGGTGGGCCAGCCCCTTCACATAGAGAGGAAGGATCTGGTATGGCACACATTAGTTGTGCAGTTCTCAGAATTCCTGCAGTGTATAAACAGTTTACATACATAGTATTAACATACTCAATGAATTTAATTTTAAAGTCCATAATTAAATTCATGTTGCACAACTGGTATATGTGTACCATGCCTGACCCTAGTATCATGGCCAGCATGTATTTGATATGGCCCAAAATAGTATTCAGGACTCTTGTTGACTTTCTGTGAGTACTTCAGGAATGTGTGCAGTACCACTCTGATTGTAGCTGTCACATGAAGCCTAAAGGAATGTTAATTACCAATCGTCTCAGTGTGGCAATGAAGCTAACCACACCCTTCCCATAGTTTTATTGTGTGTAATTATGTTTGTTCATAAACAAAAATGACTAAGGTTAAATTATATATGCGAAAGGGCTATGCAAAATGGCTGATCTGCCAACTGTGTCAATTTATGTTTGATAGTTACTATTACAATGCTGATAAGTTATAGTCTCATGTAGCCAGCTTCTTGTGTTACAGAACGAGACTCTTGGATACTGTTATTTCAAAACCTTGCCTCCTACATGAATATGTTCAGGGCTAATCAAAATCCATATCCTCATGTCTCTGAGGTGTAGCCAGGAATTTGAATTGTGAAGCCATTCAACTGTTTCAGCCATTTTTATGGGCTCACCACCAAAGCCATTTATGAACATTTGGAGTGCTTAGGTATGCACTCCCAAGTGCATGGGGGTCAAATGTCACTGATATGTGACATCTGTGTTCTAGGGATGTATTATCTCATCCCTGCATATCATATGCACTCACTTATACCACTTAGCTTTATCTCAAGCATGTGTTCTTTGTGTGTTTCATTCACAATAACAGAGTCCCAACAAGATGACAATTGCTTTAAGCATTTAACTACAGATGTGAACACAAATACATGCATAATTATAGCTAAACTTATTATGAAGTTTAAATTACAAGTGGAACGAGCGCCGTTGGGACGGGGCCCTCGCCTATGTGGCAAAGTAATACAAACACTCCATTTTTTTAAAAAATATAATGAAGTGTATGAAACAAACAACACTTTTGTTACATGAAATAGAAATACAAATTTGAAAACATTTCATTATGGGCATTAATTAAAACTGTTATATAATTATATATATATATATAACTTTATATCCTAAAAGACAAAATAAGAATATCAATGAAAGAAATGTATAATTTGTATATATATTATATCTAACATCTTATTCTGTTTTCCTTCGAAAAAGCTCTCAAGTCTACCTCTAAAGTCTCCATGTGAAAACGAATCACCTCTACCACGTGTTGAGTATGCAAGCATGCACGTACGTGCACATACCTGTAGGTGGAGCTAGGTAGCTCTCTATCTTGCATCAATGGTGATGTAGTAGCAACCATTAAATCAATTGTTTTGGTGGTTTGAAGTGTTTCTTGGCTAGCGACAACCATGCAAGAGGATCACCTATGTTTTGTGTGTCTATATTTACTCTCGTTATTGCCCTCATTTCGTCTTAAAGTCGTGAAACGGTAACTGTGAGTTATAAAACTTGTCATAACTTTAGAACAAAAACGTTTTAGAACAATTCCTACGTTATTTTTTTCCTTGTATAATTTGAAGTGTACCAGTACCCCTTTTGAAATGTCAATGTTTTTATTTTTCAAGAAAAATTGCTAACACACACACACACAGACACACAGACAAAACGGTTACTGTACCCTTCCGCCTATGCTACGCGGCGAGGGTAATAAATGCATAAACAGACAAAATTATAATAGATACTAAAACTGAATTATAGTACCGTAATTCGGGTAAATTTCGTACTATAAAAATGTTCGTATAACAGTATGCGTACGAAATTTAAAAATTCGAAAATAAACGGGTATTTGGAAATAAATGGTATTCGTAAATAATAACGTACGCACGTACAAATATTTATACTTACGAAAAATAAAAATTCGAAATATTTTAGAGACGAAATATTCCCGATTTACAGTATATAGAAGCTAATAATTGATTATCATTGTAAAGATATTGATGCATATTAAGACATGTTGTATCTGATTCTATCGCTTTGTAACCAATAAATTAATTATCCTGCCAATCATTACAATTATTTATCCTGGCTGATTCATTATGCATTACTAATATTAATTGTTTTTCTATTAGTTCCAAACAAGAAATGATTGATCTAATACAATGGAGGGTTACTATTGGTACATGGCACTGTTCCAGTAACAACAGGAAAGGATCAAAAAGGAAATATGATCATGAAGAAGTATCACACTCAGTGGATGAATGGTGGATTGGATCACTGAGGTTATTACAAGCAATACTCACTGTAGCTGTCATATTATCCTGTTCACTTGTCATGATACTACTATTACTATGTGGTGATGTGGAGATTAACCCTGGACCTATTAATATAGGTGAGGTTTGTTTGTAATACTGTAATGATTCAAATCATAAGTTGTTATCTATCACTCTAGAATTAACTGCCAATGAAGCATTGAATATTCTTCAACAGAGTGGTTTTAATATACCAGAGAAATGGAACAGACTTGCTGGTATTATAGGTATCTCCATTGTTGAGAGAAAGAGGTTAGGAGAAGAGGCACAGACAACACAGGACTATCACTTTGCTTTAGAACAAGCATTGGATTCATGGATATCAAACACACCACAGTCATCATGGCAGGGATTGTTATCAGCAGTTGAACAGTGTGAAACTGATGGGAATGTCATCTCTACATTGAGAAGACTATTGAATATTGATGATCATCAAAAGTTATTACAAAGGATAATACAAATTTCTATAATAGAATGGAAAATGGTTGGTATACTTTTGGGTATAGAGAATATTCATATCCAAAGAATTGATAATGATGAAAGAGGTATATCAAACAAGTGTACTGTTTCCATGTTTCAACACTAGCTAGACAATGATACAAGTTTCTCTACTTATGAAGAGGGACTATTAAAACTAGCTGATGTACTGGAGAATGTAGAACACAAGAGAGAATCATCACAACTGAAACTAGAATGTGGTAAGCACTCAATTGTAAGGGTAATGATAATGTTCTGATGCATATGCTGAGGTCAAGTATAAACTACAAGAATCATGTGATTATCATGAATTAACGAATATTAGCCTAAAGATTAGTTTTCCTTTTGAAGTATCCAGCTGATGTATTGTGAAAAGGTGGAACAGAAAAAGGATTTTGTGGGAATCATCAGAACTGAATATTACTAAAATGTGGTCACTGCATGATTGTATTTAATTATATTATTTATAACTATTTTGAGATTATTGAATTTCCTATGATTATATTTTACTTATTTAAATTAAAATGTGTCACTACAATAATTGTGTATAATATATTAATAGGTATACCTAAAGGAAAGAGATGTATCAAATATGAAACATCAGTTACAAATCCTTTCATGCTGAATACAGAAGATGACTATCCTCCAAGCAAAAAAGGTAGCGAACTGAACCTTCATTTATTCAACTGCTTTTGTTATGTAAACAGCATAGAGCCATCAAGCAACCTTTTTACATCATTTGAGTAATCATGCTAATTATTTTATCTTTGTGATGTGTTAGTGTTAGCTTTTAGCTTTTTCATAAAACAGTGTATTATAATTATGTATATAATACATAGTATAGTAATGTACATGTATGCAGTACATACATACTACATGTACGATGTATTATATGTAGTACATGAAATAATTATGTATATGTTCTATGAAGTACTAGTACATATAGTATGTTTCCTGTTCATACATATATACAGTACAGCATGGTGTTATAGTATCAGAACTAGCAACTAAGAAGAAGAGATATGATAAAGAAGGAGAATATTCAGGTGCTAATTCATATGTCAGTTTCATTTCAGAATCAGAGGATGAATCACAGCAAGAAAAGCAAAGGTTATACTAGTTTTAATGTGCACCAAATTATAATAATATTAAATTTATATTGTCAACCACTGTTTTTATAATTTAATATTGGAAATATTAACTGATTATTGTAGTTAATTTGTAGTTCCTAATTTTATGACTTAGAGTAAAAACTCTTATAACGGACACCCCTGAGTTGCTGACATCTGCTGCCACAGTCCCGACTGACCTGTCATTGAACTAAATACTGTTGCAACCCCTCACAAACAGACACCCCAATAATCCACACAACGGACGCTAGTCACACCTCCTTTATACAGTAATACTAATAAATAACCTGATAGTTATAAAATGAACATACAACAATATAAATAAATAAATATAATATATTATGTTTTTACATTTGTGAAGCCAGAACTTGAGACTGAATAACTCTCTCTAGTTTAGAACAGCCACAACATATCTGTCTTCATTTATAATTGTTTTGTGTTCCCTCTCCAAACGTAGCACATCGACACAAATTGCTTCCCATACTGCTTTGTAAACACAGTATCCTCTTGTATATGAATTCACTTACAACATTTCAGTTTCTTGAGATCCAACTATAGATCTACTAGCCATAGCAAGCATGTGATCGCCACCTGCTATCACGTGTAACCACTGAGATAAGGACACCTCGTTATAAAGGACAAAAGGCAAGAGGTGTTTTACTGTATACATGAATCCAATGGTAATGGATTGCAGATTATGGCTACATTTATAGGATCAAATATGACTAGCTAGCTCTCATAGTTATTGTGTTGAAATATTCAAAACCTGTAGAATTCATAGATAGTTTATAATTATTATAAATATTGTAATTGAAGCTATTATAATTATATTCAGTTATGATATGCATTGATTGTAGCCTACTTGTATTTGTGTGTAATTCAATCTTTACATTTTGTAGATGACATATCAGTATCGTCAATGGATGAATGTGAAGAGAATGACAGTCTAGTAGTAACAAAGAAATTATTAAGTACTGAAGATCAAGAGAGATTACGAAGACGTATATCCCAGATTACTATCCTGAGAGATTGGAAACGTGTTGGACAACTACTAGGATTAGGTTCTGTTGTAGAAGAGATTGAATATAATAATCGTGATAGAATGTCAAGCTGTGTGTTAGAAATGTTCAATAAATGGTTGAGAAAAGATACAAGTTTCTCCACATATGAAGAAGGGCTACTGAAATTATCCACTACACTTGATATGGTAGGAGAAAATGTACTAGGAAACCAACTGAAACAAGAATGTGGTAAGTGGAATAGTTTATTCTATATAAAGTACATAGTAGTTGATATAATTTTATCATTATTATGTAATTCTAAAATAATAATAAACCACAATGTAGAAACAAATGGAAAGAATTAAGCTTTGGTCTTAATTAAGTGAAAATTACTGACAACTGATATATAGTGGCTATATTCATGCTGTTCTGAATTATGAATTGTTCTTCTGGATTTGTCCTCATTCCTGGGACTTTCATTCTTGATTGTAGGGTTAAGAGTTTAGGTAGGAGTCCTAAAGGACTCCTTTTGGGTCCCAGTGGACTCCTAATGGGTTCTAGTGGAGTCCTATTGGGTCCTAGTGGAGTCCTATTGGGTCCTAAAGGACTCCTTTTGGGTCCTAGTGGACTCCTAATGAATCCTAGTGGACTCCTTATTGTTCCTAATGGCTTCCTATTGGGTTCTAGCGGAATCCTTATGGTCCTGGTAGACTCCTAATTGGTCCTAGTGGACACCTAATGGGACCTAGTGGAGTCCGACAGGGTCCTAGAGGACTCTTTATGGGTCACTATCCAACAGGATTAGCATTCCGCTAACATGCGTATTATTAAATCATTCCCCCAAGTTAGTCTCATGTAAAACTTTACATGAAGCATTCATTAGGTCAGTATTAGTAATGATGTATTGTACACATTTCATATAATCACTATTCACTATAATTATAATTGAAGTAGATTTTACAGTCCTTTGAACCTTTCCACAAATTAGATGTAGATCCTGATAAGAGTTCTACTCTGTAAGTGAATTAAAATGCAGATTCCAAAATCTCACTCCTCCACACATTCATTTGTATATTCACTCAATATAAACTCACTCCACAATATGTTTAGTTCTTCCCCAAGTTAGTTTAATTATGTAATCCTATTCACTCCTCCAATTTCCTCCACGCATCATCTTAATCCACCAGATGACTCCACATGAAGAATCCTCTCGATGACTCCTCCCCCTAACTCCTATCTTATAGTGACTCCTCCTCTTGACAATTCATTGTGAGTATTCATGACTGTTTATGACAACTTGTGCCTTTTTACGATTATTCCAATCTCCTTTTTTCTACAGCTTAAACTTCAATTATATCTTCCAATTCTCATCCCTCTTCATGACGTCCTCAAGACAAGTCATTTAGACGAATCATAATGAAGTCTCATCATGAGTACTTGCAACTCACATCTAATCGCATTAATTTTTGGGCTGATATCATATGTTTGTGGATAAATTTATGTATGATATTTGCTTGGTACTCCAGCCCTCATTTAATCATTCATTGATTACGATTATAATTGCAGAAATGAATTGGTTTGCTCCTTTTCACCAGGTTACATGTTTAGGTTTAATGAATCCAATCAACATAAAATGGAGTGATGTTGTAATGCGTGAGTTATTCCAACTTTCATTTGTAATTCATTCTTTATTTAAATCATATCATCAATATGTGTATTACATTCATCAGTTGAGACTTAAAAGAGAGCTAGTATGGTGATCTTGTAGCATATCAACGTCTTCTTTCTTGATTGTAGTAAAATTTCTTGATAGTCTTGTACTATACCAACGTCTTGCTACTCGGCTATAGTATTAGTTCTTCATAGTTCTTGTTCTAGATAGAGAGGAAAATATTCATGTGTTGTAAAATCACACCATATGTTAATTTGTACATTGATTTCAGAGCGTTAGATTGCAATTTTACTTATTTCATAATTCTCATAGGAACTACTATTGGGAAGGCGAAGTGAAGACATGCTGAGATTCATTCCTAAGAATTGCGGCGGTGAATGTTAATGATGACTACAACTACAACTCTCATAAAGGGTTCAGACTGATTCTCACCCATTGAAGTCAAGTCCCAAGTCTCAAGTCTCATGAATCATCCAGTCTCAATAATTGGGGTATCCATATTCACGTGAAGAGTGCAAGTTCCAAGTTACATTATCGTCAAATCTGGAGTTTTCTTTTCGAATTTCCACCCTCATTGTTTGTGAATTCTCCAATCACTAAACACATGAATTCGGCTGTTTCCATTCAGATGTCTCCTGTCTCCAGTCAACCTTGTCATTTTTGCAACCTACAGACATTTATGTTCTATAGACTACATTTGCTAGTCTCACAAACACTCTATGCATCATTCTTTCCGTCACTTATGCAGACTCCAGTATTCAGCCTCTAAGTTATGTATCTGTTCTCATCACGAACCTTACTCGGTAAGAGTATGACACTAATTAGATTATGTAATACTTTCCATCATTCATGTACTGATTACAATTGTAAATGCAGTATTTAATATGTTTAATATTTCCCCAAGTTCGGTTTCATAGGAGGAGTCCATTTGTTCAATGAGGACCAATTGCATTGAGGTTCTTTCCATCGTCTTTCCCTGTATTTATACTCCGCAAAAGAGGTATTTGTTTGGTGCCGTAAGTTATATGTATATACCAATCCAACCCTCTTCTATATTTGTATATTCATTCATTCATTCATTATTACAAAATTGTACGACTTAATACGTTTAGTTTTTTACCAAAGTTAGGTTTTCAGGACGATGCGATTCTTAGTGGTCCAAAGGTTCTGTGTTCTTTCCCTTAGATATCACTCCAGTTAAGTTGATTTTTATGTTTTCATCATTAGTTTTACTCGGTAGTCGTATAATTTTATGTAGTCCATTCCACCATTCTTACACTCATTATAATTGTAAATGCTGTATTATATATGCTTATTTTTCTCCCAAGTTACATTTCATAGGAGTGGTCCATTTCCGCAAAAAAGAGTGATCTGTTTTTGGAGGCTAGTAGTGAGTTGAGGTGCTCTCCTTAGACGTTTCTGAAATATACTATGTGTGGTAAGTTTTGTATACTCTTCCATCATTTGTATATTCATTCATTCAATCATTATTACTATAAATGCACTAGTTAATATGTTTAGTTTGCTTCCCAAGTTAGGTTTTAGGTCGATGCCAGGTGGAGTGTACCGATACTTATGCTTAGACTTCATTCAAGTTAAGTCGATTTATATATAACTAGTTTTACTAGGTAGTCGTATAAGTTTATGTAGTCCATTCCACAGTATTGTACTCAATGTATCTGTAAATGCAGAATTATAAATGTTCATTTTTCCCCAAAGTTTCATTTCATAGGAGTGATCCATTTAATCAAAGATGATTGATTGCTCTTCGTTCCCATATTGAGAGTTTTTCCAACGTCGCTTCTTGAATAAAGAAGAGGGATATTCGGATTGTGTTGTAAGTTTTGTATACTGTCAAGCACTTTTCCATTTTTTGTATATTCCTTCATTCATCACAATTATAAGTGCCATATATAATGTATTTAGTTTTCTCCCAAGTCTAGTTTCTTCGGTGGATACCTCGTCCGTACACAATTTCCGAGAAGATTCTCTATTGGTAAGTTAATTATTTAATGTTTTTCATTCACATTTAATATGTATTTGTAGTTCTTCTCATGTAATATGTAGTTCTTAGTTCTTGGTAGTTCTTGTAGTTGTTGGTAGTTGTTGGTATTTCTTGGTAGTTGTTGGTAGTTCTTGGTAGTATTTGGTAGTTCTTGAAGTTCTTGGTAGTTCTTGGTAGTGTTCGCTGCAGCTTTTGTAGTTGACAATATTCTATATGTCGTAGTAATTCTTGTTATCTTGTAGTTCTTTTATTTCTTGTAGTTCTTGGTAGGTCTTGGTAGTTCTTGGTAGTTCTTGCTGTTGTCGCAAACTTAATATTTACGAGAGGTTGCTGTATTCTAGCTGTGGAACAAGCTGCAGAGTAATTAAATATTAATTTATTGAGAGTTTAATTAATTATATCATTATGTAAACTGTTAGTTAAACAGTGAAGTAATAAAAATTAATTAGTTTATTACTGTTACTAGTTAATTAATTTTACCAATAACTATTATTAATTAACTTAGAGAGGTGGGTGTGTTATTGTTCAGTAGACATTCTAAGACGGTGGAGAAATGTTTAATAATGATTGCTAGTTGTTTGATTGTGAGTTATCATTAAAATGTAACTCCATTTCCTCTTACTAGAATGTACTGTCTGTGTGGAAAATGAAATCCTTGCTACAATGTTTCTGAGGACTTACAACTGATACTAGTAATTTTACAATGAATATGTCCAACATTCTCTTCCCATTCTGTAGATAGTTACATTACACATTCAGAGTGCAAATTGTATTTCATAGAGTGAGCTGTTGAATGTTATGTTAGTTAGTATATGTTCCACACTCCAGGTCCTCCGTAGAGGTCAGGTTAATTCTGATTGCTGTCACTTCCAAGACATTGCTTTGAATGCTTTCAAATAATGTTTAAAATGTGAGTGCAAAGAAGTGATTTGAAAGAATATTATTTAGTACTCAAATATAGCACCTCAAGTATAGTGTTTTCATAACAATTTCTCAGTAAGTTTCCAAACCTTTGAATTTCCTTCTCCCGCTCTTCAGTTTTTCATCTATTATTATCACAAATCACTATTAACATGTTTAATTTTGAACTAACATACGTATTTTAGTCTTTCCCCCCTTTTCTTCTAAAGATTAACGTCCAAACATTTGCTCAGTTAGTATTGGGAATTATGTAATGCAGGTTTCACATAAACACTAGTGAACTGTATAACATGTTCAGGTCATTACCAAAGTTAAATTTCTCAGTCATGTGAATGTTTCCACAAGTTAACTGAAGCTCATATTACTAGTTCTATTCAGTAAGTGAATAATATTATGTATTCCGTTTGATTTCTCCTCCCAGACACATGAGGAATCCACCAGACGACTCATCGAGAAGACATTGATTTGATGTAAAGCTGTTCAAATTGGTGAGGATATACTGTATCTATCTATCTATCCTAATAATTCTGTAATTCTTTATATCCCTTTACCTAAGCATGTATGTATATATGGACCTAATTCTTATGTACACAACTAACAATTATTCTTCTTCTATATCTATCTATCGATTTATATAGTGTACTATCTATTTATCCATCTAATTCTCTACCTATCATTCTATCTATCTACCTATTTACGTATCTATTGATCTATGTATATATATAAACATTTATTGTCCATGTATCTATCTATCCATCCATTAATGGATCCATCCATTCATCCATCCATCCATCCATCTATCCATCCATCTATCCATCCTTCCATTCATTCATTCAAACCATTCCTTCAAGCTTTCATCCATTCATCAAATCAAATGCCCATTCATCCATGCATCCATCCAATAGTCTATCTCTCTATATTAATCAAGATCTGTCAATTTTTCTATTTTCGTATCTATCTATATATCTATCTGTATAATTTCTATCTATTATTTTCTCTATATATCTGTCTTTGTCTGTCTGTTAGTCTGTTTCTACCTATCTATTTATGAATTTCTTTACGTATCCATTTATCCATATATGTATATATGTCCTGTCTATCCTGTCTATTCTGTCTATCTTGACTATCCTGTCTATCCTGTTTATCTTGTCTATCCTGTGAATCTTGTCTATCCTGTTTATCTGGTTGGTCTGTCTATCCTTTTTATCTGTCGATCCTCCAATTTTACCATGTCTGTCACGTCTATCCTGTCCATCTTCTCTATACATTCTATCATGTCTATCCTGTGTATCCTGTCTATCATGACTATCCTGTCTCTCTTGTTTATCCTGTATATCCTGTTTATCGTTTCTATCCTCTCTATCCTGTCTATACACTCTATTCTGTCTCTTCTGTCTATCCTGCATGTGTGCCATGTCTATCTTGTCTATGCTCTCAATCGTGTCTATACTGTCTATCCTATCTATCCTGTATATTCTGTCTATTCTGTCTCTCCTCTCACACCTGTCTATCATGACTATCTTCTCTATCCTGTCTGTCCTGTGTAACCTGTCTATACCGTCTATCCCTTCTATATTGTATATCCTGTCAATCCGGCCTATTTTTTCTATCCTGTCATTTGTTTCTATACGGTCAATTGAGTCTATATTGTCCATCCTGTCTGTCATGTCTATCCCGTTTGTCCTGTCTACCTTGCCTATATTGTCTATCCTGTCCATACTGTCTCTCCTGTCTATCCTGTCTCTCTTGTCTATCTGGTCTATCCTCTCTATTCTGTCTATCCTGTCCCTCCTGTCAGTCCTTTCTATCCTGCACAGGTACCTTTTCTATTTGGTCTATCCTGTCAATTGTTTCTATCCTGTTAATTGTCTCTATCTTGTCTATCCAGTCTATTTTTTCGATCTTGTCTATCCTGTCTATCCTGTTTATTTTGTCTATCCTGTCTCTCCTGCCTCTCCTGTCTCTCCTGTCTGCGTTTCCTATTTTGTCTATCCTGTCCCTCCTGTATGCACTGTCTAACCTGAGTATTCCATTTATACTGTCTGTTCTGTCTATCGTGTCTATCTTCTCTATCCCATCTCTCCTGTCTATCCTGTCTATCCTGTCTATCCTGTCTATCTTGTCTATGCTGTCTGTCCTGTCTGTCCTGTCTATCCTGTCTGTTCTGTCTACATTGTCTATTCTGTATATCACTTCTATACGTTCTATTCTGTCTATCCTGTCTATCCTGCATGTGTAATAAGTCCATCCTGTCTATGATTTCTATCCTGCCTCTGCTGTCTATCTTGACTATCCTGTCTATCCTGGCTAAATTTTCTTTCCTGCCTATCCAGTATATCCTCTCTATCCCGTCTGTCCTGTCAATCCTGTCTATCCTGTCTATCTTGTCTTTCCAGTCTATTCTGTCATTCCTGTCTAAACTTTCTATCCTGTCTATCTTGTCTATCCTGTCTATTTATCTAGATATCTGATTATTTAACTATCTATCTTCCTATCTCTCTGTTTATATATCTATCTATTTATTTATCTATCTGTTTATCTATCAATCTATATATCTGTCTGTCTGTTTGTCTGTCTGACTGCCGGTCACTCTGTCTGTCTGTCTGTCCCAATGATCCTCGGTCTGTCTCTCTGTCTGTCTGTGTATTTGTCTGTGCGTTTATCTGTCTGTCTGTCTGTCTGTCTGTCTGTCTGTCTGTCTGTCTGTCTGTCTGTATGGCTCTCTGTCCGCCCATCCCTCCATGTGTCTGTCTGTCTGTAATTCTGTCTGTCTGTCTGTCTGCTTCTCAGTCAGTCTGTCTGTCAGTCTGTCCGACTGTCTGTTGGTCTGTCAATCTATCTATCTTTCTATTTATTTATGCATCTGTCTATCTATTTATGTATCTATTTAATTATCTATCTCTCTTTCTTTAATGAAGTATCTATCTCTCTGTCTATCTATCTATCTACCTACCTACATATGCTTCCATCTATTTATCTATCTATGAATGGACATCGTACATATGTATCAATCTAAAGTTGGAGGTATGTATCTAGTTATATTTCTATCAATCTATATATCTACCTACACATCTATCTATCTATCTACATATCTATCTATCTATCATCTATCTATCTATCTATGTATCTATCTACCTACCTACCTACCTATCTATTTATCTTTCTATCTATCTATCTATCTACCTACATATATACCTACCTACCTACCTACCTACCTACCTACCTACCTATCTATTTATCTTTCTATCTATCTATCTATCTACCTACATATATACCTACCTACCTACCTACCTACCTACCTACCTACCTACCTACCTACCTACCTACCTACCTACCTACCTACCTACCTAACTACCACCTTTCTATCTATCTATCTATCTATCTATCTATCTATCTATCTATCTATCTATCTATCTATCTATCTATCTATCTATCTATCTATCTATCTATCTATCTATCTATCTATCTATCCATCTATCCATCTATCCATCTATCCATCCATCCATCCATCCATCCATCCATCCATCCATCCATCCATCCATCCATCCATCCATCCATCCATCCATCCATCCATCCATCCATCCATCCATCCATCCATCCATCCATCCATCCATCCATCCATCCATCCATCCATCCATCGATCCATCCATCCATTCATCAGTCCATCCATCCATCCATCCATCCATCCAACCGTTTGTATTTATTATCTTTCTATCTTTCTGTTTTTCTATTTGTCTTTCTATCTGTTTTTCTATCTTTCTATCTATGTATCTATCTATCTATCTTTATTTATCTCACGAAGTGTCTGTCTCTCTGTCATCTATCTACGTAGCTATATAAGTTTCTATCTATTTATCTATCTATGTATTGATATAGTACATGTTTATCAATTGATGTTTGCAGGTGCCTATCTATCTATTTATCCATTTATCTATATTACTATCGATATATCTAATCTATATATCTATCTATCTTTCTATCTATCTCTCTTTCTATCGATCTAACTATCTAACTATCTATCTATCTGTCTATCCATCTATCTATTTATCTATCTATTCATGTCTCTATCTGTTTATCCATCTATCTATTTATCTATCTTTCTATCTATCTCACTGTTTTTATCTTTGCCTGTCTCTCTGTCAGTCTTTCTATCCGTCTCTTTGTCTCACTCTCTGTCTGTCTGTCAGTGATTCTGTCTGACTGTCTGTCCGTCTGTCAGTCTGTCTGTCTGTCTCATTCTACCTATGTATTTATGAATTTCTTTACGTATGTATTTATTCGAATATGTATATATCTACTTATCTATCTATATGTATTTTTAACTTTCTATGTATTTATTTATCTATCTGTTTGAGTGTCTGACTGTCTGTCTGTCTGTCTGTCTGTCGGTCTGTGATTCTGTCTGTCTGTCTGCCTGTCCGTCTGTCCCTCTGTCAGTCTGTCTGTCTCATTCTACCTATGTATTTATGAATTTCTTCACATATGTATTTATTCGAATATGTATATATATATCATAGCATTTATACATCCATCAATTTATGCATTTAACTCCCTTTCTATTGCTCTATTTGTCATCTACCAATCTATTAATTTATCTCTCAACCTGTAGCCCAAAACCCAAAACCCTAAACTCTGTATTCGAAATTTGAAGCTTTGCCTACCTACCTACCTAGCTACATACGTACCTACCTACACGTCTTTTAACCTACCACTTTCTGTTTAGCAACATGTCATTTACTTGTTAGTTGTTCTGAGGAGCTCACTAGTTACGAACATATTCTTCTCTTGTGAGATAGAATGTATACATCGCACACTGATTTGAGACCGTTGATTTACTATTTGAATTGCTTCTTATTTCTTGTACGTTACTTTCCGCAGATGAAATTCTGCAAATTTCAATTGTTGTTCATATTCTGTTTACGTGATTTTATATCCCTTGGTCATAGAATAATTCATTATAATAATAAATGCACTCGTTAACATGTTTAGATTTCCTTAAAATTCAATTAATTAAATTATGGTCTCTTTTATACTAGAGGATTTATTGTTCCTCCTGCTGGCGTAAGTCTCTCAAAAATGAAGGATTTAAAAACAAATACTCAGTAAGTTTTACGAATTAAAATTCAACACTCTACTAAATTTCATATATTTAGTCATTATCGTAAATTCACTATCCAACAGGATTAGCATTCCGCTAACATGCGTATTATTAAATCATTCCCCCAAGTTAGTCTCATGTAAAACTTTACATGAAGCATTCATTAGGTCAGTATTGGTAATGATGTATTGTACATATTTCATATAATCACTAATCACCATAATTATAAATGAAGTAGATTTCACAGTCCTTTGTATCTATCCACAAATTAGCAGTAGATCATGATAAGAGTTCTACTCTGTAAGTGTATTAAAATGCAGATTCCAAAATCTCACTCCTCCACACATTCATTTGTATATTCACTCAATATAAACTCACTCCACAATATGTTTAGTTCTTCCCCAAGTTAGGTTAATTATGTAATCCTATTCACTCCTCCAAAATCCTCCACGCGCAATCTTAATCCACCAGATGACTCCACATGAAGACTCCTCTCGATGACTCCTCCCCCTAACTCCTATCTTATAGTGACTCCTCCTCTTGACAATTCATTGTGAGTATTCATGACTGTTTATGACAACTTGTGACTTTTGACGATTATTGCAATCTCCTTTTTTCTACAGCTTAAACTTCAATTATATATTCCAATTCTCATCCCTCATCATGATGTACTCCAGACAAATCATTTAGGCGAATCATAATGAATTCTCATCATGAGTACTTGCAACTCAACTCTAATCATATTAATTTTGTGCTGATCATATGTTTGTGGATAAATGTATGTATGATATTTGCTTGGTACTCCGGCAATCATTTAATCATTCACTAGATTACAATTATAATTGCACAAATGAATTGGTTTGATCCTTTTCACCAAGTTACATGTTTAGGTTTAATGAATCCAATCAACATAAAATGGAGTGATGTTGTAATACGTGAGTTATTCCAACTTTCATTTCTAATTCATTCTTTATTTAAATCATATCATCAATATGTGTATTACATTCATCAGTTTAGACTTAAAGGAGAGCTAGTACGGTGATCTTGTTGCATATCAACGTCTTCTTTCTTGATTGTAGTAAAATTTCTTGATAGTCTTGTAATATACCAACGTCTTGCTACTCGTCCATAGTATTAGTTCTTCATAGTTCTTGTTCTTGCTAGAGAGGAAAATATTCTTGTCTTGTAAAATCACTCCATATGTTAATTTGTACATTGATTTCAGAGCGTTAGATTGCAATTTTACTTATTTCATAATTCTCATAGGAACTACTATTGGGAAGACGAAGTGAAGACATGCTGAGATTCATTCCTAGGAATTGCAGCGGTGAATGCTCATGATGACTCCAACTACAACTCTTAGCGGTCCAAAGGTTCTGTGTTCTTTCCCTTAGATATCACTCCAGTTAAGGTGATTATTATGTTGTCTTCATTAGTTTTACTCAGTAGTCGTATAATTTTATGTAGTCCATTCCACCATTCTTACACTCATTATAATTGTAAATGCTGTATTATATATGTTTATTTTTCTCCCAAGTTACATTTCATAGGAGTGGTCCATTTCCGCAATAAAGAGTGATCTGTTTTTGGAGGCTAGCAGTGAGTTGATGTGCTTTCCTTAGACGTTTCTGAAATATACTAGGTAGTTATTTGGTCTGTGTGGTAAGTTGTGTATACTTTTCCATCATTTGTATATTCATTCATTCAATCATTATTACTATAAATGCACTAGTTAATATGTTTAGTTTGCTTCGCAAGTTAGGAATTAGGTCGATGCCAGGTGGAGTGTACCGACTCTTATGCTTAGACTTCATTCAAGTTAAGTCGATTTATATATAACTAGTTTTACTAGGTTGTCGTATTAGTTTATGTAGTCCATTCCACCATTAATGTACACAATATATTTGTATATGCTGTATTATATATGTTTATTTTTCTCCCAAGTTACATTTCATAGGAGTAGTCCATTTCCACAAAAAAGAGTGATCTGTTTTCGGAGGCTAGCAGTGAGTTGAGGTGCTCTCCTTAGACTTTTTGAAATATACTGGGTAGTTATTCTGTCTGTGTGGTAAGTTTTGTATACTCTTCCATCATTTGTATATTCATTCATTCAATCATTATTACTATAAATGCACTAGTTAATATGTTTAGTTTGCTTCCCAAGTTAGGATTTAGGTCGATGCCAGGTGGAGTGGACCGATTCTTATGCTTAGACTTCATTCAAGTTAAGTCGATTTATATATAACTAGTTTTACTAGGTAGTCGTATAAGTTTATGTAGCCCATTCCACCATTATTGTACTCAATGTATCTGTAAATGCAGTATTATAAATGTTCATTTTTCCCCAAAGATTCATTTCATAGGAGTGATCCATTTAATCAAAGATGATTGATTGCTCTTCGTTCCCATATTGAGAATCTTTCCAACGTCGCTTCTTGTATAAAGAAGACGGATATTCGGATTGTGTTGTAAGTTTTGTATACTGTCAAGCACTTTTCCATCTTTTGTATATTCCTTCATTCATCACAATTATAAATGCCATATATAATGTATTTAGTTTTCTCCCAAGTCTAGTTTCTTCGGTGGATGACCGCGTCCGTACACAATTTTGGAGAAGATTCTCTATTGGTAAGTTAATTATTTAATGTTTTTCATTCACATTTAATATGTATTTGTAGTTCTTCTCATGTAATATGTAGTTCTTAGTTCTTGGTAGTTCTTGTAGTTGTTGGTAGTTGTTGGTAGTTCTTGGTAGTTGTTGGTAGTTCTTGGTAGTTGTTGGTAGTTCTTGGTAGTTGTTGGTAGTTCTTGAAGTACTTCGTAGTTCTTGGTAGTGTTCGCAGCATCTTTTGTAGTTGGCAATATTCTATATGTCGTAGTAATCTTGTGATCTTGTAGTTCTTTTGTTTCTTGTAGTTCTTGGTAGGTCTTGGTAGTTCTTGGTAGTTCTTGCTGTTCTCGCAAACCTTATATTTACGAGAGGTTGCTGTATTCTAGCTGTGGAACAAGCTGCAGAGTAATTAAATATTAATTTATTGAGAATTTAATTAATTATATCATTATTTAAACTGTTAATTAAACAGTGAAGTAATAAAATTTAATTAGTTTATTACTGTTACTAGTTAATTAATTTTACCAATAACTATTATTAATTAACTTAGAGAGGTGGGTGTGTTCATTGTTCAGTAGACATGTTAATTAATTTTACCAATAACTATTATTAATTAACTTATAGAGGTGGGTGTGTCATTGTTCAGTGGACATTCTAAGATGGTGGAGAAATGTTTAATAGTGATTGCTAGTTGTTTGATTGTGAGTTATCATTAAAATGTAACTCCATTTCCTCTTACTAGAATGTACTGGCTGTGTGGAAAATGAAATCTTTTCTACAATGTTTCTGAGGACTTACAACTGATACTAGTAATTTTACAATGAATATGTCCAACATTCTCTTCCCATTCTGTAGATAGTTACATTACACATTCAGAGTGCAAATTGTATTTCATAGAGTGAGCTGTTGAATGTTATGTTAGTTAATATATGTTCCACACTCCAGGTCCTCCGTAGAGGTCAGGTTAATTCTGATTGCTGTCACTTCCAAGACATTCCTTCGTATTCTTTCTAATATTGTTTAAAATGTGAGTACAAGGAAGGGATTTGATAGAATATTATTTAGTACTCAAATATAGCACCTCAAGTATAGTGTTTTCATAACCATTTCTCTGTAAGTTTCAAAACCTATGAATTTCCATTCCCCGCTCTTCTGTCGGACATCTATTATTATCACAAATCACTATTAACATGTTTAGTTTTGAACTAAATTACTTATTTTACTCTTTCACCCCTTTCTTCTAAAGATTAACGTCCAAAGATTTGCTCAGTTAGTATTGGGAATTATGTAATGCAGGTTTCACATAAACACTAGTGAACTGTATAACATGTTTAATTCATCACCAAAGTTAATTTTCACAGTCATGTGAATGTTTCCACAAGTTAACTGTAGCTAATATTACGAGTTCTATTCAGTAAGTGAATAATATTATGTATTCCATTTGATTGCTCCTCCCTCATTTGTACGCATATTCATTCAATATTAATGTAAATCCCTCTACAGTATGTTTAGTTATTCCCAAAGTTAGGTTAATTGTTAATTATGTACTCCTATTGACCACTCCAGAATCCTCCAGACAAAAGTGGAATCCACCAGACGGCTCATCGAGAAGACATTGATTTGATGTAAAGCTGTTCAAATTAGTGAGGGTATACTGTATATATCTATCCTTATAAACCTGTATTTCTTTATATCCCTTTTCTAAGCTTGTATTTATCTATGGATCTAATTCTTATGTACACAACTATTTACATAATTATTGTTCTTATATATCTATCTATCGATTTATATATTGTGCTTTCTATTTATCAATTTAATTATCTAACTATCATTCTATCTATTTACCTAGTTACATATCTATTGATTTTTCTATGTATATAAATATTTATTGTCCATCTATCTATCCATCCATCCATCCATCCATCTCTCCATCCTTCCATCCATTCATTCAAACTTTCATCCATTCATTAAATCAAATGCCCATTCATCCACCCATCCATCCATCAAATAGTCTATCTATCTATATTAATCAAGTTCTATCAATTTTTCTATTTTTGTATCTATCTATATATCTATCTGTCTATTTTCTATCTCTATTTTTCTCTGTATATCAGTCTATCAGACTGTTTGTCTGTCAGTCAGAGAGTTTATCTGTCTGTTCGTTTGTCTGTTTCTACCTATCTACTTACGAATTTCTTTACGTATCCATTTATTCGTATATGTATATATGTCCTGTCTATCATGTCTATCCCCTCTATCTTGACTATCCTGTCTATTCTGTTCATCTTGTTTATCCTGTCAATCTTGTCGATCCTGTCTATTCGGTTTTCTTGACTATCCTGTCTGTCCAGTTTGTCTTGTCTATCCTGTCTATCCTGTCTATCCTGTCTATCCTCCAGTTTTACTCTGTCTATCGTGTATATCCTGTCGATCTTGTCTGTGCTGCCTATCCTGTTTATCCTGTCTATCCTGTCTATCCTGTCTATACTGTTTATCATGTCTATCTTGTCTATCCTGTCTATCATGACTATCCTGTATATCCTGTCTATACTGTTTATCATGTCTATCCTGTCTATACTGTCTATCCTGTCTATCCTCTCTATCTTGTCTATCCTGTCTAGGTATTCATCTATCTATCTATATATATATCTGTTTATTTACCTATCTATCTTACTATCTATCTATCTATCTATCTATCTATCTATCTATCTATCTATCTATCTATCTATCTATCTATCTATCTATCTATCTATCTATCTATCTATCTATCTATCTATCTATCTATCTATCTATCTATCTATCTATCTATCTATCTATCTATCTATCTATCTATCTATCTATCTATCTATCTATCTATCTATCTATCTATCTATCTATCTATCTATCTATCTATCTATCTATCTATCTATCTATCTATCTATCTATCTATCTATCTATCTATCTATCTATCTATCTATCTATCTATCTATCTATCTATCTATCTATCTATCTATCTATCTATCTATCTATCTATCTATCTATCTATCTATCTATCTATCTATCTATCTATCTATCTATCTATCTATCTATCTATCTATCTATCTATCTATCTATCTATCTATCTATCTATCTATCTATCTATCTATCTATCTATCTATCTATCTATCTATCTATCTATCTATCTATCTATCTATCTATCTATCTATCTATCTATCTATCTATCTATCTATCTATCTATCTATCTATCTATCTATCTATCTATCTATCTATCTATCTATCTATCTATCTATCTATCTATCTATCTATCTATCTATCTATCTATCTATCTATCTATCTATCTATCTATCTATCTATCTATCTATCTATCTATCTATCTATCTATCTATCTATCTATCTATCTATCTATCTATCTATCTATCTATCTATCTATCTATCTATCTATCTACCCCAAGTTAGGTTAATTATGTAATCATTTTCACTCCTCCAAATTCCTCCACGCAAAATCATAACCCACCGGACGACTCCACATGAAGAATCCTCTAGATGACTCCTCACCCTAACTCTTATCTTATAGTGACTCCTACTCTTGACAATTCATTGTGAGTATTCATGACAACTTGTCACTTTTGACGATTATTCCAATCTCCTTTTTTCTACAGCTTAAATTTCAATTATATCTTCCAATTCTCATCCCTCTTCATGATGTCCTCAAGACAAATCATTTAGGCGAATCATAATGAAGTCTCATCATGAGTACTTGCAACTCACATCTAATCGCATTAATTTTTGGGCTGATATCATATGTTTGTGGATAAATTTATGTATGATATTTGCTTGGTACTCCAGCCCTCATTTAATCATTCATTGATTACAATTATAATTGCAGAAATGAATTGGTTTGTTCCTTTTCACCAGGTTACATGTTTAGGTTTAATGAATCCAATCAACATAAAATGGAGGGATGTTGTAATACGTGAGTTATTCCAACTTTCAATTATAATTCATTCTTTATTTAAATCATATCATCAATATGTGTATTACATTCATCAGTTGAGACTTAAAGGAGAGCTAGTACGGTGATCTTGTAGCATATCAACGTCTTCTTTCTTGATTGTAGTAAAATTTCTTGATAGTCTTGTTATCTACTAACGTCTTGCTACTCGGCTATAGTATTAGTTCTTCGTAGTTCTTGTTCTTGCTAGATAGGATAATATTCTTGTCTTGTAAAATCACTCCATATGTTAATTTGTACATTGATTTCAGAGCGTTAGATTGCAATTTTACTTATTTCATAATTCTCATAGGAACTACTATTGGGAAGGCGAAGTGAAGACATGCTGAGATTCATTCCTAAGAATTGCGGCGGTGAATGTTCATGATGACTACAACTACAACTCTCATAAAGGGTTCAGACTGATTCTCACCCATTGAAGTCATGTCTCAAGTCTCAAGTCTCATGAATCATCCAGTCTCAATAATTGGGGTATCCATATTCACGTGAAGAGTGCAAGTTCCAAGTTACATTATCGTCAAATCTGGAGTTTTTTTTTCGAATTTCCATCCTCATTGTTTGTGAATTCTCCAATCACTGAACACATGAATTCGGCTGTTTCCATTCAGATGTCTCCTGTCTCCAGTCAACCTTGTCATTTTTGCAACCTACAGACATTTATGTTCTATAGACTACATTTGCTAGTCTCACAAACACTCTATGCATCATTCTTTCCGTCACTTATGCAGACTCCAGTATTCAGCCTCTAAGTTATGTATCTGTTCTCATCACGAACCTTACTCGGTAAGCGTATTACACTAATTAGATTATGTAATACTTTCCATCATTCATGTACTGATTACAATTGTAAATGCAGTATTTAATATGTTTAATATTTCTTCAAGTTCGGTTTCTTAGGAGGAGTCCATTTGTTCGATGAGGACCAATTGCATTGTGTACACAGTTTGAGGTTCTTTCCATCGTCTTTCCCTGTATTTATACTCCGCAAAAGAGGTACTTGTTTGGTGCCGTAAGTTATATGTATATACCAATCCAACCCTCTTCTGTATTTGTATATTCATTCATTCATTCATTATTACAAAATTGTACGACTTAATACGTTTAGTTTTTTACCAAAGTTAGGTTTTCAGGACGATGAGATTCTTAGTTGTCCAAAGGTTCTGAGTTCTTTCCCTTATATATCACTCCAGTTAAGTTGATTTTTATGTTTTCATTATTAGTTTTACTCGGTAGTCGTATAATTTTATGTAGTCCATTCCACCATTCTTACACTCATTATAATTGTAAATGCTGTATTATATATGCTTATTTTTCTCCCAAGTTACATTTCATAGGAGTGGTCCAATTCCGCAAAAAAAAGTGATCTGTTTGTGGAGGCTAGTAGTGAGTTGAGGTGCTCTCCTTAGACGTTTCTGAAATATACTATGTGTGGTAAGTTTTGTATACTCTTCCATCATTTGTATATTCATTCATTCAATCATTATTACTATAAATGCACTAGTTAATATGTTTAGTGTGCCTCCCAAGTTAGGTTTTAGGTCGAAGCCAGGTGGAGTGGACCGATTCTTATGCTTAGACTTCATTCAAGTTAAGTCGATTTATATATAACTAGTTTTACTAGGTAGTCGTATAAGTTTATGTAGTCCATTCCACAGTATTGTACTCAATGTATCTGTAAATGCAGAATTATAAGTGTTCATTTTTCCCCAAAGTTTCATTTCATAGGAGTGATCCATTTAATCAAAGATGATTGATTGCTCTTTGTTCCCATATTGAGAGTCTTTCCAACGTCGCTTCTTGAATAAAGAAGACGGATATTCGGATTGTGTTGTAAGTTTTGTATACTGTCAAGCACTTTTCCATCTTTTGTATATTCATTCATTCATCACAATTATAGGTGCTATATATAATGTATTTAGTTTTCTCCCAAGTCTAGTTTCTTCGGTGGATACCTCGTCCGTACACAATTTCCGAGAAGATTCTCTATTGGTAAGTTAATTATTTAATGTTTTTCATTCACATTTAATATGTATTTGTAGTTCTTCTCATGTAATATGTAGTTCTTAGTTCTTGGTAGTTCTTGTAGTTGTTGGTAGTTGTTGGTATTTCTAGGTAGTTGTTGGTAGTTCTTGGTAGTTGTTGGTAGTTCTTGAAGTTCTTGGTAGTTCTTGGTAGTGTTCGCAGCAGCTTTTGTAGTGGACAATATTCTATATGTCGTAGTAATTCTTGTGATCTTGTAGTTCTTTTATTTCTTGTAGTTCTTGGTAGGTCTTGGTAGTTCTTGGTAGTTCTTGCTGTTGTCGCAAACTTAATATTTACGAGAGGTTGCTGTATTCTAGCTGTGGAACAAGATGCAGAGTAATTAAATATTAATTTATTGAGAGTTTAATTAATTATATCATTATTTAAACTGTTAATTAAACAGTGAAGTAATAAAATTAATTAGTTTATTACTGTTACTAGTTAATTAATTTTACCAATAACTATTATTAATTAACTTAGAGAGGTGGGTGTGTTCACTGTTCAATGGACATTTTAAGACGGTGGAGAAATGTTTAATAGTGATTGCTAGTTGTTTGATTGTGAGTTATCATTAAACTGTAACTCCATTTCCTCTTACTAGAATGTACTGGCTGTGTGGAAAATGAAATCCTTGCTACAATGTTTCTGAGGACTTACAAATGATACTAGTAATTTTACAATGAATATGTCCAACATTCTCTTCCCATTCTGTAGATAGTTACATTATACATTCAGAGTGCAAATTGTATTTTATAGAGTGAGCTGTTGAATGTTAGGTTAGTTAGTATATGTTCCACACTCCAGGTCCTCCGTAGAAGTCGGGTTAAATCTGATTGCTGTCACTTCCAAGACATTGCTTTGAATGCTTTCAAATAATGTTTAAAATGTGAGTGCAAAGAAGTGATTTGAAAGAATATTATTTAGTACTCAAATATAGCACCTCAAGTATAGTGTTTTCATAACAATTTCTCAGTAAGTTTCCAAACCTTTGAATTTCCTTCTCCCGCTCTTCAGTTTTTCATCTATTATTATCACAAATCACTATTAACATGTTTAATTTTGAACTAACATATGTATTTTAGTCTTTCCCCCCTTTTCTTCTAAAGATTAACGTCCAAACATTTGCTCAGTTAGTATTGGGAATTATGTAATGCAGGTTTCACATAAGCACTAGTGAACTGTATAACATGTTCAGGTCATTACCAAAGTTAAATTTCTCAGTCATGTGAATGTTTCCACAAGTTAACTGAAGCTCATATTACTAGTTCTATTCAGTAAGTGAATAATATTATGTATTCCGTTTGATTACTCCTCCCAGACACATGAGGAATCCACCAGACGACTCATCGAGAAGACATTGATTTGATGTAAAGCTGTTCAAATTGGTGAGGATATACTGTATCTATCTATCTATCCTAATAATTCTGTAATTCTTTATATCCCTTTACCTAAGCATGTATGTATATATGGACCTAATTCTTATGTACACAACTAACAATTATTCTTCTTCTGTATCTATCTATCGATTTATATAGTGTCCTATCTATTTATCCATCTAATTCTCTACCTATCATTCTATCTATCTACCTATTTACGTATCTATTGATCTATGTATATATATAAACATTTATTGTCCATGTATCTATCTATCCATCCATTAATGGATCCATCCATTCATCCATCCATCTATCCATCCATCCATCCATCCATCCATCCATCTATCCATCCTTCCATTCATTCATTCAAACCATTCCTTCAAACTTTCATCCATTCATCAAATCAAATGCCCATTCATCCATGCATCCATCCAATAGTCTATCTCTCTATATTAATCAAGATCTGTCAATTTTTCTATTTTCGTATCTATCTATATATCTATCTGTATAATTTCTATCTATTATTTTTTTTATATATCTGTCTTTGTCTGTCTGTTAGTCTGTTTCTACTTATCTATTTATGAATTTCTTTACGTATCCATTTATCCATATATGTATATATGTCCTGTCTATCCTGTCTATTCTGTCTATCTTGACTATCCTATCTATCCTGTTTATCTTGTCTATCCTGTCAATCTTGTCTATCCTGTTTATCTGGTTGGTCTGTCTATCCTTTTTATCTGTCGATCCTCCAATTTTACCATGTCTGTCACGTCTATCCTGTCCATCTCCTAACTACCACCTGTCTATCTATCTATCTACGTACCTACATATGCTTCTATCTATTTATCTATCTATGAATGGACATCGTACATATGTATCAATCTAAATTTGTAGGTATGTATCTAGTTATATTTCTATCAATCTATATATCTACCTACACATCTATCTATCTATCTACATATCTATCTATCTATCTATCTATCTATCTATGTATCTATCTACCTACCTACCTACCTATCTATCTATCTTTCTATCTATCTATCTATCTACCTACATATATACCTACCTACCTACCTACAACTACCACCTTTCTATCTATCTATCTATCTATCTATCTATCTATTTATCTATCCATCCATCCATCCGTCCATCCATCCATCCATCCATCCATCCATCCATCCATCCATCCATCCATCCATCCATCCATCCATCCATCCATCCATCCATCATTCCATCCATCCATCATTCATTCCATTCATCCATCCATCCATCCATCCATCCAAACATCCATCCATCCATCCATCCATCCATCCATCCATCCATACATACATCCAAACATCCATTCATCCATCCATCCATCCATCGATCCATCCATCCATCCATCAATCCATCCATCCATCCATCCATCCATCCATCCATCCATCCGTTTGTATTTATTCGAATATGTACATATATATCATAGCCTTTATATATCTATCAATTTATGCGTTTAACTCCCTTTCTATTGCTCTATTTGTCATCTACCAATCTATTAATTTATCTCTCAACCTGTAGCCCAAAACCCAAAACCCTAAACCCTGTATTCGAAATTTGAAGCTTTGCCTACAGACCTACATAGCTACATACGTACCTACCAACTCGTCTTTTAACCTACCACTTTCTGTTTAGTAACATGTCATTTCCTTGTTAGTTGTTCTGAGGAGCTCACTAGTTACGAACATATTCTTCTCTTATGAGATAGAATGTATACATCGCACACTGATTTGAGACCGTTGATTTACTATTTGAATTGCTTCTTATTTCTTGTACGTTACTTTCCGCAGATGAAATTCTGCAAATTTCAATTGTTGTTCATATTCTGTTTACGTGATTTTATATCCCTTGGTCATAGAATAATTCATTATAATAATAAATGCAGTCGTTAACATGTTTAGATTTCCTTAACATTCAATTAATTAAATTATGGTCTCTTTTATTCTAGAGGATTTATTGTTCCTCCTGCTGGCGTAAGTCTCTCAAAAATGAATGATTTAAAAACAAATACTCAGTAAGTTTTACGAATTAAAATTCCACACTCTACTAAATTTCATATATTTAGTCATTATCGTAAATTCACTATCCAACAGGATTAGCATTCCGCTAACATGCGTATTATTAAATCATTCCCCCAAGTTAGTCTCATGTAAAACTTTACATGAAGCATTCATTAGGTCAGTATTCTACTCTTTAAGTGTATGAAAATGCAGATTCCAAAATCTCACTCCTCCACACATTCATTTGTATATTCACTCAATATAAACTCACTCCACAATATGTTTAGTTCTTCCCCAAGTTAGGTTAATTAGTAATCCTATTCACTCATCCAAAATCCAAAATCCTCCACGCGCAATCTTAATCCACCAGATGACTCCACATGAAGACTCCTCTCGATGACTCCTCCCCCTAACTCCTATCTTATAGTGACTCCTCCTCTTGACAATTCATTGTGAGTATTCATGACTGTTTATGACAACTTGTGACTTTTGACGATTATTCCAATCTCCTTTTTTCTACAGCTTAAACTTCAATTATATATTCCAATTCTCATCCCTCATCATGATGTACTCCAGACAAATCATTTAGGCGAATCATAATGAATTCTCATCATGAGTACTTGCAACTCAACTCTAATCATATTAATTTTGTGCTGATCATATGTTTGTGGATAAATGTATGTATGATATTTGCTTGGTACTCCGGCAATCATTTAATCATTCATTGATTACAATTATAATTGCAGAAATGAATTGGTTTGATCCTTTTCACCAGGTTACATGTTTAGGTTTAATGAATCCAATCAACATAAATTAGAGTGATGTTGTAATACGTGAGTTATTCCAACTTTCATTTCTAATTCATTCTTTATTTAAATCATATCATCAATATGTGTATTACATTCATCAGTTTAGACTTAAAGGAGAGCTAGTACGATGATCTTGTAGCATATCAACGTCTTCTTTCTTGATTGTAGTAAAATTTCTTGATAGTCTTGTAATATACCAACGTCTTGCTACTCGTCCATAGTATTAGTTCTTCATAGTTCTTGTTCTTGCTAGAGAGGAAAATATTCTTGTCTTGTAAAATCACACCATATGTTAATTTGTACACTGATTTCAGAGCGTTAGATTGCAATTTTACTTATTTCATAATTCTCATAGGAACTACTATTGGGAAGACGAAGCGAAGACATGCTGAGATTCATTCCTAGGAATTGTGGCGGTGAATGCTCATGATTACTCCAACTACAACTCTTAGCGGTCCAAAGGTTCTGTGTTCTTTCCCTTAGATATCACTCCAGTTAAGTTGATTATTATGTTGTCTTCATTAGTTTTACTCAGTAGTCGTATAGTTTTATGTAGTCCATTCAACCATTTTTACACTCATTATAATTGTAAATGCTGTATTAAATAAGTTTATTTTTCTCCCAAGTTACATTTCATAGGAGTGGTCCATTTCCGCAAAAAAGAGTGATCTGTTTTGGAGGCTAGCAGTGAGTTGATGTGCTTTCCTTAGACGTTTCTGAAATATACTAGGTAGTTATTCGGTCTGTGTGGTAAGTTGTGTATACTCTTCCATCATTTGTATATTCATTCATTCAATCATTATTACTATAAATGCACTAGTTAATATGTTTAGTTTGCTTCCCAAGTTAGGAATTAGGTCGATGCCAGGTGGAGTGTACCGACTCTTATGCTTAGACTTCATTCAAGTTAAGTCGATTTATATATAACTAGTTTTACTAGGTTGTCGTATTAGTTTATGTAGTCCATTCCACCATTAATGTACTCAATATATTTGTAAATGCTGTATTATATATGTTTATTTTTCTCCCAAGTTACATTTCATAGGAGTAGTCCATTTCCACAAAAAAGAGTGATCTGTTTTCGGAGGCTAGCAGTGAGTTGAGGTGCTCTCCTTAGACTTTTTGAAATATACTGGGTAGTTATTCTGTCTGTGTGGTAGCGGTAAGTTGTGTATACTCTTCCATCAATTGTATATTCATTCATTCAATCATTATTACTATAAATGCACTAGTTAATATGTTTAGTTTGCTTCCCAAGTTAGGATTTAGGTCGATGCCAGGTGGAGTGTACCGATTCTTATGCTTAGACTTCATTCAAGTTAAGTCGATTTATATATAACTAGTTTTACTAGGTAGTCGTATAAGTTTATGTAGTCCATTCCACCATTATTGTACTCAATGTATCTGTAAATGCAGTATTATAAATGTTCATTTTTCCCCAAAGTTTCATTTCATAGGAGTGATCCATTTAATGAAAGATGATTGATTGCTCTTCGTTCCCATATTGAGAGTCTTTCCAACGTCGCTTCTTGTATAAAGAAGACGGATATTCGGATTGTGTTGTAAGTTTTGTATACTGTCAAGCACTTTTCCATCTTTTGTATATTCCTTCATTCATCACAATTATAAATGCCATATATAATGTATTTAGTTTTCTCCCAAGTCTAGTTTCTTCGGTGGATGACCGCGTCCGTACACAATTTTGGAGAAGATTCTCTATTGGTAAGTTAATTATTTAATGTTTTTCATTCACATTTAATATGTATTTGTAGTTCTTCTCATGTAATATGTAGTTCTTAGTTCTTGGTAGTTCTTGTAGTTGTTGGTAGTTGTTGGTATTTCTTGGTAGTTATTGGTAGTTCCTGGTAGTTCTTGGTAGTTCTTGAAGTTCTTGGTAGTTCTTGGTAGTGTTCGCAGCATCTTTTGTAGTTGACAATATTCTATATGTCGTAGTAATCTTGTGATCTTGTAGTTCTTTTGTTTCTTGTAGTTGTTGGTACTTCTTGGTAGTTCTTGGTAGTTCTTGCTGTTCTCGCAAACCTTATATTTACGAGAGGTTGCTGTATTCTAGCTGTGGAACAAGCTGCAGAGTAATTAAATATTAATTTATTGAGAATTTATTTAATTATATCATTATTTAAACTGTTAATTAAACAGTGAAGTAATAAAATTTAATTAGTTTATTACTGTTACTAGTTAATTAATTTTACCAATAACTATTATTAATTAACTTAGAGAGGTGGGTGTGTTCATTGTTCAGTGGACATTCTAAGATGGTGGAGAAATGTTTAATAGTGATTGCTAGTTGTTTGATTGTGAGTTATCATTAAAATGTAACTCCATTTCCTCTTACTAGAATGTACTGGCTGTGTGGAAAATGAAATCTTTTCTACAATGTTTCTGAGGACTTACAACTGATACTAGTAATTTTACAATGAATATGTCCAACATTCTCTTCCCATTCTGTAGATAGTTACATTACACATTCAGAGTGCAAATTGTATTTCATAGAGTGAGCTGTTGAATGTTATGTTAGTTAATATATGTTCCACACTCCTGGTCCTCCGTAGAGGTCAGGTTAATTCTGATTGCTGTCACTTCCAAGACATTCCTTCGTATTCTTTCTAATATTGTTTAAAATGTGAGTACAAGGAAGGGATTTGATAGAATATTATTTAGTACTCAAATATAGCACCTCAAGTATAGTGTTTTCATAACCATTTCTCTGTAAGTTTCAAAACCTATGAATTTCCATTCCCCGCTCTTCTGTCGGTCATCTATTATTATCACAAATCACTATTAACATGTTTAGTTTTGAACTAAATTACTTATTTTACTCTTTCACCCCTTTCTTCTAAAGATTAACGTCCAAACATTTGCTCAGTTAGTATTGGGAATTATGTAATGCAGGTTTCACATAAGCTCTGATGAACTGTATAACATGTTTAATTCATCACCAAAGTTAATTTTCACAGTCATGTGAATGTTTCCACAAGTTAACTGTAGCTAATATTACGAGTTCTATTCAGTAAGTGAATAATATTATGTATTCCATTTGATTGCTCCTCCCTCATTCGTACGCATATTCATTCAATATTAATGTAAATCCCTCTACAGTATGTTTAATTATTCCCAAAATTAGGTTAATTGTTAATTATGTACTCCTACTGACCACTCCAGAATCCTCCAGACACAAGTGGAATCGACCAGACGACTCATCGAGAAGACAATGATTTGATGTAAAGCTGCTCAAATTGGTGAGGGTACACTATATCTATCTACATATCCATCTATCGATTTACCTATCTATTTATCTATCTGTATATCTATCTATCTATCTATTTATCTATGTATCTATCTATCTATCTCTCTATCCCTCTTTCTCTTTTTCTCTCTATCTCTCTACCTACCTACCTACCTACCTAACTACCTACCTACCTACCTATCTACCTACCTACCTACCTATCTACCTATCTATCTATTTACCTATCTATATATCTATCTGTCTGTTTCTCTGTCTGTTTGTCTTTTTGTCTGTCTGTCTGCCTGTCTGGATGTCTGTAGGTCTGCCTGTCTCTCTGTCTATCTGTCGGTCTGCCTATCTGCCTGTCTGTTTCCCTGTCTGTCTGTCTCTCTGTCTCCATGTCTGTCTGTCTGTGTGTCTGTGTAATTATCTCTTTATCAATGTATCTAAGTATCTATCTATATATCTATATCTCTATATTTGCTTGGTACTCTAGCGCTCATTTAATCATTCATTGATTAAAATTATAATTGCACAAATCAATTTGTTTGTTTCGGTTTCATGAATGCAATCATCATATAATTGAGTGATGTTGTAGTACGTGAGTTATTCCAAATTTCATTTATAACTCATTCTTTATTCAAGTCATACCATCAATATGTGTATTACATTCATCAGTAAGTTTTGTATACCATCAAGCACTTTTCTATCATTTGTATATTCATTCAGTCATTATAACTATAAATGCACTAGTTGATATGTTTAATTTGCTTCCCAAGTTAGGTCGATGCCAGGTGGAGTGTACCGATTCTTATGCTTAGACTTCATTCAGGTTAAGTCGATTTATATATATCTAGTTTTACTAGGTAGTCCTATAAGTTTATGTAGTCAATTCCATCATTAATGTACTCAATATATCTGTGGATGCAGTATTATAAATGTTAATTTTTCCCCAAAGTTTCATTTCATAGGAGTGATCCGTTTCATCCAAGATGAGTGAATGCTTTTTGTTTCATATTGAGAGTGTCTCCAACATCGTTTCTTGTAAAAAGTAATAGGTTATTCGGTTTGGATAATAGCACCTGGTATTTTCCAAATGGCTGCTACATTTGAGGACTTGTTCTTGCCAGCTTTGTTGGAGGTGAAAAGCTCACTGAAAACATCTACTTGCTTGTATTCAATATATCATCTTGGAACGAACTCAATCTTATCATCAGGGTAGATTTTATCATACACTTGTTGTAACCATGTGTATGTCGGTTCAGAAAAGAATTTCTCTTTACCAGGAAGGACAGGCTTTTGATAACTTGGCTGAAGGGCACTAAGTGATGATGGGAGGCAAAAAAGATTATTGTCATTATTTGCAACAAACAATCCATCAGGATTCTTGTGATTACGATTAGTCATTTTAATTACATCAAATCCTCCATAGTTTGGTTTGTCTGACACTCGAATTTCAAACTTCTTCATACATTTTGAGCATCCTCTACTCGCTTGGTATCCATAGAAACTACAGATCTTACGAACTGCTGGTAGGTCACAAGAAATATAAGATAAAGCAACTCTAACATGCACATGACCAAGAGGAACGTCATTACATTTAATCCATACTCCTTTCCAAAGTGATCGCACAAAGGTTTTAAATAACTATTGATGTTCTTCTTAGGCTCCTTAGGCCCAGGAATGCAAGAAACAAGTATAACATTTTCTGGCTTAAATCTAATTGAACGAGGAAGATTCTGAATAACTAAGCAAATAACTCCAGCACTATATTGTATGTGCTTAAAAGGTCGAAACCAATCAACATTCATCATCAATAGCAAATTTGCTTCTTCCTTTAAAAATTTCCATTATAGACATACGGTTTACAAGGAATCAACTGTTCTTTTTTGCCTACTCTTGTTGATTTCAGCAAGTTTCAAACACATTTTGTCCTTCGAAACAACTGACGGTGGTTTGGAAAATAAATAATAGTGCATTTTGGCAAATCCTGTCCAAACAGGTTCACTTTAATGAGCTCATCTAGATCATAAAGTGCATGACATTTTGTGCAAACCACGTAATCCTTCATTTTTGTGTCAAGATAGATCATTCTTCTCCCAGAATACAGCGATAATGGTAAAATCAATGAAACCATAGTAATCAACACATTATCTGTAACAAGAGCCAGAGTTTTGAACAACATCTTCATGAACTTCAGTATCATCTGAGCACCACGCTCTGAAAGCTGATAACTGAGCTGCAGGAGAGATATAGAAAAAAATAATCCTCACAAACTGTTCCGCTTTTCTAGAGATTCTACATGCTTCAATACTGCTTTCAGATTCTATCCTAGTATCTTCATCATTTCCATGAGCTTCATCATTATCATCAGAGTTCCATACTTCAGGACCATCAGACTCTGAATTATACTCTGAAACTGAAGAGCCGACATCACTACAGTCATCATCATCATTTGCCGACGTCTGGTAGTTTTCTTTGTTCATATCATCAAGATTACAATTTGGAGTTGATTCATCAGTGTCTTCAAGGTCAATTTCCTTTATATTATTATCAGTTTTCTGGGGAATTGGCTCTATATATCCCGGACAGTATGGGCATAAATCGATGACGAAGGTATGTAGAATAGGAGAGTACTTGCTTGCAATGCTTGCACTGTGTTCTAGGTCTTTTCGTTTTCTCAGCCATTTTACCAATAATAATAATAATAATGATAATTAATTATATAGAGTATCTACACGTGAGATGCATGGGACCAGCTGTGTCTTTATTTTTTACTGACTTTTACTCGGATGACATCTCGTTCTAAAATGGATTTTGTGAGCCCTGGACAATGGTCTAAAAAGCGAATGCCAGCTGTGTTGGAAGATGACTCAGTTGATTTCCCACATTCATCCCTTGTTACTACATTCACTAGTTCAGCCTAACACAGGCAAGTCATCTCGTTCGTGTTATGGAAACAAATCCAGACGCAATACTTTTACACCTGGACCATCACATAGTAGTAATGCCAACACAAGACAAGGATTGTCTAGTGACAACTTTGCAACAGTGCACCCGAGGCTAACACCCTATACCGTACGTGATTCATATGGTGGTATTAGAAGGCAATTGGCAAATAGTTTGTACTCTGAGCAAAGGATGGATGAATTGCATAATAGTTTAGCTGAATGGCATTATCAACCAGGAGAGGTGCTGGACAAAGGAAAACGCAAAATGGGTTTGAGGAGGATGATGATGATGATGAAGTACAATATGATAATTCTCCATTCCAATCAGGCACAAACGAAATCAAGGAAATGATCAAAGCAATGGAGTTTTCAGTTAACAAAATGTTTACTGATATACATAACCAAATTTGCAATTTAACAGATTGTATTGGTATGATAGAAGAATGGGAAGATAAAATGACAAGTGAGTTGTCATCCAGCATGTCTACAAAGTCATCATCAACAGAAGGATCAAATGATTCTGCTGGTAGAAAGCGGCGAACTCCTCCCAAAATACAGGTATATATAATTTGTCTTTTTACATTGACTGGTCTTGACTTCCATTTGCATTAGCTTTAAATACGAAGTTTCAATGGGTGTCTAGCTACACCAGAAAAGATCAGACCTAATGAAAGGTTAAAAAGTGTAATAATTACACACACAAGTTTATACCTTTATTTTAGATTGAACAGTTCTTACAATCGTGGGGTTGTCGCTAAGATAATTCAAGAAATAGGCACAGAAAAGTTTAGCAAGAATCAAATAATGGGTATTTTGATATAAAATGTTTTGTTATAATTATATTAATTTAATATTTTCAGCTGGTTGTCTAACACACAAAAAAACACTTATTCAAATTGAATGATCAAAGGACCCAGCTATAATGGAGAAAAAGAGAATCTGCTCAAGACAACAAAGGGTATGTGCCCCACTTTTTTTTGATAATGTAAATTAAAATTCTCGTTTTAAATACCAGACATTTGAGCGACGATCGAAAATTGTTACAGAAAAAGAGAAAGAGAAGTGGAAATTAGTGCAACCTGTCATGACGTCTGAAGAAGAAGAGGAAGGAGATCAGCCATCATGGAGCAGTGAAGAATTTAACAATTTTTTGGATATGTTAGATGAACGCTATTCGAAGAAGGATCCAAAGACCAAAGCAAAAGCATTTTCACGAAAGTTAGGGGAAGTAGTTGTAAGAGAACCACAAGTACTAATATCTGACGGACTATGGATGATCAGTGAAGATTGTTTATCTGAGTCATACCCTGAAGAATTAGAAACATAACTAAGATTCAAATATGCTTTTTTTGATTTGACATCAGTGATATACTTAGTTTTCATTTCTTCATTATTGGTATGTGGTATACAAAAAGTATAATTAAGATATATAGAAAAATATCATTGAAATATACTTTGTTTTATTACTGTAGAAATCTTCTTTTAATTTTATCAACAGTAATTATCTATAGTAATAAGTAATTAAATATTAATTTATTGAGAGTTTAATTAATTATATCATTATTTAAACTGTTAATTAAACAGTGAAGCAATAAAATTAATTAGTTTATTACTGTTACTAGTTAATTAATTTTACCAATAACTATTATTAATTAACTGAAAATGGTGGGTGTGTTCATTGTTCAGATGGACATTTTAAGATGAGAGAAATGTTTGATAGTGATTGCTGATTGAGAAGTAAACCTGTGAGTTATCATTAAAATGTAACTCCATTTCCTCTTACTAGAATATACTGGCTGTGTAGAAAGGGAAATTCTTTCTACAATGTTTCTGAGGACTTAAAACTGGTACTAGTAATTTTACAATGAATATGTCCAACATTCTATTCCCATTCTGTAGATAGCTACTAAGGGTAACATTACACATTCAGAGTGGAAATTGTATTTCATAGAGTGAGCTGTTGAATGTTATGTTAGTTAATATATGTTCCACACTCCAGGTCCTCCGTAGAGGTCAGGTTAATTCTGATTGCAGTCACTTCCAAGACATTCCTTCGTATGCTTTCTAATAATGTTTAAAATGTGAGTACAAGGAAGGGATTTGATAGAATATTATTTAGTACTCAAATATAGCACCTCAAGTATGGTGTTTTCATAATAATTTCTCAGTAAGTTTCAAAACTTATGAATTTCCATCAACCGCTCTTCAGTCTTTCGTTTATTATTATCACAAATCACTATTAACATGTGTAGTTTTGAACTAAATTACGTATTTTAGTCTTTCCCCCCTTTCTTCTAAAAATTAACGTCCAAACATTTGCTCAGTTAGTATTGGGAATTATATAATGCTGGTTTCACGTAAGCACTTATGAAATGTTTAGTTCATTACCAAAGTTAAATTTCTCAGTTTTGTGAATGTTTCCACAAGTTAACTGTAGCTAATATTACGAGCAGTAAGTGAATAATATTATGTATTCCATTTGATTGCTCCTCCCTCATTCGTACGCATATTCATTCAATATTAATGTAAATCCCTCTACAGTATGTTTAGTTATTCCCAAAATTAGGTTAATTTTTACTTATGTACTCCTATTGACCACTCCTGAATCCTCCAGACACAAGTGAAATCCACCAAACAACTCATCGAGAAGACATTGATTTGATGTAAAGCTGTTCAAATTGGTGAGGGTATACTGTATATATCTATCTTTCCTTATAAACCTGTATTTATTTATATCCCTTTAACTAAGCATGTATTTATCTATGGACCTAATTCTTATGTACACAACTATCTACATAATTATTCTTCTTATATATCTATCTATCGATTTATATAGTGTGCTATCTATTTGTCCATCTAATGCTCTACCTATCATTCTATCTATCTACCTATTTACGTATCTATTGATCTATCTATGTATATAAACATTTATTGTCCATGTATCTATCCATCCATTCATGCCTCCCTCCATCCATCTATCCATCCATCTCTCCATCCTTCCATCCATTCATTCGAAATTTCATCCATTCATCAAATCAAATGCCCATTCATCCATCCACCATCCAATAGTCTATCTATCCACATTAATAAAGTTCTATCTGTCTAATTTCTATCTATTTTGTTCTCTATATATCAGTCTGTCTGTTTGTTTCTTTGTCTGTTTCTACGTATCTACTTATGAATTTCTTTACGTATCCATTTATCCGTATATGTAAATATGTCCTGTCTCTCCTGTCTGTAATGTCTATATTGACTATACTGTCTGTCCTGTTTATCTTGTCTATCCTGTCAATCTTGTCTATCCTGTCTATCCGGTTTGTCTTGTCTATCCTGTCTATCCTGTCTATCCTCCAATTTTACTATGTCTATCACGTCTATCCTGTCTATCTTGTCTATGCTGTCTATCGTGTCTATCATGTCTATCCTGTCTATCTTGTCTGTCCTGTCAATCTCGTCTATTCTTTCTATCCTGTCAATCTCGTCTGTCCTGTCTATGCTGTCTATCGTGTCTATCCTGTCTATCCCGTCTATGCTGTCTATCTTTTCATTCCTGCCTTTCCAGTCTATCTTGCCTATGCTGTCAATGCTGTTTATACCGTATATCCTGTCTATCCTGCTTGTGTAACAGGTCTATCCTGTCTCTCCTGTCTACCTTGACTATTCAGACTATCCTGTCTATCCTGTCTATATTGTCTATCCTGTCTATGTATTCATCTATCTATCTATCTATATATCTGCTTCTTTTCTTATCTATCTATCTATTTATTTATCTATCTATCTATATATCTATCTATTTGTCTGTCTGTCTGACTGTCTGTCAGTCTGTCAGTCTGTCCTTCTGTCTGTCCGTCCGTCCGTCCGTCGCTCCGTCCCTCCGTCCCTCCGTTTGTCCGTCCCTCCGTCCTTTCCTCCCTCCGTCTGTCCGTCTGTCCATCCGTCCATCCATCCATCCATCCATCCATCTATTTATCCGTCTATCTATCTATCCATTCATCCATCTATATATCCATCTATCTCTCTATATATCTATCTATCTATCCATCTATATCTACCTATCTACATATCTACCTATTTACCTACATACCTATCTACCTATCTAACTATCTATTTATCTATCTATCTATCTAATCTCACTGTTTTTCTAACGAATTATGTATCTCTCATTTTATGTAACTAATAAGCCATATACGTATCATTATATATGTATTGATATCTTACATATGTATCAATCTAAATTTGTAGGTATATAACTATCAATATCTCTAACTATCTATTTTTCTATATTTCTATCTACCTATCTACCCATCTACCCATCTACCCATCTAACTATCTATCCATCCAATTACCTATCTACCTAACTAACTATCTACCAATCTATTTACCTATGTACTTATCTACCTATCTATCTATCTACCTCTCTACCTACTTACCTATATACCTATATACCTCTATACGTATCTACCTTTCTAAATCTTTATCTCTCTAAATCTCTATCTCTCTAACTCTCTACCTCTCTACCTTTCTACCTCACTACTTATCTACCTATCTACATATCTACTTATCTACCTAACTACCCATCTACCCATCTACCTATCTACCTATCTACCTATCTAAATATCTACATCTCTACCAATCTACCTATCTACCTATCTACTTATCTAACTATCTACCTATCTACCAATCTTCCTATCTACCTATCTACCTATCTACCTAACTACCCATCTACCCATTTTCCTTTCTACCTATCTACCTATCTAAATATCTATATCTCTACCAATCTACCTATCTACCTTTCTACTTATTTACCTATCTACCTATCTGCCTTTCTACCTATCTACCTATCTACCTATCTACCTAAAGAACTGTCTAACTACCTACCTATCTACCTATCTGCAAATCTACCTATCTACCTATCTGCAGATCTTCCTATCTACCTATCTAATTATCTATGTATCTACCTATCTACCTATATACCTACCTACATATCGATCTATCTATCTGTCTATCGCATTTATCTATATAAATTACGAAATATGTATCTGTCTGTATATCTATCTAATAAGCTATATACGCGTCTATTTATATACATTGATAGCTTACATATATATCAATTTAAATTTGTAGGTATGTTACTATAAATATCTCTAACTATCTATCTATCTATCTATCTATCTATCTATCTATCTATCTATCTATCTATCTATCTATCTATCTATCTATCTATCTATCTATCTATCTATCTATCTATCTATCTATCTATCTATCTATCTATCTATCTATCTATCTATCTATCTATCTATCTATCTATCTATCTATCTATCTATCTATCTATCTATCTATCTATCTATCTATCTATCTATCTATCTATCTATCTATCTATCTATCTATCTATCTATCTATATATCTATCTACCTATATACATATCTACCTATCTACCTACCTATCTAACTATCTACCAATCTACCTATCTACCTATCTACCTATCTCATTATTTACCTATCTACCTATCTACCTATCTAACTATCTACTTATCTACCTATCTACTTATCTACCTATCTACCTATCTACCTATCTACATATCTACCTATCTACCTATCTACCTATCTACCTATCTACCTATCTATATATATACCTATCTACCTATCTACCTATCTACATCTCTAACTCTCTACCTATCTAGTTCTCTACCTCTCTGCCTATCTACCTTTCTACCTCTCTGCCTATCTACCTATCTACCTATCTACCTATCTATATATATACCTATCTACCTATCTACCTATCTTCATCTCTAACTCTCTACCTATCTAGTTCTCTACCTCTCTGCCTATCTACCTATCTACCTATCTACCTATATATATATATACCTATCTACCTATCTACCTATCTACATCTCTAACTCTCTACCTATCTAGTTCTCTACCTCTCTGCCTATCTACTTTTCTACCTCTCTGCCTATCTACCTATCTACCTCTCTACCTTTCTACCACTCTACCTATCTACCTCTCTACCTATCTACATCTCTAACGAGCCAGTATGAGTCCAGTGGGAGTCCAATAGTACTCGTTAGGAGTCCACTATGACCCATTATGTGTCTTCTAGGACTCTTTAGGAATACTCAATACGAGTCCACTAGTACCCAATAGGAGTCCACTAAGACCAATAAGCAGTCCTATAGGACCCATTGTGAGTCCATTAGGACCCATTGCGATTCCAATAGAAACCAATAGGAGTCCACTAGGACCCAATATGTGTCATACAGGTGTCCCGTAGGACCCAAAAGGAGTCCACTAGCACCAATTAGGATTCCAATAGGACCCAATAGGAGTCCAGTAACACCCAATAGGAGTCCAATGGGAGTCCACTACAACCCACTATGAGTCCATTGCGAACCAATGGGAGTCCATGGGACCATTTTGGAACCCACTAGGACCCAACAGGTGTCCAATAGGAGTCCAGTAGGACAAAATAGGAGCCCACTAGGACCAAACAGGAGTCCACTAGGGCCAATTAGGATTGCACTAGGACCAATAGGAGTCCAGTAACACCCAATATGAGTCCACTAGGAGCCATTAGGATTCCAATAGGACCCAATAGGAGTACAGTAGGATCCATTAGGAGTCCAATAGGAGTCCAATAGGACACAATAGGAGTCCACTAGGACCCATTAGGAGTCCACTAGGACCCAACAGAAGTCCACTAGGACCAAAAAGGTGTCCACTAGGACTCGTTAGGAGTCCACCAGGACACCATAAGAGACCACTAGGACCCATTAGGAGTCCACTAGGACCCAATATAAGTATATACATTAGGAACCATTAGGATTCCACTAGGATCCATTAGGAGTCCACTAGGACCCAACAGGCGTCCACTGGGACCCATTAGGAGTACAATAGGACCCAATAGGGGTCTTCTAGGACCCATTATGAGTCCATTAGAACCGAATAGTTGTCTAATAGGAGTCCAGTAGGACCCATTAGGAGTCAATTATAACCCAATAGTATTCCAATACGACCCAGTAGAAGTCCACTAGGACACAATAGGAGTCCATAGGAATCAATAGGACCCAGTAGGAGTCCAATAGGACCCAAAAATGTCCAATAGGAGTCCAGTAGGACCCATTAAGAGTACACTAGGAACCAATAGGAGTCCGCTAGGACAAAGTAAGAGTCCACTATAGCCAAATAGGCGTCCACTATTGCCGTCCACTACAACCAATAAAGGGTCCACTGGGACCCATTTGGAAGTCCACTAGGACCCAATAGGTTTCCACTAGGAACCAATAGGAGTCCAACAGGAGTAACCTAGGACCCAATAGGAGTCCATTAGGACCCTATAGAACCCATTAGGCGTCCAGTAGGACCCAAAAGGTGTCCAATAGGACCCAAAAGGAGTTCATTACGACCCATTAGGAGTCTACTAGGACCCAATAGCAGTCCACTAGGACCCAATAGGAGTCCCGTAGGACCCAATGGGAGTCCAATAGGACCCACTATGAGTCCATTAGGACCTAAAAGGAGTCCATTAAGACACAACAGGTGTCTACTAGGACCAATTTGGAGTCCATTAGTACCTTTAGGAGTCCACTATGACCCGATAGGAGTCAATTAGAGTCCACTATGACGCATAAGTAGTCCACTAAGACCCAATAGGATTCCACTAGAACCCAATAGGAGTCCAATAGGACCCAATAGGACCCAATAGGAATCCACTAGGACCCAAAAGCATTCCAATAGGAGTCCATTAGGACCCAATATGAGTCCAATAGGACCCTATAGGAATCCAATAGGACCCAATAGGAGTCAAATAGGACCCATAAGTAGTCCTCTAGGACCAATTAGGATTGCACTAGGACCCAATACATATCCACTAGGTCCCAATTAGAGTCCAATAGGAGTCCACTAGGGCCCATTAGGAATCCACTATAACCCAATGGGAGTCCAATAGGAGTCCACTAGCACCCAATAGGACTCAAGTAGGACCAAATAGGAGTCCAGTAGAAGTCCACTAGGACCAATTAAGAGTCCACTAGAACCGAAAAAGGAGTCCAATACGTGTCCACTAGGACCCAATAGGAGTCCACTAGGACCCAATAGGAGTCCACTAGGACATATTACAAGTCCACTAGAACCCAATGGGAGTCCACTATTACCCAATAGGAGTCCAATAGGAGTCCAGTAGAACCCATAAAGACTCCACTAGGACCCATTAGGATTCCACTACGACTCAATTGGAGTCCACTAGGACCCAATAGGACTCCAATGGGACCCAAGAGGAGTCCAACAAGAGTCCACTAGGACCAAACAGGAGTCCACTATGACCCATTAGGAGTCCACTAGGACCCAATAGTTGTCAACCAGGACAAAATAGGATTGCACTAGGAACCATTAGAAGTCCGATAGGACCCTACAGGAGTCCTTTGGTACCCAATAGGAGTCCACTAGGACCCAGTTGGAGTCCAAAAGTACATAATAAGAGTCCATTAGGATCCAAAGGTTGTCGCTTCGGAGTCCAGTCGGACCCATTAGGAGTACATTGGGACCTAATAGGAGTCATCTAGGACCCATTAACACTCCACTATAACCCAAAAAATGTCCACTATTACCGTCCACTAGAACCCATAAAGAGTCCACTAGGACCCAGTTGGAGTCCACTAGGACCCAAGAGGAGTCTACTAGGACCCGATAGGAGTCCAATAGGAGTCAAATAGGACACATTATGAGTCCATTAGTACCCAAGAGGAGTCCACTAGTACCCAATAGAAGTCCATTAGGACCCATTAGGAGTCCACTACAACCATTAGAAGTTCAATAGGACCCAACAGGAGTTCATTGGTACCCATTAGTAGTCCACTAGGACACACTAGGAGTCCACAAAGAATAATTAGGATTCTTCAAGGACGCAATAGAAGTCTACTTCGACCCAAGAAGCCTCCAATAGGAGTCAACTAGGACCATATAGGAGTCCACTAGGACCCGTTAGGAGTCCAGTAGGTCCCAATAGGAGTCCAATAGGAGTCCAAAATGACCCTTTAGGAGTCCACTATGACCCGATAGGAGTCAATTAGGAGTCCACTTAGACCCAGTAGGAGTCAACTAAGACCCAATAGTAGTCCAGTAGAATCGAAGTCCACTAGGACCCATTAGGATTCCACTAGGACCAAAAAAGGTGTCAAATTGGTGTCCAATAGGACCCAATAGGAGTCTTGTAGGACACGTTAGGAGTCCACAAGGACACAGTAGAAGTCCACTAGTATCCAAAAGGAGTCCAATAGGAGTCCAATAGGACCCTTTAGGTATCTACTAGGACCCAATAGGAGTCCACTAGGACCCATTATGAGTTAACTAGAACCCAATAGGAGTCCATTATCACCCAATAGGAGTCCAATAGGAGTCCAGTAGGCCCCATAATGATTCCTCTAGGACCCATTAAGATACCACTACAACTCGATAGGAGTCCACTAGGACCCAATAGGATTCCAATAGGACTCCACTATGGCACAATAGGAGTCCAATAGGACCCAATAGTAGTCCAATAGGACCAAATAGGAGTCCACTAGGACCCAATTGGATTCCAATAGGTATCCACTAGGTCCCAATAGGAGTCCAATAGGAGTCCACTAGGACCCATTAGGAGTCCACTAGAACCCATTAGTATTCCATTATAACCCAATAGGTGTCCACTAAGACCCTTCATGAGTCCACTATGACCCAATGGGAGTCCAATAGGAGTCCACTAACACCCAATAGGAGTCAACTAGGATCGAATAGGAGTCCAGTAGAAGTCCACTAGGACTCCTTAGGAGTCCACTATAACCGAAAAAGGTGACCAATAAGTGTCCAATAGGACCCAATAGGAGTCCACTGGAACATATTACGAGTCCACTAGAACCCAATAGGAGTACACTATTAACCAATAGGAGTCCAGTAGGACACATAAGGAGTCCACTAGGACTCATTAGGATTCCATTACGACTCAATAGGACCCAATAGGAGTCCATGTGATAAATTAGCAGTCCACTAAGACCCAACAGGAGTCCAATAGAAGTTCCCCTAGGACCCAATAGGAGACCAGTAACACCTAATAGGAGTCCAATAGGAGTCCACTAGGACCAATAAGTGTCCACTACGACCCATTAGGATTCCAATAGGACCCAATAGGAGTGAACTAATACCCAATAGGTCTCCAACAGTACCCAACAGGAGTCCAGTAGGACCCAATAGGAGTCAACAAGGGTCCAATTGGAGTCCACTAGGATCCTTTAGGTATCTACTAGGACCCATTAGGAGTCCAATAGTACCCAAACGGAGTCCATTAGGACGCAATAATAGTCCTTGTGACCAATTAGCCGTCCAATAGGACCCACCAGGAGTATAAAGAAGTTCCACTAGGACCCAATAGGAGTCCAATAACACCTAATAGGAGTCCAATAGGAGTCCACTAGGACCCATTAGGATTCCAATAGGACCAAATAGGAGTCCACTAGGACCCATTAGGTATCTACTAGGACCCATTAGGAGTCCAATGGTACCCAACCGGAGTCCATTAGTACCCAATAATAGTCCATGTGTCCAATTAGCAGTCCACTAGGACCCACAAGGAGTCCAATAGAAGTTTCACTAGGACCCAATAGGAGTCCAATAACACCTAATAGGAGTCCAATAGGAGTACACATTCGTATTCCAATAGGACCCAATAGGAGTCCACTAATACCCAACAAGAGTCCAACAGGAGTCCACTAGGACCCATTAGGAGTGTAATAGGACCCAATAGGAGTCCACTAGGACCCAATATGAGTCCACTAGGACCCATTACCTGTCCACCACGACCCAATAGGATTCCAGTAGGACCCCTTAGTATTCCAATAGGTCCCATTAGAAGTCCAATAGGACCCTAAAGGAGTACCCAATTGGAGTCCACTAGGACCCAGTAGGAGTCCACAAGTACATAATAGGAGTCGATTAGGATCCAAGAGTTGTCCATTCAGACCCATTAGGTGTACATTGGGACCCAATAGGAATCAACTAGGACCCATTAACACTCCACTATAACCCAAAAGGTGTCCACTATTACCGTCCACTATGACCCATAAAGAGTCCCCTAGGACCCTTTAGGATTCCACTAGGACCCAAGAGGATTCCACTAGGACCCAATAGGAGTCCACTATTACCCATTAAGTGTCCACTAGAACCCAAAAGGTGTCCACTACCAACCAAAAGGAGTCCGCTAGGACCCAATAGGAGTCCACTACGACCCAATAGTAGTCCAATAGGAGTCCACTAGGACCCAATAGGAGTGCAATAAGAGTCCACTAGGACCCAAAAGAAATATTCTAGGAACCATTACGAGTCCACTAGAACCCAATGGGTGTCCACTAGGACTCAATAAGAGTCCGAAAGGAGTCCACTAGGACCCATTAGGTTTCCACTAGAAGCCAATAGTAGTCTAGTAGGACCCAATAGGAGTCCAATAGGAGTCCAATGTGACCCAATAGGAGTCCAGTAGGACACATTAGGAGTACAATAGGACCCAATAGGGATCTACTGCGACCCAATGAAAGTCCACTTGGACTCAATAGGAGTCCCCTAGGACCCACTAGGAGTCCAATAGGACCCTAGAGGACTCCAATACGGTCCAATAGGAGTCTACTAGGACCCATTAGGGGTCCACTAGGTCCCAAAAGGAGTCCAATAAGAGTCCTCTAAGACCCAATAGGAGTCGACTAGGACCAATTACTATTCCATTAGGATCCAAATGGAGTCCATTAAGACCCAATAGGTTTCCTAAACGACTCCAGTAGGACCCAACAGGAGTCCACTAGTACCCAATAGGAGTCCAATAGGAGTCCACTAGGACCCAGTAGAAGTCCAATAGGACCCCATATATGTCCACTATTACCATCCACTACGACCCGAAATTGGTCCACATTAGGAGTCCACTAGGACCCAATAGGAGTTCACTACGACCCATTAGGAGTCCACTAGGACCCAATGGGAGTCCACGAAGACCCACTAGGAGTCCATTAGGACCTAAAGGGAGTCCATTAGGACTCAATAGGAGTCTACTAGGACCCATTTGGAGTACATTAGGACCCAGCAGGAGTCTAATAGGAGTCCAATAGGACCCATTAGGAGTCCACTAGGACCCATTATGATTCCACTATAACCCAATAAGAGTCCACTAGTATCCAATTGAAGTCCAATTTGAGTCCACTTGGACCAAATAGGAGAACACTAGGACCCTATGGGAGTTCAAATGGAGTCCACTATGACCCATTAGGAGTCCACTAGGACCCATTAGAATTCCAATAGGACCCAATAGGAGTCCATTAGGAGTCCATTAGGACTCTTTAGGAGTCCAAGAGGACTCTTTCGGAGTCCACTAGGACCCATTAGGTGTATTCTAGGACTCATTAGGAGTCCACTAGGACTCAAAAGGAGTCCACCAGTACCCAATAGGAGTCCAATAGGTGTCCACTAGGACTCAATAGGAGTCCGAAAGGAGTCCACTAGGACCAATAAAGAGTCCACTAGGACCCATTAGGTTTCCACTCGAAGCCAATAGTAGTCTAGTAGGACCCAATAGGAGTCCAATAGGAGTCCAATGTGACCCAGTAGGAGTCCAGTAGGACACATTAGGAGTACAATAGGACCCAATAGGAGTCTTCTAGGACCCATTACGAGTCCTTTAGAATCAAATAGTTGTCCAATAGGAGTTCAGTAGGACCCATTAGGAGTCCATTAATACCCAATAGGGACCCAATGAAAGTCCACTTGGACTCAATAGGAGTCCCCTAGGACGCACTAGGAGTCCAATAAGACCCAAGAGGAGTCCAATACGGCCCAATAGGAGTCTACTAGGACCCATTAGGGTTCCACTAGGTCCCAAAAGGAGTCCAATAAGAGTCCTCTAAGACTCAATAGGAGACCAATTAACTCATTACGTACTAAATTAATGACGCCGCTATGTTGCTACGTTACCAAATTAATTTCAAACGTAAGCAATCATGTGACCATAGTTGACCTTGACCTTTGATCATCGTGTTTAGTTGCTCGTTTCTTGCTCTTGGCAGCTAAAAATATATCTGTAGAGGAGATCGATCTAGCCAGCATTTTTTGTAAGTTATTTGTCGGTAGAGTAAAATTTATGTAACGCGATACTTATGTATCTATTGATAGCGTTAAGTATAGGAATGTGTGAGTAACTTTTTAAAGGATTTCTTAGCGATTTACGATGAGTATTGTAAGGTAAATTGATGAACAGGATAGTAAAGAGAATAGTTATAGTGACTGGTGGAGGAATAAGTATGATCACCAGGATAACAGTGAAAAAAGAAAAGGTAAGTGAAAATAATTTGTTATAATTTATTTAGTTTATTTCCTTTTTTGTAAGTGTTACGGATAATAAGAAGTGAAAGAAATGAAGGTAAATAAATCAGTAAAAGTAATTTGGTGTTATATGTGATTTGGAGGAGGGGGAATGGGAGGGGTACTATTGTTATTGGTGGTACAACAAGAAACAATCATCAGCCTTGCCCAAGTGCTTTTCACATGTATTACAATACCAGTAGCTTTCATGTCGTTCGTTTCTCCTATGATAGCAAAAATAACAACGAGACTTTTTCTCTGCTCGTCTAGGGAAATGGTCAGCACAGAATCGTTGTGTTGGATTTGTTGTAAGTGATGGACGGCCACGACGTTTCCTGTTGTTGAAATTGCCAATTAGGGACTTTGCTAAAGCTGTTCGGAAATCCTTTACCCTGTTGATTGATGTTGTCGAGTGGTGCTTGCACAAGATATAAGAATTGGTTACTGCCACATCAAATAGGAACCACCATATGTATTTATAAAACTTTCTACCTTTTAGCCTGACACTGTAGTACCCTCGCAATTTGTCATTGTAGTCTACTCCACCCATGTATTTGTTGTACAAGTACACCGACATTGGACAAGGAACAGAGATACGTGTACCATCTTTCTGACGTCGCTGTACTGTAGTAGATTCAGTTGGGTTACAGTTAGAAGAAATAACTAAAACTGGACGATTATCTTGCCACAGGGAAACTACAAGTCGAATAGATTGTTTGCGGTTTCTAACCCAACCCTCTCCTTTTGCCTCCTTACACTGTCTGACTAAAAAATCGCCCCTTCTACTGAGGCCTTTCTTCATGTGAGGTTGCAGGTCAGAAGGGAAGCCAATCCGGTTGCTTCGAAGTGTTCCACACCCATAGATTCCATCCTTGGAGAGATCCAGCAACAACTTCACACTAGAAAAGTAGTTGTCGAAATAAACATGATGATATCTAGAAAGGATAGTATTATAATTATTCATTACATAATAAAATTTACAATTTACCTATGTTTTATATTTTGACACAGATTTTTGACAACAGATGCTCCCAAGCCATTGTCAGACTTTTCTCCATCTTTGCCCTGTATACTTCAAGATGGGACACATACCCTGTTTGAGCGTCAGCTAATACCCACACTTTGAATCCTCTTTTGATGGGTTTTAGGGGTAAATACTGTTTCATGCTTGACCTTCCCTTAAAAGGTATCATGGCCTCATCAATGCTGTGCTCTTTGTTTAGGTTGTAAACAGCCTCAAATCTTTCCCCTAGATGCTTGAGAATTGGCTGGATTTTTCCCAATTTGTTATACTCGGGAGTTCCAGTTGGAGGAAGAGATTGATTGTCAGCAAAGTGCAAGTATTTACTAATCTCAATAAACCTTGTTCGGGATATACGGGAAACAATTGGTGTATAGTGGTAAACTGGATCACTTTTCCAGTAGTCAAACAGGGCTGGTAGATTGACAATTCCCATGAGTAGCATAAAACCCATAAATGCCTCTAGCTCTGCAACAGTTAAAGGTTGCCAAGAGTCAAAAGATGGTTGCCCCATGCACTCTAATGCATATTTGTTTGTTTGTTCAACTATGTATTGTAGGATTTCAACTGTGAAGAAAAGTTTGAAAATTCCTAATGGTGAATCTGGAATAACAACTGTTGGTCCAACTGTATGTGTGAAATCCTTTGGAGTTATAGACTTCATGGTACTTGTCCATTTGATTCTAAAGAGATAATTATTAGGTTAAATCATAATTAAAAAAATTTTTTTTCTAAATTTATTATTGTTTTATTTTTTATTATATTATTATGTTATATTTTTAGTGCTATATTACAATATGTATATATATATATATATATATATATATATATATATTTTGTTTTCCATATAATTATATATATATATAATATAATTAATATGTTCTTTTTCAATGCAATATGTATATATATATATATAAGTATTTTTATTAACAAAAATAAATTTATTAAAAAAAATTCATGCGTGCACTAACCTGAAAACAGTGCTTCTCAATGCTTGTAAGTAAAGAATCAAAGTCTCTTGTACTCGCCCGTGTGTTCAACACTCTGTAGCAACTGCGTTATTGTGGCAACGACGCGATTTTATGCGCGGTTGTTTCTTTGACGCCTACAGTCGTCAACGGTAAAGTAAAAATATTAAATTTATGATGCCTACAGGCGTCGACGGTAATTAATGGGTTAATATTCCATTAGGATCCAAATGGAGTCCATTAAGACCCAATAGGTTTCCAAAAGGACTCCAGTAGGACCCAACAGGAGTCCACTAGTACCCAATAGGAGTCCAATAGGAGTCCACTAGGACCCAGTAGAAGTCCAATAAGAACCAATATATGTCCACTATTACCATCCACTACGACCCGAAATTGGTCCACATTATGAGTCCACTAGGACCCAATAGGAGTTCACTACGACCCATTATGAGTCCACTAGGACCCAATGGGAGTCCACGATGACCCACTAGGAGTCCATTAGGACCTAAAGGGAGTCCATTAGGACTCAATAGGAGTCTACTAGGACCCATTTGGAGTACATTAGGACCCAGCAGGAGTCTAATAGGAGTCCAATAGGACCCATTAGGAGTCCACTAGGACACATTATGATTCCACTATAGCCCAATAAGAGTCCACTAGTATCCAATTGAAGTCCAATTTGAGTCCACTTGGACCAAATAGGAGAACACTAGGACCCTATGGGAGTTCAAATGGAGTCCACTATGACCCATTAGGAGTCCACTAGGACCCATTAGAAATCCAATAGAATCCAATAGGAGTCCATTAGGAGTCCATTAGGACTCTTTAGGAGTCCAAAAAGACTCTTTCGGAGTCCACTAGGACCCGTTAGGTGTATTCTAGGACTCAATAGGAGTCCACTAGGACTCAAAAGGAGTCCACCAGTACCCAATAGGAGTCCACTAGGACCAATAAGGAGTCCACTAACACCCATTGTGAGTACCCATTAGGATTCCACTAGAACCCAATAAGAGTCCATTAGGACCCATTAGGAGTCCACCAGAACCCAATAGTTGTCCAATAGAAGTTCACTAGGAACCATAAGAAGTGCAATAGGACCCAATAGGATTCCTCTAGAACCCTATAGGAGTCCATTAAGACCCAATAGGAGTCGACTAGGACCCAAATCGAATCCAATACGAGTTCAATAGGACCCATCATGAGTCCAATAGGACCCATTATGATTCCAATATAACCCAATAATTGTCCGCTAGGATCCAATTCAAGTCCAATGGGAGTCCACTAGGACCCAATAGGAGTCCCCTAGGACCCAATAGGAGTCCACTAGGACTGTTCAAAAGGATTCCACTATGACACACTAGGAGTCCACTCTGACACATTAGGAGTCCATTAGGTCCAAGGGGGGGGTCACTAGGACCCAATAGGAGTCCACTAGGACCCATTAGGATTCCACTATAAACAAATAGGAGTCCATTAGGACCCATTAGCAGTCCACCAGAACCCAATAGAAGTCCAATAGGAGTCAACTAGGAACCACAAGAAGTACATTAGGACCAATTACGATTCCATTAGAGGCCAATAGGAGTCAACTAGGACCCAAAAGGTGTCCAACAGGAGACCCATTAGCAGTACAATAGGACCCAACATGAGTCCACTTGGACCAATTAGGATTCCAATAGAACCCAATAGGAGTCCAGTAACACCAAATAGGAGTCCAATAGGAGTCCAATACGACCCAATAGGAGTCCTTTAGGACACAATAGGAGTCCATGGAACCAAACGGGAATCCACTGTGACCCATTAGGAGTCCACAACGACACAACAGGAGTCTTATAGGAGTCCAGTAGGACCCAATAGGAGTCCAGTAACACCCAATAGGAGTCCAATAGGAGTCTCCTAGGACCCGTATGGAGTCCACTAGGACCCATTAGGATTCCAATAGGACCGTACAGTAGGACCAATTAGGAGTCCAATAGGAGTCCACTAGGACCCAATAGGAATCCACTAGGACCCAATTGGAGTCCACTAGGACCAAATAGATGTCCACTAGGACCCAATAGGAATCCAAAAGTTTTCTAGGACCCATTAGGAGTCCTCTAGGACCCGATAAAAGTCCACTAGGACCCAATAGGGGTCCACTAGGACCCAATAGGAGTCCACTAGGACCTTTTCGAAATTCACTAGTACCCAATAGGAGTCCGCTAGGACCCAATAGGTGTTCAATAGGACTCATTAGGAGTACAATATGACCGAATAGGATTCCGCTAGGACTCATACGAGTCCAAAAGTTGTCCAATGGGAGTCAAGTAGCACATATTAGGAGTCCACTTGGACCCAATAGGAGTCCATTAGGACCCAATAGCAGTCCACTAAGACCCTTTCGGAGTCCACTAGGACCCAATAGGATTCCACTAGGACACAAATTGAGTCCACCAGGACCCCATAGGGGTCCAACAGGAGTCCAGTAGGACCCATTATGAGTACAATAGGACCCAATATGAGTCCGCTAGGACCCATTACGAGTCAATTAGAACTCAATAGTTGTTCTATAGGAGTCCAGTAGGACCCACTATGAGCACCCTAGGAAACAATAGGGGTCCTCTAGGACCCTTTAGTAATTCATTAGAACACAATAGGAACCCATTAATTGTCCACTAGGACCCATTAGGATTCCAATAGGACCCAGTACGACTCCACTAGGACCCATTTGGAGTCCACTAGGACCCAATAGGTGTCAAATAGGAGTCCAGTAGGCCCACCAGGAGTACCCAAGGACCCAATATGAGTCCGCTAGGACCCATTACGAATTCATTAGGACCCAATTGGAGTTCACTAGAACCCATTAGGAGTCCACTAAGATTCAATAGGAGTCCAATACTACCCATTAGGAGTCCAATAGTACACAAAAAAATTCCACTAGGACCCAAAAGCTCTCCACTAGGACCCAAAAGGTGTCCAATAGGAGTCCAATAGGAGTCCACTAGGACCAAGTAGGAGTCTACTAGGACCCACTAGGAGTCCAATAGGAGTCCAATAGGAGTCCACTTTGATCCAATACGAGTCCACTAGGACCCATTATGAGTCCAATAGGGCCCAATATGACTCCACTAGGACCAACTTGGAGTCCACGAGGACTCAATAGGTGTCAAATAGGAGTCCAGTAGGACCCACTAGGAGTACCCAAGGACCCAATAGAAGTCCGCTAGGACCCTTTACGAATTCATTAGAACCCAATAGGAGTCCACTAGGATACATTTGGAGTCCACTAGGACTCAATAGGAGTCCAATATTACCCATTAGGAGTCCAATAGTGCCCAACAGGATTCCACTAGGACCCAACAGGTGTCCACTAGGACCAAAGAGGTGTCCACTAGGACCAAATAGGAGTCCAGTAGGAGTCCGCTAGGACCAAGTAGGAGTCCAGTAGGAAACAATAGGAGTCCAATAGGACCCAATACGAGTCCACTAGGACCCATTAGGAGTCCAATAGGACCCAATAGGACCGCACTAGGACCCAATAGGAGTCCACTAGAACTCATTAGGAGTACACTAGAACCCAAAAGGAGTCCACTAGGACCCACTAGGAGTCCACAAGGTCCCAACAGGAGACCAATAGGAGTCCACTAGGACAAAATAGGAGTCCACTAGGACCCAATAGTAGTCCACTAGTACCAAATAGGAGTCCACTAGGACCCATTAGGATTCCACTAACACCAAATAGAAGTCCACTAGGACCCATGAGGAGTCCAATATGACCCAACAGGAGTTCATTGGTACCCAAAAGTAGCCCACTAGGACCCAATAGGAATCCAAAAGGACACAACAGTAGTGCAATAGGAGTCCAGTAGGACCCAATAGGAGTCTACTAGGACCCAATAGGAGTCCACTAGGACTGATTAAGATTCCACTAGGACCCAAATGTCCAGTAACACCCATAGGAGTCCCATAGGAGTCCACTATGACCCATAAGGAGTCAACTAGGACCCATTAGGATTACCCAATAGGAGTAGAGTATGACCCAATAGGAGTCCAATAGGAGTCCAATAGGAGTCCACTGGCATCCAATAGTAGTCCGGTAGGACTCATTAGGAGTACAATATGACCCAATAGGAGTACCCATTACGTGTCCATTAGAACCCGATAGTTTTCCAATAGGAGTCCAGTAGGACCCATTAAGTGTCCGCTAGGACCCAATAGGTGTCCACTAGTACCCAATAGGGGTCCACTAGGAGTCCACTAGGACCCAATAGAAGTCCACTAGGATCCAATAGGAGTCCAATAGGAGTCCACTAGGACCCAGTACGAGTCCAATATGACCCATTCAGAGTCCAATAGGACCCAATAGGACTGCCCTAGGACCCAATATGTGTCCACTAGGACCCATTAGGAGTACACTAGAACCCAATTGGAGTCCACTAAGTCCCAATAGGAGTCCAATAGGAGTCCACTAGGACCCAGTACGAGTCCAATAGGACCCAATAGGACTGCCCTAGGACCCAATAGGTGTCCACTAGGACCCATTAGGAGTACACTAGAACCCAGAAGGAGTCCAATAAGACTCACTAGGAGTCCACAAGGTCCCAACAGGAGACAAACAGGAGTCCATTAGGACAAAATAGGAGTTCACTAGGACCCAATATGAGTCCATTAGGACCCATTAGGATTCCATTAGGACCCAATAGGTGTCCAGTTGTAGTCCACTTGGAACCATAAGGAGTCCAATAGTACCCAGTAGGATTCAACTAGAACCCAAAAGGAGTGCAATAGGACCCAATATTTGTCCAATAGGAGTCCAGTAGGACCCACCATGAGTACCCTAGGACCCCATAGGAGTCGACTAGGACCTATTAGAAATTCTTCAGAACCCAATATTAGTCTATTAAAACCCATTAGCTGTCCACTAGGACCCAATAGGAGTCCAATATTATCCATTAATAGTCTAAAAGTACACAACAGGAGTCCATTAGGACCCAATAGTAGTCCATGTGACCCACTAGGAGTCCACTAAGAGCCATGACGAGTCCACTGGAACCCAATAGGTTTCCATTATTACCCAATAATAGTCCAATAGGAGTCCAAAAGCACCAATTACGACTCCACTAGTACCCATTAGGATTCCACTACAACTCAATAGGAGTTCACTAGGACCAATTAGGAGTCCAATAGGACCCATTAGGAGTCCATTAGGACCCAATAGGAGACCAATACGTAGCCCTCTAGGACCCATTAGTATTCCATTAGAACCCAATAGGAGACCACTATGACCCAATAAATGTAAGTAAAGTGTCCACTACGACCCAAAAAGAGTCCAATAGGTGTCCACTATGACCCATTATGGTCCACTAGGACACATTAGGATTCCAATAGGACACAATTAGTGTCCACTAGGAACCAATAGGAGTCCAATAGGATTCCAATAGGACCCAATAGCAGTCGAATAGGATCCATTAGGAGTCCACTAGGACCCATTATATACCTACTAGGACCAAATAGGATTCCAGTAGGACAAATTACGAGTCCAATAGAACCCAATAGGAGTCCACTAATACACAATAGATTCCAATAGGAGTTCATTGGACCCCTATAGGTGTTCACTAGGACCCAATAGGTGTCCACTAAGACCCAATAGGCGTCCATTAGGAGTCCACTAGGACACAATAGGAATCCACTAGGACCCAATAGGAGTCCAATAGGACCCAATAGGACTGCACTAGGACACAATAGGAGTCCACTAGGACTCATTAAGTGTACACTAGAACCCAAAAGGAGTCCACTAGGACCCACTAGGAGTCCACAAGGTCCCAACAGTAGTCCACTAGGACCCATTGGAAGTCCACTAGGACCCATAAGGAGTCGGACCCATTAGAATTCCACTATAATTCAATAAGAGTCCAAACGGAGGCCACTAGGTCTCAATCGGAGTCCTCTACGACCCCTTAGGATTCCACTACAACCGATTAGGTGTCCATTAGGACCCCAAGGGAGTCCAATAGGTGTCAACTAGGACCCAATATGAGTCCACTAGGACCCATTAGGTATCTACTAGGAGTCCTCTAAGACCCATGACGAGTTTTCCATTATTACCCAATAAGCGTCCAATAGGAGTCCAAAAGGACCAATTACGACTCCACTAGTACCCATTAGGATTCCACTACAACTCAATAGGACTCCACTGGGACCAATTAGGAGTCCGATAGGACCCATTAGGAGTCCACTAGGACCCAATAGGAGACCCATAAGTAGTCCTTTAGGACCATTAGTATTCCACTAGAACCCAATAGGAGACCACTAATACCCAATAGAGTCCAATAGGAGTCCAGTAGGACCCATAAAGAGTCCACCAGGACCCATTAAGATTCCACTACAACTGAATAGGATTCCACAAGGACCCAAAAGTATTCTAATAGGAGTCCAACAGGACCCATTAGGAGTCCATTAGGACCTAATAGTTGTCCACTAGGACCCATAAGTAGTCCTCTAGAACCCATTAGGATTCCACTAGAACCGAATAGGTGTCCATTAATACCAAATAAGTGTCCAATAGGAGTCCAGGAAGACCAATAGCGAGTCCACTAGTACACATTAGAACTCCACTACAACTCAATAGTAGTCCACTAGGACCCTTTAGGAGTCCCATAGTACCCATTAGGAGTCCACTAGGACCCGATAGGTGTCCACTAGGACCCATAAGTAGTCCACTAGGACCCATTAGGATTCCATTAGAACCCAATAGGAGTCCATTATGACCCAATAAATGTCCGATATGTGTCCACTAGGACCCAAAAGAAGTCCAATAGGTGTCCACTATGACCCATTATGAGTCCACTAAGACACATTAGGATTCCAATAGGACCCAATAGGAGTCCACTAGGACCAAATAAGAGTCCATTAGGATTCCACTAGGACCCAATAGCAGTCAACTAAGACCCATTAGGTGTCCACTAGGACCCATTACGTATCTACTCGGACCCAATAGGTGTCCAGTAGGACAAATTACGAGTCCTGTAGGCCCCATAATGATTCCACTAGGACCCATTAAGATACCACTACAACTCAATAGGTGACTCGATAGCATTCCATTAGGAGTACACTAGGACCCAATTGGAGTCCGCTAGGACCCATTAGGTGTCCATTAAAACCCAATAGCAGTCCTCTAGGACCCATTAGGAGTCCTCTAGGACCCAATAGGATTCCAGCAACACCCTAAAGGAGTCCATTAGTAGTCCACTAGGACCAATAAGGAGTTCACTAGGAAACATTAGGATTCCAATAGTACCCAATAGGAGTCCAGAAGAACCCATAAGGCGTTCAATAAGAATCCACTATGACCCATAAGGAGTCGGACCCAATAGGAGTCCACTAGATACCAATAGGAGTCCAAAAGGAGTCAACTTGGACCCAATAGGAGCCCTCTACGACCCTTTAGGATTCCACTAGAACCCATTAGGTGTCCATCAGGACAAAAAGGGAGTCCAATTGGAGTCAAAGAGGATACCAATATGAGACTATTAGGACCCGTTAGGAGTCCACTAGGACCCATGAGGTAGCTACTAGGACCCAATAGGAGTCCACTAGGACCCATTACGAGTCATCAAGAACCCAATAGGATTCCATTAGTACCCAATAGTTGTCCAATCGGTGTCTAACAGGACCCAATAGGAGTCCACTATGACCAAATAGATGTCCACTAAGTGTCCACTAGGACCCAAAAGGAGTCCAATAGGAGTCCACTAGCACTAAATAGGAGTGCACTAGAACCCATTAGGAGTCCAATAGAACACAATGAGTCCACTAACTGTTAACCAATTAGGAGTCCAATAGGTGTCAAATAGGACCCCTTATGAGTCCAATAGGACCCAATAGGAGTCCATTAGGAAACAACAGGAGCCCACTAGTAGTCCACTTGGACCGATTAGGAGTCCACTAAGACCCATTAGGAGACCACTAGAACCCAAACGAAGTCCACTTGGAACCAATAGGTGTCCAATAGGAATCCACTAGGACCCATTAGGAGTCCACTAGGACCCAATAGGAGTCCACTAGGACACATTAGGAGTCCAATAGAACCCAAAAGTAGTCCAATAGTAGTCTACTAGTACCCATTAGGAGTCCCACACAACCCAATAGGAGTCCACTAGGACGAATTAAGATTCCACTAGAACGGAGTAGGAGTCCATTAAGACCCAATAGGATTCCAATTGGAGTCCAATAGGACCTATTAGCAGTTCTCTAGGACCCAATAAGAGTCCAGTAGGATCCATAAGGAGTCCAATTGAAGTCCACTAGGACCAATTAGAAGTTCACTAAAACCCAACAGGATTCCATTAGCACTCCATTGGGTTATAGTGGACTCCTAATGGGTCCTAGAGTACTCCTATTGGACTCCAATTGCCTGCAGATGGACTCCTATTGGGTTCTAGTGGAATAATAATGGGTCCTAGAGGACTCATTATGGGTCCTAGTGGACTACTATTGGACTCCTATTGGGTCATATTGGACTACCATTGGTTTCTAGTGGACTCCTAATTTGACCTTGTGGAGTCCTATTGGGTCCTAGTGGAATCATCATGGGTCCTTGCTGACTCCTATTGTACTCCTTTTGTGTCCTAGTGGACACCTAATGGGTCCTAGTGGACCCCTATTGGACTCCTATTGGGTCCTATTGGAATTCTAATGTGTCCTAGTGAACTCCTATTAGATCATAGTGGACTTATAATGGGTCCTAGAGGACACCTATTGGACTTCTTTTGGGTCCTAGCGGACTACTATTGGGTCCTAGTGGACTCCTATTGGATCCTAGTGGACTGCTTATTGGTCCTAGTGGACTCCTATTGCACTCCCATTGGGTACTAGTGGACTGCTATTGGGTACTAGTGGACTGCTATTGGGTCCTAGTGGACTTTTATTGGGTTCTATTGGAATCCCAATGGGTCATATTGGTCTAATATTGGACTTCTTTTGGGTCCTAGGGGACTCCTATTGGGTCCATCAGGACACTCAATGGGTCCAGAGGGACTCTATTTGACACCTATTGGGTTTTAGTCGACTCCTTTTGGGTCCCAGTGGACTCCTATTGGGTCATACTGGACTACTTTTGTGTTCTATTGGACTCATAATTGGTTCTAGTGGACTCCTATTGGGTTCCTAATGGGTCCTATTGGAGTCCCTAAGGCTACTAGTGGACTCCTAATGGGTCCTATTGGAAACCTAGTGGGTGTTAGTGGCCTGCTATTTGGTTCTAGTGGATCCGTAATGGGTCCTAGTGGACTCCTAATGTGTCTTACTGGACTCGTATTGGAAACCTAATGGGTCCTAGTGGAATCCTATTGGGTTCTAGCGGAATCCTATTGGGTCCTAGTGGACTCCTTATGGGTCCTAGTGAACTCCTTTTCGACCCTAGAAGACTCGTATTGGGTCCTAGTGGAATCCTAATGGGTCAAATTCAACTCCTATTGGAATCCTATTGGGTCCTAGTGGACACCTATTGGGTTCTATTGGAATCCTAATGTGTCCTAGTAAACATGTAATGGGTCTTAGTCGACTACTAATGGGTTCTAGTGGACTCCTATTGAATCCTAGTGGACTCCTAATGGATCCTAGTGGACTCTTTGTGGGTACTATTGGTCTCCTGTTGGATTCCATTTGGGTCCTATTGGACACCTAATGGGACCTAGTGGACTCCTATAGCGTTCTAGTGGAATCCTAATGGGTCAAATTCAACTCCTATTGGAATCTTATTGGGTCCTAGCGGACTGATTTTGTTTCTAGTGGGATCCTAATCGGTGCTTGTGGACTCCTTATGGGTCTTCGTGGACTGCTATTGGACTCCTATTGGGGCCTAGAGTGCTCCTATTAGGTCCAAGGGGACTCCTAATGACTCCTATTGGACTCCTATTTGGTCCTACTGGACACCTAATGGGACCTAGTGCACTCCTATTGGGTCAAACTGGACTCCTATTGGACTCATTTTCGACTCTTATAGGGTCCTTGCGAACACCTATTTGGTTCTATTGGAATCCTAATGGGTCCTACTGGACTCATTATGGGTCCTATTGGACTCCAAATGGGTCCTAGTGGTTTCCTGTTGGACAACTCTTGGGTAATAATGGACTCATACTGGGTTTAGTGGAATCCTAATGGTTCCTAGTGGACTCCTCAGGGGTCCTATTGGACTCCTATTGGACTCCTATTGGGCCCTAAAGGAATTGTAATGGGTCCTTGTGGACACCTAATGGGTCTTATTGGACTCCTATTGTGTGCTAGTGGACTCCTGAAGTGTCCTAAGGGACTCCTAATGGACTCATATTGGGTCCTAATGGATTCATGATGGGTCCAAGTGGACACCTATTGGACTCCTGATGGGTCCTAGTGGACTCCATTGGGGTTCTAGTGGAATCCTATTGGGTCCTAGTGGACTCCTATTGGGTCCTAGTGGACTCATATTGGGTCCTAGTGGACTCCAATTGGACTCCTACTGGGTCCTAGTGGATTCCTAGTGGGTTCTAGTGGACTCCTAGTGGGTCCTATTGGACTAGTATTGGGTCCTACTGGACTCCTAATGAGACTTACTGGACTACTTTTGGACACCTATTGGGTCCTAGTGGACTCTTATTGGGTTCTAGTGGAATCCAAATGGGTCCTAGTGGACTCCTATTAGGTCCTAGTGGACTCCTAAAGGGTCGTAATGGACTCCTATTGTGTCCTAATAGACTCCTCATGGGTCTTATTGGACACATATTTGGTCCTACTGGACTCCTACGGGACTCCTAATGGATTCCTATTGGGTCCTAATGCACTCCTGTTGAGTACTAGTGCACTCCTAATGGGTATTAGTGAACACCTATTGGGTCCTAGTGGACTCCTAATGGGTCCTAAGGCACTCCTACTGGACTCCTAATGGGTCCTAATGGACTCCTGTTTGGTCCTAGTGGACTCCTATTGGACTCCTATTGGGTCCTAGTGGACTCCTAAAGGGTCCTACGGGACTACTAATGGACTCCTATTGGTTCCTAATGCACTCCTGTTGGGTCCTAGTGGACTGCTAATGGGTCCTAGGGGACTCCTAGTGGACTCCTATTGGACTCCTATTGGGTCATAGTGGACTCCTTTTGGTTTCTGGTGGAATTCAAACGGGTCCTAGTGCACTCCCATTGGGTTCTAGTAGACTCCTAATGGGTCCTTGAGGACTTGTATTCGGTCCTAATGGACTAATAATGGGTCCTAGGGTACTCCTATAGGGTACTAGTGGACTCCTATTGGGTCCTAGTGGACTTGTAATGGGTCCTAGTGGATTGATTATGGGTCTTAGTCGACTAATATTGGAAACCTATTGGGTCCTAGTGGACTCCTATTGGGCTCTAGTGCACTCCTAATGGGACCTGGTGGACTCCTATTGTGTCCTAATTGACTCCTAATTGGTCCTACGGTACTCCTAATGGATTCCTATTGGGTCCTATAGGACTCCGGTTTTGTCCTACTGGACACCTCATGAGTTTTATTGGACTCCTAATGGGTCTTAGGGGACTCATAATGGGTCATATTGGACTCCTAATGGACTCCTTTCGGGTCCTAATGGATACCTGTTGGGTCCTAGTGGACTCCTATTGTACTCCTATTAGGTCCTAGTGGACTCCTTTTGGGTTCTTGTGGAATCGTAATGGGTCCTAGTGGACACCTAGTGGGTCCTAGCGGACTTGTAATGGGTTCTAGTGGACTACTATTGGGTCTTACTGGACTCCTATTGGGTCCTAGATGACTCCAATTGGACTCCTATTGAGTCCGGGTTGATTGCTTTTGGGTTCCCGTGGACTCCTAATGGACTCATATTGGATCCTACTTGACTCCTAATGAGTCCTAGAGGACTCCTTTTGGAATCTTAATGGGTCCTAATGGACTCCTTTTGATTTCTATTGGAATCCTAATGGGTCCTAGTGGACTCCTATTGGGTCCTAGTGGACATGAAATGGGTCCTAGTGGACTCCTAAAGGGTCGTATTGGACTCCTATTGGGTCCTAATGGACACATGTTGGATCCTAGCGGACACCTACTGGGTCTTATTGGACTCCTCTTGGGTCACAGTGGATTTCTATAGGGTCCTAAGTGACTACTAATGGACTCCTATTGGGTCCTAATGGACTCCTTTTGGGTCCTAGTGGACTCATATTGGACTCCTATTGGGCCCTAGTGGACTATTTTTGGGTTCAGGTGGAATACAAATGGGTCCTAATGGACTCCTATTGGGTCCTAGTGGAATTCTAATGGGTCCTAGTCGACTCATAATGGGTACTAGTGGCCTCCAATTGGACTCCTATTGGGTCCTAGAGAACTTCTGTGTTGTCCTACTGGACTCCTAATGGGTTTTAGTGGACTCCTATATGGTCCTAGGGGACTCATAATGGGTCCTATTGGACTCCTAATGGACTCCTTTTGGGTCCTAATAGATTCCTGTTGGGTCCTAGTGGACTCCTATTGTACTCCTATTAGGTCCTAGTGGACTCCTTTTGGGTTCTTGTGGAATCGTAATGGGTCCTAGTGGACACCTATTGGGTCCTAGTGAACATGAAATGTGTCCTAGTGGACTCCTAAAGTGTTGTATTGGACTCCTATTGGGTCCTAATGGATACATGTTGGGTCCTGGTGGACGCCTAATGGGTCTTAGTGGACTCCTATTGGGTCACAGTGGATTTCTAATGGGTCCTAAGTGACTACTAATGGACTCCTATTGGGTCCTAATGGACTCCTGTTTGGTCCTAGTGGACTCATATTGGACTCCTATTGGGCCCTAGTGGACAATTTTGGGGTTCATGTGGAATACTAATGGGTCCTAGTGGACTCCTATTGGGTCCTAGTGGACTTGTATTGGCTCCTAGTGAATTGCTAATGGGTCTTAGTGGACTCCTATTGGGTTCTAGTGGAATTCTAATGGGTCCTAGTCGACTCCTAATGGGTCCTAGTGGCCTCCAATTGGACTCCTATTGGGTCCTAGAGAACTTCTGTGTTGTCTTACTGGTCTCCTAATGGGTTTTAGTGGACTCCTATTGGGTACTCGGGGACTAATAATGGGTCCTATTGGACTCCTAATGGACTCCTTTTGGGTCCTAATAGATTCCTGTTGGGTCCTAGTGGACTAATATTGTACTCCTATTAGGTCCTAGTGGACTCCTTTTGGGTTCTTGTGGAATCGTAATGGGTCCTATTGGACACCTGTTGGGTCCTAGTGGACTTGTAATAGGTTCTAGTTGACTCCAATTGGGTCATTGTGGACTCCAATTGGACTCCTATTGAGTCCTGGTCGATTGCTATTTTGTTCTAGTGGACTCATGATGGGTCCTAATGGACTCATATTGGATCCTACTTGACTCCTAATGAGTCCTAGAGGACTCCTTTTGGACTCCTAATGGGTCCTAATGGACTCCAATTGATTTCTAGTGGAATCCTAATGGGTTCTAGTGGACTACTCTTCGGTCCTAGTGGACTTGAAAAGAGTCCTAGTGGACTCCTAAAGTGTCTTATTGCACTCCTACTGGGTCCTAATGGACTCCTGTTGGGTCCTGGTGGACTCATATTGGACTCCTATTGGGCCCTATTGGACTATTTTTGGGTTCTGTTGGAATCCTAATGGGTCCTTGTGGACTCCTATTGGGTCCTAGTGGACTTGTAATGGGTCCTAGTGGATTCCTAATGGGTCTTGGTGGACTCCTATTGGGTACTAGTGGACTTCTAATTGGTCATAGTCGACTCCTATTGAGTCCTATTGGCAATTGGACAACTATTGGGTCCTAGTGGCCTCCGATTTGGTGCTAATGGAACCCTAATGGCTCCTAGTGGATTCCTTATGGGTGTTAGTGGACTCCTATTGGAAATATATAGGGTGTTAGTGGACTCCTATTGGGTTCTGGTTTACTCCTAATGGGTCATAATGAAATCCTAATTGGTCGTAGGGGACTCCTATAGGACTGCTATTTGTTCCTAATGGACTCCTTTTGGGGCCTACTGGACTCCTAATTGGCGTTAGTGGACTCCTTTTGGGTCCTAGTGGAGTCCTAATGGGTCCTAGTGGACTCTTATTCGACTCCTACTGGATCTTTATGGACTACTATTGGGTTGTAGTGGAATCCTATTGGACACCTATAGGGTCCTACTGGACTCCTAATGGGTCCTATTGGACTTCTATTGGGTCCTAGTGGACTCCTATTGGGTCCTAGTGGCCTTCTATTGGGTCCTAGTGGACGCCTATTGGGTCCTAGTGGCCTTCTATTGGGTCCTAGTGGACTCCTATTGGGTCCTAGTGGCCTCCAATTGGACAGCTGTTAGGTCCTAGTGGCCTCCTATTTGGTGCTAATGGAACCCTAATGGCTCCTAGTGGTTTCCTTATGGGTCATAGTGGACTCCAATTGGAAATCTATTGAGTGTTAATGGACTCCTAATGGGTCCTAAGGGACTCCTAATGCGTCGCAGGGGACTCCTATTGGACTACTATTTTGTCATAATGGATTCCTGTTTGGGCCTACTGGACTCCTAACGGGCGTTAGTGGACACATTGTGGGTCCTAGTGGACTCCTAATGCGTCCTATTGGACTCCTTTTGGGTCCTAGCGGAGTCCTAATGGGTCCTAATGGACTCTTATTTGACTCCTACTGGGTTCTTATGGACTACTATTGGGTTGTAGTGGAATGTTTTTGGACACCTAAAGGGTCCTACTGGACTCCTAATGGGTCCTATTGGACTCCTATTGGTTCCTAAAGGACTCCTAGTTGGTCCTAGTGGAATCCTAATGGGTACTAGTGGACTCCTATTGGGTGATAGTGGACTACTAATAGGTCCTAGTGGACTGCCATTGAGTCTAAATGGCCTCCTTTTGGACACCTATTGGGTCCTAGTGGCCTCCTATTTGGTGAAAATGGAACCCTAATGGCTCTTAGTGGATTCCTTATGGGTCTTAGTGAACTCTAATTGGAAATATATTGGGTGTTAGTGGACTCCTAATGGGTCCTAATGGACTCCTAATGGGTCGTAGGGGACTCCTATTGGACTACTATTTTGTCCTGATGGACTCCTGTTGGGGCCTACTGGACTCCTAATGGGCGTTAGTGGACACCTTTTGGGTCCTGGTGGAGTCCCAGTGGGTCCTAGTGGACTCTTATTTGACTCCTACTGGATGCTTATGGACTACTAGTGGGTTGTAGTGGAATCCTATTGGGCACCTATAGGGTCCTACTGGACTCCTAATGGGTCCTATTGGACTCCTATTGGTTCCTGATGGACTCCTATTGGGTCCTAGTGGAATCCTAATGGGTACTAGTGGACTGCCATTGGGTCAAAGTGGCCCCCTATTTGGTTCTAGTGGAACCCTAATGGGTCCCTTTGGACTCCTTATGGGTCTTAGTGGACTTCTATTGGACTCATTATGGGTACTAGTGGACTCCTATTGGATCCTAGTGGACACTAATGGTTCCTAGTGGACTCCTATTTGATCTTAGAGGACTCCTATTGGACTTTATTTGGACTCCATTTGGGTCCTAACGGACTCCTACTTGGTTATCTTGGAATCCTAATGTGTCCTATTCGACTTCTTATGGCTCTTATTGGACTCCAAATGGGTCCTAGTGGACTCCTATTGGACAACTCTTAGGTCCTAATCGACTCATATTGGGTTTAGTGGAATCCGAATGGTTCCTAGTGGACTCCTCAGGGTACTCCTATTTGAATTTTTTTGGGTCCTAGTGGACTCCTATAGGGTCCTAGTGGTCGGGTCCTATTGGACTCATATTGGGCACGAGCGGACTTGTATTGGGTCCTAGTTGAATCCTAATGGGTCTTAATAGACTCATATTGGGTCCTGGTGCACTTCGAATGGGTCCTAGGGGACTACTAATGGACTCCTATTTGGTTCTAATGTACTATTTTTGGGTCTTAGTGCACTGCTATTGGACTCCTATTGGGTCCTAATGAACTCCTTCTGGGTTCTAGTGGAATCCTAAGGGGTCCTAGTGGACTAATATTGGGTCGTAGTGGACTCCTAATGGGTCATAGTGGATTCCTAATTGACTCCTCTTCGGTGTTAATGGACTCCTATTGGGTCCTAGTGGAAGCCTAATGGGTCCTAGTGGACTCCTAATGGGTCCTATTGGACTCCTTTTGGGTCCTAGTGGAGTCCTAATGGACTCCTGTTGGGTCCTAATGGACTAATTTTGGGTCCTAGTGCTTTCCTATTGGACTCCTATTGGGTCCTAGTTGACTACTATTGGGTCCTAGTGGACTCCTAATAGGTCATAGTGGATTCCTATTGTGTCCTAGTGGACTGCTAATGGGTCCTAATACACACCTAATGAGTCTTAGTGGACTTCTATTGGGTCCTACTGGACTCCTAATGGGTCCTATGGCACTCCTAATGGACTCCTATTGATTCATAATGGATTCCTGTTGGGTCCCAATGGACTCCTATTGGAGTCCTGATGGGTCCTAGTGGACGCCATTTGGGTTCTAGTGGAATCCTAATGGGTCCTATTAGACACGTATTGTGTCTTCGTGGACTCCTATTGGACTCCTATTGGGTCCTAGTGGATTCCTATTTTGTTCTAGTGGACAACAATTGGGTCCTAATGGACTCCTTTGGGGTCCTAGTGGACATCTATTGGACTCCTATTGAGTCCTAGTGGACCCCTTTTGGGAGGTGGACCTCTGGTGGAATGCTAATGGGTCCTAGTGGACTCCTATTGGACTCCTTTTGGGACTAATTTTGGGTTCTGGTGGAATACTAATGGGTACTAGTGGACACCTATTGGGTCCTAGTGGACTTGTAATGGGTCCTAGTGGATTCCTAATCGGTCTTAGTGGACTCCTATTAGGTCCTAGCGGAAACCTATTGGATCCTTTAGGAGTCCCTTTGTGTACTAGTGGACTTCTAATGGGTCATATTTTAGCCCTATTTGGCACTAGTGGACTCCTATAGCACTCCTATTGGGTCCTAGTGGCTTCCCTTAGGACTTGTACTGGGTCCTAGTTGATTCCAGATGAGTATATATTAGTGGACTCCTATTGGAAACCTATTGGGTCCTAGTGGACTCCTATTGGGTTCTAGTGGACTCCCAATGGGTCCTTGTGGACTCCTCTTGGGTCCTAAAGGACTCCTAATGGGTCCTATGGGACTCCTGTTGGATTACTATTGGGTCCTAATGGATTCCTGTTGGGTCCTACTGGACTCCTAATAGGCCCTTGAGGACACATATTTGATCCTATTGGATTCCTATTTGGTACTAATGGAACCCTAATGGGTCCTAGAGGATTCCTGACGGTTCTTAGTGGACACCTATTGGAAACCTGTTGGGTACTAGTGGACTCCTATTGAGTTCTAGTGGACATTTAATGCGTCCTTGTGGACTCCTACTGGGTCCTAATGGACTCCTAATGGACTCCTAATGGGTCCTATGGGACTCCTATTGGACTACTATTGGGTCCTTATGGACTCAGATTGGGTTCTAGGGGAATCCTTTTGAACACCTATAGGGTCCCACTGGACTTTTTATGGGTCCTATTGAACTCCTATTGGTTCCTAATGAACTCCTATTGGGTCCTAGTGGAATCTTAAAGGGTCTTAGTGGCGTCCTTATGGGTACTAGTGGACTCCTTATATGTCCTAGTGGAATCATAATGGGTCCTATTGGAGTATTTATGGGTCCTACTGGACTCCAATTGGTTCCTAATGGACTCCTATTGGACTCCTATTGGACTCCTATTGGGATCTAGTGGCTTCCTATTTTGTTCTAATGGACTCCTATTGGGTTCTAGTGGAATCCTAATGGGTCCTAGTGGACCCTATTGGGTTCTATTGAAAATGTAACGGGTCCTAGTGGACTCCTAATGGGTTTTTTCGGGTCGCAGTGGACTCCTATTGGACACATATTGGGCCCTAGTGGAATCCTTTTGGGATCTAGTGGACTCCTAATGGGTCCTAGTTGATTCCTATTGGTTCCTAGTGAAGGTCCTATTGGACTCCTAATGGGTCTAGTGGACTCCTATTGGGTACATATGAACTCCAAATGGGTCCCAGTGGAATCCTATTGGACTCCTATTGGACTCCTATTGGGTCCTAGTGCACTCCATTTGGGTTCTAGTGGAATCCTACTGGGTCATAGTGGACTCTTATGGGGTCCTATTGAACTTCTAATGGGTCCTATTGAACACCTAGTGGGTTTTAGTGGCCTGCTATTTGGTTCTAGTGGATCTTTAATGGGTCCTAGTGGAATCCTAATGTGTCTTAGTGGACTCCTATTGGAAACCTATTGGGTCCTAGTGGACTCCTTTTGGGTTCTAGCGGGATCCTATTGGGTCCTAGTGAACTCCTTATGGGTTCTAGTGGACTCCTTTTGGACTCGTATTGGGTCCTATTGGACTCCTATTTGACTCCTATTTGGTCTGACTGAACTCCTAAATGTCTTAGTGGACTCCTTTTGGACTCCTATTGGGTCCTAGTGGACTCCTATTGGGTTCTAGTGGAATCCTATTGGGTCCTAGTGGACTCCTATTGGGTCCTATTGGACTTCTAATGGGTCGTAGTGGACTCCTAATGGGTCTTAGTGGACTCCTGTTCGGTGCTATTGGACTCCTAATGGGTCCTAAGGCACTCCTAGTGGACTCCTATTGGGTCATAATGGAACTCGTTTTGGGTCCTAGTTGACTGCTAATGGGTCCTAGTGGACTTTTAATGGGTCATAGGGGACTCCAAATGAACACCTATTGGGTCCTAATGGACTCCTGTTGGGTCCTAGTGGAATCCCATTGGGTCCTACTGGCCTCCTTTTGAGTTCTAGTGGAATCCTAATGGGTCTTAGTGGACTCCTCTTGGGTACCAGTACACTCCTAATGGGTCCTATGAGAATTATATTGGGTCCTTTTGGATTCCTAATGTGTCCTAGTGAACTCATATTGGACTCCTTTTGGGACCTATTGGACTCCTGTTGTGTCCTAGTGGACTCCTATTGGGTTCTAGTGCACATTTAATGCGTCCTTGTGGACTCCTATTGGGTCATAGTGGACTCCGAATGGGTCCTTTGGGACTCCTATTGGACTACTATTGGGTCCTTATGGACTCAGATTGGGTTCTAGGGGAATCCTTTTGGACACCTGTAGGGTCCCACTGGACTCCTAATGGGTCCTATTGAACTCCTATTGGTTCCTAGTGAACTCCTATTGGGTCCTAGTGGAATCGTAATGGGTCTTAGTGGAGTCCTTATTTCTACTAGTGGACTCCTATTATGTCCTAGTGGAGTCATAATGGGTCCTATTGGAGTATCTATGGGTCCTACTGGACTCCTACTGGGTCCTAATAGACTCCTATTGGACTCCTATTGGGATCTAGTGGCCTCCTATTTTGTTCTAATGGACACCTATTGGGATCTAGTGGAATCTTAATGGGTCCTAGTGGACCCCTATTGGGTTCTATTGAAATTTTAATGGGTCCTAGTGGACTCCTAATGGGTTTTTTCGGGTCGTAGTGGACTCCTATTGGACACATATAGGGCCCTAATGGAATCCTTTTGGGATCTAGTGGATTCCTAATCGGTCCTAGTTGATTCCTATTGGTTCCTAGTGAAGGTCCTATTGGACTCCTAATGGGCCTAGTGGACTCCTATTGGGTACATGTGAACTCCAAATGGGTCCCAGTGGACTCCTATTGGACACCCATTGGTTCCTAGTGCACTGCATTTGAGTTCTAGTGGAATCCTACTGGGTCATAGTGGACTCCTATTGGGTCCTTTTGGACTTCTAATGGGTCCTATTGGACTCCTAGTGGGTGTTAATGGCCTGCTATTTGGTTCTAGTGGATCTTTAATGGGTCCTAGTGGGCTCCTAATGTGTCTTAGTGGACTCCTATTGGAAACCTGTTTGGTCCTATTGGACTCCTTTTGGGTATAGTGAATATAGAGACTATTGTGACAGTGGATACTATTGTGACAGTAGAGACTATTGTGACACCAGAGACTACTGCGACAGCAGAGACTGTTGTGACAGTTGAAACTACTGTGACAGTAGAGACTATTGTGACAGTAGAGACTACTGCAACAGCAGTTACCATCGTGACGTTAGAGACTACTGAGACTGTAGAGACTACTTTTACAGTTGAAACTACTGTGACTCTAAAGGCTATTGTGACAGTAGAAACTACTGTGGCAGCAGTTACCACCCAGACAATAGAGACTTCTGTGACAGCAGAGACTATTGTGACTCTAGAGACTATTGTGACTATCGAGACTACTGTGACAGTAGAGACAATTGTGTCAGTAGAGACAAATGTGACAATATAGAGTATATTGACAGTGGACACTATTGTGACAGTAGAGTCAATTGTGACTATAGAGACTACTGTGACAACAGTTACCACTGTGACAGTAGAGACTATTGAGACATTACAGACTATTGTGATTAAAGTGACTACTGTGACAGTAGAGAATACTGTGACAGTAGACACAATTGTGACAGTAGACACAATTGTGACAGTAGAGACTGTTGTGACATAAGAGACTATTGTGACAGTGGAGACTATTGTGACAGTAGAGATTATTGTAACTCTAGAGACTACTGTGACTGCAGTTACACCTGTGACAGTAGAGAGTTTTGTGACAGTGGAGACTATTGTGATTGTAGAGACTATTGTGACAGTAGAGAATATTGTGACAGCAGTTACCACCGTGACATTGAAGACCACCGTGACATTAGAGACTATTGTGATGTAGAACAAATTGTGACAGTAGAGACTATTGTGACAGTGGAGACTATTGTGACAGTAAAGATTATTGTGACTATGGAGACTATTGTGACAGTAGAGACTATATTTACTCGTGACAGTAATGACTACTGTGACAGTAGAGACTACTGTGGCATTAAAGACTACTGTGACAGTAGATACAATTGTGATGTAGAACAAATAGTGACAGTAGAGACTATTGTGACAGTGGAGACTATCGTGACGGGAGAGACTATTGTGACTATAGAGACTAGTGTGATAGTAGTGACTGACAGTAGAGACTACTGTGACAGTAGAGACTACTGTGACAATAGACTCTACTGTGACACTAGAGGCTATCGTGACAGTAGAGACTGCTGCGACAACAGTTACCACTGTGACAGTAGAGACCAATATTATTATAGAGACTGGTGGACTCATATTTGGCTCGTAGTGGGTCCTAGACTTCTGTGACAGTAGAGACAATTCTGAAAGTAGAGACATTTTTGACAGTGGAGACTATTGTGACAGTAGTGGACTCATATTTGACTCGTAGTGGGTACTCATATTGGGTTCTAGTGGAATGCTAATTGGTCCTATTGGACTCATATTGGGCCTAGTGGACTCCTAATTGGTCTTAGTAGACTCCTATTTGACTCCTATTGGGTCCTTGTGGACTCCTATTAGGTTCTATTAGAAAACTATTGGACTCCTATTGGGTTCTAATGGACTCCTATTGGCTTCCATTGGACTCCTAATGGGTACTAGTGGACTCCTAGTGGACTCCTCTTGGACAAATTTTGGGTCCAAATGGACTCATATTGGGTTTAGTGGAATCCTAATTGTTCTAGTGGACTCATATTAGACTCCTATTGGAATCGTATTGGGGCTTAAAGGACTTCTATAGGGTCCTATTCCTATTGGACTTCTATTGGGCAGTAGTGGACTCCTATTGGTTACTCCAAATGGGTCATCGTATACTCCTAGGGGGTCGTAGTGGACTACTATTGCACACCTATTGGGTCCTAGTGCCCTCCTATTTGGTTCTAGTGGACCCCTAGTCGGTCCTGTTGGGCTCCTTATGGGTCTTAGTGGGCTTCTATTGGACTCCTATTCGGTTCTAGTGGACTCCTATATTGTTCTAGTGGACTGCTAATGGGTTATATTGGACTCCAACTGGGTCCTTAAGGACAACTTTTGGGTTCTAGTGGAAACCTAATGGGTCCTTGTGGACTCCTATTGTGTCCTAATGGACTCCTAATGGGTCCTAGTGGACTACTAAAGGACTCATATTGGGTCAACTCCTAATGGGTACTGGGGGACTCCAAATGGACTCCTATTTGGTCCTAATGGACTCCTTTTGTGTCCTAGTGGACTCTTCTTGGGTTCTAGTGGAATCCTAATGGGTACTCTTATTGGGTCCTACTGGACTCCTAATGGGTCCTAGGGGACTCCTAATGGAATCATATTGGGTTCTAACGGACTCCTGTTGGTTCCAACTGAACTAAAAATGTGTCCCAGTGAACTCATTTTGTGTCCTAGTGGAATCCTAATGGGTCTTAGTGGACTGCTATTGGAGAACTTTTGGGCTCCTGTTGGACTCCTATTGGGTCCTTGTGGACTGCTATTGGGCAACAATTGAGTCCTATGGCCTCATACTGGGTTTAGGGGAATATTTATGGTTCCTATTAGACGCCATGGAGGTCCTACTAGTCTCTAAAGTCACAATAGCCTCTAGTGTCACTGTAGTAACTGATGTCACAGTAGTCTCCACTATCACATTTCTCCTGTCGCCATAGTCTCTACTGTCACTGTGGTCACAGTGGTCTCTACTGTGACAGCAGTCTTTATTGTCACTGTAGTATCTACTGTCTCTATTGTCGCAATTGTCTTTACTGTCAAAGTAGTCTCTACAGACACAATAGTATCTACGGTCAAAATTGTCTCCACTGTCACAATTGTCTCTACTGTCACAGTATTCTCTACTGTCACAGTAGTCTCTATAATAGTAATAGTCTCTATTGTCACAGTGGTAACTGAGGTCACAGTAGTCTCTACTGTCTCAATAGTCTCTTCTGTCACCATAGTCTCTATACTGTCACAGTAGTCTCTACTGTCACAGTTGTAACTGCTGTCACAGTAGTCTCTATAGACACAATGGTCTCTACAGTCACAATGGTCTCCACTGTCACAATTGTCTCTACTGTCACAATTGTCTCTACTGTCACAGAAGTCTCTATAGTCACAATCGTCTCTACTGTCACAATTGTCTCCACTGTCACAATTGTCTCTACTGTCACAGTATTCCCTACTGTCACAGTAGTCTCTATATACAAAATCGTCTCTACTGTCACTATTGTCACTACTTTCCCAATAGTCTCTGCTGTCTCAGTAGTCTATAATGTCAGGGTGGTAACTGCTATCGCAGAAATTTCTGCTGTCACAATAGTCTCTAATGTCAGTAGTTTCAAACGTCAACGCAGTCTCTGCTGTAACAGTAGTCGATGCTGTCACAGTAATCTCTACTGTCACAAGTTACTATAGTCTCTACTGTCAGAATAGTCTCTATAGTCAAAATAGTCTCTACTGTCACAATAGTCTCCACTGTCACAATAGTCTCAATAATCATGGTAGTCTCTACTGTCACTGCAGTTTCTGCTGTCGCAGTTGTCTCTACTGTCAAAATAGTCTCTACTGTCACAGTGGTAGCTGCTGTCACAGTAGTCTATATAGTCACAATAATCTCCATTGTCACAGTAGTCTCTACTCTCACAGTAGTCTCTACTCTCACAAGCGCTTATAGTCTCTACTGTCACAACAGTCTCTATAGTCACAAGAGTCTCCACTGTCACAATAGTCTCTACTGTCACAATGGTCTCTAATGGCACAGTGGTAACTGCTGTCACAGAAGTATTTATAGCCACATTAGCCTCTACTGTCACAATAGTCTCTACTGTCACAATAGTCTCTACTGTCACAGTGGTAACTGCTGTCCCAGTAGTTTTTATAGACACAATAGTCTCTACTGCGACAGCACAGACAGCGGTGACAGTTGAAACTACTGTGACAGTAGAGACTACTGCGACAGCTGAGACTGCGGTGACACTTGAATCTACTGTAACAGTTAGAGACTATTGTGACAGTAGAATACTGGCAGTAGAGAATACTGTCACAATAGACTCTACTGTGACAGTAGAGACTACTGTGACAGTAGAGACTACTTTGACAGTAGAGACTACTGTGACAGTAGAGACTACTGCGATAGCCGATACTGCGTTGACAGTTGAAACTAATGTGACAATAGAGACTGTTGTGACTGTAGAGATTGCTATGACAGCAGTTACCACCGTGATATTAGAGACTACTGCGACAGCAGAGACTGAAGTGACAGCAGAGACTACTGTGACAGCAGTTACCACTCTGACATTACAGACTATTTTGACAGTAGAGATTATTGTGAAAGTAGAGACTATTATGACTATAGAGACTACTCTGACAGCAGTTACCACTGTGACAGTAGAGACTACTGTGACAGTGGAGACTACTACGACAGTAGAGACTACTCTCACAGTAGAGACTACGGTGACAGTAGAGACGATTTTGGCTATAGATACTTCTATGAGCACAGTTATCACTGTGGCAGTAGAGTCTATTGTGACTGTAGAGACTATTGTGACAGTGGAGACTATTTTGACTATAGAGATTGTAGTGACAGTAGAGACTTTAGGCACTTGTGAGAGTAGAGACTACTGTGAGAGTAGAGAATACAGTGACAATAGACTCTAGTGTGACTGTAGAGACCACTGTTAGAGTAGAGACTATTGTGACAGTAGATAAATTTGTGACAGTAGAGACTATTTTGACTATAGAAACTACTGTGACAATAGAGACAATTGTGACAGTAGAGACATTGGTGACAGTAGAGATTATTATGACAGTGGTCTCTATTGTGACAATAGAAACTATTGTGAGTATAGAGACTATTGTGAAAGTAGAGACTACTCTGTTATTTGAGACTAATGCGACAGCCGAGACTGCGGTGAGAGTTGAAACTACTGTGACAATAGAGAGTATTGTGACAGTAGAGACAATTGTGAATGTAGAAACTATTGTGACTATAGAGGCTACTCAGGTAGTAGAGAATACTGTGACAGTAGAGACTGCTGAGATAGCAGACTGCCGTGACAGTTGAAACTATTGTGAGATGAGAGACTGTTGTGAGAGTAGAGACTACTGTGACAGCAGTTACCACCGTGACATTAGAGACTAGTGCGACAGCCAAGACAGCAGTGACAGTAGAGACTATAGTGACTATAGAGAGTATGGTGACAGTGGATACTATTGTGACAGTAGAGATTATTGTGACAGTACACACTACTGCGACAGCAGAGACTGCTGTGACAGTTGAAATTACTGTGACAGTAGAGACTTTTGTGACAGTAGAGACTACTGCGACAGCACCTACCACCGTGATATTAGAGACTACTGAGACAGTAGAGACTACTGTGACAGTTGAAACTACTGTGAATCTAGAGGCTATTGTGACAGTAGAGACTAATGCGACAGCAGTTACCACCCAGACATTAGGGACTTCTACGACAGCAGAGACTTTTGTGACAGTAGAGACTATTGTGATTTTAGAGACCACTGTGACAGTAGAGTATAGTGCGAGGGTAGAGACAATGGTGACCGTAGAAACAACTTGTACAGTAGAGACTATTGTGACTATAGAGACTACTCTGACAGCAGTTACCACTCTGACAGTAGAGACTATTGTGACAGTAGAGACTATTGTGATTATAGAGACTACTGTGACAGTAGAGACACTTTTGACAGTAGAGACAAATGTGAAAATATAGACTATTTTGACAGTGGAGACTTTTGTGAAATTAGAGACTATTGTAACTATAGCGATTACTGTTACAGCATTTACCACTGTGACAGTAGAGACTATTGTGACAGTAGAGACTACTGCGACAGCACCTACCACCGTGATATTACAGACTACTGAGACAGTAGAGACTACTGTGACAGTTGAAACTACTGTGAATCTAGAGGCTATTGTGACAGTAGAGACTAATGCGACAGCAGTTACCGCCCAGACATTAGAGACTTCTGCGACAGCAGAGACTTTTGTGACAGTAGAGACTATTGTGATTATGGAGACCACTGTGACAGTAGAGTATAGTGCGAGGGTAGAGACAATGGTGACCGTAGAAACAACTGTTACAGTAGAGACTATTGTGACTATAGAGACTACTCTGACAGCAGTTACCACTCTGAGAGTAGAGACTATTGTGACAGTAGAGACTATTGTGATTATAGAGACTACTGTGACAGTAGAGACAATTTTGACAGTAGAGACAAATGTGAAAATATAGACTATTTTGACAGTGGAGACTATTGTAAAATTAGAGACTATTGTAACTATAGCGATTACTGTGACAGCATTTACCACTGTGACAGTAGAGACTATAGTGACATTAGAGACTATTGTAATTAACCCTTAGCGCACGAATGTCACATATTTGTGACAAACGTAATCATGCGCGTAACACGAATGTCACAATATTGTGACACACCCTTCGCGTATTTAAACACGAATGTCACATATTTGTGACAGGTGGCAAAATTTAATTGCAGCTGTGTATACTGTGTGTGGTTCATTGTACAAACTTTGTGGTCTATTATACAAACTATACAAATAATCAAATCAAGAATAATGGATGCAAATGATAGGTGGTCTGAATTTGAAACTGAATCTGAGTCTGATTGTGATGAAGAAGACATGGAGGAGGAAGGTCTCAGTACAAGTAGTAATAGTAGTAGCGATAGTAACAGCAGTGATGATAATGAACAGGAAATCACCAGTAGTAGTACATTATCAACCAGAGGAAGAAGAGGTAGAGGAAGAGGAGGAAGAGGAGGTAGGGGTAGAAGAGGTAGGGGTATAGGAAGTAGTCAAAGTTCACCAATCTATAATTGGAAAGAAATCAAAGGTAAGAGTGCACACATAATTATAGAATATTAGCAGTATAGTAATTCATAGACAAAATAAGCAATAAAAAAGAAATCCAAGCGAAGAGATTGTGCTGTATGCAGTGACAGAGCTGAAGAGGGAAAAAGGCACTTGACTCCATTTGTATGCACTACATGTACGGATACACCTCCTTTATGCCCCGATACCTGTTTTAAACTGTACCATACACAAAGAAATTATAAAATATCCTAATGGACATGTCTACACTTAAGTCATTCCATTTACTGTTTGTCATATCATATTCGTGACCTATTGCCACATCACCCTCTCTATTTATACAACATAATTATCACTCAAGTAGTATTGTACAGTATTGCATTTTAAAAAAACATTTACAAACTCAAAGGAGCATATACAAGTATATTTACATAAATATAATCATAATTATAATACTACTTTATCAAAATAACTTACCGTGATACGATGGAATCCCAGCTAACTTGAAAGTCAGAAAAACAGGTTAATAATCTACTAGATCGTCCTTGTGCTCCTTCAGGATCACCTTTGAGGCTCAAGGACCATAACAAAAAGGCTTAAAATGGCCCAAACATAGCCAAACAAACATTTCTAAATCATTCGTTTTTTAACCACGGTCACGTGAGTAATTGATTACGTTTAATTTAAAATTATTAAAAAATGATCACCGTGCGCTAAGGGTTAAAGTGACTACTGTGACAGTAGAGAATAATGTGACAGTAGAGACAATTGTGACAGTAGAGACTATTGTGACAAAAGAGCCTATTGTGACAGAAGAGACTATTGTGACAGTGGAGACTATTGCGACAGTTGAGATTATTATGACTATAGAGACTACTCTGACAGCACTTACCACTCTGACAGTAGAAACTGCTGTGACTGTAGAGACTATTGTGATTATAGAGACTACTGGGACAGTAGAGAATACTGTGACAGTAGACACAATTTTGACAGTAGAGACAATTTTGACAGTAGAAATTATTGTGACAGTAGAGGCAATTGTGACAGTGAGAATATTGTGACAGTGGAGACTTTTGTGACTATAGAGGCTTTTGTGACAATACAGACTATAGGCAGTTGTGAGAGAAGAGACTACTGTGAGAGTAAAGACTAATGTGACAACAGACTCTACTGTGACAGTAGAGACTAGTGTCACAGTAGAGACTACTACTGTGACCGCCGAGTCTACTGTGACAATAGACTCTACTGTGACACTAGAGGCTATTGTGGGAGTAGAGACTACTGCGACAGCAGTTACTACCGTGACATTGAAGACCACCGTGACATTAGAGACTACTGCGACAGCAGAGACTGCAGTGACAGTAGAGACTACGGTGACTATTGAGACTATTGTGACAGTGGAGATTATTGTGACAGTAGAGATTATTGTGACTATGGATACTATTTTGAGAGTAGAGACTATAGTCATTTGTGACAGTAGAGACTACTGTGACAGTAGAGACTACTGTGACAGTAAAGACTACTGTAACATTAGTGACAATTGTGACGTAGAACCAATTGTGACAGTAGAGACTATTGTGACAGTGGAGACCATTATTACACGAGAGACTATTGTGAGCATAGAGACTACTGTGACAGTAGTGACTATAGTCACTTGTGACAGTAGAGACTACTGTTACAGTAGAGGCTATTGTGACAGTAGAGACTGCTGCGACAGCAGTTACCACCATGACATTGAAGACAACCGTGATATTAGAGACTACTGAGACAGCAGAGACTGCAGTGACCGTAGAGGCTACGGTGATTATTGAGACTATTTTGACGGCGGAGACTATTGTGACTGTAGAAACTATTGTGACTATAGAGACTATAGTGACAGTAGAGACTATGGTAACTTGTGACAGTACAGACTTCTGTGACAGTACAGACTACAGTGACAATAAAGCCTACTGTCACAGTAGAGTCCACTGTGACCAGAGTGACAGTAGAGACTATGGCGACAGGAGAAATGTGATAGTGGTGACTTCTGTGACAGCAGTTACTACAGTGACGCAGAGGCTATTGTGACAGTAGAGAATAGTAGGACCCCTAAGACGTCTAGTAGGAACCATGAGCATTCCACTAAACCCAGTATGAGGCCATAGGACTCAATTGTTGCCCAATAGCTGTCCACAAGGACCTAATAGGAGTCAAACAGGAGCCCAAAAGTTTTCCAATAGGAGTCCACAAAGACCCATTAGGATTCCAGTAGGACACAAAATGAGTCGATTAGAACCAAATAGGAGTCCATTTGGAGTCCCCTATTACCCATTAGGAGTTGACCCAATATGAGTCCTTTAGTAATCCACTAGGATCCATTAGGAGTCCATTAGGACACAATAGGAGTCCACTAGGACCCATTGGGTTTCCACTAGAACCCAAAAGGTGTCCTTAAGGACCCAGTTGGAATCCAATATCACCCATTAGCAGTCCACTAGAACAATATAGGAGTCCACTAGAACCGAATAGGAGTCCAATAGAAGTCCAATAAGACCCATAAGGAGCCCAACAGGACCGCCTAGGGGTCCACTAGAACCAAATAGGAGGGCAATAGGACCCAATAGGTGTGCAATAGGAGTCCACTACGACCCACTAGGTGTACGCTAGGACCCATTTGGGGTAACCAATAGGAGTCCACTACTGCCCAATAGAAGTCCAATAGTAATAGGACCATATAGTGGTCCACTAAGCATTCCAATAGGAGTCCAATAGGAGTCCACTAGGACAATTAGGATTCCTTTAAACCCAATATGAGTCCATTAGGACCCAAAGTTGTCCAACAAGATTCCATTAGGAGTCCACTAGTACCCATTAGGAGTCCACTTGAAACCAAATAGGAGTCCATTTGGAGTCCCCTAGTACCCATTAGGAGTTGACCCAATATGAGTCCTTTAGTAGTCCCGTAGGACCCATTAGGAGTCCATTAGGACACAATAGGAGTCCACTAGGACCCATTAGGTTTCCACTAGAACCCAAAATGTGTCCTTAAGGACCCAGTTGGAGTCCAAATATCACCCATTAGCAGTCCACTAGAACAATATAGGAGTCCACTAGAACCGAATAGGAGTCCAATAGAAGTCCAATAAGACCCATAAGGAGCCCAACAGGACCGCCTAGGGGTCCACTAGAACCAAATAGGAGGGCACTAGGACCCAATAGGTGTGCAATAGGAGTCCACTACGACCCACAAGGTGTACGCTAGGACCCATTAGGAGTAACCAATAGGAGTCCACTACTGCCCAATAGAAGTCCAATAGTAATAGGACCATATAGTGGTCCACTAAGCATTCCAATAGGAGTCCAACAGGAGTCCACTAGGACAATTAGGATTTCTCTAAACCCAATATGAGTCCATTAGGACCCAAAGTTGTCCAACAAGATTCCATTAGGAGTCCACTAGTACCCATTAGGAGTCCACTTGAAACCAATAGGAGTCCATTAGGAGTCCACTAGTACCCATTAGGAGTCTAATGGAAACAAATAAGAGTCCACTAGGACCCAATAGGTGTCCAATAGTTTTCCACTAGAACCCAATAGGAGTCTACAAGGACCCAATAGGAGTCAAATAGGAGTCTACTAGAACAAATTAGGAGTCAACTAGGACTCAATATGAGTCGAATAATACCTATTAGCATTCCACTAGAACCAAATATGAGCAGACTAGGACACACTACGAGTCAAATATGAGTCCACTAGTCTCTATAATAAAAATAGTCTCTAGTCACAGTGGAAACTGCTGTCACAGTAGTCTGTACTGTCATAATAGTCTCTACTGTCCCCATTGTTTCTATAATGTCACAGTAGTCTCTAATGTTACAGTGGTAACGCAGACACCGTAGTCTCTATAGTCACAATTGTCTCTACAGTCACAATAGTCTACACTGTCAAAATTGTCTCTACTGTCACAATTGTCTCTACTGTCACAGAAGTCTCTACAGTCACAATAGTCTCTACTGTCACAATTGTCTCTACTGTAAAAATTGTCTCCACTGTCACAGTATTCTCTACAGTCATCGTAGTCTCTTTAGTCACAATCGTCTCTACTGTCACTATTGTCTCTACTGTCACAATTGTTTCTACTATCACAATAGTCTCTACTGACGCAGTAGTCTATAATGCTATCACAGTAATTTCTACTGTCACAATAGTCTCTAATATCAGTAGTTTCAACTGTCAACGCAGACTCTACTGTCGCAGTAGTCTCTACTGTCACAATTGTATCTACTGTCACAATTGTCTCTATTGTAACAGTAGTCTCTACTGTCACAGTAGAGTCTATTGTCACAGTAGTCTATACTCTCACAGTAAAGTCTCTACTATCACACGTTCCTATAGTCTCTACTGTCAATACAGTCTCTATAGTCAAAATAGTCTCCACTGTCACAATCGTCTCTACTGTCACAATAGTCTCTACTGTCACAGTGGTAACTGCTCTCACAGTAGTCTCTATAGTCACAATAATCTCTAGAGTCATTGCAGTCACTGCAGTCGTAGTAGTCTCTAATATCAAGATGGTAACTGCTGTAACAGAAGTAACTATAGCCGCAATTGTCTCTACTGTCACAATAGTCTCCACTGTCACAATAGTTACAACTGTCACCGCAGTATCTGCTATCGCAGTAGTCTCTACTGTCATAGTAGTCTCTAATGTCAAAGTAGTCTCTACTGTGACAGTAGTCTCTACTGTCACAGTAGAGTCCTATTTTCACAGTAGTATCTACTGACAGTAGTCTACTGTCACAATAGTCTCTAACTGTCACAGTAGTTTCAACTGTCACCTCAGTCTCTGCTCTCACAGTAGTCTCTACAAAAACAGTAGTTTCAACTGTCACCGCTGTCTCTGCTGTCGCAGTAGTCACTATAATCACAATAGTCTTTACTGTCACAATTGTCTCTACAGTCACAGTTGTTTCAAAGCTCACCGCAGTCTCTAGTGTCGCAATAGTCTCCATAATCCCAATAGTCTCCACTGTCACAATATTCACTACTGTCAAAATAGTCTCCACTGTCACAGTAGTCTCTACTGTCACAATAGTCTCTACTGTCAGAGTAGTTTCTACAGTCATAATAGTCTCTACTGTCAAAATTATATCTACCATCACAATTGTCTCTACTTGTCACAGTAGTCTCTACTGTCACAGTAGAGTCTATTGTCATGGTAGTCTCTACTCGCACAGTATACTCTACTGTCACAATATTCTCTACTGTCCCAATAGTCTCCACTCTCACAGTGGTAACTACTGTCACAGTAATCTCTATAGACACAATAGTCTCTAATGTCACTGCAGTATCTGCTGTCGCTGTAGTCTCTAATATCACGGTGGTACCTGCTGTCACAGTAGTCTCTACTGTGTCAGTAGAGTCTATTGTCACAGTAGTATCTACTGTCAGTAGTCTACAGTCACAACAGTCTCTAACTGTCACAGTAGTTTCAACTGACACCGCAGTCTCAGCTGTCGCAGTAGTCTCTACTGTCACAGTAGTTTCAGCTGTCAACGCTGTCTCTGCTGTCGCAGTAGTCTCTACTGTCAGAGTAGTCTCTACTTTCACTGTAGTCTCTACTGTCACAGCAGAGTCTATTGTCACTGTAGTCACTACTGTCACATTAGTCTCTACTGTCACAAATGCTCATAGTCTCTCCTGTCACAATAGTCTCCACTGTCACAAAAGTCTATACCATCATAATTGGCTCTATTGTCACAATTGTCTCTACTCTCAGAGTAGTCTCTATAGTCACAATAGTCTTTACAGTCACAATTGTCTCTACTGTCACAGTAGTTTCAACTGCCACCGCTGTCTCTGCTGTCGCAGTAGTCTCTATATTCACAATAATCACCAATGTCACAATAGTCTCCACTGTCACAATAGTCTCTACTGCCACAATTCTATCTACTGTCAAAATTCTCTCTACTGTAACAGTAGTCTCTACTGTCACAGTAGAGTCTATTGTAACAGTAGTCTCTACACTCACAGTAGTCTCTACTCTTATATGTGCCTATAGTCTGTACGGTCACAATAGTCTCTATAGTCACAATATAGAGACTATTGTGACAGTAGAGACTATAGGCACTTGTGACAGTAGAGACTACTGTGATAGTAGAGACTACTGTGATAGTAGAGACTACTGTGAAAATAGACTCTACTGAGAGAGTAGAAACTACTGTAACTGTAGAAACAATTTTGACAGTGGATACAAATCGGACAGCAGAGACTATTGTGACTATAGAAACTACTGTGAGAGTAGAGACAATTGTGACAGTAGAGACAATTGTGACTGTAGAGACGATTGTTACAGTGGAGACTATTTTGACAGTAGAGAATAGTGTGACTATGGAGACTTTGTGGCAGTAGAGACTATTGTGACAGAGGAGACTATTGTCACTATAGAGACTATTGTGACAGTACAGACTATAGGCACTTGTGACAGTAGAGACTTCTGTGAGAGTAGAGACTACTGTGACAATAGACTCTACTGTGACAGTAGAGACTACTGTGACTGTAGAGACAATTTTGACAGTAGATACAATAATGATAGTAGAGACTATTGTGACTATAGAAACTACTGTGACAGTAGAGACAATTGTGAGAGTAGAGACAATTTTGACTCTAAAGACTATTGTTACAGTGGACACTATTGTGAGAGTAGAGACTAGTTTGACTAAAAAGACTGTGTAGCAGTAGAGACTACTGTGGCAATTGAGACTACTGCGACATCAGGTACTGCGGTGACAGTTGAATCTACTGCCATAGTTGTCACTATTGTGATAGTAGAAACTACTGCGACAGCAGTTACAACCGTTACATTATAGCTACTGCGACAGTAGAGACTACTCTGACAGTAGAGACTACTGTGACAGTAGAGACTATTGTGACTATAGATACTACTGTGACAGCAGTTACCACTGTGACAGTAGAGACTGTTGTGTCAGTATAGACTATTTTGACAGTGGAGACTATTGTGATTAGAGACTGCAGCGACAGCAGAGACAGCGGTGACTGTTGAAACTACTGCTACAGTAAAGACATTTGTGACAGTGAAAATTATTGTGATTATAGAGACTATTGTGACAGTAAACACTATAGGCACTTGTGACAGTAGAGACTACTGTGACAGTAGAGACTTCTGTGAAAATAGACTCTCCTGTGACAGTAGAGACTACAGTGACAGTAGAGACTACTGTGACAGTAGAGACTAATGCGTAGTGTTGTTCTAGTTCTTGGGTACCAGAACTAATATAATTTTAGTTCTGGCCTTTTTATTTTAGTTCTAGTACCAAGAACTAGAATTGGTACTAGAACTAAAAAAATATTTTGTTATGAACTGGAATTGGTACTAGAACTAAACATATATTTTGTTAAGAACTAGAATTGGTACTAGAACTAAATTTTTCCAATAGAACTTTAATTAATACAGTATAAGAATTGCCACTAATATAACATTTTCTTTGAAGTTTGAATTGTACTTATTTTTATAATGATATCGTGCACAGCTGATGAGTACCAGCAACTGGCACCATGGAACTAGTGTTAAGACAATAAGACAGAACTGTAACTAGCACTAAAATTATGAAAATAAAGGTTCTGGAAATATAACTAGAACTATAAACAACAAAAAAGTTCCAGAACTGGAACTGGAACTTTTAAAATAAATAGAACTTGAACAACAATACTACTGCGACAGCAGAGACAGCAGTGACAGTTGAAACTACTTTGAGAGTAGAGACTACTGCGACAGCAGAGACTGCGTCTGACATTTGAAAATACTGTGACAGTTAGAGATTATTGTGACAGTACACTACTGACAGTAGAGACTACTGTGACAATAGACTCTACTGTGACAGTAGAGACTATTGTGACAGCAGTTACCACCGTGAAATTAGAGACTACTGCGACAGAAGAGACTGCATTGACAGTACAGACTATTGTGATTATAGAGACTACTGTGAGCAGTTACGACTGTGACAGTAGAGACCATTGTGACTATAAAAACTACTGTGACAGTAGAGACAATTGTGTCTGTAGAGACAATTGTCACAGTAGAGACTATTGTGACACTAGAGACTATTTTGACTATAGAGACTACTGTGAGAGTAGATACAATTGTTACAGTATAGACAATTGTGACATTGGAAACTATTTTGACATTAGAGACTATTGTGACAGTGGAGACTATTGTGACCCTAGAGACTATTGTGACTATAGAGACAACTGTGACAGCATATACCACTGTAACAATAGAGACTATTGTGACAGTATAGACTATTGTGACAGTGGAGACTTTTGTGACTTTGGAGATAATTTTGACAGTAGAATACATTGACAGTAGTAACTACTTGAGAGTAAGGACTATGACAGTAGAGTCTGCTGTGAATGTATAGACTCTTGTGACTATAGATACTACTCTGACAGCCGCTACCACTGTGATAGAAGAGACTATTGTGACAGGAGTAACTTTTTTGCCAGTGGAGACTATTGTGACTGTAGAGACAATTGTGTCTATAAACTACTGTGACCGCAGTTACCACTGTAACAGTAGAGACTATTGTGACAGTAGAGACTATTTTGACAGTGGAGACTATTTTGACAGTAGAGAGTATGGTGACAGTGGAGACTATTGTGACCGTAGAGACTATTGTGACGATAGAGACTACTGTGACTATAGACTACTGTGACGGCAGTTACCACTGCAACAGTAGAGACTATTATGACAGTATAGACTATTGTGACAGTAGAGACTACTGTGACAGTGGATACTATTTTGACAGTAGAGACTACATTGACAGTAGTAACTACTGCGAGAGTAGAGACTATGACAGTAGAGTCTGCTCTGAAAGTATAGACAATTGTGACAGTAGAGACAATTGTGACTGTATAGACTATTGTGACATTGTTGACAATTTTGACCGTAGAGACTATTGAGACTAAAGGGACTACCGTGACAGCAGTTACCAATGTAACAGTAGAAACTATTTTGACAGTAGAGACTATTGTGACAGAGACTCTTGTGACCGTAGAGGCTATTGTGACTTTAGAGACTACTGTGACTATAGATTATTGTGACAGCAGTTACAACTGACACAGTAGAGGCTATTGTGACAGTAGAGACTATTGTGACAGTAGAGACTACTGTGAAAGTTGATACTATTTTGACAGTAGAGACTACATTGACTGTAGTAACTACTTCGAGTGTAGAGACTACTCTGACAGTAAAGTCTGCTGCGAAAATATAGACTATTGTGACTATAGATACTACTCTGACAGCAGTTACCACTGTGAAAGAAGAGACTATTGTGACCGGAGGAACTATTGTGCCAATGGAGACTATTGTGACTCTAAAGACAATTGTGACTATAGACTACTCTGACCGAAGTTACCACTGCAACAGTAGAGACTATTGTGACAGTAGAGACTATTGTGACAGTGGAGACTATTTTGACAGTAGAGACTACATGGACAGTAGAGACTACAGTGACAGTAGAAACTACTGCGACAGTAGACACTATCTGACAGTAGAATCTGCTGTGTATGTATAGATTATTTTGACTATACATACTACTCTGACAGCAGTTGCCTTCGTGATAGTAGAGACTATTGTGACAGGAGAGACTATTGTGATTATAGAGACTACGGCGACAGCATAGACAGTGGCGACAGTTGAAACTACTGTGTCAGTAGAGAAAATTGTGACAATAAAAATTATTCTGACTATAGAGACTACTGTGAGAGCAGAGACTGTGGTGACATTTGAAACTACTTTTACAGTAGAGACTACTGAAAATGCAGAGATTGCGGTGACAGTTGAAACTACTGTGACAGTTAGAGCCTATTGTGACAGAAGTCTATTGACAGTAGAGGCTACAGTGACTATAGAGATTGCTGTGACAGCAGTTACCACTGTAGCAGTAGAGACTATTGTGACAGTGGAGACTATTGCGACAGTTGAGATTATTATGACTATAGAGACTACTCTGACAGCACTTACCACTCTGACAGTAGAGACTGCTGTGACTGTAGAGACTATTGTGATTATAGAGACTACTGGGACAGTAGAGAATACTGTGACAGTAGACACAATTTTGACAGTAGAGACAATTTTGACAGTAGAAATTATTGTGACAGTAGAGGCAATTGTGACAGTGAGAATATTGTGACAGTGGAGACTTTTGTGACTATAGAGGCTTTTGTGACAATACAGACTATAGGCAGTTGTGACAGAAGAGACTACTGTGAGAGTAAAGACTAATGTGACAACAGACTCTACTGTGACAGTAGAGACTAGTGTCACAGTAGAGACTACTACTGTGACCGCCGAGTCTACTGTGACAATAGACTCTACTGTGACACTAGAGGCTATTGTGAGAGTAGAGACTACTGCGACAGCAGTTACTACCGTGACATTGAAGACCACCGTGACATTAGAGACTACTGCGACAGCAGAGACTGCAGTGACAGTAGAGACTACGGTGACTATTGAGACTATTGTGACAGTGGAGATTATTGTGACAGTAGAGATTATTGTGACTATGGATACTATTTTGAGAGTAGAGACTATAGTCATTTGTGACAGTAGAGACTACTGTGACAGTAGAGACTACTGTGACAGTAAAGACTACTGTAACATTAGTGACAATTGTGACGTAGAACCAATTGTGACAGTAGAGACTATTGTGACAGTGGAGACCATTATTACACGAGAGACTATTGTGAGCATAGAGACTACTGTGACAGTAGTGACTATAGTCACTTGTGACAGTAGAGACTACTGTGACAGTAGACTCTACTGTGACACTAGAGGCTATTGTGACAGTAGAGACTGCTGCGACAGCAGTTACCACCATGACATTGAAGACAACCGTGATATTAGAGACTACTGAGACAGCAGAGACTGCAGTGACCGTAGAGGCTACGGTGATTATTGAGACTATTTTGACGGCGGAGACTATTGTGACTGTAGAAACTATTGTGACTATAGAGACTATAGTGACAGTAGAGACTATGGTAACTTGTGACAGTAGAGACTACTGTGACAGTAGAGACTACTGTGACAGTAGAGACTACTGTGACCTCAGAGACTGCATTGACAGTTGAAACTACTGACCTTAGAGTCTATCGTGACAGTAGAAATTACTGCGACAGCAGTTACAACCCTGACATTATAGACTACTGCGACAGCAGAGTCTATTGTGATAGTAGAGACAGTTGTGACAGTAGAGACTATTATGACAGTGGAGATTATTGTGACAGTAGAGACTGTTGTGACTATAGAGACTACTGTGACCGCAGTTACCACTGTGACAATAGAGACTTCTGTGACCGTATAGAGAGTATGGTGACAGTAGAGACTATTGTGACAGTAGAGACTACTGTGACTGGAGTTACCACTGTTACACTAGAGACTATTGTTATTAAAAAGACTACTGTGACACTAGTGAGAGTAGAGACAATTTTGACTGTGAAGTCATTTGTGACAGTAGATGTTATTGTGACTGTAGAGACTACTTTGACAGTAGAGACAATTGTGACAGTACAGACTTCTGTGACAGTACAGACTACAGTGACAATAAAGCCTACTGTCACAGTAGAGTCCACTGTGACCAGAGTGACAGTAGAGACTATGGCGACAGGAGAAATGTGATAGTGGTGACTTCTGTGACAGCAGTTACTACAGTGACGCAGAGGCTATTGTGACAGTAGAGAATAGTAGGACCCCTAAGACGTCTAGTAGGAACCATGAGCATTCCACTAAACCCAGTATGAGGCCATAGGACTCAATTGTTGCCCAATAGCTGTCCACAAGGACCTAATAGGAGTCAAACAGGAGCCCAAAAGTTTTCCAATAGGAGTCCACAAAGACCCATTAGGATTCCAGTAGGACACAAAATGAGTCGATTAGAACCAAATAGGAGTCCATTTGGAGTCCCCTATTACCCATTAGGAGTTGACCCAATATGAGTCCTTTAGTAATCCACTAGGATCCATTAGGAGTCCATTAGGACACAATAGGAGTCCCACTAGGACCCATTGGGTTTCCACTAGAACCCAAAAGGTGTCCTTAAGGACCCAGTTGGAATCCAATATCACCCATTAGCAGTCCACTAGAACAATATAGGAGTCCACTAGAACCGAATAGGAGTCCAATAGAAGTCCAATAAGACCCATAAGGAGCCCAACAGGACCGCCTAGGGGTCCACTAGAACCAAATAGGAGGGCAATAGGACCCAATAGGTGTGCAATAGGAGTCCACTACGACCCACTAGGTGTACGCTAGGACCCATTTGGGGTAACCAATAGGAGTCCACTACTGCCCAATAGAAGTCCAATAGTAATAGGACCATATAGTGGTCCACTAAGCATTCCAATAGGAGTCCAATAGGAGTCCACTAGGACAATTAGGATTCCTTTAAACCCAATATGAGTCCATTAGGACCCAAAGTTGTCCAACAAGATTCCATTAGGAGTCCACTAGTACCCATTAGGAGTCCACTTGAAACCAATAGGAGTCCATTAGGAGTCCACTAGTACCCATTAGGAGTCTAATGGAAACAAATAAGAGTCCACTAGGACCCAATAGGTGTCCAATAGTTTTCCACTAGAACCCAATAGGAGTCCACAAGGACCCTATAGGAGTCAAATAGGAGTCTACTAGAACAAATTAGGAGTCAACTAGGACTCAATATGAGTCGAATAATACCTATTAGCATTCCACTAGAACCCAATATGAGCAGACTAGGACACACTACGAGTCAAATATGAGTCCACTAGTCTCTATAATAAAAATAGTCTCTAGTCACAGTGGAAACTGCTGTCACAGTAGTCTGTACTGTCATAATAGTCTCTACTGTCCCCATTGTTTCTATAATGTCACAGTAGTCTCTAATGTTACAGTGGTAACGCAGACACCGTAGTCTCTATAGTCACAATTGTCTCTACTGTCACAATAGTCTACACTGTCAAAATTGTCTCTACTGTCACAACTGTCTCTACTGTCACAGAAGTCTCTACAGTCACAATAGTCTCTACTGTCACAATTGTCTACTGTAAAAATTGTCTCCACTGTCACAGTATTCTCTACAGTCACAGTAGTCTCTTTAGTCACAATCGTCTCTACTGTCACTATTGTCTCTACTGTCACAATTGTTTCTACTATCACAATAGTCTCTACTGACGCAGTACTGAGTCTATAATGCTATCACAGTAATTTCTACTGTCACAATAGTCTCTAATATCAGTAGTTTCAACTGTCAACGCAGACTCTACTGTCGCAGTAGTCTCTACTGTCACAATTGTATCTACTGTCACAATTGTCTCTATTGTAACAGTAGTCTCTACTGTCACAGTAGAGTCTATTGTCACAGTAGTCTATACTCTCACAGTAAAGTCTCACACGTTCCTATAGTCTCTACTGTCAATACAGTCTCTATAGTCAAAATAGTCTCCACTGTCACAATCGTCTCTACTGTCACAATAGTCTCTACTGTCACAGTGGTAACTGCTCTCACAGTAGTCACAATAATCTCTAGAGTCATTGCAGTCACTGCAGTCGTAGTAGTCTCTAATATCAAGATGGTAACTGCTGTAACAGAAGTAACTATAGCCGCAATTGTCTCTACTGTCACAATAGTCTCCACTGTCACAATAGTTACAACTGTCACCGCAGTATCTGCTATCGCAGTAGTCTCTACTGTCATAGTAGTCTCTAATGTCAAAGTAGTCTCTACTGTGACAGTAGTCTCTACTGTCACAGTAGAGTTCTATTTTCACAGTAGTATCTACTGACAGTAGTCTACTGTCACAATAGTCTCTAACTGTCACAGTAGTTTCAACTGTCACCTCAGTCTCTGCTCTCACAGTAGTCTCTACAAAAACAGTAGTTTCAACTGTCACCGCTGTCTCTACTGTCGCAGTAGTCACTATAATCACAATAGTCTTTACTGTCACAATTGTCTCTACAGTCACAGTTGTTTCAAAGCTCACCGCAGTCTCTAGTGTCGCAATAGTCTCCATAATCCCAATAGTCTCCACTGTCACAATATTCACTACTGTCAAAATAGTCTCCACTGTCACAGTAGTCTCTACTGTCACAATAGTCTCTACTGTCAGAGTAGTTTCTACAGTCATAATAGTCTCTACTGTCAAAATTATATCTACCATCACAATTGTCTCTACTTGTCACAGTAGTCTCTACTGTCACAGTAGAGTCTATTGTCATGGTAGTCTCTACTCGCACAGTATACTCTACTGTCACAATATTCTCTACTGTCCCAATAGTCTCCACTCTCACAGTGGTAACTACTGTCACAGTAATCTCTATAGACACAATAGTCTCTAATGTCACTGCAGTATCTGCTGTCGCTGTAGTCTCTAATATCACGGTGGTACCTGCTGTCACAGTAGTCTCTACTGTGTCAGTAGAGTCTATTGTCACAGTAGTATCTACTGTCAGTAGTCTACAGTCACAACAGTCTCTAACTGTCACAGTAGTTTCAACTGACACCGCAGTCTCAGCTGTCGCAGTAGTCTCTACTGTCACAGTAGTTTCAGCTGTCAACGCTGTCTCTGCTGTCGCAGTAGTCTCTACTGTCAGAGTAGTCTCTACTTTCACTGTAGTCTCTACTGTCACAGCAGAGTCTATTGTCACTGTAGTCACTACTGTCACATTAGTCTCTACTGTCACAAATGCTCATAGTCTCTCCTGTCACAATAGTCTCCACTGTCACAAAAGTCTATACCATCATAATTGGCTCTATTGTCACAATTGTCTCTACTCTCAGAGTAGTCTCTATAGTCACAATAGTCTTTACAGTCACAATTGTCTCTACTGTCACAGTAGTTTCAACTGCCACCGCTGTCTCTGCTGTCGCAGTAGTCTCTATATTCACAATAATCACCAATGTCACAATAGTCTCCACTGTCACAATAGTCTCTACTGCCACAATTCTATCTACTGTCAAAATTCTCTCTACTGTAACAGTAGTCTCTACTGTCACAGTAGAGTCTATTGTAACAGTAGTCTCTACACTCACAGTAGTCTCTACTCTTATATGTGCCTATAGTCTGTACGGTCACAATAGTCTCTATAGTCACAATATAGAGACTATTGTGACAGTAGAGACTATAGGCACTTGTGACAGTAGAGACTACTGTGATAGTAGAGACTACTGTGATAGTAGAGACTACTGTGAAAATAGACTCTACTGAGAGAGTAGAAACTACTGTAACTGTAGAAACAATTTTGACAGTGGATACAAATCGGACAGCAGAGACTATTGTGACTATAGAAACTACTGTGAGAGTAGAGACAATTGTGACAGTAGAGACAATTGTGACTGTAGAGACGATTGTTACAGTGGAGACTATTTTGACAGTAGAGAATAGTGTGACTATGGAGACTTTGTGGCAGTAGAGACTATTGTGACAGAGGAGACTATTGTGACTATAGAGACTATTGTGACAGTACAGACTATAGGCACTTGTGACAGTAGAGACTTCTGTGAGAGTAGAGACTACTGTGACAATAGACTCTACTGTGACAGTAGAGACTACTGTGACTGTAGAGACAATTTTGACAGTAGATACAATAATGATAGTAGAGACTATTGTGACTATAGAAACTACTGTGACAGTAGAGACAATTGTGAGAGTAGAGACAATTTTGACTCTAAAGACTATTGTTACAGTGGACACTATTGTGAGAGTAGAGACTAGTTTGACTAAAAAGACTGTGTAGCAGTAGAGACTACTGTGGCAATTGAGACTACTGCGACATCAGGTACTGCGGTGACAGTTGAATCTACTGCCATAGTTGTCACTATTGTGATAGTAGAAACTACTGCGACAGCAGTTACAACCGTTACATTATAGCTACTGCGACAGTAGAGACTACTCTGACAGTAGAGACTACTGTGACAGTAGAGACTATTGTGACTATAGATACTACTGTGACAGCAGTTACCACTGTGACAGTAGAGACTGTTGTGTCAGTATAGACTATTTTGACAGTGGAGACTATTGTGATTAGAGACTGCAGCGACAGCAGAGACAGCGGTGACTGTTGAAACTACTGCTACAGTAAAGACATTTGTGACAGTGAAAATTATTGTGATTATAGAGACTATTGTGACAGTAAACACTATAGGCACTTGTGACAGTAGAGACTACTGTGACAGTAGAGACTTCTGTGAAAATAGACTCTCCTGTGACAGTAGAGACTACAGTGACAGTAGAGACTACTGTGACAGTAGAGACTAATGCGTAGTGTTGTTCTAGTTCTTGGGTACCAGAACTAATATAATTTTAGTTCTGGCCTTTTTATTTTAGTTCTAGTACCAAGAACTAGAATTGGTACTAGAACTAAAAAAATATTTTGTTATGAACTGGAATTGGTACTAGAACTAAACATATATTTTGTTAAGAACTAGAATTGGTACTAGAACTAAATTTTTCCAATAGAACTTTAATTAATACAGTATAAGAATTGCCACTAATATAACATTTTCTTTGAAGTTTGAATTGTACTTATTTTTATAATGATATCGTGCACAGCTGATGAGTACCAGCAACTGGCACCATGGAACTAGTGTTAAGACAATAAGACAGAACTGTAACTAGCACTAAAATTATGAAAATAAAGGTTCTGGAAATATAACTAGAACTATAAACAACAAAAAAGTTCCAGAACTGGAACTGGAACTTTTAAAATAAATAGAACTTGAACAACAATACTACTGCGACAGCAGAGACAGCAGTGACAGTTGAAACTACTTTGAGAGTAGAGACTACTGCGACAGCAGAGACTGCGTCTGACATTTGAAAATACTGTGACAGTTAGAGATTATTGTGACAGTACACTACTGACAGTAGAGACTACTGTGACAATAGACTCTACTGTGACAGTAGAGACTATTGTGACAGCAGTTACCACCGTGAAATTAGAGACTACTGCGACAGAAGAGACTGCATTGACAGTACAGACTATTGTGATTATAGAGACTACTGTGAGCAGTTACGACTGTGACAGTAGAGACCATTGTGACTATAAAAACTACTGTGACAGTAGAGACAATTGTGTCTGTAGAGACAATTGTCACAGTAGAGACTATTGTGACACTAGAGACTATTTTGACTATAGAGACTACTGTGAGAGTAGATACAATTGTTACAGTATAGACAATTGTGACATTGGAAACTATTTTGACATTAGAGACTATTGTGACAGTGGAGACTATTGTGACCCTAGAGACTATTGTGACTATAGAGACAACTGTGACAGCATATACCACTGTAACAATAGAGACTATTGTGACAGTATAGACTATTGTGACAGTGGAGACTTTTGTGACTTTGGAGATAATTTTGACAGTAGAATACATTGACAGTAGTAACTACTTGAGAGTAAGGACTATGACAGTAGAGTCTGCTGTGAATGTATAGACTCTTGTGACTATAGATACTACTCTGACAGCCGCTACCACTGTGATAGAAGAGACTATTGTGACAGGAGTAACTTTTTTGCCAGTGGAGACTATTGTGACTGTAGAGACAATTGTGTCTATAAACTACTGTGACCGCAGTTACCACTGTAACAGTAGAGACTATTGTGACAGTAGAGACTATTTTGACAGTGGAGACTATTTTGACAGTAGAGAGTATGGTGACAGTGGAGACTATTGTGACCGTAGAGACTATTGTGACGATAGAGACTACTGTGACTATAGACTACTGTGACGGCAGTTACCACTGCAACAGTAGAGACTATTATGACAGTATAGACTATTGTGACAGTAGAGACTACTGTGACAGTGGATACTATTTTGACAGTAGAGACTACATTGACAGTAGTAACTACTGCGAGAGTAGAGACTATGACAGTAGAGTCTGCTCTGAAAGTACAGACAATTGTGACAGTAGAGACAATTGTGACTGTATAGACTATTGTGACATTGTTGACAATTTTGACCGTAGAGACTATTGAGACTAAAGGGACTACCGTGACAGCAGTTACCAATGTAACAGTAGAAACTATTTTGACAGTAGAGACTATTGTGACAGAGACTCTTGTGACCGTAGAGACTATTGTGACGATAGAGACTACTGTGACTATAGACTACTGTGACAGCAGTTACCACTGCAACAGTAGAGACTATTATGACAGTATAGACTATTGTGACAGTAGAGACTACTGTGAAAGTTGATACTATTTTGACAGTAGAGACTACATTGACTGTAGTAACTACTTCGAGTGTAGAGACTACTCTGACAGTAAAGTCTGCTGCGAAAATATAGACTATTGTGACTATAGATACTACTCTGACAGCAGTTACCACTGTGAAAGAAGAGACTATTGTGACCGGAGGAACTATCTTGCCAATGGAGACTATTGTGACTCTAAAGACAATTGTGACTATAGACTACTCTGACCGAAGTTACCACTGCAACAGTAGAGACTATTGTGACAGTAGAGACTATTGTGACAGTGGAGACTATTTTGACAGTAGAGACTACATTGACAGTAGAGACTACAGTGACAGTAGAAACTACTGCGACAGTAGACACTACTCTGACAGTAGAATCTGCTGTGTATGTATAGATTATTTTGACTATACATACTACTCTGACAGCAGTTGCCTTCGTGATAGTAGAGACTATTGTGACAGGAGAGACTATTGTGATTATAGAGACTACGGCGACAGCATAGACAGTGGCGACAGTTGAAACTACTGTGTCAGTAGAGAAAATTGTGACAATAAAAATTATTCTGACTATAGAGACTACTGTGAGAGCAGAGACTGTGGTGACATTTGAAACTACTTTTACAGTAGAGACTACTGAAAACGCAGAGATTGCGGTGACAGTTGAAACTACTGTGACAGTTATAGCCTATTGTGACAGAAGTCTATTGACAGTAGAGGCTACTGTGACTATAGAGATTGCTGTGACAGCAGTTACCACTGTAGCAGTAGAGACTATTGTGACAGTAGAGACTATAGGCACTTGTGACAGTAGAGACTTCTGTGACATTAGAGACTATTGTGATTATGGAGACCACTGTGACAGTAGAGTATAGTGCGAGGGTAGAGACAATGGTGACCGTAGAAACAACTGTTACAGTAGAGACTATTGTGACTATAGAGACTACTCTGACAGCAGTTTCCACTCTGACAGTAGAGTCTATTGTGACAGTAGAGACTATTGTGATTATAGAGACTACTGTGACAGTAGAGACAATTTTGACAGAAGAGACAAATGTGAAAATATAGACTATTTTGACAGTGGAGACTATTGTAAAATTAGAGACTATTGTAACTATAGCGATTACTGTGACAGCATTTACCACTGTGACAGTAGAGACTACAGTGACATTAGAGACTATTGTAATTAAAGTGACTACTGTGACAGTAGAGAATAATGTGACAGTAGAGACAATTGTGACAGTAGAGACAATTGTGACAACAGAGCCTATTGTGACAGTAGAGACTATTGTGACAGTGGAGACTATTGCGACAGTTGAGATTATTATGACTATAGAGACTACTCTGACAGCACTTACCACTCTGACAGTAGAGACTGCTGTGACTGTAGAGACTATTGTGATTATAGAGACTACTGGGACAGTAGAGAATACTGTGACAGTAGACACAATTTCGACAGTAGAGACAATTTTGACAGTAGAAATTATTGTGACAGTAGAGGCAATTGTGACAGTGAGAATATTGTGACAGTGGAGACTTTTGTGACTATAGAGGCTTTTGTGACAATACAGACTATAGGCTGTTGTGAGAGAAGAGACTACTGTGAGAGTAAAGACTAATGTGACAACAGACTCTACTGTGACAGTAGAGACTAGTGTCACAGTAGAGACTACTACTGTGACCGCCGAGTCTACTGTGACAATAGACTCTACTGTGACACTAGAGGCTATTGTGAGAGTAGAGACTACTGCGACAGCAGAGACTGCGCTGACAGTTGAAACTACTGACATTTGAGACTATTGTGAAGGTAGAAATTACTGCGACAGCAGTTACCACCCTGATATTATAGACTACTACGACATCAGAGACTATTGCTATAGTAGAGACAATTGTGACAGTAGAGACATTGTGACAGTAGAGACTATTGTGATTAGGGAGACTACTGTGACAGTAGAGACTATTGTGACTATAGACACTACTGTGACAGTAGAAACAAATGACAGTAGAGACAATTGTGACAGTAGAGACTATAGGCACTTGTGAGAATAGAGACTACTGTGAAAGTAGAGACTACTGTGACAATAGACTCTACTGTGACAGTAGAGACTACTGTGACAGTAAAGAAAATTTTGAGAGTAGATAAAATAGTGACAGTAGAGACTATTGTGACTATAGAGACTGCTGTGAGAGCAGTTACCACTGTGACAGTATAGACTATTGTGATAGTAGAGACTATTGTGACAGTGGAGACTATTGTGAATGTAGAGACAATGGCGACAGTAGAGACAATTGTGACTGTATAGTCTCTTGTGATAGTGGAAACAATTGTGACAGTAGAGACTATTGTGAAAGTAGAGACTATTGTGACTATAGAGACTACTGTGATCGCAGTTACCTCTGTGATATTAGAGTCTACGGTGACAGAGTAGACTACTGCGACTGTAGACACTAATCTGACTGTAGAGACTATGGTGACAGTAGAGACTATTTTGGCTATAGATACTTCTGTGACCGCAGTTACCACTGTGGTAGTAGATACTATTGTGACAGTAGAGATTATTGTGACAAAGGAGACTATTGTGACTATATATAAAGACTACTGTGATAGTAGATACAATTGTGACAGTAGAGACAATTGTGACAGAATAAACTATTGACATTGGAGACTATTTCGACAGTAGAGACAATTGTGACTATAGAGACTACTATGACCGCAGTTGCCACTTCAAAAGTAGAGACTACTCTGACAGCAGTTACCACTCTGACAGTAGAGACTATTGTGACAGTTGACTACTTTGACAGTAGAAACTATTGGGACTTTAGAGACTATTGTGACAGTAGAGACTATAGTAGCTTGTGACAGTAGAGACTACTGTGACATGATAGAGACAATTTCGATGTACAACAACTTGTGACAGTAGAGAATATTTTGACAGTGGGGACTCTTCGCAGGAGACTATTGTGACTATAGAGACTACTGTGACAGTAGTGACTATAGTCACTTGTGACAGTAGAGACTACTATAACAGTACAGACTACTGTGACAATAGACTGTACTGTTACACTAGAGGCTATTGTGACAGTAGAGACTTCTCCGACGGAAGTTACCAACGACACATGGAAGACCACCTTCACAATAGAGACTACTGCGACAGTAGAGACTGTAGTGACAGTAGAGACTGCGGTGATTATTGAGAATATTGACAGTGAAGACTATTGTGACAGTAGAGATTATTGCGACTATAAAAACTATTGTGACAGTAGAGACTATTGTAACTTGCGACAGTAGACACTACTGCGACAGCAGTGTCTGCTTTGACAGTTGAAACTACTGACATTAGAGAGTATTCAGACAGTAGAATTTACTGCGACAGCAGTTACTACCCTGATATTATAGACTACTGCGACATCAGAGACTATTATGATAGTAGAGACAATTGTGACGGTAGAGACAATGTGACAGTAGAGATACCACAATAGTCTCTATTGTCGCAGTAGACTATAATATCAGGGTGGTAACTTCTGTCGCCGAAATTTCTACTGTCACAATGGACACTAATGTCATTGGTTTCACCTGTCAACGCTATCTTGGCTGTCGCAGTTGTCTCTAAAGTGACGGTGGACTCCCATGTCATGGTGGTAACTGCTATCGCAGCAGTCTCTACTCTCACAATAGCCTCTAGTGTCACATAGAGTATTTCGTAAAGGTAGACTCTACTGTCACAGTAGTCTCAACTTTCACTTGTGACTATAGTCACAACTGTCACAGTAGTCTTTACTGTCACAGTAGTCTTTACTGTTATAGTAGTCTCTACTCTCGCAATAGTCTCTATTGTCACAGTAGAGTCTATAGTCGCAACATTCTCTCCTGTCAAGATAGTCTACACTGTCACAATAGTCTCTACTATCACAAATGGTTCTACCGTCACAATTGTCACTACTGTCAGAGTAGTCTTTACACTCACAGTAGTTTTTACACTCATAGTAGGCCATACAGTCACAATAGTCTCCACTGTCACGATAGTCTATACTGTCGCCGTAGTCTAAACTCTCACAGTAGACTCTCCTGCCTTCGTTGTAAATCCTGTCACAGTAGTCTCTACTGTCGCTATACTCACCACTTTCACAATAGTCTAGGCTTTCACAATTGTCTCTACTGTTACGTTTGTCTCTACTGTCACAATAGTCTCCACTGTCACAATAGTCTCTACTGTCAAAATAGTCTCACCTGTCTCAATGTCTACACTGTCACGATTGTCTCTAGTGTCACAATTGTCTCTACTGTCACAGTAGTATCTATAGTCACAATTGTCTCTACTGTCACAATTGTCTCTACTGTAACAGTAGTCTCTACTGCAAATGGTAAGTGCTCTCACAGAAGTAACTATGGACACGATAGTCTCTACTGTCACAGTAGTCTCTATAGTCAGAGTAGTTTCTACTATCACAGTAGTTTCTACTGTCAAAATTGGCTCTATTGTCACAATTGTCTCTACTCTCACAGTAGTCTCTATAGTCACGATATTCTTTACTGTCACAAATGCCTCTACAGTCACAGTAGTTTCTGCAGTCACCGCTGAGTCTGCTGTCGCAGTACTCTCTGCAGTCACAATAGTCTCCATTGTCACACTAGTCTCTACTCTCACAATAGTCTCTACTGTCAGAGTTGTCTCAACTGCCGCCGTAGCAATAATGTAAAGTTGGTAACTGCTGTCGCAGTAGTCTCTATAGTCACTATAGTCTTTAATGTCACAATAGTATCTACTATCACAGTGGTAACTGCTGTCACAATTGTATATACTGTCACAATTGTCTACTGTCACAGTACTCTCAACTGTCACAGTACAGTCTATTGTCACAGTGGTCTCTACTCTCACTGTAGTCTCTACTATCAACAGTGATTATAGTATCTATTGTTACAATAGTCTCTAATGTTTCAGTAGTAACACAATAGTCTGTACTTTCAAAGTAGTCTCTACAGTCCCAATATTCTCTACTGTCACAGTAGTCTCTACTTTCACTGTAGACTCTAGTGTCACAGCAGAGTCTATTGTCACAGTAGTCTCTACTCTCACAGTAGTCTCTACTGTCACAAGTGCCTATAGTCTCTACTGTCAAAACAGTCTCTATAGTCACAAAAGTCTCCACTGTCACAATAGTCTCTACTGTCACAATAGTCTCTACTGACAGTTGTAAGTGCTGTCACAAAACTAACTATGGACACAATAGTCTTTTTAGTCACAATAGTCTCTACTGTTAATACAGTCTCAGATGACACTATAGTCTATACTGTCACAATAGTTTCTACTGTCACAATTGTCTCTACTCACAGTAGTTTCTATAATCACAATTGTCTCTACTGTCACAATTGTATCTACTGTCACAATTTTGACTACTGTAACAGTAGTCACTACGGTCACTGTAAAGTCTATTGTCACAGTAGTCTCTACTCTCACAAGTGCCTATAGTCTCTACTGTCACAATAGTCTCTATAGTCACAATAGTCTCCAACTGTCACAATAGTCTCTAATGTCACAATAGTCTCCACAGTCACAATAGTCCCACCTGTCCCAATAGTCTCTACTGCCACAGTGGTAACTGTGGTCACAGAAGTAGTTATGCACACAATAGTCTTTTCTTTCGCTGCAGTCTCTGCTGACGCAGTACTCTCTAATATCACCGGGGTAACTGATGTCACAGTAGTCTCTTCTGTAGAGTCTATTGTCACAGTAAACTCTACTGTCAATAGTATACTGTAACAATAGTTTTTAATTGTCACAGTAGTTTCAGCTGTCAACGCTGTCTCTGCTGTCGCAGTAGTCTCTACTGTCAGAGTAGTCTCTACTTTCACTGTAGTCTCTACTGTCACAGCAGAGTCTATTGTCACTGTAGTCACTACTGTCACATTAGTCTCTATTGTCACAAATGCTCATAGTCTCTCCTGTCACAATAGTCTCCACTGTCACAAAAGTCTATACCATCATAATTGGCTCTATTGTCACAATTGTCTCTACTCTCAGAGTAGTCTCTATAGTCACAATAGTCTTTACAGTCACAATTGTCTCTACTGTCACAGTAGTTTCAACTGCCACCGCTGTCTCTGCTGTCGCAGTAGTCTCTATATTCACAATAATCACCAATGTCACAATAGTCTCCACTGTCACAATATAGAGACTATTGTGACAGTAGAGACTATAGGCACTTGTGACAGTAGAGACTACTGTGATAGTAGAGACTACTGTGAAAATAGACTCTACTGAGAGAGTAGAAACTACTGTAACTGTAGAAACAACTTTGACAGTGGATACAAATCGGACAGCAGAGACTATTGTGACTATAGAAACTACTGTGAGAGTAGAGACAATTGTGACAGTAGAGACAATTGTGACTGTAGAGACGATTGTTACAGTGGAGACTATTTTGACAGTAGAGAATAGTGTGACTATGGAGACTTTGTGGCAGTAGAGACTATTGTGACAGAGGAGACTATTGTGACTATAGAGACTATTGTGACAGTACAGACTATAGGCACTTGTGACAGTAGAGACTTCTGTGAGAGTAGAGACTACTGTGACAATAGACTCTACTGTGACAGTAGAGACTACTGTGACTGTAGAGACAATTTTGACAGTAGATACAATAATGATAGTAGAGACTATTGTGACTATAGAAACTACTGTGACAGTAGAGACAATTGTGAGAGTAGAGACAATTTTGACTCTAAAGACTATTGTTACAGTGGACACTATTGTGAGAGTAGAGACTAGTTTGACTAAAAAGACAGTGTAGCAGTAGAGACTACTGTGGCAATTGAGACTACTGCGACATCAGGTACTGCGGTGACAGTTGAATCTACTGCCATAGTTGTCACTATTGTGATAGTAGAAACTACTGCGACAGCAGTTACAACCGTTACATTATAGCTACTGCGACAGTAGAGACTACTCTGACAGTAGAGACTACTGTGACAGTAGAGACTATTGTGACTATAGATACTACTGTGACAGCAGTTACCACTGTGACAGTAGAGACTGTTGTGTCAGTATAGACTATTTTGACAGTGGAGACTATTGTGATTAGAGACTGCAGCGACAGCAGAGACAGCGGTGACTGTTGAAACTACTGCTACAGTAAAGACATTTGTGACAGTGAAAATTATTGTGACTATAGAGACTATTGTGACAGTAAACACTATAGGCACTTGTGACAGTAGAGACTACTGTGACAGTAGAGACTTCTGTGAAAATAGACTCTCCTGTGACAGTAGAGACTACAGTGACAGTAGAGACTACTGTGACAGTAGAGACTAATATTATATTAGTTCTAGTACCAAGAACTAGAATTGGTACTAGAACTAAAAAAATATTTTGTTATGAACTGGAATTGGTACTAGAACTAAACATATATTTTGTTAAGAACTAGAATTGGTACTAGAACTAAATTTTTCCAATAGAACTTTAATTAATACAGTATAAGAATTGCCACTAATATAACATTTTCTTTGAAGTTTGAATTGTACTTATTTTTATAATGATATCGTGCACAGCTGATGAGTACCAGCAACTGGCACCATGGAACTAGTGTTAAGACAATAAGACAGAACTGTAACTAGCACTAAAATTATGAAAATAAAGGTTCTGGAAATATAACTAGAACTATAAACAACAAAAAAGTTCCAGAACTGGAACTGGAACTTTTAAAATAAATAGAACTTGAACAACAATACTACTGCGACAGCAGAGACAGCAGTGACAGTTGAAACTACTTTGAGAGTAGAGACTACTGCGACAGCAGAGACTGCGTCTGACATTTGAAAATACTGTGACAGTTAGAGATTATTGTGACAGTACACTACTGACAGTAGAGACTACTGTGACAATAGACTCTACTGTGACAGTAGAGACTATTGTGACAGCAGTTACCACCGTGAAATTAGAGACTACTGCGACAGAAGAGACTGCATTGACAGTACAGACTATTGTGATTATAGAGACTACTGTGAGCAGTTACGACTGTGACAGTAGAGACCATTGTGACTATAAAAACTACTGTGACAGTAGAGACAATTGTGTCTGTAGAGACAATTGTCACAGTAGAGACTATTGTGACACTAGAGACTATTTTGACTATAGAGACTACTGTGAGAGTAGATACAATTGTTACAGTATAGACAATTGTGACATTGGAAACTATTTTGACATTAGAGACTATTGTGACAGTGGAGACTATTGTGACCCTAGAGACTATTGTGACTATAGAGACAACTGTGACAGCATATACCACTGTAACAATAGAGACTATTGTGACAGTATAGACTATTGTGACAGTGGAGACTTTTGTGACTTTGGAGATAATTTTGACAGTAGAATACATTGACAGTAGTAACTACTTGAGAGTAAGGACTATGACAGTAGAGTCTGCTGTGAATGTATAGACTCTTGTGACTATAGATACTACTCTGACAGCCGCTACCACTGTGATAGAAGAGACTATTGTGACAGGAGTAACTTTTTTGCCAGTGGAGACTATTGTGACTGTAGAGACAATTGTATACTATAAACTACTGTGACCGCAGTTACCACTGCAACAGTAGAGACTATTATGACAGTATAGACTATTGTGACAGTAGAGACTACTGTGACAGTGGAGACTATTTTGACAGTAGAGACTACATTGACAGTAGAGACTACAGTGACAGTAGAAACTACTGCGACAGTAGACACTACTCTGACAGTAGAATCTGCTGTGTATGTATAGATTATTTTTACTATACATACTACTCTGACAGCAGTTACCTTCGTGATAGTAGAGACTATTGTGACAGGAGAGACTATTGTGATTATAGAGACTACGGCGACAGCATAGACAGTGGCGACAGTTGAAACTACTGTGTCAGTAGAGAAAATTGTGACAATAAAAATCATTCTGACTATAGAGACTACTGTGAGAGCAGAGACTGTGGTGACATTTGAAACTACTTTTACAGTAGAGACTACTGAAAACGCAGAGATTGCGGTGGCAGTTGAAACTACTGTGACAGTTATAGCCTATTGTGACAGAAGTCTATTGACAGTAGAGGCTACAATGACTATAGAGATTGCTGTGACAGCAGTTACCACTGTAGCAGTAGAGACTATTGTGACAGTAGAGACTATAGGCACTTGTGACAGTAGAGACTTCTGTGACATTAGAGACTATTGTGATTATGGAGACCACTGGGACAGTAGAGTATAGTGCGAGGGTAGAGACAATGGTGACCGTAGAAACAACTGTTACAGTAGAGACTATTGTGACTATAGAGACTACTCTGACAGCAGTTACCACTGTGACAGTAGAGACTATTGTGACAGTAGAGACTATTGTGATTATAGAGACTACTGTGACAGTAGAGACAATTTTGACAGTAGAGAAAAATGTGAAAATATAGACTATTTTGACAGTGGAGACTATTGTAAAATTAGAGACTATTGTAACTATAGCGATTACTGTGACAGCATTTACCACTGTGACAGTAGAGACTATAGTGACATTAGAGACTATTGTAATTAAAGTGACTACTGTGACAGTAGAGAATAATGTGACAGTAGAGACAATTGTGACAGTAGAGACAATTGTGACAAAAGAGCCTATTGTGACAGTAGAGACTATTGTGACTGGAGACTATTGCGACAGTTGAGATTATTATGACTATAGAGACTACTCTGACAGCACTTACCACTCTGACAGTAGAGACTGCTGTGACTGTAGAGACTATTGTGATTATAGAGACTACTGGGACAGTAGAGAATACTGTGACAGTAGACACAATTTTGACAGTAGAGACAATTTTGACAGTAGAAATTATTGTGACAGTAGAGGCAATTGTGACAGTGAGAATATTGTGACAGTGGAGACTTTTGTGACTATAGAGGCTTTTGTGACAATACAGACTATAGGCAGTTGTGAGAGTAGAGACTACTTCTGTGACCGCCGAGTCTACTGTGACAATAGACTCTACTGTGACACTAGAGGCTATTGTGAGAGTAGAGACTACTGCGACAGCAGAGACTGCGCTGACAGTTGAAACTACTGACATTTGAGACTATTGTGAAGGTAGAAATTACTGCGACAGCAGTTACCACCCTGATATTATAGACTACTACGACATCAGAGACTATTGCTATAGTAGAGACAATTGTGACAGTAGAGACATTGTGACAGTAGAGACTATTGTGATTAGGGAGACTACTGTGACAGTAGAGACTATTGTGACTATAGACACTACTGTGACAGTAGAAACAATTATGACAGTAGAGACAATTGTGACAGTAGAGACTATAGGCACTTGTGAGAATAGAGACTACTGTGAAAGTAGAGACTACTGTGACAATAGACTCTACTGTGACAGTAGAGTCTACTGTGACATTAAAGAAAATTTTGAGAGTAGATAAAATAGTGACAGTAGAGACTATTGTGACTATAGAGACTGCTGTGAGAGCAGTTACCACTGTGACAGTATAGACTATTGTGATAGTAGAGACTATTGTGACAGTGGAGACTATTGTGAATGTAGAGACAATGGCGACAGTAGAGACAATTGTGACTGTATAGTCTCTTGTGATAGTGGAAACAATTGTGACAGTAGAGACTATTGTGAAAGTAGAGACTATTGTGACTATAGAGACTACTGTGATCGCAGTTACCTCTGTGATATTAGAGTCTACGGTGACAGAGTAGACTACTGCGACTGTAGACACTAATCTGACTGTAGAGACTATGGTGACAGTAGAGACTATTTTGGCTATAGATACTTCTGTGACCGCAGTTACCACTGTGGTAGTAGATACTATTGTGACAGTAGAGATTATTGTGACAAAGGAGACTATTGTGACTATATATAAAGACTACTGTGATAGTAGATACAATTGTGACAGTAGAGACAATTGTGACAGAATAAACTATTGACATTGGAGACTATTTCGACAGTAGAGACAATTGTGACTATAGACTACTATGACCGCAGTTGCCACTTCAAAAGTAGAGACTACTCTGACAGCAGTTACCACTCTGACAGTAGAGACTATTGTGACAGTTGACTACTTTGACAGTAGAAACTATTGGGACTTTAGAGACTATTGTGACAGTAGAGACTATAGTAGCTTGTGACAGTAGAGACTACTGTGACATGATAGAGACAATTTCGATGTACAACAACTTGTGACAGTAGAGAATATTTTGACAGTGGGGACTCTTCGCAGGAGACTATTGTGACTATAGAGACTACTGTGACAGTAGTGACTATAGTCACTTGTGACAGTAGAGACTACTATAACAGTACAGACTACTGTGACAATAGACTGTACTGTTACACTAGAGGCTATTGTGACAGTAGAGACTTCTCCGACGGAAGTTACCAACGACACATGGAAGACCACCTTCACAATAGAGACTACTGCGACAGTAGAGACTGTAGTGACAGTAGAGACTGCGGTGATTATTGAGAATATTGACAGTGAAGACTATTGTGACAGTAGAGATTATTGCGACTATAAAAACTATTGTGACAGTAGAGACTATTGTAACTTGCGACAGTAGACACTACTGCGACAGCAGTGTCTGCTTTGACAGTTGAAACTACTGACATTAGAGAGTATTCAGACAGTAGAATTTACTGCGACAGCAGTTACTACCCTGATATTATAGACTACTGCGACATCAGAGACTATTATGATAGTAGAGACAATTGTGACGGTAGAGACAATGTGACAGTAGAGATACCACAATAGTCTCTATTGTCGCAGTAGACTATAATATCAGGGTGGTAACTTCTGTCGCCGAAATTTCTACTGTCACAATGGACACTAATGTCATTGGTTTCACCTGTCAACGCTATCTTGGCTGTCGCAGTTGTCTCTAAAGTGACGGTGGACTCCCATGTCATGGTGGTAACTGCTATCGCAGCAGTCTCTACTCTCACAATAGCCTCTAGTGTCACATAGAGTATTTCGTAAAAGTAGACTCTACTGTCACAGTAGTCTCAACTTTCACTTGTGACTATAGTCACAACTGTCACAGTAGTCTTTACTGTCACAGTAGTCTTTACTGTTATAGTAGTCTCTACTCTCGCAATAGTCTCTATTGTCACAGTAGAGTCTATAGTCACAACATTCTCTCCTGTCAAGATAGTCTACACTGTCACAATAGTCTCTACTATCCCAAATGGTTCTACCGTCACAATTGTCACTACTGTCAGAGTAGTCTTTACACTCACAGTAGTTTTTACACTCATAGTAGGCCATACAGTCACAATAGTCTCCACTGTCACGATAGTCTCTACTGTCGCCGTAGTCTAAACTTTCACAGTAGACTCTCCTGCCTTCGTTGTAAATCCTGTCACAGTAGTCTCTACTGTCGCTATACTCACCACTTTCACAATAGTCTAGGCTTTCACAATTGTCTCTACTGTTACGTTTGTCTCTACTGTCACAATAGTCTCCACTGTCACAATAGTCTCTACTGTCAAAATAGTCTCACCTGTCTCAATGTCTACACTGTCACGATTGTCTCTAGTGTCACAATTGTCTCTACTGTCACAGTAGTATCTATAGTCACAATTGTCTCTACTGTCACAATTGTCTCTACTGTAACAATAGTCTCTACTGCAAATGGTAAGTGCTCTCACAGAAGTAACTATGGAGACGATAGTCTCTACTGTCACAGTAGTCTCTATAGTCAGAGTAGTCTTTACTATCACAGTAGTTTCTACTGTCAAAATTGGCTCTATTGTCACAATTGTCTCTACTCTCACAGTAGTCTTTATAGTCACGATATTCTTTACTGTCACAAATGCCTCTACAGTCACAGTAGTTTCTGCAGTCACCGCTGAGTCTGCTGTCGCAGTACTCTCTGCAGTCACAATAGTCTCCATTGTCACACTAGTCTCTACTCTCACAATAGTCTCTACTGTCAGAGTTGTCTCAACTGCCGCCGTAGCAATAATGTAAAGTTGGTAACTGCTGTCGCAGTAGTCTCTATAGTCACTATAGTCTTTAATGTCACAATAGTATCTACTATCACAGTGGTAACTGCTGTCACAATTGTATATACTGTCACAATTGTCTACTGTCACAGTACTCTCAACTGTCACAGTACAGTCTATTGTCACAGTGGTCTCTACTCTCACTGTAGTCTCTACTATCAACAGTGATTATAGTATCTATTGTTACAATAGTCTCTAATGTTTCAGTAGTAACACAATAGTCTGTACTTTCAAAGTAGTCTCTACAGTCCCAATATTCTCTACTGTCACAGTAGTCTCTACTTTCACTGTAGACTCTAGTGTCACAGCAGAGTCTATTGTCACAGTAGTCTCTACTCTCACAGTAGTCTCTACTGTCACAAGTGCCTATAGTCTCTACTGTCAAAACAGTCTCTATAGTCACAAAAGTCTCCACTGTCACAATAGTCTCTACTGTCACAATAGTCTCTACTGACAGTTGTAAGTGCTGTCACAAAACTAACTATGGACACAATAGTCTTTTTAGTCACAATAGTCTCTACTGTTAATAGTCTCAGATGACACTATAGTCTATACTGTCACAATAGTTTCTACTGTCACAATTGTCTCTACTCACAGTAGTTTCTATAATCACAATTGTCTCTACTGTCACAATTGTATCTACTGTCACAATTTTGACTACTGTAACAGTAGTCACTACGGTCACTGTAAAGTCTATTGTCACAGTAGTCTCTACTCTCACAAGTGCCTATAGTCTCTACTGTCACAATAGTCTCTATAGTCACAATAGTCTCCAACTGTCACAATAGTCTCTAATGTCACAATAGTCTCCACAGTCACAATAGTCCCACCTGTCCCAATAGTCTCTACTGCCACAGTGGTAACTGTGGTCACAGAAGTAGTTATGCACACAATAGTCTCTGCTTTCGCTGCAGTCTCTGCTGACGCAGTACTCTCTAATATCACCGGGGTAACTGATGTCACAGTAGTCTCTTCTGTAGAGTCTATTGTCACAGTAGACTCTACTGTCAATAGTATACTGTAACAATAGTTTTTAATTGTCACAGTAGTTTCAACTTTCACCGCTGTCTCTGCTGTCTATGTAGTCTCTATTGTCACAGAAGTCTATACTGTCACTGTAGTCTCTACTGTCACAGGAGAGTCTATTGTCACAGTAGACTCTACTGTCACAGTAGTCTCTACTGCCACAAGTGCCTGTAGTCTCTACTGTCAAAGTAGTCTATACTGTCACTGTAGTTTCTACTGTCACAGTAGAGTCTATAGTCACAAGAGTCTCTACTGTCACAATAGTCTCTACAGTCACAATAGTCTCTACTGCCACAGTGGTAAGTGCTATCCCGGAAGTAACTATGGCCACAATAGTCTCTACTGTCGCAGTAGTCTCAACTTTCACAGTGTTCTCTGCTGTCGCAGTATTCTCTACTATCACAGTAGTCTCTACTGTCACTGTAGACACTACTGTCACAGTAGAGTCTATTGTCATGGTAGTCTCTACTCTCACAGTAGTCTCTACTGTCATAAGTGGCTATAGTCTCTACTGTCAAAACAGTCTCTATAGTCACAAAAGTCTCCACTGTCACAATAGTCTCTAATGACACAATAGTCTCCACTGTCAGAATAGTCCCAACTCTCCCAATATTCTCCACTGCCACAGTGGTAACTGTTGTCACAGAAGTATCTATACACACAATAGTCTACTTTCACAGTAGTTTCTATAATCACAATTGTCTCTACTTTCACAATTGTATCTACTGTCACAATTGTCCCTACCGTAACAGTAGTCACTACAGTCACAGTAGAGTCTATAGTCACAATAGTCTCCACTGTCACAATAGTCTCTACTGCCACATTGGTAACTGCTGCCACAGAAGTATCTATAGCCAATATATTCTCTGTCACAGTAGTCTATACAGTCAGAGTAGTCTCTACTGTCGCAGTAGTCTCAACTGTCACAGTAGTCTCTACTGTCACAGTGGAAACTGCTGTCACAGTAGTCTCTATAATCACAATAGTCTCTAAATTCACATTAGTCTCTACTGTCACAAAATTTTCTACAGTCACAGTGGTAACTGCTGTCGCAGTAGTCTGTATAGTCAAAATAGTCTTTAATGTCACAATTGTCTCTACTGTCAGTAGTTTCATCTGTCACCGCTGTCTCTGCTGTCGCAGTAGTCTCTATAGTCACAATAGTCTCCACTGTCACAATAGTCTCTACTGTCAAAATAGTCTCAACTGTCACAGTGGTAACTGCTGTCGCAGTATTCTCTAATGTCACGGTGGCAGCTGCTGCCACAGTAGCCTCTACTGTCACAGTAGAATCAATTGTCACAATAGTTTCTACTGCCATGGTAGTCTCTACTGTCACAAGTGCCTATAGTCTCTACTGTCACAATAATCTCTATGCTCACAATAGTCTCAAATGTCACAATAGTCTCTTGTGTCACAATCGGCTCTAATGTCACAACTGTCTCTGCTGTCGCAGTAGTCTCTACTGTCAATAATCTCCCGTCACAATAGTCTTTAACTGTCACAGTAGTTTCATCAGTAACCGCAGTCTGATGTCACAGTAGTCTCTACTCTCACCGTAGTCTCTACTGTCACAAGTGCCTATAGTTTCTACTGTCACAATAATCTCTATGGTCACAATAGTCTCTACTGTAACAAATGGCTCTACTGTCAAAATTGTCTGTACTCTCACAGTAGTCTCTATAGCCACAGTAGTCTCTAGAGTCACAATAGTCTCCACTGTCACAATAGTCTCTACTGTCAAAATAGTCTCCAATGTCAGAATAGTCTACACTATCCCGATTGGCTCTACGGTCACAGTATTTTCTTTAGTCTCAATTGTCTCTACTGTCACAATTGTATCTACTGTCCCAATTGTCTCTACTGTAACAGTAGTCTCTACTCTCACAGTAGAGACTATAGTCACAGTAGTCTCTACTCTCACAATAGTCCCTACTGTCACAAATACCTATAGTTTCTACTGTCACAACATTCTCTATAGTCACAATAGTAGTCTCCACTTTCACTATTGTCTCTACTGTCACAGTAGTCTATATAGTCACAGTAGTCTCTACTGTACTATAGTCAAAACTGTCACAGTAGTCTTTACTGTCACAGTATTCTTTACTGTCATAGTAGTGTCTACTGTTGCAATAGTCTCTAGTGTCACAGTAGAGTATATAGTCACAACAGTCTCTCCTGTCAAGATAGTCTCCACTGTCACAATAGTCTCTACTCTCACAATTGGTTCTACGTCACAATTGTCACTATTGTCACAGTAGTCTTTACTCTCACAGTAGTTTTTACACTCATAGTAGGCCCTACTGTCACAATAGTCTCTACTGTCACAATAGTCTCCACTCTCACAATTATCTCTACTCTCACAATTGGTTGTACGTCACAATTGTCACTATTGTCACAGTAGTCTTTACTCTCACAGTAGTTTTTACACTCATAGTAGGCCCTACTGTCACGATAGTCTCTACAGTCGCAATAGTCTCTACTCTTACAGTGGTACTGTCAATAGTCTAATGTCACAATAGTCTTTAACTGTCATTGTAGTTTCAACTGCCACCGCTGTATGATGTCGCATTAGTATTTACTGTCACCGTAGATACAAATGTCACCGCTGTCTCTGCTGTCGCAGTAGTCTCTACTGTCACAGTAGTCTATTCTGTCACAGTAGTCTCTACTATCACAAGTGCCTATAGTCTCCACTGTCACAATAGTCTCTATAGTCACAATAGTCTCCAACTGTAACAATAGTCTCTAATGTCACTATAATCTCCACAGTCACAATAGTCCCAACTGTCCCAATAGTCTCTACTGCCACAGTGGTAACTGTTGTCACAGAAGTAGCTATGTACACAATAGTCTATACTTTCACAGTAGTCTCTACTGTCAGAGTAGTCTCCACTGTCGCAATAGTCTCAAATTTCACAGTAGTCTCTGCTGTCGCAGTATTCTCTGCTGTCACAGTAGTCTCTACTGTCACAGTGGTAACTGCTGTCACAGTAGTCTCTATAGTCAAAATACTGTCTACTGTCACCGCAGTCTCTGCTGTCGCAGTAGTCTCTAATGACACGGTGGTAACTGCTGTCACAGCAGTCTCTACTGTCACAACAGTGTCTACTGTCATTAGTTTCAACTATCACCACAGTATCTGCTATCGCAGTATCTGCTGTGGCAGTTAGTTTCAACTGTCGCAGTAGTCTCTATTGTCACAAGGGCCTATAGTCCCTACTGTCACAATAATCTCTATGTTCACAATAGTCTCTCCTGTCACAATAGTCTCAAATGTCACAATTGGCTCTACTATCACAATTGTCACTACTCTCACAGTAGTCTCTTTAGTCACAGTAGTCTCTATAGTCACAACAGTCTCCACTGTCACAATAGTCTCTAATGTCACAATAGAATCCACTATCACAATACTCTCTACTGTCACAATAGTCCCTACTGTTACAGTGGTAACTGCTGTCACAGTAGTCTCTAAAGTCACAATAGTCCCTACTGTCAAAATAGTCTCAACTGTGACAGTAGTCTCTATTGTCACAATAGCCTCTACTGTCACAGTTGTAACTGCTGTCGCAGAAGTATCTATACCCACAATAGCCTCTACTTCCACAGAAGTCTATATTGTCAGAGTAGTCTCTACTGTCGTCGTAGTCTCAACTGTCACAGTAGACTCTACTGCATTCGTGGTAAATCCTGTCACAGTAGTCTCTACTGTCGCTATACTGAACACTTTCACGATAGTCTATACTTTCACAATTGTCTCTACTGTCACGTTTGTCTCTACTCTCAATAGTCTCCACTGTCACAATAGTCTCTACTGTCAAAATAGTCTCACCTGTCACAATAGTCTACACTGTCACGATTGTCTCCAGTGTCACATTTGTCTCTACTGTCAGAGTAGTTTCTATAGTCACAATTGTCTCTACTGTCACAATTGTCTCTACTGTAACAGTAATCTCTACTGTCACAGTAGAGTCTATTGTCACAGTAGTCTCTACTCTCACAGTAGTCGCTACTGTCACAAGTGCCTATAGTCTCTACTGTCACAATAGTCTCTGTAGTCACAATAGTCTCCTCTGTCACAATTGTCTCTACTGTCAAAGTAGTCCCTATAGTCACAATAGTCTCTACTGTCACAATAGTCTCTACTGTCACAATAGTCTCTACTGTCACAATTGTCTCTACTGTCACAATTTTCTCTACTGTCACAGTAGTTTCTATAGTCACAATTGTCTCTACTGTCACAATTGTATCTACTCTCAAAATTGTCTCTAGGGTCACAGCAGTCTCTACTGTCACGGTAGAGTCTATTGTCACAGTAGTCTCTACTCTCACTGTAGTCTCGACGGTCGCAAGTGCCTATAGTCTCTACTGTAACAACAGTCTTTATAGTCACAATAGTCTCTACTGTCGCTGCAGTCTCTGCTGACGCCGTAGTCTCAAATATCACCGGGATAACTGCTGTCACAGTAGTCTCTACTGTGACAGTAGAGTCTATTGTCACAGTAGACTCTACTGTCAATAGTCTACTGTCACAATAGTCTTTAACTGTCACAGTCGTTTCCACTGTCACCACAGTCTGATGTCGCAGTAGTCTCTACTATCACCGTAGTTTCAACTGTCACCGCTGTCTCTGCTGTCGCAGTAGTCTCTACAGTCATATTAGTCTATACTGTCACTGTAGTCTCTACTGTCACAGGAGAGTCTATTGTAACAGTAGTCTCTACTGTCACAGTAGTCTCTACTGTCACAAGTGCCATTAGTCTCTACTGTCACAATAGTCTCTATAGTCACAATAGTCTCCACAGTCACAATAGTCTCTAATGTCACAATAGTCTCTTTTGTCACAATAGTCTCTAGTGTCACAATAGTCTTTACTGTCAAAATTGGCTCTACTGTCACAATTGTCTCTACTCTCACAGTAGTCTCTATAGACACAATATTCATTACTGTCACAAATGCCTCAACTGTCACAGAAGTTCCAACAGTCACCGCTGAGTCTGCTGTCGCAGTACTCTCTATAGTCACAATAGTCTCCATTGTCACACTAGTGTCTACTGTCACAATAGTCTCTACTGTCACAATAGTCTTTACTGTCAGATTTGTTTCAACTGCCACAGTAGCTATAATGTAAAGTTCGTAACTGCTGTCACAGTAGTCTCTATAGTCACAATTGTCTTTAATGTCACAATTGTCTCTACTGTCAGTAGTTTCAACTATCACCGCTGTCTCTGCTGTCGCAGAAGTCTCTATAGTCAAAATAGTCTCCACTATCACAATAGTCTCTAAATATCACAATAGTATCTACTGTCATAGTGGTAACTGCTGTCACAATTGTATCTACTGTCACAGTAGTATCTACTGTCACAGAACAGTTTATTGTCACAGTGGTCTCTACTCTCACAGTAGTCTCTACTTTCACAGTAGTCTCTACTGTTACAAGTTCCTATAGTCTCTACTGTCACAGTAGTTTCTATAGTCACAATTTTCTCTAATGTAACATGTATCTACTCTCAAAATTGTCTCTACAGTCACAGCCTCTCTACTGTCACAGTAGAGTCTATTGTCACAGTAGTCTCTACTCTCACTGTAGTCTCTACTGTCACCAGTGCCTATAGTGTCTACTGTATCAACAGTCTCTATAGTCACAATAGTCTCTACTGTCACTGCAGTCTCTGCTGTTACAGTAGTCTCTAATATCACCGGAGTAACTGCTGTCACAGTAGTTTCTACTGTGACAGTAGAGTCTATTGTCACAGTAGTCTTTACTGTATATAGTCTACTGTCACAATAGTCTTTAACTGTCACCGTAGTTTCAACTGTCACCGCTTTCTCTTCTGTCGCAATAGTCTCTACTGTCACATTAGTCTATACAGTCACTGTAGTCTCTATTGTCACAGGAGAGTCTATTGTCACAGTAGTCTCTACTGTCACAGTAGTCTCTACTTGTCACAAGAGCCTATAATCTCTACTGTCACAATAGTCTCTAATGTCACAATAGTCACCACTGTCACAAAAGTCCCTAATGTCCAATAGTCTCTACTGCCTCAGTGGTAACTGTTGTCACAGAAGTATCTATACACACAATAGTATTTACTTTCACAGTAGTCTCTACTGTCAGAGTAGTCTCTACTATCGCAGTAGTCTCAACTTTCACAGTAGTCTCTGCTGTCGCAGTATTCTCTACTATCACAGTAGTCTCTACTGCCACTGTAGACACTACTGTCACAGCAGAGTCTATTGTCACAGTAGTCTCTACTCTCAGTGTAGTCTCTACTGCCACAAGTGCCTATAGTCTCTACTGTCACAGTAGTTTCTATAGTCACAATTGTCTCTACTGTCACTACAGTCTCTGCTGTCGCAGTAGTCTCTAATATCACCGGGGTAACTGCTGTCACAGTAGTCTCTAATGTGGCAGTAAGTCTATTGTCACTGTAGTCCTTACTGTCAATAGTCTAGTGTCACAATAGTCTTTAACTGTCACAGTAGTTTCAAATGTCACCGCACTTAGATGTCGCAGTAGTCTCTATTGTCACCGTAGTTTCAACTGTCACCGCTGTCTCTGCTGTCGCAGTAGTCTCTACTGTCAAATTAGTCTATACTGTCACTGTAGTCTCTACTGTCACAGGATAGTCTATTGTCACAGTAGTCTCTACTGTCACAAGTGACTATAGTCTCTACTGTCAAAACAGTCTCTATAGTCACAAAAGTCTCCACTGTCACAATAGTCTCTAATGTCAATATAGTCTCCACTGTCAGAATAGTCCCAACTGTCCCAATATTCTCCACTGCCACAGTGGTAACTCTACTGTCGCAGTATTCTCTGCTGTCCCAGTAGTCTCTACTGTCACTGTAGACTCTACTGTCACAGTAGAGTCTATTGTCAAAGTAGTCTCTACTCACACAGTAGTCTCTACTGTCACAAGTGGCTATAGTCTCTACTGTCAAAACAGTCTCTATAGTCACAAAAGTCTCCACTGTCACAATAGTCTCTACTGTCACAATAGTCTCTACTGCCAGTGGTAAGTGCTGTCACAGAAGTAACTATGGACACAATAGTCTCTACTGTCACAGTAGTCTCTAGAGTCAAAATTGGCTCTACTGTCACAATTGTGTCTACTCTCACAGTAGTCTCTATAGTCACGATATTCTTTACTGTCACAAATACCTCTACTGTCACAGTAGTTTCAGCAGAGTAGTCTTTACACTCACAGTAGTTTTTACACTCATAGTAGGCCATACAGTCACAATAGTCTCCACTGTCACGATAGTCTATACTGTCGCCGTAGTCTAAACTCTCACAGTAGACTCTCCTGCCTTCGTTGTAAATCCTGTCACAGTAGTCTCTACTGTCGCTATACTCACCACTTTCACAATAGTCTAGGCTTTCACAATTGTCTCTACTGTTACGTTTGTCTCTACTGTCACAATAGTCTCCACTGTCACAATAGTCTCTACTGTCAAAATAGTCTCACCTGTCTCAATGTCTACACTGTCACGATTGTCTCTAGTGTCACAATTGTCTCTACTGTCACAGTAGTATCTATAGTCACAATTGTCTCTACTGTCACAATTGTCTCTACTGTAACAGTAGTCTCTACTGCAAATGGTAAGTGCTCTCACAGAAGTAACTATGGACACGATAGTCTCTACTGTCACAGTAGTCTCTATAGTCAGAGTAGTTTCTACTATCACAGTAGTTTCTACTGTCAAAATTGGCTCTATTGTCACAATTGTCTCTACTCTCACAGTAGTCTCTATAGTCACGATATTCTTTACTGTCACAAATGCCTCTACAGTCACAGTAGTTTCTGCAGTCACCGCTGAGTCTGCTGTCGCAGTACTCTCTGCAGTCACAATAGTCTCCATTGTCACACTAGTCTCTACTCTCACAATAGTCTCTACTGTCAGAGTTGTCTCAACTGCCGCCGTAGCAATAATGTAAAGTTGGTAACTGCTGTCGCAGTAGTCTCTATAGTCACTATAGTCTTTAATGTCACAATAGTATCTACTATCACAGTGGTAACTGCTGTCACAATTGTATATACTGTCACAATTGTCTACTGTCACAGTACTCTCAACTGTCACAGTACAGTCTATTGTCACAGTGGTCTCTACTCTCACTGTAGTCTCTACTATCAACAGTGATTATAGTATCTATTGTTACAATAGTCTCTAATGTTTCAGTAGTAACACAATAGTCTGTACTTTCAAAGTAGTCTCTACAGTCCCAATATTCTCTACTGTCACAGTAGTCTCTACTTTCACTGTAGACTCTAGTGTCACAGCAGAGTCTATTGTCACAGTAGTCTCTACTCTCACAGTAGTCTCTACTGTCACAAGTGCCTATAGTCTCTACTGTCAAAACAGTCTCTATAGTCACAAAAGTCTCCACTGTCACAATAGTCTCTACTGTCACAATAGTCTCTACTGACAGTTGTAAGTGCTGTCACAAAACTAACTATGGACACAATAGTCTTTTTAGTCACAATAGTCTCTACTGTTAATACAGTCTCAGATGACACTATAGTCTATACTGTCACAATAGTTTCTACTGTCACAATTGTCTCTACTCACAGTAGTTTCTATAATCACAATTGTCTCTACTGTCACAATTGTATCTACTGTCACAATTTTGACTACTGTAACAGTAGTCACTACGGTCACTGTAAAGTCTATTGTCACAGTAGTCTCTACTCTCACAAGTGCCTATAGTCTCTACTGTCACAATAGTCTCTATAGTCACAATAGTCTCCAACTGTCACAATAGTCTCTAATGTCACAATAGTCTCCACAGTCACAATAGTCCCACCTGTCCCAATAGTCTCTACTGCCACAGTGGTAACTGTGGTCACAGAAGTAGTTATGCACACAATAGTCTTTTCTTTCGCTGCAGTCTCTGCTGACGCAGTACTCTCTAATATCACCGGGGTAACTGATGTCACAGTAGTCTCTTCTGTAGAGTCTATTGTCACAGTAAACTCTACTGTCAATAGTATACTGTAACAATAGTTTTTAATTGTCACAGTAGTTTCAGCTGTCAACGCTGTCTCTGCTGTCGCAGTAGTCTCTACTGTCAGAGTAGTCTCTACTTTCACTGTAGTCTCTACTGTCACAGCAGAGTCTATTGTCACTGTAGTCACTACTGTCACATTAGTCTCTATTGTCACAAATGCTCATAGTCTCTCCTGTCACAATAGTCTCCACTGTCACAAAAGTCTATACCATCATAATTGGCTCTATTGTCACAATTGTCTCTACTCTCAGAGTAGTCTCTATAGTCACAATAGTCTTTACAGTCACAATTGTCTCTACTGTCACAGTAGTTTCAACTGCCACCGCTGTCTCTGCTGTCGCAGTAGTCTCTATATTCACAATAATCACCAATGTCACAATAGTCTCCACTGTCACAATATAGAGACTATTGTGACAGTAGAGACTATAGGCACTTGTGACAGTAGAGACTACTGTGATAGTAGAGACTACTGTGAAAATAGACTCTACTGAGAGAGTAGAAACTACTGTAACTGTAGAAACAACTTTGACAGTGGATACAAATCGGACAGCAGAGACTATTGTGACTATAGAAACTACTGTGAGAGTAGAGACAATTGTGACAGTAGAGACAATTGTGACTGTAGAGACGATTGTTACAGTGGAGACTATTTTGACAGTAGAGAATAGTGTGACTATGGAGACTTTGTGGCAGTAGAGACTATTGTGACAGAGGAGACTATTGTGACTATAGAGACTATTGTGACAGTACAGACTATAGGCACTTGTGACAGTAGAGACTTCTGTGAGAGTAGAGACTACTGTGACAATAGACTCTACTGTGACAGTAGAGACTACTGTGACTGTAGAGACAATTTTGACAGTAGATACAATAATGATAGTAGAGACTATTGTGACTATAGAAACTACTGTGACAGTAGAGACAATTGTGAGAGTAGAGACAATTTTGACTCTAAAGACTATTGTTACAGTGGACACTATTGTGAGAGTAGAGACTAGTTTGACTAAAAAGACAGTGTAGCAGTAGAGACTACTGTGGCAATTGAGACTACTGCGACATCAGGTACTGCGGTGACAGTTGAATCTACTGCCATAGTTGTCACTATTGTGATAGTAGAAACTACTGCGACAGCAGTTACAACCGTTACATTATAGCTACTGCGACAGTAGAGACTACTCTGACAGTAGAGACTACTGTGACAGTAGAGACTATTGTGACTATAGATACTACTGTGACAGCAGTTACCACTGTGACAGTAGAGACTGTTGTGTCAGTATAGACTATTTTGACAGTGGAGACTATTGTGATTAGAGACTGCAGCGACAGCAGAGACAGCGGTGACTGTTGAAACTACTGCTACAGTAAAGACATTTGTGACAGTGAAAATTATTGTGACTATAGAGACTATTGTGACAGTAAACACTATAGGCACTTGTGACAGTAGAGACTACTGTGACAGTAGAGACTTCTGTGAAAATAGACTCTCCTGTGACAGTAGAGACTACAGTGACAGTAGAGACTACTGTGACAGTAGAGACTAATATTATATTAGTTCTAGTACCAAGAACTAGAATTGGTACTAGAACTAAAAAAATATTTTGTTATGAACTGGAATTGGTACTAGAACTAAACATATATTTTGTTAAGAACTAGAATTGGTACTAGAACTAAATTTTTCCAATAGAACTTTAATTAATACAGTATAAGAATTGCCACTAATATAACATTTTCTTTGAAGTTTGAATTGTACTTATTTTTATAATGATATCGTGCACAGCTGATGAGTACCAGCAACTGGCACCATGGAACTAGTGTTAAGACAATAAGACAGAACTGTAACTAGCACTAAAATTATGAAAATAAAGGTTCTGGAAATATAACTAGAACTATAAACAACAAAAAAGTTCCAGAACTGGAACTGGAACTTTTAAAATAAATAGAACTTGAACAACAATACTACTGCGACAGCAGAGACAGCAGTGACAGTTGAAACTACTTTGAGAGTAGAGACTACTGCGACAGCAGAGACTGCGTCTGACATTTGAAAATACTGTGACAGTTAGAGATTATTGTGACAGTACACTACTGACAGTAGAGACTACTGTGACAATAGACTCTACTGTGACAGTAGAGACTATTGTGACAGCAGTTACCACCGTGAAATTAGAGACTACTGCGACAGAAGAGACTGCATTGACAGTACAGACTATTGTGATTATAGAGACTACTGTGAGCAGTTACGACTGTGACAGTAGAGACCATTGTGACTATAAAAACTACTGTGACAGTAGAGACAATTGTGTCTGTAGAGACAATTGTCACAGTAGAGACTATTGTGACACTAGAGACTATTTTGACTATAGAGACTACTGTGAGAGTAGATACAATTGTTACAGTATAGACAATTGTGACATTGGAAACTATTTTGACATTAGAGACTATTGTGACAGTGGAGACTATTGTGACCCTAGAGACTATTGTGACTATAGAGACAACTGTGACAGCATATACCACTGTAACAATAGAGACTATTGTGACAGTATAGACTATTGTGACAGTGGAGACTTTTGTGACTTTGGAGATAATTTTGACAGTAGAATACATTGACAGTAGTAACTACTTGAGAGTAAGGACTATGACAGTAGAGTCTGCTGTGAATGTATAGACTCTTGTGACTATAGATACTACTCTGACAGCCGCTACCACTGTGATAGAAGAGACTATTGTGACAGGAGTAACTTTTTTGCCAGTGGAGACTATTGTGACTGTAGAGACAATTGTATACTATAAACTACTGTGACCGCAGTTACCACTGCAACAGTAGAGACTATTATGACAGTATAGACTATTGTGACAGTAGAGACTACTGTGACAGTGGAGACTATTTTGACAGTAGAGACTACATTGACAGTAGAGACTACAGTGACAGTAGAAACTACTGCGACAGTAGACACTACTCTGACAGTAGAATCTGCTGTGTATGTATAGATTATTTTTACTATACATACTACTCTGACAGCAGTTACCTTCGTGATAGTAGAGACTATTGTGACAGGAGAGACTATTGTGATTATAGAGACTACGGCGACAGCATAGACAGTGGCGACAGTTGAAACTACTGTGTCAGTAGAGAAAATTGTGACAATAAAAATCATTCTGACTATAGAGACTACTGTGAGAGCAGAGACTGTGGTGACATTTGAAACTACTTTTACAGTAGAGACTACTGAAAACGCAGAGATTGCGGTGGCAGTTGAAACTACTGTGACAGTTATAGCCTATTGTGACAGAAGTCTATTGACAGTAGAGGCTACAATGACTATAGAGATTGCTGTGACAGCAGTTACCACTGTAGCAGTAGAGACTATTGTGACAGTAGAGACTATAGGCACTTGTGACAGTAGAGACTTCTGTGACATTAGAGACTATTGTGATTATGGAGACCACTGGGACAGTAGAGTATAGTGCGAGGGTAGAGACAATGGTGACCGTAGAAACAACTGTTACAGTAGAGACTATTGTGACTATAGAGACTACTCTGACAGCAGTTACCACTGTGACAGTAGAGACTATTGTGACAGTAGAGACTATTGTGATTATAGAGACTACTGTGACAGTAGAGACAATTTTGACAGTAGAGAAAAATGTGAAAATATAGACTATTTTGACAGTGGAGACTATTGTAAAATTAGAGACTATTGTAACTATAGCGATTACTGTGACAGCATTTACCACTGTGACAGTAGAGACTATAGTGACATTAGAGACTATTGTAATTAAAGTGACTACTGTGACAGTAGAGAATAATGTGACAGTAGAGACAATTGTGACAGTAGAGACAATTGTGACAAAAGAGCCTATTGTGACAGTAGAGACTATTGTGACTGGAGACTATTGCGACAGTTGAGATTATTATGACTATAGAGACTACTCTGACAGCACTTACCACTCTGACAGTAGAGACTGCTGTGACTGTAGAGACTATTGTGATTATAGAGACTACTGGGACAGTAGAGAATACTGTGACAGTAGACACAATTTTGACAGTAGAGACAATTTTGACAGTAGAAATTATTGTGACAGTAGAGGCAATTGTGACAGTGAGAATATTGTGACAGTGGAGACTTTTGTGACTATAGAGGCTTTTGTGACAATACAGACTATAGGCAGTTGTGAGAGTAGAGACTACTTCTGTGACCGCCGAGTCTACTGTGACAATAGACTCTACTGTGACACTAGAGGCTATTGTGAGAGTAGAGACTACTGCGACAGCAGAGACTGCGCTGACAGTTGAAACTACTGACATTTGAGACTATTGTGAAGGTAGAAATTACTGCGACAGCAGTTACCACCCTGATATTATAGACTACTACGACATCAGAGACTATTGCTATAGTAGAGACAATTGTGACAGTAGAGACATTGTGACAGTAGAGACTATTGTGATTAGGGAGACTACTGTGACAGTAGAGACTATTGTGACTATAGACACTACTGTGACAGTAGAAACAATTATGACAGTAGAGACAATTGTGACAGTAGAGACTATAGGCACTTGTGAGAATAGAGACTACTGTGAAAGTAGAGACTACTGTGACAATAGACTCTACTGTGACAGTAGAGTCTACTGTGACATTAAAGAAAATTTTGAGAGTAGATAAAATAGTGACAGTAGAGACTATTGTGACTATAGAGACTGCTGTGAGAGCAGTTACCACTGTGACAGTATAGACTATTGTGATAGTAGAGACTATTGTGACAGTGGAGACTATTGTGAATGTAGAGACAATGGCGACAGTAGAGACAATTGTGACTGTATAGTCTCTTGTGATAGTGGAAACAATTGTGACAGTAGAGACTATTGTGAAAGTAGAGACTATTGTGACTATAGAGACTACTGTGATCGCAGTTACCTCTGTGATATTAGAGTCTACGGTGACAGAGTAGACTACTGCGACTGTAGACACTAATCTGACTGTAGAGACTATGGTGACAGTAGAGACTATTTTGGCTATAGATACTTCTGTGACCGCAGTTACCACTGTGGTAGTAGATACTATTGTGACAGTAGAGATTATTGTGACAAAGGAGACTATTGTGACTATATATAAAGACTACTGTGATAGTAGATACAATTGTGACAGTAGAGACAATTGTGACAGAATAAACTATTGACATTGGAGACTATTTCGACAGTAGAGACAATTGTGACTATAGACTACTATGACCGCAGTTGCCACTTCAAAAGTAGAGACTACTCTGACAGCAGTTACCACTCTGACAGTAGAGACTATTGTGACAGTTGACTACTTTGACAGTAGAAACTATTGGGACTTTAGAGACTATTGTGACAGTAGAGACTATAGTAGCTTGTGACAGTAGAGACTACTGTGACATGATAGAGACAATTTCGATGTACAACAACTTGTGACAGTAGAGAATATTTTGACAGTGGGGACTCTTCGCAGGAGACTATTGTGACTATAGAGACTACTGTGACAGTAGTGACTATAGTCACTTGTGACAGTAGAGACTACTATAACAGTACAGACTACTGTGACAATAGACTGTACTGTTACACTAGAGGCTATTGTGACAGTAGAGACTTCTCCGACGGAAGTTACCAACGACACATGGAAGACCACCTTCACAATAGAGACTACTGCGACAGTAGAGACTGTAGTGACAGTAGAGACTGCGGTGATTATTGAGAATATTGACAGTGAAGACTATTGTGACAGTAGAGATTATTGCGACTATAAAAACTATTGTGACAGTAGAGACTATTGTAACTTGCGACAGTAGACACTACTGCGACAGCAGTGTCTGCTTTGACAGTTGAAACTACTGACATTAGAGAGTATTCAGACAGTAGAATTTACTGCGACAGCAGTTACTACCCTGATATTATAGACTACTGCGACATCAGAGACTATTATGATAGTAGAGACAATTGTGACGGTAGAGACAATGTGACAGTAGAGATACCACAATAGTCTCTATTGTCGCAGTAGACTATAATATCAGGGTGGTAACTTCTGTCGCCGAAATTTCTACTGTCACAATGGACACTAATGTCATTGGTTTCACCTGTCAACGCTATCTTGGCTGTCGCAGTTGTCTCTAAAGTGACGGTGGACTCCCATGTCATGGTGGTAACTGCTATCGCAGCAGTCTCTACTCTCACAATAGCCTCTAGTGTCACATAGAGTATTTCGTAAAAGTAGACTCTACTGTCACAGTAGTCTCAACTTTCACTTGTGACTATAGTCACAACTGTCACAGTAGTCTTTACTGTCACAGTAGTCTTTACTGTTATAGTAGTCTCTACTCTCGCAATAGTCTCTATTGTCACAGTAGAGTCTATAGTCACAACATTCTCTCCTGTCAAGATAGTCTACACTGTCACAATAGTCTCTACTATCCCAAATGGTTCTACCGTCACAATTGTCACTACTGTCAGAGTAGTCTTTACACTCACAGTAGTTTTTACACTCATAGTAGGCCATACAGTCACAATAGTCTCCACTGTCACGATAGTCTCTACTGTCGCCGTAGTCTAAACTTTCACAGTAGACTCTCCTGCCTTCGTTGTAAATCCTGTCACAGTAGTCTCTACTGTCGCTATACTCACCACTTTCACAATAGTCTAGGCTTTCACAATTGTCTCTACTGTTACGTTTGTCTCTACTGTCACAATAGTCTCCACTGTCACAATAGTCTCTACTGTCAAAATAGTCTCACCTGTCTCAATGTCTACACTGTCACGATTGTCTCTAGTGTCACAATTGTCTCTACTGTCACAGTAGTATCTATAGTCACAATTGTCTCTACTGTCACAATTGTCTCTACTGTAACAATAGTCTCTACTGCAAATGGTAAGTGCTCTCACAGAAGTAACTATGGAGACGATAGTCTCTACTGTCACAGTAGTCTCTATAGTCAGAGTAGTCTTTACTATCACAGTAGTTTCTACTGTCAAAATTGGCTCTATTGTCACAATTGTCTCTACTCTCACAGTAGTCTTTATAGTCACGATATTCTTTACTGTCACAAATGCCTCTACAGTCACAGTAGTTTCTGCAGTCACCGCTGAGTCTGCTGTCGCAGTACTCTCTGCAGTCACAATAGTCTCCATTGTCACACTAGTCTCTACTCTCACAATAGTCTCTACTGTCAGAGTTGTCTCAACTGCCGCCGTAGCAATAATGTAAAGTTGGTAACTGCTGTCGCAGTAGTCTCTATAGTCACTATAGTCTTTAATGTCACAATAGTATCTACTATCACAGTGGTAACTGCTGTCACAATTGTATATACTGTCACAATTGTCTACTGTCACAGTACTCTCAACTGTCACAGTACAGTCTATTGTCACAGTGGTCTCTACTCTCACTGTAGTCTCTACTATCAACAGTGATTATAGTATCTATTGTTACAATAGTCTCTAATGTTTCAGTAGTAACACAATAGTCTGTACTTTCAAAGTAGTCTCTACAGTCCCAATATTCTCTACTGTCACAGTAGTCTCTACTTTCACTGTAGACTCTAGTGTCACAGCAGAGTCTATTGTCACAGTAGTCTCTACTCTCACAGTAGTCTCTACTGTCACAAGTGCCTATAGTCTCTACTGTCAAAACAGTCTCTATAGTCACAAAAGTCTCCACTGTCACAATAGTCTCTACTGTCACAATAGTCTCTACTGACAGTTGTAAGTGCTGTCACAAAACTAACTATGGACACAATAGTCTTTTTAGTCACAATAGTCTCTACTGTTAATAGTCTCAGATGACACTATAGTCTATACTGTCACAATAGTTTCTACTGTCACAATTGTCTCTACTCACAGTAGTTTCTATAATCACAATTGTCTCTACTGTCACAATTGTATCTACTGTCACAATTTTGACTACTGTAACAGTAGTCACTACGGTCACTGTAAAGTCTATTGTCACAGTAGTCTCTACTCTCACAAGTGCCTATAGTCTCTACTGTCACAATAGTCTCTATAGTCACAATAGTCTCCAACTGTCACAATAGTCTCTAATGTCACAATAGTCTCCACAGTCACAATAGTCCCACCTGTCCCAATAGTCTCTACTGCCACAGTGGTAACTGTGGTCACAGAAGTAGTTATGCACACAATAGTCTCTGCTTTCGCTGCAGTCTCTGCTGACGCAGTACTCTCTAATATCACCGGGGTAACTGATGTCACAGTAGTCTCTTCTGTAGAGTCTATTGTCACAGTAGACTCTACTGTCAATAGTATACTGTAACAATAGTTTTTAATTGTCACAGTAGTTTCAACTTTCACCGCTGTCTCTGCTGTCTATGTAGTCTCTATTGTCACAGAAGTCTATACTGTCACTGTAGTCTCTACTGTCACAGGAGAGTCTATTGTCACAGTAGACTCTACTGTCACAGTAGTCTCTACTGCCACAAGTGCCTGTAGTCTCTACTGTCAAAGTAGTCTATACTGTCACTGTAGTTTCTACTGTCACAGTAGAGTCTATAGTCACAAGAGTCTCTACTGTCACAATAGTCTCTACAGTCACAATAGTCTCTACTGCCACAGTGGTAAGTGCTATCCCGGAAGTAACTATGGCCACAATAGTCTCTACTGTCGCAGTAGTCTCAACTTTCACAGTGTTCTCTGCTGTCGCAGTATTCTCTACTATCACAGTAGTCTCTACTGTCACTGTAGACACTACTGTCACAGTAGAGTCTATTGTCATGGTAGTCTCTACTCTCACAGTAGTCTCTACTGTCATAAGTGGCTATAGTCTCTACTGTCAAAACAGTCTCTATAGTCACAAAAGTCTCCACTGTCACAATAGTCTCTAATGACACAATAGTCTCCACTGTCAGAATAGTCCCAACTCTCCCAATATTCTCCACTGCCACAGTGGTAACTGTTGTCACAGAAGTATCTATACACACAATAGTCTACTTTCACAGTAGTTTCTATAATCACAATTGTCTCTACTTTCACAATTGTATCTACTGTCACAATTGTCCCTACCGTAACAGTAGTCACTACAGTCACAGTAGAGTCTATAGTCACAATAGTCTCCACTGTCACAATAGTCTCTACTGCCACATTGGTAACTGCTGCCACAGAAGTATCTATAGCCAATATATTCTCTGTCACAGTAGTCTATACAGTCAGAGTAGTCTCTACTGTCGCAGTAGTCTCAACTGTCACAGTAGTCTCTACTGTCACAGTGGAAACTGCTGTCACAGTAGTCTCTATAATCACAATAGTCTCTAAATTCACATTAGTCTCTACTGTCACAAAATTTTCTACAGTCACAGTGGTAACTGCTGTCGCAGTAGTCTGTATAGTCAAAATAGTCTTTAATGTCACAATTGTCTCTACTGTCAGTAGTTTCATCTGTCACCGCTGTCTCTGCTGTCGCAGTAGTCTCTATAGTCACAATAGTCTCCACTGTCACAATAGTCTCTACTGTCAAAATAGTCTCAACTGTCACAGTGGTAACTGCTGTCGCAGTATTCTCTAATGTCACGGTGGCAGCTGCTGCCACAGTAGCCTCTACTGTCACAGTAGAATCAATTGTCACAATAGTTTCTACTGCCATGGTAGTCTCTACTGTCACAAGTGCCTATAGTCTCTACTGTCACAATAATCTCTATGCTCACAATAGTCTCAAATGTCACAATAGTCTCTTGTGTCACAATCGGCTCTAATGTCACAACTGTCTCTGCTGTCGCAGTAGTCTCTACTGTCAATAATCTCCCGTCACAATAGTCTTTAACTGTCACAGTAGTTTCATCAGTAACCGCAGTCTGATGTCACAGTAGTCTCTACTCTCACCGTAGTCTCTACTGTCACAAGTGCCTATAGTTTCTACTGTCACAATAATCTCTATGGTCACAATAGTCTCTACTGTAACAAATGGCTCTACTGTCAAAATTGTCTGTACTCTCACAGTAGTCTCTATAGCCACAGTAGTCTCTAGAGTCACAATAGTCTCCACTGTCACAATAGTCTCTACTGTCAAAATAGTCTCCAATGTCAGAATAGTCTACACTATCCCGATTGGCTCTACGGTCACAGTATTTTCTTTAGTCTCAATTGTCTCTACTGTCACAATTGTATCTACTGTCCCAATTGTCTCTACTGTAACAGTAGTCTCTACTCTCACAGTAGAGACTATAGTCACAGTAGTCTCTACTCTCACAATAGTCCCTACTGTCACAAATACCTATAGTTTCTACTGTCACAACATTCTCTATAGTCACAATAGTAGTCTCCACTTTCACTATTGTCTCTACTGTCACAGTAGTCTATATAGTCACAGTAGTCTCTACTGTACTATAGTCAAAACTGTCACAGTAGTCTTTACTGTCACAGTATTCTTTACTGTCATAGTAGTGTCTACTGTTGCAATAGTCTCTAGTGTCACAGTAGAGTATATAGTCACAACAGTCTCTCCTGTCAAGATAGTCTCCACTGTCACAATAGTCTCTACTCTCACAATTGGTTCTACGTCACAATTGTCACTATTGTCACAGTAGTCTTTACTCTCACAGTAGTTTTTACACTCATAGTAGGCCCTACTGTCACAATAGTCTCTACTGTCACAATAGTCTCCACTCTCACAATTATCTCTACTCTCACAATTGGTTGTACGTCACAATTGTCACTATTGTCACAGTAGTCTTTACTCTCACAGTAGTTTTTACACTCATAGTAGGCCCTACTGTCACGATAGTCTCTACAGTCGCAATAGTCTCTACTCTTACAGTGGTACTGTCAATAGTCTAATGTCACAATAGTCTTTAACTGTCATTGTAGTTTCAACTGCCACCGCTGTATGATGTCGCATTAGTATTTACTGTCACCGTAGATACAAATGTCACCGCTGTCTCTGCTGTCGCAGTAGTCTCTACTGTCACAGTAGTCTATTCTGTCACAGTAGTCTCTACTATCACAAGTGCCTATAGTCTCCACTGTCACAATAGTCTCTATAGTCACAATAGTCTCCAACTGTAACAATAGTCTCTAATGTCACTATAATCTCCACAGTCACAATAGTCCCAACTGTCCCAATAGTCTCTACTGCCACAGTGGTAACTGTTGTCACAGAAGTAGCTATGTACACAATAGTCTATACTTTCACAGTAGTCTCTACTGTCAGAGTAGTCTCCACTGTCGCAATAGTCTCAAATTTCACAGTAGTCTCTGCTGTCGCAGTATTCTCTGCTGTCACAGTAGTCTCTACTGTCACAGTGGTAACTGCTGTCACAGTAGTCTCTATAGTCAAAATACTGTCTACTGTCACCGCAGTCTCTGCTGTCGCAGTAGTCTCTAATGACACGGTGGTAACTGCTGTCACAGCAGTCTCTACTGTCACAACAGTGTCTACTGTCATTAGTTTCAACTATCACCACAGTATCTGCTATCGCAGTATCTGCTGTGGCAGTTAGTTTCAACTGTCGCAGTAGTCTCTATTGTCACAAGGGCCTATAGTCCCTACTGTCACAATAATCTCTATGTTCACAATAGTCTCTCCTGTCACAATAGTCTCAAATGTCACAATTGGCTCTACTATCACAATTGTCACTACTCTCACAGTAGTCTCTTTAGTCACAGTAGTCTCTATAGTCACAACAGTCTCCACTGTCACAATAGTCTCTAATGTCACAATAGAATCCACTATCACAATACTCTCTACTGTCACAATAGTCCCTACTGTTACAGTGGTAACTGCTGTCACAGTAGTCTCTAAAGTCACAATAGTCCCTACTGTCAAAATAGTCTCAACTGTGACAGTAGTCTCTATTGTCACAATAGCCTCTACTGTCACAGTTGTAACTGCTGTCGCAGAAGTATCTATACCCACAATAGCCTCTACTTCCACAGAAGTCTATATTGTCAGAGTAGTCTCTACTGTCGTCGTAGTCTCAACTGTCACAGTAGACTCTACTGCATTCGTGGTAAATCCTGTCACAGTAGTCTCTACTGTCGCTATACTGAACACTTTCACGATAGTCTATACTTTCACAATTGTCTCTACTGTCACGTTTGTCTCTACTCTCAATAGTCTCCACTGTCACAATAGTCTCTACTGTCAAAATAGTCTCACCTGTCACAATAGTCTACACTGTCACGATTGTCTCCAGTGTCACATTTGTCTCTACTGTCAGAGTAGTTTCTATAGTCACAATTGTCTCTACTGTCACAATTGTCTCTACTGTAACAGTAATCTCTACTGTCACAGTAGAGTCTATTGTCACAGTAGTCTCTACTCTCACAGTAGTCGCTACTGTCACAAGTGCCTATAGTCTCTACTGTCACAATAGTCTCTGTAGTCACAATAGTCTCCTCTGTCACAATTGTCTCTACTGTCAAAGTAGTCCCTATAGTCACAATAGTCTCTACTGTCACAATAGTCTCTACTGTCACAATAGTCTCTACTGTCACAATTGTCTCTACTGTCACAATTTTCTCTACTGTCACAGTAGTTTCTATAGTCACAATTGTCTCTACTGTCACAATTGTATCTACTCTCAAAATTGTCTCTAGGGTCACAGCAGTCTCTACTGTCACGGTAGAGTCTATTGTCACAGTAGTCTCTACTCTCACTGTAGTCTCGACGGTCGCAAGTGCCTATAGTCTCTACTGTAACAACAGTCTTTATAGTCACAATAGTCTCTACTGTCGCTGCAGTCTCTGCTGACGCCGTAGTCTCAAATATCACCGGGATAACTGCTGTCACAGTAGTCTCTACTGTGACAGTAGAGTCTATTGTCACAGTAGACTCTACTGTCAATAGTCTACTGTCACAATAGTCTTTAACTGTCACAGTCGTTTCCACTGTCACCACAGTCTGATGTCGCAGTAGTCTCTACTATCACCGTAGTTTCAACTGTCACCGCTGTCTCTGCTGTCGCAGTAGTCTCTACAGTCATATTAGTCTATACTGTCACTGTAGTCTCTACTGTCACAGGAGAGTCTATTGTAACAGTAGTCTCTACTGTCACAGTAGTCTCTACTGTCACAAGTGCCATTAGTCTCTACTGTCACAATAGTCTCTATAGTCACAATAGTCTCCACAGTCACAATAGTCTCTAATGTCACAATAGTCTCTTTTGTCACAATAGTCTCTAGTGTCACAATAGTCTTTACTGTCAAAATTGGCTCTACTGTCACAATTGTCTCTACTCTCACAGTAGTCTCTATAGACACAATATTCATTACTGTCACAAATGCCTCAACTGTCACAGAAGTTCCAACAGTCACCGCTGAGTCTGCTGTCGCAGTACTCTCTATAGTCACAATAGTCTCCATTGTCACACTAGTGTCTACTGTCACAATAGTCTCTACTGTCACAATAGTCTTTACTGTCAGATTTGTTTCAACTGCCACAGTAGCTATAATGTAAAGTTCGTAACTGCTGTCACAGTAGTCTCTATAGTCACAATTGTCTTTAATGTCACAATTGTCTCTACTGTCAGTAGTTTCAACTATCACCGCTGTCTCTGCTGTCGCAGAAGTCTCTATAGTCAAAATAGTCTCCACTATCACAATAGTCTCTAAATATCACAATAGTATCTACTGTCATAGTGGTAACTGCTGTCACAATTGTATCTACTGTCACAGTAGTATCTACTGTCACAGAACAGTTTATTGTCACAGTGGTCTCTACTCTCACAGTAGTCTCTACTTTCACAGTAGTCTCTACTGTTACAAGTTCCTATAGTCTCTACTGTCACAGTAGTTTCTATAGTCACAATTTTCTCTAATGTAACATGTATCTACTCTCAAAATTGTCTCTACAGTCACAGCCTCTCTACTGTCACAGTAGAGTCTATTGTCACAGTAGTCTCTACTCTCACTGTAGTCTCTACTGTCACCAGTGCCTATAGTGTCTACTGTATCAACAGTCTCTATAGTCACAATAGTCTCTACTGTCACTGCAGTCTCTGCTGTTACAGTAGTCTCTAATATCACCGGAGTAACTGCTGTCACAGTAGTTTCTACTGTGACAGTAGAGTCTATTGTCACAGTAGTCTTTACTGTATATAGTCTACTGTCACAATAGTCTTTAACTGTCACCGTAGTTTCAACTGTCACCGCTTTCTCTTCTGTCGCAATAGTCTCTACTGTCACATTAGTCTATACAGTCACTGTAGTCTCTATTGTCACAGGAGAGTCTATTGTCACAGTAGTCTCTACTGTCACAGTAGTCTCTACTTGTCACAAGAGCCTATAATCTCTACTGTCACAATAGTCTCTAATGTCACAATAGTCACCACTGTCACAAAAGTCCCTAATGTCCAATAGTCTCTACTGCCTCAGTGGTAACTGTTGTCACAGAAGTATCTATACACACAATAGTATTTACTTTCACAGTAGTCTCTACTGTCAGAGTAGTCTCTACTATCGCAGTAGTCTCAACTTTCACAGTAGTCTCTGCTGTCGCAGTATTCTCTACTATCACAGTAGTCTCTACTGCCACTGTAGACACTACTGTCACAGCAGAGTCTATTGTCACAGTAGTCTCTACTCTCAGTGTAGTCTCTACTGCCACAAGTGCCTATAGTCTCTACTGTCACAGTAGTTTCTATAGTCACAATTGTCTCTACTGTCACTACAGTCTCTGCTGTCGCAGTAGTCTCTAATATCACCGGGGTAACTGCTGTCACAGTAGTCTCTAATGTGGCAGTAAGTCTATTGTCACTGTAGTCCTTACTGTCAATAGTCTAGTGTCACAATAGTCTTTAACTGTCACAGTAGTTTCAAATGTCACCGCACTTAGATGTCGCAGTAGTCTCTATTGTCACCGTAGTTTCAACTGTCACCGCTGTCTCTGCTGTCGCAGTAGTCTCTACTGTCAAATTAGTCTATACTGTCACTGTAGTCTCTACTGTCACAGGATAGTCTATTGTCACAGTAGTCTCTACTGTCACAAGTGACTATAGTCTCTACTGTCAAAACAGTCTCTATAGTCACAAAAGTCTCCACTGTCACAATAGTCTCTAATGTCAATATAGTCTCCACTGTCAGAATAGTCCCAACTGTCCCAATATTCTCCACTGCCACAGTGGTAACTCTACTGTCGCAGTATTCTCTGCTGTCCCAGTAGTCTCTACTGTCACTGTAGACTCTACTGTCACAGTAGAGTCTATTGTCAAAGTAGTCTCTACTCACACAGTAGTCTCTACTGTCACAAGTGGCTATAGTCTCTACTGTCAAAACAGTCTCTATAGTCACAAAAGTCTCCACTGTCACAATAGTCTCTACTGTCACAATAGTCTCTACTGCCAGTGGTAAGTGCTGTCACAGAAGTAACTATGGACACAATAGTCTCTACTGTCACAGTAGTCTCTAGAGTCAAAATTGGCTCTACTGTCACAATTGTGTCTACTCTCACAGTAGTCTCTATAGTCACGATATTCTTTACTGTCACAAATACCTCTACTGTCACAGTAGTTTCAGCAGTCACCGCTGATTCTGATGTCGCAGTACTCTCTGTAGTCACAATAGTCTCTACTGTCACAATAGTCTCTAAATGTCACACTAGTCTCTACTGTCACAATAGTCTCTACTGTCAGAGTTGTCTCAACTGCCGCAGTAGCTATAATATAAAGTTGGTAACTGCTGTCGCAGTAGTCTCCACTGTCACAATAGTCTCTAAATGTCACAATAGTATCTACTCTCACAGTGGTAACTGCTTTCACAATTGTAACTACTGTCACAATTGTCTCTACTGTCACAGTAGTCTCAACTGTCACAGTACAGTCTATTGTCACAGTGGTCTCTACTCTCACTGTAGTCTCTACTATCACAAGTGATTATAATATCTATTGTCAAAATAGTCTCTAATGTTACAGTGGTAACTGCTGTAACAGTAGTCACTTTAGTCACAATATTCTCTACTGTCAAAACAGTCTCCAATGACAGAATAGTCTATACTGTCAAAATAGTTTCTACTGTCACAATTGTCTATACTGTCACAGTAGTTTCTATAGTCACAATAGTCTCTACTGTCACAGAAGTCTCTACTGTCACAATTGTCTTTACTGTAACAATTGTCTCTTCTGTCACTGTAGTTTCTATAATCAAAATTGTCTCTACTGTCACAATTGTATCTACTGTCACAATTTTCTCTACTATAACAGTAGTCACTACTGTCACAGTAGAGTCTATTGTCACAGTAGTCTGTACTCTCACAGTCGTCTCTACTGTCACTTGTGCCTATAGTCTCCACTGTCACAACAGTCTCTATAGTCACAATAGTCTCCACTATCACAATAGTCTCTACTGCCACAGTGGTAACTGCTGTCCCAGAAGTATCTATAGCCAAAATATTCTTTGTCACAGTAGTCTCTACAGTCAGAGTAATCTCTACTGTCGCAGTAGTCTCAACTGTCACAGTAGTCTCTACTATCACAGTGGTGCGGCTGTCATAGTAGTCTCTATATTCACAATAGTCTCTAATTTCACAATAGTCACTACTTTCGCAATATTCTCTACAGTCACAGTGGTAACTGCTGTTGCAGTAGTCTCTATAGTCACAATAGTCTTTAATGTCACAATTGTCTCTATTGTTAGTAGTTTCAACTGTCACCGCTCTCACTGCAGTCGCAGTAGTCTCTACAGTCGCTATAGTCTCCACCGTCACAATAGTCTCTACTGTCAAAATAGTCTCAAATGTCACAGTGGTAACTGCTGTCGCCGTATTCTCTAATGTCACGGTGGTAACTGCTGTCACAGTAGTCTCTACTGTCACAGTAGAGTCTATTATCGCAATAGTTTCTACTGTCATAGTAGTCTCTACTGTCACAAGTGCCTTTAGTCTACTGTCACAATAACATCTATGCTCACAATAGTCGCTAGTATCACAATTGGCTCTACTGTCACAACTGTCTCGGCTGTCGCAGTAGTCACTACTGTCAGAGTAGTACTCTACTGTCACTGTAGGCTCTACTGTCAGAGTAGAGTCTATTTTCACAATAGTTTCCACTGTCACAGTAGACTCTACTGTCACAAGTGCCTATAGTCTCTACTGTCACAATAATCTCACAATAGTAGACTCCACTGTCACTATTGTCTCCACTGTCACAGTAGTCTATATAGTCACAATAGTCTCTACTGTCAAAATTGTCTCCAATGTCAGAATAGTCTACACTGTCACGATTGTCGCTACGGTCACAGTAGTTTCTATAGTCACAATTGTCTCTACTGTCACAATTGTATCTACTGTCACAATTGTCTCTACTGTAACAGTAGTCTCTACTGTCACAGTACAGTCTATTGTCACAGTAGTCTCTACTCTCACAATAGTCTCTACTCTCACAAGTGCCTATAGTCTCTACTGTCACAACAGTCTCTATAGTCACAATAGTAGTCTCCACTGTCACTATTGTCTCTACTGTCAAAGTAGTCTCTATAGTCACAATTGTCTCTACTGTCACAATTGTCTCTACTGTCACAGTAGTTCCTATAGCCACAATTGTCTCTACTATCACAATTGTATCTACTCTCAAAATTGTCTCTACTGTCAAAGCAGTCTCTACTCTCCCAGTAGAGTCTATTGTCACAGCAGTCTCTACTACAACTGTAGTCTCTACAGTAACAACAGTCTCCACTGTCAGAATAGCCTCTACTGTCACTGCAGTCTCTGCTGTCTCAGTAGTCTCTTATATCACCTGGGTAACTGCTGTCACATTAGTCTCTACTGTGACAGTAGAGTCTATTGTCACTGTAGTCTCTCCTGTCAATAGTCTACTGTCACAATAGTCTATAACTGTCACAGTAGTTTCAAGTGTCACCGCAGTCTGAAGTCGCAGAGGTATTTACTGTCACCGTATTTTCAACTGTCACCGCTGTCTCTGCTGTCGCAGTATTCTCTACTGAGACAGTAGTCTATACTGTCTCTGTAGTCTCTACTGTCACAGGAGAGTCTATGGTCACAGTAGTCTCTACTGTCACAGTAATCTCTACTGTCACAAGTGCCTATAGTCTCTACTGTCACAATAGTCTCTAATGTTACAGTGGTAAATGCTGTCAGGGTAGTCTCTATAGTCACAATAGTCTCTACCTTCAAAATAGTCTCCAATGACACAATAGTCTCTATAGTCACAATAGGCTCTACTGTCAAAATAGTCTCTACTGTCACAATTGTCTCTACTGTCACAATTGTCTCTACTGTCACAATTGTCTCCACTGTCACAATAGTCTCTACTGTAACAGTAGTCACTACTGTCACAGTAGAGTCTATTGTGACAGTAGTCGTAGAGACTACTGTGACAATAAACTCTACTGTGACAATAGAGACGACTGTGAGAGTAGATCTCACAGTCGTCTCTAATCTCACATGTACCTATAGTCTCTAATGTCACAAAAGTCACTGTAGTCAAACTAGTCTCCACTGTCACAATAATCTCTACTGCCACAGTAGTAACTGCTGTCACAGAAGTATCTATAGCCAAAATATTCTCTGTCACAGTAGTCTCTACAGTCAGAGTAGTCTCTACTGTCGCAGTAGTCTCACCTGTCACAGTAGTCTCTACTGTCACAGTGCTAACTGCTGTCACAGTAGTCTCTATAGTCAAAATAGTCTCTAATTTCACAATAGTCTCTACTGTCACAGTGGTAACTGCTGTCACAGTAGTATCTATAGACACAATAGTCTCTAATGTCACAATTATCTGCACTATCACAATAGTCTATACTGTAACAATTGTACCTACTGTCACAATGTCTCTACTGTAACAGTAGTTTCTACTGTCCCTGTAGAGTCTATTGTCACAATAGTCTCTACTCTCACAATAGTCTCTACTGTCACAAGTGACTATAGTCTCTACTGTCACAACAGTCTCTATAGTCACAATAGTAGTCTCCACTGTCACTATTGTCTCTAGTGTCACAGTAGTCTCGATAGTCACAATAGTCTCTAATGTCGCAATAAACTCTACAGTCACAATTGTCTCTACAGTCACAATTGTCTCTACTCTCACAGTAGTTTCAATAGACACAATTGTCTCTACTGTCACAATTGTATCTACTGTCACAATTGTCTCTACTGTAACAGTAGTCTCTACTGTAACAGTAGAGTCTATTGTCACAGTAGTCTCTACTCTCACAGTACTCTCCACTGTCACAAGTGCCTATAGTCTCTACTGTCACAACAGTCTCTATAGTCGCAATAGTCTCTACTGTCACTGGAGTCTCTGCTGTCGCACTAGTCTCTAATGTCACGGTGGTAACTGCTGTCAGTGTAGTCTCTAATGTGACAGTAGAGTCTATTGTCATCATAGTCTCTACTGTCATTAGCCTACTGTCACAATAGTCGTTAACTGTCACAGTAGTTTCAACTGTCACCGCAGTATCTGATGTCGCAGTAGTCTCTACTGTCACAGCAGTTTCAACTTTCACCGCTGTCTCTGCTGTCGCAGTAGTCTCTACTGTCACAGTAGTCTCTACTCTCACTGTAGTCTCTACTGTCACAGGAGAGCCTATTGTCACAGTAGTCTCTACTGTCACAGTGGTCTCTACTGTCACAAGTACCAATAGCCGACAGCAGAGACAGTTGTGACAGTAGAGCCAATTGTGACACTAGAGACTATTGTGACATTTGAGACTATTGTGACCATAAAGATTATTGTGACAGTAGAGACTATAGGCACTTGTGACAGTAAAGACAACTGTGACAGTAGAAACTATTGTGACAATAGACTCTACGGTGACAGTAGATACTACTGTGACCGCAGTTACCACCGTGATATTAGAGAATACTGTGATAGCAGAGACTGCAGTGACAGTAGAGACTACAGTGACTATAGAGACTACTGTGACAGCAGTTACAACTGTGACAGTTGAGACTATTTTTACAGTAGAGACTATTGTGACAGTGGAGTTGATTGTGACAGTAGAGACATTTGTTAGAGTATAAACTACTGTGATAGTGCAGATAATTGTGACAGTAGAGACTATTGTGTCTATAGAGACTAATCTGACAGCAGTTACCTCTGTGACAGTAGAGAATATTGTGACAGTAGAGACTATTGAGAAATTAGAGACTATTGTGACTATAGAGACCACTGTGACAGCAGTTACCACTGTGACAGTAGAGACTACTGTGACAGTTGAGACTACTGCGACAGTAGAGACTACTCTGACTGTAGAGACTACTGTGACAGAGAATATTATGGCTATAGATACTTCTGTGACAGCAGTGACCACTGTGGCAGTAGAGACAATTGTGACAGTGGAGACTATTGTCACTATAGAGACTGTTGTGACAGTAGAGACTATAGTCACATGTGACTGTAGAGACGACTGTGATTGTAGAGACTACTGTGACAATAGACTCTAATGTGACAGTAGTGACTACTGTTACAGTAGAGACAATTGTGACAGTAGATACAATTGTGACAGTAGACACAATTGTGATTATAGAAACTCGAGTGACAGTAGAGACAATTGTGACAGTAGATACAATTGTGACAGTAGACACAATTGTGATTATAGAAACTACAGTGACAGTAGAGACAATTGTGACAATAGAGACAATAGTGACAGTATAGACTATTGTGAGATTGTAGAACATTTTGACAGTAGAGACTATTGTGACTATAGAGACTACGGTGACAGCAGTTACCACTGTTGTGACAGTAGAGTATTGTGACAGTGGAGACTATTTTGACAGTAGAGACTATTGCGACAGTAAAGACAGTTGTGATAGTAGATACTACTGTGACAGCAGTTACCACTGTGACAGAAGAGACCATTGTGAGAGTAGAGACTATGGTGACAGTGGAGATTATTGTGACAGAGAACATTTTGGCTATAGATTCTTCTGTGACAGCAGTTACCACTGTGGCAGTAGAGACTATTGTGACAGTAGAGACTATTTTGACAATGGAGACTATTGTGACTATAGAGACTGTTGTGACAGTAGAGACTATAGGCACTTGTGACAGTACAGACGACTGTGAGAGTAGAGATAACTGTGACAATAGACTCTAATGTGACAGTAGAGACTACTGTTACAGTAGAGACAGTTGTGACAGTAGATACACTTGTGACAGTAGAAACAATTGTGATTAAAGAAACTACTGTGACAGTAGAGACAATTGTGACAGTAGAGACAATTGTGACAATAGAGTCTATTGTGACAGTAGAGACTATTGTAACTATAGAGACTACTGTGACAGTATAGACAATTGTGACAGTAGAGACAATTGTGACAGTATAGACTATTGTGACATTGGAGACTATTTTGACAGTAGAAGACTATTGTGACTATAGAGACTACTGTGACAGCAGTTACCACGGTGACAGTAGAAACTACTCTGACTGTAGAGACTACTGTGACAGTAGAGACTATTGTGACTATAGAGACTACTGTGACAGCAGTTACCACTGTGACAGTAGGGACTATTGTGACAGTAGAAACTATTGTGAGAGTGGAGACTATTGTGACAGTAGAGACTATTGTGACAATGGAGACTATTGTGATTATAGAGACTACTGCGACAGCAGACACAGTATTGACAGTTGAAACTACTGTGACAGTAGAGACTATTGTGACAGTAGAGACTATTGTGACAATGGAGACTATTGTGATTATAGAGACAATTGTGACAGTAGAGCCAGTTGTGACAGTAGAGACTTTTGTGACAGTGGAGACTATTATGACAGGAGAGACTACTGTGACCATAGAGACTATTGTGACAGTAGAGACTATAGGCACTTGTGACAGTAGAGACTACTGTGACAGTAGAGACTACTGCGACAATAGATTCTACTGTGACAGTAGAGACTACAGAGACAGTAGAGACTACTGTGACAGTTGAGACTACTGCGAGAGCAGAGACAGCGGTGACATTTGAAACTACTGTGACAGTAGAGAATACTGCGACAGCAGAGACTACTGTGACAGTTGAGACTACTGCGACTGTAGAGACTACACTGACAGTAGAGACTACTGTGAAAGTAGAGACTATTGTGGGTATAGATACTTCTGCGACAACAGTTACCACTGAGGCAGTAGAGATTATTGGGACAGTAGAGACTATTGTGACAGTGGAGACTATTGTGACTATAGAGACTATTGTGACAGTAGAGATTATTGGCACTTGTGACAGTAGAGACTACTCTGACAGTAGTGACTACTGTGAAAATAGACTCTATGTGACAGTAGAGACTACTGTTACAGTAGAGACTACTGTTACAGTAGAGGCAATTGTGACAGTACATACAATTGTGACAGTAAAGACTATTGTGACTATAGAGACTACTATGACAGTATAGACAATTGTGACAGTAGAGACAATTGTGACAGTATAGATTATTGTGACATTGGAGACTATTTTGACAGTAGAGACTATTGTGACTATAGAGACTACTGTGACAGCAGTTACCACTGTAACATTATAGACTATTATGACAGTAGAGACTATAGGCACTTGTGACAGTAAAGACTACTCTGAGAGTAGAGACCACTGTGACTATAGTCTGTACTGTGACAGTACAGACTACTATGACAGTAGAAACAGTTGTGACAGTAGATACAATTGTGACAGGAGTTACCACTGTGACAGTAGAGACTATTGTGACAGTAGAGACTATTGTGACAGTTGATACTATTGTGACAATAGAGACTACTGCGACAGCAGAGAGAGCGGTGACAGTAGAAACTACTGTGACAGTAGAGATTATTGTGACAGTGGAGACTATTGTGACATTAGAGACTATTGTGAGTATTGAGACTACTGTGACAGCAGTCACCACAGTGACAGTAGAGACTACTGTGACAGTTGAGATAAGAGCGACAGAAAGAGACTGCGGTGACAGTTGTAACTACTGCCACAGCAGATACTGCGGTGACAGTTGAAACTAATGTAAAAATAGAGACTGTTGTGACAGTAGAGATTGCTGTGACAGCAGTTACCACCGTGTCATTAGAGACTAAAGAGACAGCACAGACTGCAGTGACTGTAGAGACTATTGTGACTATAGAGACTACTGTGACAGCAGTTACCACTGTGAGAGTAGAGACTACTGTGACTGTCGAGACTACTGTGACAGTAATCTCTATTGTCACAATAGTCTCCACTGTCACAATAGTCTATACTGTCACAATTGTCTCTACTGTCACAATTGTCTACTGCCACAATAGTCTCCACTGTCACAATAGTATCCACTGTCACAATATTCTTTACTGTCACACAGGTAACAGCTGTCACAGTAGTCTCTACAGTCACAATAGTCTCTACGGTCACTGCAGTGTCTCCTGTCGCAGTAGTCTCTAATGTCACGGTTGTAACTGCTGTCACAGCACTCTTTACTGTCACAAAATTCTGTATTGTCACATTAGTTTCAACTGTCTCCGCCGTATCTGCTATCGCAGTAGTCTCTAATGTCACAGTAGTCTCTACTGTCAAAGTAGTCTCTACTGCCACAGTAGTCTCTACTGTCACAGTAGAGTGTATTTTCGCAGTAGTATCTACTGTCAGTAGTCTAATGTCACAATAGTCTAACTGTCACAGTAGTTTCAACTGTCATACTAGATCTATTATCACAGTAGTCCACTCTCACAGTAGTCTCTACTGTCAGAAGTGCCTATAGTCTCTACTGTCACAATAGTCTCTATAGTCACAATAGTCTCCATTATGACAATAGTCTCTACTGTCACAATAGTCTCCACTGTCACAATAGTCTCTACTGACCCGATAGTCTCTACCGCTACAGTGGTAACTGCTGTCACAGAAGTATCTATACCCACAATTGTCTCTAATTTGACAGTAGTCTCTACTGTCAGAGTAGTCTCTACTGTAGCAGTAGCTATAATGTAATGGTGGTAACTGCTGTCGCAGTAGTTTCTACTGTCAAAATATTGTCTACTGTGGAAGTAGTTTCAACTGTTACCGCAGTCTCTGTTGTCGCAGTAGTCTCAAATGTCAACGTAGTCTCTACAGCCACAATAGTCTCTATAGTTACACCAATCTCTACAGTCACAATAGTCTCCACTTTAACAATATTCTCTACTGTGACAATTGTCTCTACTGTCACAATTGTCTCCACTGTCACAGTAGATTCTATAGTCACAATATTCTTTACTGTCACAATTGTATCTACTCTCAAAATTGTCTCTACTGTCACAGTAGTCTCTATTGTTACAAGTGCCTACAGTCTCTACTGTCACAATTGTCTCCACTGTCACAGTAGATTCTATAGTCACAATATTCTTTACTGTCACAATTGTATCTACTGTCACAATTATCTCTACTGTCACAGTAGTCTCTACTGTCACAGTAGAGTCTATTATCACAGTAGTCTACTCTCACAGTAGTCTATAGTGTCACAAGTGCCTATAGTCACTACTGTCAAAATAGTCTCCATAGTCAGAATAGTCTCCACTGTAATAATAATCTCTACTGTGACAGTGGTAACTGCTGTCACAGTAGTATCTATAGTCACAATAGTCTCTACTGTCACAGTTAGACTCTACTGTCAGAGTAGTCTCTACTGTCGCAGTATACTCTCAGAGTAGTCTCTACTGTTGCAGTAGTCTAATGTAACGGTGGTAACTGCTCTCGCAGTAGTTTCTACTGTCACAGTAGTCTCTACTGTCACAAGAGTCTGCACTGTCACAGTAGTCTCTACTGTCACAATAGTCTATTCTGTTACAGTGGTAACTGCTGTCACAGTAGTCTATAGTCAAAATAGTCTCTACTGTCACAATAGCCTCCACTATCACAATAGTGTCTACTGTCACAGTAGTCTCTACTGTCACAAGAGTCTGCACTGTCACAGTAGTCTCTACTGTCACAATAGTCTATTCTGTTACAGTGGTAACTGCTGTCACAGTAGTCTATAGTCAAAATAGTCTCTACTGTCACAATAGCCTCCACTATCACAATAGTGTCTACATTCACAATAGTCTGTACTGTCACAGTAGTTTCTATAGTGGCAATAGTCTCTACTGTCACCATTGTATCTATTGTCACAATTGTCTCTACTGTTACAGTAGTCTCTACTGTCACAAGTGCCTATAGTCTCTACTTTCACAATAGTGTCTATAGTCACAATAGTCTCCACTGTGACAATAGTCTCTACTGTCACGATCTCCACTGTCACAATAGTCTCTACTGTCCCAATAGTCTCTACAGCCATAGTGGTAACTGCTGTCACAGAAGTATCTATAGCCACAATATTCTCTAGTTTTACAGCAGTCTCTACTGTTAGAATATTCTCTACTGTCGCAGTAGTCTCCACTGTCACAATTGTCTCTAATGTCACAGTATTCTCTACTGTCACAGTAGTCTCTATAACAACAATAGTCTCTACTGTCACAGTTGTAACTGCTGTCACAGTAGTCTCTACTGTCGCAATAGTCTCTACTCTCACAATAGTCTCCACTGTCACAATTGTCTTTACTATCACAATAGTCTCTGTTGTCGCAGTAGTCTATAATACAGGGTGGTAACTTCTGTCGCAGTAACTTCTTCTGTCACAATAGTCTCTAATGTCAGTAGTTTCATCTGTCAATGCAGTCTCCGCTGTCGCAGTAGAGTCTAATGTCACAGTATTCTCTACTGTCACAACTTACTATAGTCTCTACTGTCACAAAAGTCTCTATAGTCACCATAGTCTATACTGTCACAATAGTCTCCACTGTCTCAATAGTCTCCATAATCACCGTAGTCTCTACTGTCACTGCTGTCTCTGCTGTCGCAGTAGTCTCTATTATGAGGGTGGTCTTCCATGTCATTGTGGTAACTGCTGTCGCAGCAGTCTCTACTGTGACAATAGCCTCTAATGTCACAGTAGAGTCTATTGTCACAGTAGTCTCTACTGTCACAGTAGACTCTACTGTCACAAGTGACTATAGTCACTACTGTCCAGTAGTCTTTACTGTCACAGTAGTCTTTACTGTCATTGTAGTCTCTAATGTCACAATAGTCTCTAGTGTCACAATTAATTCTACGTCACAATCGTCTCTACTGTCACAGTAGTGTTTACTGTCACAGCATTCCTTACTGTCACAGATGTCTCTACTATTACAATAGTCTCTACTGTCACAATAGTCTCCACTGTCACAATAGTCTATACTGTCCCAATAGTCTCTACTGTTACAGTGGTAACTGCTGTCACAGTAGTCTTTATATTCACAATAGTCTCTAATGTCAAAATAGACTCCAATGTCACAATAGTCTATACTCTCACAATTGTCTCTACTCTCACAATTGTATCTACAGCAATAGTAGTCTGTATAGCCACCATAGTCTCTACTGTCACAATTGTCTCTACTGTCACAATTGTTTCAACTGTCACAGTAGTGTCTATATTCACAATAGTCTCTACTGTCACAATTGTATCTACTGTCACAATTGTCTCTACTGTAACGGTAGTCTCTACTGTCACAGTAGAGTCTATTGTCACAGTAGTCTCTACTCTCACAGTAGTCTCTATTCTCACAAGTGCCTATAGTCTCTACTGTCACAATTGTCTCTACTGTCACAATTGTTTCTACTGTCACAGTAGTGTCTATAGTCACAATAGTCTCTACTGTCACAGTAGTCTCCCTAATCACAATAGTCTCTACTGTCACAATGTCTCTACTGTCACAATTGTCTCTACTATAGCAATAGTCTCTGATGTCGTAGTAGTCTATAATATCAGGGTGGTAACTGCTGTCGCAGTAATTTCTACCTTCACAATAGTCTCAAATGTCAGTAGTTTCAACTGTCAGCGCAGTCTCTGCTGTCGCAGTAGTCTCTACTGTCACAGTAGTCTCTACTGTCACAATTTACTATAGTCTCTACTGTCAAAATATTCTCTATAGTCAAAATAGTCTAAAATGTCACAATAGTCTCCACAGTCACAATATTCTCAATAATCACCGTAGTCTCTACTGTCACTACAGTGTCTGCTGTCCCAGTAGTCTCTAATATGAAGGTGCTCTTCCATGTCACGGTGGTAACTGCTGTCGCCGCAGTCTCTACTGTCAAAATAGCTTCTAGTGTCACAGTACAGTCAACTTTTATAGTAGTCTCTACTGTCACAAGTGATTATAGTCACAACTGTCACAGTAGTCTCTATGGTCACAATAGTTTCTCCTGTAAAGATAGTCTCCATTGTCACAATTGTCTCTACTGTCACAATTGGTTCTACATCAAAATTGTCTCTACTGTCACAGTAGTCTCTACTGTCACAAGCGACTATAATCTCTACTGTCACAATAATCTCTATAGTCACTATAGTCTCTACTGTCAAAATTGTCTACTCTCACAATTGTCTCTACTGTCACAGTACTTTCTATTGTCACAATAGTGTCTACTGTCAAAATTGTCTCCACTGTCACAATAGTCTTTACTGTCACAATTGTCTCAACAGTCACAAATGTCTTGACTGTCACAGTAGTTTCTATAGCCACAATAGTCTCTACTGTCACAATTGTATCTACAGTCAATATTGTCTCTACTGTAACAGTAGTCACTACTGTGACAGTAGAGTCCATTTTCTCAGTAGTCTCTACTCACACAGTAGTCTCTACTGTAACTAGTTCCTATAGTCTCTACTGTCACAACAGTCTTTATAGTCACAATAGTCTCCACTGTCACAATACTCTCTACTGTCACAATAGTCTCTACTGCCCCAGTGATAACTGCGGTCAGAGAAGGATCTATAGCCACAATAGTCTCTACTGTCACAGTAGTCTCTACTGTCAGAGTAGTCTCTACTGTCGCAGTAGTCTCTATTGTCACAGTAGTCTCTACTATCACAGTGGTAACTGCTCTCACAGTAGTCTCTATAGTCACAATAATGTCTACTTTCACAATAGACTCTACTGTCACAATAATCTCTACTGTCACAGTGGTTACTGCTTCACTGTAGTCTCGATAAACAGAATAGCCTCTACTGTCACAATAGTCTATACTGTCACAATTGTCTCTAATGTCTCAATTGTCTACAGTCACAATAGTCTCCACTGTCACAATAGTCTCTACTGCCCCAATAGTCTCTACTGTCAGAGTGGTAAGTGCTGTCACAGTAGTCTCTATGGTCACAATAGTCTCTACAGTCACTGCAGTCTCTGCTGTGGCAGTAGTCTCTAATGTCACGGTGGTAACTGCTTGTCACAGCAGTCTCTACTGTTACAACAGTCTCTATTGTCACATTAGTTTCAACTGTCATCGCAGTATCTGCTATCGCAGTAGTCTCTACTGTCACAGTAGTCTCTCCTGTCAAATTAGTCTCTACTGTCACAGTAGTCTCATCTGTCACAGTAGTTTCATCTGTCATCGCTGTCTCTGCTGTCGCAGTAGTCTCTATAGTCACAATAGTCTTTACTGTCACAATTGTCTCTACTGTCACAGTAGTTTCAACTGTCACCGCTGTCTCTGCTGTCGCAGTAGTCTGTATAGTCACAATAGTCTCCAATGTCACAATAGTCTCCACTGTCACAATAGTCTCTACTGTCACAATAGTCTCTAGTGTCACAGTAGTTTCTATAGTCATATTAGTCTCTACTGTCACAATTGAATCTACTGTCAATATTATCTCTACTGTAACAGTAGTCTCTACTCTCACAGTAGAGTCCATTGTCACAGTAGTCTCTACTCACCCAGTAGTCTCTAATGTCACCAGTGCATAAAGTCTCTATTGTCACAACAGTCTCTATAGTCACAATAGTCTCCACTGTCACAATAATCTCTACTGTCACAATAGTTTCTACTGCCACAGTGATAACTGCTGTCACAGAGGTATCTATAGCCACAATAGTCTCTACTGTCACAGTAGTCTCTACTGCCTGAGTAGTCTTTAGTGTCACAGTAGTCTCTACTGTCACAGTGGTAACTGCTCTCACAGTAGTCTCTATAGTCAAAATAATGTCTACTTTCACCATAGACTCTACTGTCACCGTAATCTCTAATGTCACAGTGGTTACTACTTCACAGTATTCTCAATAGACACAATAGTCTCTACTGTCACAATAGTCTCGACTGTCACAATAGTCTCTACTGCCACACTAGTCTCTACTGTAACATTGGTAACTGCTCTCACAGTAGTCTCTAAAGTCACAATAGTCTCTACTGTCACTGCAGTCTCTGCTGTCGCAGTAGTCTCTAATGTCACCGTGGTAACTGCCATCACAGCAGTCTCTACTGTCACAACAGTCACATTAGTTTCAACTGTCACAGCAGTATCTGCTGTCACAGTAGAGTCTATTGTCACAGTAGTCTCTACTGCCAGTAGTCAACTGTCATAATAGTCTCTAACTGTCACAGTAGTTTCAAATGTCACCGTAGTCTCTGCTGTCGCAGTAGTCTCTAGTGTCACAGTAGTTTCTATAGTCACAATAGGCTCTATTGTCACAATTGTATCTACCGTCACAATTGTCTCTACTGTCACAGTAGTCTCTACTGTCACATTAGAGTCAATTGGCACAGTAGTCTCTACTCTCACAATAGTCTCTACTGTCACAATTGCCTATAGTCTCTGTTGTCAAAATAGTCTCTATAGTCACAATAGTCTCCACTGTCACAATAGTCTCTGCTGTCACAATAGTCTCTACTATCACAATAGTCTCTGATGTCGCAGTAGTCTATAACGTCAGGGTGGTAACTGCTCTCACAGTAATTTCTACGGTCACAATAATCTCTAATGTCAGTAGTTTCAACTGTCAACGCAGTCTCTGCTGTCGCAGCAGTCTCTACTGTCACAGTAGTCTCTACTGTCACAAGTTACTATAGTCTCTACTGTCACAATAGTCTCCATAGTCACAATAGTCTCCACTGTCACAATATTCTCAATAATCGCAGTAGTCTCTACTGTCGCTACAGTCTCTGCTGTCGCAGTAGTCTCCAATGTGAAGGTGGTCTTCCATGTCACGGTGGTAACTGCTGTCGCAGCAGTCTCTACTGTCACAATAGCCTTTAGTGTCACAGTACAATCTATTGTCACAGTTGTCTCTACTGTCACAGTAGTCTCTACTGTCACAAGTGACTATAGTCACTACTGTCACAGTAGTCTCTATAGTGACAATTGTCTTTCCTGTCAAGGTAATCTCTACTGTCACACTAGTCTCTACTGTCACAATTGGTTCTACATCAAAATTGTCTCTACTGTCACAGTAGTCTCTACTGTCACAGTAGTCTCTACTGTCACAGTAGTCTCTACTGTCACAGTAGTCTCTACTGTCACAAGTGACTATAGTCACTAGAGTCACAGTAGTCTCTATAGTGACAATAGTCTCTCCTGTCAAGGTAGTCTCCGCTGTCACACTAGTCTCTACTGTCGCAGTAGTTTCTATTGTCACAATAGTCTCTACTGTCACAATTGTATCTACTGTCAATATTGTCTCTACTGTAACAGTAGTCTCTACTGTCACAGTAGAGTCTATTGGCACAGTAGTCTCTACTCTCACAGTAGTCTCTACTGTCACAAGTGCCTATAGTCGCTCCTGTCACAATAGTCTCTAAAGTCACAATAGTCTCCACTGTCACAATATTCTCTGCTGTCACACTAGTCTCCACTGTCACAATAGTCTCTACTGTCCCAATAGTCTCTACTGCCACAGTGGTAACTGCTGTCACAGAAGAATCTATACCCACAATAGTCTCTACTTTCACAGTATCCTCTACTCTCAAATTATTCTCTACTGTCGCAGTAGCTATAATGTAACAGTGGTAAATGCTGTCGCAGTAGTTTCTACTGTCACAATAGTGTCTACAGTGGCAGTAGTTCAACTGTCAACGCAGTCTCTGCTGTCGCAGTAGTCTCAACTGTCACAATAGTTTCAACAGTCACAATAGTCTCCACTGTCCCAATGGTCTCTACTGTCACAATTGTCTCCACTGTCACAATAGTCTCTACTGTCACAATAGTTTCTACTGTTACAGTGGTAACTGCTGTCACAGTAGTCTCTATAGTTACAATAGTCTCTACTGTCAAAATAGTCTCCAATGTCACAATAGTCTATACTGTCACAATTGACTCTACTGTCACAATTGTCACTACTCTCACAGTAGTCTCTATAGTCACAATAATTTCTACTGTCACAATAGTCAATATAAAGACTGTTGTGACAGTAGACACTACTGTGACAGCAGTTACAACCGTGACATTAGAGAATACTGCGACAGCAGAGACTGCAGTGACAGTAGAGACTATTGTGACTATAGAGACTACTGTGACAGCAGTTACCACTGTGACAGTAGAGACTACTGTGAGAGTAGAGACTACTGTGACAATAGACTCTACTGTGACAGTAGAGACTACTGTTACAGTAGAGACAATTGTGACTGTAAATACAATTTTGACAGTAGAGACAATTGTGAATATAGAAACTACTGTGACAGTAGAGACATTTGTGACAGTAGAGACAATTGTGACAGTATAGATTATTGTGACATTGGAGACTATTTTGACAGTAGAGACTATTGAGGCTATAGCGACTACTGTGACAGCAGTTAACACTGTAATAGTAGAGACTATTGTGACAAAAGAGACTATTGTGACAGTGGAGACTATTTTGACAGTAGAAACTACAGTAATTGTAGAAACTACTGCGACAGTAGTTACCACCATTACATTTGAGACTACTGCGACAGTAGAGACTACTCTGACAGTAGAGTCTGCTGTGAAAGATTAGACTATTGTGACTATAGATACTACTCTGACAGCAGTTACCACTGTGATAGTAGAGACTATTGTGACAGGAGAGACTATTGTGACAGTGGAGACTATTGTGACAGTAGAGACTATTGTGACAGTGGAGACTATTGTGACTATAGAAACTATTGTGACAGTAGAGACTATAGGCACTTGTGACAGTAGAAGCTACTGTGAGATTAGAGACTACTGTGACAATAGACTCTACTGTGACAGTAGAGACTACTGTGACAGTAGAGACAATTTTGAGAGTATATACATTTGTGACAGTAGAGACTATTGTGACTATAGAAACTACTGTGACAGTAGAGACATTTGTGACATTAGAGACAATTGTGAGAGTAATGACTAATGTTACAGTGCAGGCTATTGTGACAGTAGAGACCAGTGTGACTATAAAGAATATTGTGGCAGTAGAGACTACTGCGACAGCAGAGACTGCGGTGACATTTGAACTACTGCAACAGTAGACACTATTGTGAGATTAGAAAATACTGCGACAGCATTCTCCACCGTTACATTATAGCTACTGCGACAGTAGAGACTACTCTCAGAGTAGAGGATACTGTGAAAGTAGAGACTACTGTGCCAATAGACTCTAATGTGACAGTAAAAACTACTGTGACAGTAGTGAGAATTGTGACAGTAGATACAATTTTGACAGTAGAGACTATTGTGACTATAGAAACTACTGCGACATTAGAGACTATTGTGACAGTAGAGACTATTGTGACAGTGGAGAGTATTGTGACAGTAGAGACTATTGTGACATTGGAGACTATTGTGACTATAGAGACTACTGCGACAGCAGAGACAGCGGTGACAGTTGAAACTACTGTGACAGTAGAGACAATTGTGACAGTAAAGACTATTGTGACTATAGAGACTACTGCGACAGCAGAGACAGCGATCACAGATGAAACTACTGTGACAGTTCAGACTAATGCGATAGCAGATACTGCGGTGACAGTTGAAACTAATGCAACAATGAGACTGTTGTGACAGTAGAGACTGCTGTGACAGCAGTTACCACCGTGACATTAGAGACTACTGCGACAGCAGAGACTGTAGTGACATTAGAGACTATTGTGACTATAGAGACTACTGCGACAGCAGAGACAGCGGTGACAGTTGAAACTACTGTGACAGTTGAGACAATTGTGATAGTGGAGACTATTGTGACAGTAGAGACTATTGTGACTATAGAGACTACTGTGACAGCAGTTACCACTGTGACAGTGGAGACTATTGTGACAGTAGACAATTGTGGCATTAGAGAAAATTGTGACAGTATAGACTATTTTGACATTCGAGACTATTGTGACAGTAGAGACTATATTGTCTATTGAGACTATTGTGAAGCAGTAACCACTGTGACAGTAGAGATTATTGTGACAGTAGAGACTATTGTGAAAGTAGACATTATTGTGACTATAGAGACAACTGTGAGAGCAGTTACCACTGTGACTTTAGAGACATTAGAGACTACTGCAACAGTAGAGACTACTCTGACAGTAGAGACAACTGTGACAGTAGAGACTATTGTGGTTATAGATACTTCTGTGACAGCAGTTATCACTGTGGCAGTGGAGACTATTGTGACAGTAGAGAGTATTGTGAAAGTGGAGACTATTGTGACCATAGAGACTGTTGTGTCAGTAGAGACTATAGGCACTTGTGACAGTAGAGACTACTGTGTGAGTAGAGACTACTGTGAAAATGGACTCTACTGTGACAGTAGAGACTACAGTTACAGTAGAGACAATATTGACAGTAGATACAATTGACACAGTAGAGAATATTGTCGCTATAGAAACTAATGTGACAGTAGAGACAATTGTGACAGTAGAGACAATTGTGACAGTAGAGACTTTTGTGGCAATAGAAACTACTGTGACAGTAGAGACAATTATGACAGTCGAGACTATTGTGTCTATAGTGACTATCGTGACAGTAGAGACTATTGTCGCTTGTGACAGTAGAGACTACTGTGACAGTAGAGACAATTTTGATGTAGAACCAATTGTGACAGTAGAGACTATTGTGACAGTAAAGACTATCTTGACAGGAGAGACTATTGTGACTATAGAGACTACTGTGACAGTAGTGACTATAGTCACTTGTGACAGTAGAGACTACTGTGACAGTACAGACTACTGTGTCAATAGTCTGTACTGTGACACTAGAGGCTATTGTGACAGTAGAGACTGCTGCGACAGCAGTTACCACCGTGACATGGAAGACCACCTTCACATTAGAGACTACTGCGACAGCAGAGACTGTAGTGACAGTAGAGACTATGGTGATTATTGAGAATATTGTGACAGTGGAGACTATTGTGACATTAGAGACTATTGTGACTATAGAGACTATTGTGACAGTAGAGACTGTAGTAACTTGTGACAGTAGAGACTACTGTGACAGTAGAGACTACTGCGACAGCAGAGACTGCGTTGACAGTTGAAACTACTGACATTTGAGACTATTGTGAAGGTAGAAATTACTGCGACAGCAGTTACCACCCTGACATTATATACTACAGCGACGTCAGAGACTATTGTGATAGCAGAGACAATTGTGACAGTAGATACATTGTGACTATTGTGACTATAGAGACTACTGTGACAGTAGAGAATAATGTGACAGTAGAGACAATTGTGACAGTAGAGACAATTGTGACAGTAGAGACTATGGTGACTATAGAGAATTCTGTGACAGTAGAGACAATTGTGACAGTAGAGACTATGGTGATTATAGAGAATTCTGTGACAGTAGAGACAATTGTGACAGTAGAGACAATTGTGAGAGTGGAGACTATTGTGACAGTGGAGACTATTGTGACTGTAGTGACTATTGTGACAGTAGAGACAATTGTGACAGTGGAGACTATTGTGACTGTAGAGACTATTGTGACAGTAGAGACTACTGTGAATGTAGAGATTATTGTGATTATAGGGACTACTTTGACAGCAGTTACCACTGTGAGAGTAGAGACTACTGTAACAGTTGAGACTACTCTGAGTGTAGAGACTACTGTGACAGTAGAGACTATTGTGGCTATAGATACTTCTGTGACCGCAGTTACCACTGTGGCGGTAGAGACTATTGTGACATTAGAGAATATTGTAACAGGAGACTATTGTGACTATAGAGACGGTTGTGACAGTAGAGACTATTGGCACTTGTGAGAGTAGAGACTACTGTGAGAGTAGAGACTACTGTGACAATAGACTCTACTGTGACAGTAAAGACAATTGTGACAGTAGAGAATATTGTGGCTGTAGAAACTAATGTGACAGTAGAGACAATTGTGACAGTAGAGACAACTGTGACAGTAGAGACTATTGTGACAGTGGAGACAATTGTGACAGTAGACACTATTGTGGCAATAGAAACTGCTGTGACAGTACAGACAATTATGGCAGTAGACAATTTTGACAGTAGAGACTATTGTGTCTATAGTGACTATCGTGACAGTAGAGACTATAGTCGCTTGTGACAGTAGAGACTACTGTGACAGTAGAGACAATTTTGATGTAGAAACAATTGTGACAGTTGAGACTATTGTGAAAGTGGAGACTATCTTGACAGGAGAGACTATTGTGACTATAGAGACTACTGTGACAGTAGTGACTATAGTCATTTGTGACAGTAGAGACTACTGTGACAGTACAGACTACTGTGTCAATAGTCTGTACTGTCACACTAGAGGCTATTTTGAGAGTAGAGATTGCTGCGACAGCAGTTACCACCGTGACATGGAAGACCACCTTCACATTAGAGACTACTGTGACAGCAGAGACTGTAGTGACAGTAGAGACTACGGTGATTATTGAGAATATTGTGACAGTGGAGACTATTGTGACAGTAGAGACTATTGTGACCATAGAGACTATTATGACAGTAGAGACTGTAGTAACTTGTGACAGTAGACACTACTGTGAGAGTAGAGACTACTGCGACAGTAGAGACTGCTGCCGGAGAAGAGACTGCGTTGACAAATGAAACTACTGACATTAGAGACTATTGTGACAGTAGAAATTACTGCGACTACTGCGACAGAAGTTACCAAACTGATATTATAGACTACTACGACAACAGAGACTATTGTGATAATAGAGACAATTTTGACAGTAGAGACATTGTGAGAGTAGAGACTATTGTGACGATAGAGACTACTGTGACAGTAGAGAATACTGTGACAGTAGAGACAATTGTGACAGTAGAGACAATTGTGACAGTAGAGATAACTGTGACTATAGATACTTCTGTGACAGTAGAGTCAATTGTGACAGTTGAGACAATTGTGATAGTGGAGACTATTGTGACAGTAGAGACTATTGTGACTATAGAGACTACTGTGACAGCAGTTACCACTGTGACAGTAGAGACTATTGTTATTATAGAGACTACTGTGACAGTAGAGAATACTGTGACAATGGAGATTATTGGGACAGTAGAGATTGTTGTGACAGTGGACATTGTGACAGTAGAGACTATTGTGACAGTGGAGACTATTGTGACAGTGGAGACTATTGTGAGAGTGGAGACTATTGTCACAGTGGAGACTATTGTGACTATAGAGACTATTGTATAGGCACTTGTGACATTAGAGACTACTGTGACAGTAGACTACTATGACAATAGACTCTACTGTGACAGTAGAGACAATTGTGACAGTATAGACTATTGTGATATTGGAGACTATTCTGACAGTAGAGATTATTGTGTCTATAGAGACTACTGTGACAGCAGTTACCACTGTGACAGTAAAGACTATTGTGACAGTGGACAGTATTTTGACAATGGAGACTATTGTGACAGTAGACAATTGTGACAGTAGAGACAATTGTGACAGTATCGACTATTGTGACAGTGGAGACTATTGTGACAATAGAGACTACTGTCACAGTGTTCTCGACAGTCAGAGTAGTCTCTACTGTCGCAGTAGTCTTAACTCTCACAGTAGTCTCTACTGTCACAGTGGTAACTTCTGTCACAGTAGTCTATAGTCACAATAGTCTCTACTGTCACTGCTGTCTCTGCTGTCGCAGCAGTCTCTAATGACATGGTGGTAACTGCTGTCTCAGCAGTCTCTACTGTCACAACAGTCTCTATTGTCACATTAGTTTAAACTGTCACCGCAGTATCTGCTATCATAATATCTGCTGTGGCAGTAGTTTAAACTGTCACCGCAGTCTCTTTCTCTCGCAGTTATCTCAACTGTCATAGTAGTCTCTACTGTCACTGTGGTGACTGCTGTCACAGTAGTCTCTATACTCACAATAGTCTCTAATGTCACAATAGTTTCTACTGTTACAGTGGTAACTGCTGTCACAGTAGTCTCTATAGCCACAATAGTCTCTACTGTCAAAATAGTCTCCAATGTCACAATAGTCTATACTGTCACAATTGTCTCTACTGTCACAACTGTCTATACTGTCACAGTAGTCTCTATAGTCACAGTAGTCTCAACTGTCACATTAGTCTCTACTGTCACAGTGGTAACTGCTGTCACAGTAGTCTCTATAGTCACAATAGTCTCTACTTTCACAATAGTCTCTACTGTCACAGTGGTAACTGCTCTCACAGTAGTCTCTATAGACACAATAGTTTCTACTGTCACCATTATCTGCACTATCACAATAGTCTATACTGTCACAATTGTCTCAACTGTCACAATTGTCTCTACTGTCACAATAGTCTCCACTGTCACAATAGTCTCTACTGTCACAGTGGTAACTGTTGTCAGAGTAGTCTCTATAGTCACAATATTCTCTACTGTCATTGCAGTCTCTGCTGTCGCAGCAGAGTCTATTGTCGCAGTAGTCTCTACTCTCACAGTAGTCTCTACTGTCACAAGTGCCTATAGTCTCTACTGTCAAAATAGTCTCTATAGTCACTATAGTCTCCACTGTCACAATAGCCTCTACTGTCACAGTTGTAACTGCTGTCGCAGAAGTATCTATACCCCCAATAGTCTCTACTTTCACAGTAGTCTATACTGTCAGAGTAGTCTCTACTGTCGCCGTAGTCTCAACTGTCACATTAGTCTCTACTGTCACCGTGGTAAATCCTGTCAGAGTAGTCTCTACTGTCGCTATAGCCTCCACTTTCACAATAGTCTATACTGTCACAATTGTCTCTACTGTCACAATAGTCTCTACTGTCAAAATAGTCTCAACTGTCACAGTGTAACTGCTGTCACAGTAGTCTCTATAGGCACAATAGTCTCTACTGTCACTGCAGTCTCTGCTGTTGCAGTATTCTCTAATGTCACGGTGGTATCTGCTGTAACAGTAGTCTCTACTCTCACAGTAGAGTCTATTGTCACAGTAGTCTCTAACTGTCACAGTAGTTTCAACTGTCACCGCTGTCTCTGCTGTCGCAGTAGTCTCTACTGTCAGAGTAGTCTCTACTGTCACTGTAGAACTAGAATCCGGAGAGTAGACCCTAGGCCTAGACTTTAGACCTTAGAGAGTATACCCTAGCCTCTTTGACGATAGACTCTAGACTCTAGACCCTAAGGAATTTTCCATACACTTTAGACAATCGACCGAAGAGAGTATTCCCTACATCCTAGACCCTAGACACTAAACACTAGACCCTAGACTCCAGATAGTAGACCCTAGACCCTAGACCCTAGATAGCACACTATAGACTATATGCCCTGGACCCTAGACCCTATACACTAGATGCTAGAACGTAGACACTAGATCATACACTCTATACCCAAGAACCTAGATCCTAGGGAGTATACCCTTCACCTTAGACCCTAGACTCTTGACCGTAGACTCTAGACCTAGAGAGTATAAACTAGACACTACTACCTAGACTGCAGACTCCAGATAGTACACCCTAGACCCTAGATCCTAGACCTTAGAGAGTAGACCATAGAACCTGTACCCTAAATCTTAGAACCATGGCCTATGGTCTAGGGTCTAGGTTACAAGTTTTACGTTCTACTCTCCAGGGTCTAGAATCTAGGGCCAAGGGTCTACTATCTGGAGTCTAGGGTGTACGGTCTAGGGTCTAGAATCTAGGGTCTAGAGTACAGGTACTAGGGTCTACTCACTAAGGTCTAAGATCTAGGGTCTAGGGTCTAACGTCTAGGGGCTATGGTATACTCTCTATGTTCTAATGTCTAGGGCCTATGGTGTAATATCTGGATTCTAGTGTCTAGGGTATAGGGTGAAGGATCTGGCGTCTAAGGTATAGGGGGTAGAGCTAGGATCTAGGGTTTAGGATACAGAATCTAGTGTCTACTCTCTAGGTCTAGTAGACTTTAGTGAGTATACCCTAAATCCTAGACCGTAGACCCTTTAACCTATACCCTTGACTCCAGAGAGTAGACCCTAGGCCCTAGACGCTAGACCCTAGAGAGTAGACACTAGTCCCCAGACTGCTAGACTTTAGTGAGTATACCCTAAACCCTAAACCCAAAACCCTAAACCCTAAACCCTAGAACCTAGAAAGTATACACTAGTACCTAGACACTGAAATTCAGATAGTACACTCTAGGCCCTAATTCCTAGACCCTATATCCTTGACCCTAGACCCTAGACACTAGAATTCAGAGAGGCCTAGACACTATACGCCAGATAGTAGACATTAGGTTCTAAAGAGAAGAAACGACACAATAGAACCTAGAGAGTAGACCCTAATCACTAAAGAGTATACCCTAAATAATAGACCCTAGAACCTAGAACCTAGACCGTGAGTGTATACCATAAACCCAAGATCCTAGACCCTAGATCCTGTAACCTAGACACTAGACACTAGGCCATGGGTCTAGGGTTTAGGGTACAGGTTCTAGGGTCTACTCTCTAGGGTCTAGGATCTAGGGACTAGGGTCTACTATCTGGAGTCTGCAGTATAGGTAGTAGTGTCTAGTTTATACTCTCTAGGTCTAGAGTCTACGGTCAAGGGTCTAGGGTCTAAGGTGAAGGGTATACTCCCTAGGATCTAGGTTCTTGGGTATAGAGTGTATGATCTAGTGTCTAAGGTCTAGCATCTAGTGTATAGGGTCTAGGGTCTAGGGTGTATGGTCTATAGTGTGCTCTCTAGGGTCTAGGGTCTAGGGTCTACTATCTGGAGTCTAGGGTCTAGTGTTTAGTGTCTAGTGTCTAGGATGTAGGGAATACTCTCTTTGGTCAAGGGTCTAAAGTTTATGGTAAATTCTTTAGGGTCTAGTGTGTAGGGTCTAACGTCGAGGGGCTAGGGTATACTCTTTAAGGTCTAAGGTCTAGGCCTAGGGTCTACTCTCCGGATTCTAGTTCTAGGGTCTAGGGTCAAAGATCTAGGGTCTAGGATTTATTCTCTAGGGACCTGGGTCTAGGGTCTAATTTCTAGGGTCTAGTGTCTATGTTCCAGGGTCTAAGTTCTCAGGTCTAGTGTATAGGGTCTATGGTGTAGTGTGTAGTGTAAATTCTCTAGCGTCCAGGGTTTACTCTCTAGGGTCAAATGTATTTGGTCTAGGGTCTAGGGTCTAGGGTCTAGGGTCTAGGGCCTAGGGTGTATGGCATACCCTCTAGGGTCTAAGGTCTAAACCGTAAACCCCAAGCCACACCCCCTAACTCCACCATCGACCACCCCCAAGCTACACCCCCTAACCTCATCCTCGACCCTAGACCCCAAGCCACACCCCCCAACCCCATACTTGATGTTTTACTACACTGCCATTAACATTGCTTTAAATAGCATTATAATTTGCATTTTAATCGCATCATAAACACAATATAATCACAATGAAATTGCGATGTAATTGTGTTAGGAATGAGTTAGGAAAGTTTTAACAATGCATTATAAATGCAATGTAATTACGTTATAAGCGCATTAAGAATGCATTAAAAATTGCGTTACAATTGCATTAAGAATGTGTTAAAAATGCATTACAATCGCATTAAGAATAATTATGTTAAAAAGTGTTGTAATTGAATTCACAATGCATTAAAATTGAGTTAAAAATGTGTTAAAGATGTGCAAAAACTGTATTATAATCGTGTTAAGAGTGCGTTAAAAAAGTGTTAAAGTTACTATCATAGTTTGAATTACAAGTGCAGTATTATGGGTTCAATCGATATTTCTGAGACAAGAAGCCTTATCAGCATTTCCTTAGCAATTTTTAATTATAACAATCTCATCTTCAAAAATAACCACACAATATTACAAGCCAAAGGACATTATTATCTAACTCTAGGAACAGTTACTGCTCAATCTGAAATGACACATTTTGCAATGAAAAATCAGTACAAAGGCTATAGTTCAGTGTAAAAATTCAAATTTTGATAGAATATTAAAACACTCACGGTTCTAACACATAATATTATTGAACAAAACAACTTTGGAAACATATTAAGGACATCATTATCTAACTCTAGGAACAGTTCCGGCTCAATCTCAAATAATTCATTTTGCAATGAAAAATCAGTACAAAGGCTATAGTTCAGGGTAAAAAGTCAAATTATGATAGAATTTTCTTCCTTTCAGAGATGTTGGCTGCACAGGTGCTTGTGTGACAATCGGTTGGGTCGAAGTGTTGGAAATTCTACGAATGTTGGATGCACAGGTACTTGTGTGCCTGCCTATCAGTTAGGTTGAAGTGTTGGAAATTCTGCTGCTGGAAGAGTTGTGCTAACACACAGTATGCTATACTACCTTTCAGACAAGTTGGCCACCCAGGTAATTGTGTGACTGCCTATCAGTTGGGTTGAAGGGTTGGAAGTTCTGCTATGAGTGGTCTCGCACACTGTGTGTGAGTACGATCTTCCCTTCAGAAAGTTGGCTGCACAGGTACTCCAGTGTCTATCGGTTGGTTTGATGTGTTGGGAGAGCTTTCCCAACACACTGTATGTTAGTGCCATCTTCCCTTCAGATATGTTAGATGCAGTGTACCTATCGGTTGGGTTGAAGTGTAGGAAGTTCTGCTTGGAGAGTTGTGCTAACACACTGTATGTTAGTACTATCTTCACTTCAGACAAGTTGGTTGCACAGGTACTACTTGTGTGCCTGCCTATCGGTTGGTTTGAAGCGTTGGAAGTTCTGCAGGAAGAGCGTTGTTTAGACCGTTGTGTCGGACTATCATCCATCCAGTGATGTTGGCTTCCTTGTATGCCTACCGGTTGGTTTTGTTGTAAACACAGTTGTCACAAGGGGAGGTAGTACTATATGATAGAGGTGTAGGTTCAGACTAAATTGTTGTTTATATAGTCTGTCAGAGTATGTTGGGAGTTGTGTTGGGCAAGTTCTGTTTACACTTGTGTGTAAGTATTATCTTCCCTTCAGAGATGTTGGCTGCACAGGTTCTTGTGTTCCTATCGGTTGGGTTGAAGTGTTGGAAGTTCTACGGATGTTGGATTCACAGGTACTCCTGTGACTCTTGGTTGGTTTCATGTGTTGGGAGAGATTTGCTGCTAACACACTGTATGTTACTACCATCTTCCCTTCAGAAATGTTGGCTGCACAGGTACTTGTGTGCCTATCGGATGGGTTGAAGTGTAGGAAGTTCTGTTGGGAGAGTTGTGCTAACACACTGTATGTTAGAACCATTTTCCCTTCACACAATTTGGCTGCACAGGTACTTGGTGTGCGTCTCGATTGGTTTGAAGTGTTGGAAGTTCTGGAGGGGGAGTGTTGTTGAGACAATTGGGCGGGCGTAGGTACTATCATCCATCCAGAGATGTTGGCTTCCTTGTGTGCCATCTTCCCTTGAGATAAGTTGGCTGCACAGGTACTGCTTGTGTACTACTTGGAAGTTCTGGAGGGAGAGCGTTGTTTAGACCGTTGTGTGTCGGACTATCGTCCATCCAGTGATGTTGGCTTCCTCGTGTGCCTACCTGTTGGTTTTGTTGTAAACACAGTTGTCACATGTGGAGGTAGTACTATATTATATAGGTGTAGGTTTAGACTAAATTGTTGTTCATATAGTCTGTAAGAGTATGTTGGGAGTTGTGTGTAAGTATTATCTTCCCTTCGGAGATGTTGGCTGCACAGGTTCTTGTGTGCCTGCCTATCGGTTGGGTTGAAGTGTTGGAAGGTCTGCAGATGTTGGATACACAGGTACTTGTGCTACACACATTATGCTATAGCATCCTTCAGACAAGTTGGCCACACAGGTACTTGTGTGCCTATCGTTGGGTTGAAGTGTAGGAAGTTCTGCTGGGAGAGTTGTACTAACACATTGTATGTTAGTACCATCTTCCCGTCAGAAAATTTGGCTGCACAGGTACTTGTGTGCCTATCGGTTGGGTCAAGTGTTGGAAGTTCTGTGGATGTTGGATGCACAGGTCTTTGTGTGCCTATCAGTTGGGTTGAATTGTTGGATGCACAGGTACTTGGGTTGGTTTGAAGTGTTAGAAGTTGTGCTGGGAGAGTTGTGCTAACACATTGTATGTTAGTACCATCTTCCCTTCAGACAAGTTGGCTGCACAGGTACTACTTGTGTGCCTGCCTATTGGTTGGTTTGAAGTGTTGGAAGTTCTGGAGGAGAGCGTTGTTTAGACCGTTGTGTGTCGGACTAAAGAGATGTTGCCTACCGGTAGATTTTGTTGTAAACACAGTTGTCACAAGTGGAGGTAGTACTATATTATAGAGGTGTCGGTTCAGAATAAATTGTTGTTCATATAGTCTGTCAGAGTAGGTTGGGAGTTGTGTTTACACTTGTGTGTATGTATTATCTTTCCTTCGGAGATGTTGGCTGCACAGGTTCTTGTGTGTCTGCCTATCGGTTGGGTTGAAGTGTTGGAAGTTCTGCGTATGTTGGATGCACAGGTACTTGTGTGCCTATCGGTTGGGTTGAAGTGTTGGAAGTTCTGCAGATGTTGGATGCAAAGGTTACTTGGGTTGGTTTGAAGTGTTGGAAGTTGTGCTGGGAGAGTTGTGCTAACAGACTGTATGTTAGTACCATCTTCCGGACAGGCACTACTTGTGAGCGTTCATATCAGTTGGTTTGAAGTGTCGGAAGTTGCACAGGGAGAGTTGTGCTAACACACTGTATGCTAGTACCATCTTCCTGTAACAAAAGTTCTGCCCAGGTACTTGTGTGCCTGACTATCAGTTGGGTTGAAGTTTTGGAACTTCAACTGATGTTGGATGCACAGGTACTAGTGTGCCTATTGGTTGGGTTGAAGTGTTGGAAGTTCTACGGATGTTGGATGCACAGGTACTTGTGTGCCTATCGATTGGTTTGAAGTGTTGGAAGTTCTGGAGGAGGAGTGTTGTTTAGACAATTGGGTGGGTCTAGGTACTATCATCCTTCCAGAGCTGTTGGCTTCCTTGTGTGCCATCTTCCCTTCAGACAAGTTGGCTGCACAGGTACTACTTGTGTGCCTGCCTATCGGTTGGTTTGAAGTGTTGGAAGTTCTGGAGGGAGAGCGTTGTTTAGACCGTTGTGTGTCGGACTATCATCCATCAAAGAACTGATAGGCACACAAGAACCTGTGCATCAACAGGTTGGGTTGAAGTGTTGGAACTTCTACGGATGCTGGATGCACAGGTACTAGTGTGCCAATCGGTTGGGTTGAAGTGTTGGAAGGTTCTACGGAAGTTGGATGCACAGGTACTAGTGTGCCAATCGGTTGGGTTGAAGTGTTGGAAGTTTTACGGATGTTGGATGCACAGGTACTTGTGTGCCTATCAGTTGGGTTGAAGTGTTGGAACTTCTGAGGATGTTGGATTTTTTTTAATTTTTTTTATTTATTTATTTTTTTTGGCATTAATTTATTTAATAAACTTGGTAACTAAATGCCAGAAAATTACTGATGACTTGTATTTTGCTTGATTTTCAACCCTTAGAGCATTGAGCTTGTTTTTCAAAATTCTTCCCATTTCCAACACTGGTGTCTCCATTGCATAGAATTATTAACACTTTACCGAACGTATACGCGATACGGCTTATTTAATATACTTCCCCAAACGACCGTGTACGCCATACAGCGTATTACATGTTTGCTCACCTATTCCCCATTTTCCTGTAGATCTATTACCTCTGAATCTTTTGCAGACAAGAACAACAAACTCCATCAATTCTGTATCGTTTTTAATTTCTATTTTTACGAATTTGGACCGTATTTATTCCATTCATAATTATTAATATTGCAAACTGATCATACATATTGCACCTGCTTATTATTAATAAAAAATTTAAAATAAAACATAACTATGAAGACAGCAGTGAGATACAGTGTTAAAGAAGTGATACAGCAAGTTGAAGAGAATGAGGATGATGGTAACCGTACATGGAGCAGTATAGATAGTGATGTCCATGTAAAATCCATTCACCAATCCTGTAGGGCCCACAATCATTATCCAAGATAATCTCTTTCTTGAGTTCTTCTCTAATGAACTGATATCATTGATTGTCACTGAAACAAACAGATATGCAAAACAGTGCCTGGAGAGTAGACAAGATAATGACGAGAATGAACTTCATTGGGAAACTAATGAAGAAGAGATAAAAGCATACATAGGATTCACTTTATTGATGGGGTTAAATAGAGTTTCTGATTTATATGACTACTGGTCAACTAATACAGTATTCCATTATTTCCCAATTGCATCTTGTATTTCACGAAAGCGATTCTTAGAAGTAAAGCGTTACCTCCATTTTGTAGACAACACTAAGCTGATTCCTAACGGTAAAGATGGTTACGACAAACTAGGGAAATAAAACCTGTGATAGAAGCAGTGAGAGAAAAGTCTATAAAGAATTTTATGCCACATCGGGAAAGTTCAATTGACGAGGCAATGAGAAGATTCAAAGGGAGGTCCAGTTTGAAGCAATACCTACCAATGAAGCCTATAAAAAGGGGGATAAAGGTGTGGGTAAGGGCTGATAGCCATAATGGCTACATTTCAGAATTTTATATATACAAAGGTAAGGAAGACAATATTATCACACAAAACCTTGGTGAAAAGGTAGTAGAGAAATTGAGTCGTACCTTGGTTGGAGGTAATTACCACCTCTATTTTGACAACTACTTCACATCTGTTGAGTTACTAGAGAAGTTACTAGATGATGGAATCTATGCTTGTGGAACCTTTAGAAAAGATAGAACACGGGTACCATTTGAAATGAAGAATGTCAAATTAGGTAATATTTGTGTGTGTGATAGTAAAGAGACAGAAAGAGAGAGAAAGGGGGATGGGGGAGATGGAGGGTGAATTGAGAAATATAGGAGGGTAAGGGATGTTGGAACTACATGTATAAAATTATCCTTTCATTTTGTGATAGGTAATCTTGAGAGAGGAGAATACAAATTCCAAAAGTGTGGCAACATAGTTGCAACAGTGTGGCGAGACAAAAAACTAGTTTATGTGATGTCTAGTCACATAAATGCAAACAACACAACTAACTGTCAGAGGAATCAGAAGGACGAACTTCTATGACAGTTCCCATCCCTGCATGTATAAGCTTATATAACATGTATATGGGTGGGGTTGATACAGCTGACCAGCTCCGTTCATATTATTAATGGAGGATGAAGTCAAGGAAATATCATATGTAAGCATGAGAATTACTGAATACTGAATATACTTATGTAACAATGTATACTTACACAAGTATTTCACCTTAGGTATAATTATTTTCTACTTTCTAATTGAGTGCTGTATCAGCAATGCATTTATATTACAGAGAAATTATATTCCATGTACCAGCAAATATCAACACTACAAGTCGTACCGTATGAATCTGGCTAAGCTTCCAGGAAGAAATATGCCATTCCTAAAGAAGTAATTGAGAAGGTAGCATCAAAAACCATCAATCCACCAAAAAGGAGGTGTACTACTCAACATTTACCTGTCAAGGGGAAAAGAGGAAGATGTAATTATTGTTGGTGCATCCACCAGTTGCGTCGTGAGTCTTCTGTCAGATGCCGGGAGTGTGACATAGCATTATGTGTTGATATTCATTATGACAACAAATCATGTTTTGAGTTATACCATTCATACAAAAACTACATGACACTCTATTTTTTACATTCCTGTCATAAACAAAATGTTTCTAAACTTGAATAAGCAAGCAACTTCTCAGACAGTAATATCTAAAATCAGATTTACCTACTCAAAAACTAAATGTAAATACACAAAAACTATACAAATAGCAACCTAGAAAGTAAACTATAACTCTAGAGCAATGTAGCATTCAATGTACGGTGTCACACTCATTGTCACATGTCAATAAAAAACAATCACTTACCTTCACCTTTTTCTTCTTTCATGAAGTTAGAAGAGTCCAAATAACACATCTACCTGCTCACAACTCACTGCTCCACATCTTTAGACAAGTAAGAAGCCCTCAAAATCTATAACAACAGCGATATAAATGGCTAAAACATCCCTCATCAACATCCGCGTACTCATAATTTTCTGGTCACACGTGATTGTGCAATTAAACGGGTGTGGTCAGGAAACAGTTAATGAGTTCATAGAATTATTAATGAGATTCATAGATCAAAGCCTAAACCCACAAGTGTAGCAAGTGAGAAAGTTGTAGCCTTATAAAAGGAAAAGCAACAAACAATGTTAGCCTGGTCATTTGGGCTGTGGCGTGGCTGCTCAATTCCGGGGTGAGTATGTCATTGTTAGTGATGTTTGACGAGATCCTAGATCTCAAGGTCAGTTGTTACGTACTTCGTGTACGGCCCTCTTTCGAGGGGGGACTGGGATACCGGCAACTGTTCCTCCCCATCAAATAAGCTATCAGTGACTCCAAATGACTTCAGGCTATTTCAATTTTCTTTTGCATTAATTTATTCAATTTTTTTTTTTTTTTTTTTTGCGTTGATTTATTTAATGAACTTGGTAACTAAATGCCAGAACAATACTGATGACTGTTGTATTTTGCTGGATTTTCAACCCTTAGAGCATTGAGCCTGTTTTTCAAAATTCTTCCCATTTCCAACACTGGTGTCTACATTGCATAGAATTATTAAAAGATTTCCTTTGAAAGTCTTACTTTAAAATTTTACTTGTACATGGGGTTACTATTGCAGACATGTTCCAGGAACATTGCATGCTGCTTCTGTCCTTTCTCAGTAGAAACAGCAATTGGAACAAGTCTAGTACTCGTTATAGAAAATAATCTAGTTTTTGGAGGCTTTCTATTATAGAGATATCATGATAGATAATTGCCAAAATTATCACGATAGCGATAATATTACGATAATTTAACACCTGCAAATGAATTAATTATTTATTTCATTAGTGCGTAGTACGTACGTACATGTATGTGTACGTCATTACATGCACATTGTAGCTAACTCTAAATCACATTCTTCTGTCTTTAGCTTACTTTTATGAGACTAATCTATAAGCTTAATGATGCCCTCCACAGAAAGTTCCATGGAAAGTTGAAAGCTGGAAAGCTAATATGCTAGTAAAAAGTTGATGTTGCTCATGAGTGATTTATCGACCAAACATGACAATGATATTAGAGTGGGAAAACAAGTATTTAAAATTTTCATGGACAATATCTATACAACAAAATTCACGATATTGAAGTACACACAAAAATTATCGTCTTATGGTCTATATACATGTAGACATACATATATGCATACAGACAGACAGACAGACACATACACACATGTATCACTTACACTAATGGTTTAATATAATATACTCTATAAAAAAGGTATTTATTCAAAATCAAAGAAAATCTTGTGGTCTGAGCAATTTAGTTAAGTCTCAAAGTACATGTAATAAAAAATCAGGCCAAAAACAGCTAATAATGCCAATGTGTATAATCTCACATCTCAAAGGAAGCCTTAGGTCTAAGAGATCCAGGCTTGCATCTTCAAATAGGCAGTTCTGTGGTTTCTCAAAATGGGTATAAAAATACTGAACATTCACAAATAAAGGTCAGATAGAAGAGCTACAATGGGTGGTGGAAATAGCAAAGTCGAAGAAAAGACAGAACAAGTTCAATCATGTGAGAAAAAGACAGAACAAGTCCAGTCAGTCGAGATAACAAGTGAAAAAGCAGGAGTAAGTATCACAACATGAAATAAGATGTTACTACAATATTAATATTGTTATATAGCAAAGAAATGAACTTGAGTACTGTTGCAATATTGCAACATTGCAACAATAACACTCCTGCTACATGTATCAGGTGTACATGTACATGTAGCTGAGTTCTTGTTTGCTATACAGTTTGTGTACATGTATGTGACTGTGCTAATGTTAAAACTTCAAAGTACAAACATGTATCATGTATCTCATACATTTTAGTGGGTTTTAGTTAACTATAACCAAAATTTAGTAAGGCATTGTGACTTTTAGTTATCAAGTTTATTTAATAAATCAATGCCAAAAGAAAATTGAAATTGCCTGAAGTCATTTGGAGTCACTGATAGCTTATTTGAGGGGGAGGAACAGTTGCTGGTATCCCAGTCCCCCGCTCGAAAGAGGGCCGTACACGACGTACGTAACAACTGACCTTGAGATCTAGGATCTCGTCAAACATCACTAACAATGACATATTCACCCCGGAATTGAGCAGCCACGCCACAGCCCAAATGACCAGGCTAACATTGTTATGTTGCTTTTCCTTTTATATGGCTACCACTTCTTCACTTGCTACACTTGTGGGTTTAGGCTTTGATCTATGAATCTCATTAATAATTCTATGAATCTCATTAATAATTCTATGCAATGGAGACACCAGTGTTGGAAATTGGAAGATTTTTGAAAAACAGGCTCAATGCTCTAAGGGTTGAAAATCCAGCAAAATACAAGTCATCAGTATTGTTCTGGCATTTAGTTACCAAGTTTATTAAATAAATTAATGCTAAAAAAGTAATTAAAAAATAATTAAAAATAAATAAATAAATAAAAAATCCAACATCCTCTGAAGTTCCAACACTTCAACCCAACTGATAGGCACACAAGTACCTGTGCATCCAACATCCGTAGAACCTCCTACACTTCAACTCAACCGATTGGCACACTAGTACCTGTGCATCCAACATCCGTAGAACTTCCAACACCTCAACCCAACCGATTGGCACACTAGTACCTGTGCATCCAACTTCCGTAGAACCTTCCAACACTTCAACCCAACCGATTGGCACACTAGTACCTGTGCATCCAGCATTCGTAGAACTTCCAACACTTCAATCCAACCGATAGGCACACAAGAACCTGTTGATGCACAGGTTCTTGTGTGCCTATCGGTTCTTGGATGGATGACAGTCCGACACACAACGGTCTAAACAACGCTCTCCCTCCAGAACTTCCAACACTTCAAACCAACCGATAGGCAGGCACACAAGTAGTACCTGTGCAGCCAACTTGTCTAAAGGGAAGATGGCACACAAGGAAGCCAACATCTCTGGATGGATGACAGTACCTACACCCACCCAATTGTCTAAACAACACTGTCCCTCCAGAACTTCCAACACTTCAAACCAATCGATAGGCACACAAGTACCTGTGCATCCAAAATCCGTAGAACTTCCAACACTTCAACCCAGCCAATAGGCACACTAGTACCTGTGCATCCAACATCAGTTGAAGTTCCAAAACTTCAACTCAACTGATAGTCAGGCACACAAGTACCTGGGCAGAACTTTTGTTACGGGAAGATGGTACTAGCTTACAGTGTGTTAGCACAACTCTCCCTGTGCAACTTCCAACACTTCAAACCAGCTGATATGCACGCACACAAGTAGTGCCTGTGCAGCCAACCCTTCAGACCGGAAGATGGTACTAACATACAGTCTGTTAGCACAACTCTCCCAGCACAACTTCCAACACTTCAAACCAACCCAAGTAACCTGTGCATCCAACATTCGCGGAACTTCCAACACTTCAACACAACCAATAGGCAGGCACACAAGTACCTGGGTGGCCAACTTGTCTGAAAGATGGTATAGCATACTGTGTGTAGCACAACTCTTCCAGCAGCAGAACTTCCAACACTTCAACCCAACCGATAGGTACACAAGTACCTGTGCATCCAACATCCGCGGAACTTCCAACACTTCAACACAACCAATAGGCAGGCACACAAGTACCTGGGTGGCCAACTTGTCTGAAAGATGGTATAGCATACTGTGTGTAGCACAACTCTTCCAGCAGCAGAACTTCCTACACTTCAACCCAACCAATAGGCACACAAGTACCTGTGCTTCCAACATCCGTAGAACCTCCTACACTTCAACTCAACCGATTGGCACACTAGTACCTGTGCATCCAACATCCGTAGAACTTCCAACACCTCAACCCAACCGATTGGCACACTAGTACCTGTGTATCCAACTTCCGTAGAACCTTCCAACACTTCAACCCAACCGATTGGCACACTAGTACCTGTGCATCCAGCATTCGTAGAACTTCCAACACTTCAATCCAACCGATAGGCACACAAGAACCTGTTGATGCACAGGTTCTTGTGTGCCTATCGGTTCTTGGATGGATGACAGTCCGACACACAACGGTCTAAACAACGCTCTCCCTCCAGAACTTCCAACACTTCAAAAACCAACCGATAGGCAGGCACACAAGTAGTACCTGTGCAGCCAACTTGTCTAAAGGGAAGATGGCACACAAGGAAGCCAACATCTCTGGATGGATGACAGTACCTACACCCACCCAATTGTCTAAACAACACTGTCCCTCCAGAACTTCCAACACTTCACCCAACCGATAGGTACACAAGTACCTGTGCATCCAACATCCGCGGAACTTCCAACACTTCAACACAACCAATAGGCAGGCACACAAGTACCTTGGTGGCCAACTTGTCTGAAAGATGGTATAGCATACTGTGTGTAGCACAACTCTTCCAGCAGCAGAACTTCCAACACTTCAACCCAACCAATAGGCACACAAGTACCTGTGCATCCAACATACGCAGAACTTCCAACACTTGACCCAACCGATAGGCACACAAGCACGTGTGCAGCCAACATTTCTGACGGGAAGATGGTACTAACATACAATGTGTTAGCACAACTCTCCCAGCAGAACTTCCTACACTTCAACCCAACTGATAGGCACACATGTACCTGTGCATCCAACATCTCTGAAGGGAAGATGGCACTAACATACAGTGTGTTAGCACAACTCTCCCAACACATCAAACAAAACGATAGACACTGCAGTACCTGTGCAGCTTACATTTCTGAAGGAAAGATGGTACTAACATACAGTGTGTTAGCACCAAATCTCTCCCAACACATCAAACCAACCGATAGACACTGGAGTACCTGCGCATCCAACATCCTCAGAAGTTCCAACACTTCAACCCAACTGATAGGCAAACAAGTACCTGTGCATCCAACATCCGTAGAACCTCCAACACTTCAACTCAACCGATTGGCACACTAGTACCTGTGCATCCAACATCTCCAGCCAACTTCTCCGAAGGGAAGATAATACATACACACAAGTGTAAACTCAACTCCCAACATACTCTGACAGACTATAAACAACAATTTAGTCTGAACCTACACATCTATAATATAGTACTACCTCCACTTGTGACAACTGTGTTAACAACAAAACCAACCGGTAGGCACACAAGGAAGCCAACATCTCTGGATGGATGATAGTCCGACACACAACGGTCTAAACAACGCTCTCCCTCCAGAACTTCCAACACTTCAAAAACCAACCGATAGGCAGGCACACAAGTAGTACCTGTGCAGCCAACTTGTCTGAAGGGAAGATGGCACACAAGGAAGCCAACATCTCTGGATGGATGATAGTACCTACACCCACCCAATTGTCTAAACAACACTCCCCCTCCAGAACTTCCAACGCTTCAAACCAATTGATAGGCACACAAGTACCTGTGCAGCCTGTGCACTAACATACAGTGAGTTAGCAGTAAATCTCCCAACACATCAAACCAACCGATAGACACTGGAGTACCTGTGCATCCAACATCCTCAGAAGTTCCAACACTTCAACCCAACTGATAGGCACACAAGTACCTGTGCATCCAACACTTCAACCCAACCGATTGGCACACTAGTACCTGTGCATCCAACTTCCGTAGAACCTTCCAACACTTCAACCCAACCAATTGGCACACTAGTACCTGTGCATCCAACACTTCAACCCAACCGGCACACAAGAACCTGTGCAGCCAACATCCGCAGAACTTCCAACACTTCAACCCAACTGATAGGCAGGCACACAAGAACCTGTGCAGCCAACATCTCCGAAGGGAAGATAATACTTACACACAAGTGTAAACACAACTTGCCCAACACAACTCCCAACATACTCTGACAGACTATATGAACAACAATTTAGTCTGAACCTACACCTCTATAATATAGTACTACCTCCACTTGTGACAACTGTGTTTACAACAAAACCAACCGGTAGGCACACGAGGAAGCCAAAATCACTGGATGGACGATAGTCCGACACACAACGGTCTAAACAACGCTCTCCCTCCAGAACTTCCAACACTTCAAACCAACCGATAGGCAGGCACACAAGTAGTACCTGTGCAGCCAACTTGTCTGAAGGGAAGATGGCACACAAGGAAGCCAACATCTCTGGATGGATGATAGTACCTACACCCACCCAATTGTCTCTACAACACTCCCCCTCCAGAACTTCCAACACTTCAAACCAATCGATACGCACACCAAGTACCTGTGCAGCCAACTTGTCTGAAGGGAAAATGGTACTAACATACAGTGTGTTAGCACAACACTCCCAGCAGATCTTCCAACACTTCAACCCAACCGATTGGCACACTAGTACCTGTGCATCCAGCATCCGTAGAACTTCCAACACTTCAACCCAACTGATAGGCACACAAGAACCTGTGCATCCAACATCCACAGGACTTCCAACACTTCAACCCAACTGAGAGGCACACAAGAACCTGTGCAGCAAACATCTCCGAAGGGAAGATAATACTTACACACAAGTGTAAACACAACTTGCCCAACACAACTCCCAACATACTCTGACAGACTATATGAACAACAATTTAGTCTGAACCTACACCTCTATAATATCGTACTACCCCCACCTGTAAACAACTGTGTTTACAACAAAACTAACTGATATAGTAGTTAGGGGGAGGAGTCATCGAGAGGAGTCTTCATATGGAGTCATCTGGTGGATTAAGATTATGTGTGGAGGAATTTGGAGGAGTGAATAGGATTACATAATTAACCTAACTTGGGGAAGAACTAAACATATTGTGGAGTGAGTTTATATTGAGTGAATTATACAAATGAATGTGTGGAGGAGTGAGATTTTGGAATCTGCATTTTAATTCACTTACAGAGTAGAACTCTTATCAGGATCTACAGCTAATTTGTGGAAAGATTCAAAGGAGTGTGAAATCTACTTCATTTATAATTATAGTGAATATTGATTATATGAAATGTGTACAATACATCATTACCAATACTGACCTAATGAATGCTTCATGTAAAGATTTACATGAGACTAACTTGGGGGAAAGATTTAATAAAACGCATGTTAGCGGAATGCTAATCCTGTTGGATAGTGAATTTACGATAATGACTAAATATATGAAATTTAGTAGAGTGTGGAATTTTAATTCATAAATCTTACTGAGTATTTGTTTTTAAATCATTCATTTTTGAGAGACTTAAACCAGCAGGAGGAACAATAAATCCTCTAGTATAAAAGAGACCATAATTTAATTAATTGAATGTTAAGGAAATCTAAACATGTTAACGACTGCATTTATTATTATAATGAATTATTCTATGACCAAGGGAAATAAAATCACGTAAACAGAATATGAACAACAATTGAAATTTGCAGAATTTCATCTGCGGAAAGTAACGTACAAGAAATAAGAAGCAATTCAAATAGTAAATTAACGGTCTCAAATCAGTGTGCCATGTATACATTTTATCTCACAAGAGAAGAATATGTTCGTAACTAGTGAGCTCCTCAGAACAACTAACAAGGAAATGACATGTTACTAAACAGAAAGTGGTAGGTTAAAAGACGAGTAGGTAGGTAGGTAGCTAGGTATGTAGATAGGCAAAGCTTCAAATTTCGGATTCAGAATTTAGGGTTTTGGGTTTTGGGCTACAGGTTTAGAGATAAATTAATAAATTGGTAGTTGACTAATAGATCAATAGAAAGGGAGTTAAATGCATAAATTGATAGATATATAAATGCTATGATATATATATACATATTCGAATAAATATATACATACGTAAAGATATTCATAAATACATAGGTAGAATGAGACAGACAGACTGACAGACGGAGAGACAGAAAGACAGACAGAATCACAGACAGACACTCAGACACTCAGACAGATAGATAGGTAGATCGATAAATGAATACATAGAAAGTTAAATATACATATAGATAGATAGATAGATAGATATATAGGTAGATATGCCGATAGATAGATAAATAAATAGATGATAGAGGTATAGAAAAATAGATAGATAGATATATAGATAGTTAGATAGGTAATTAAATTGATAGCTATATATTTAAAGTGATAGATTGATGGATAGATCGATAAATAAATAAACAAGTAGATATATAGATAGATAGATAGATACATACAAAATAGATAAATAAATAGATAGATACATATCTCCAAATTTAGTTTGACATATATATACGACATCAATACATAGATAGATAAATAGATAGAAACGTATATAGCTACTGGAGTGATTGTACAGATCTGTACCTTTGTTTATCTCATTGCATCATTATTTTTTAAGTTAAAAAGTATCCAAGGAAGGGGCCAATGCCTATTATCATTAGCAGTAATTACTGTTGTAAACACTTTATATCCTCTATACCTATTTATAATACTTAAAATTGAGGCAAGGTAAACTGTAATATTGGATTGTTATCATCGATACCAGCATTTTTGACTTATAGGTGGCAAATTTTGGGTGCGACAATATCAAAATAACACATCCCAAACATGATTTTTTGTCATTGTTAGGATGTCTACCATTAATATTCACGCAGTTACTAACCCAAACCTGCACCACTATCTTTATCTGTATTTGTGCTCCACTGTGTATGTGTATTTACTAGGGTAGGGATCTGAAATCAATTATCAAATCAGAATAGGACAATTAATACAATAATTAATAATGTGAATATGTATATACATGTGTTTATAGAGTGGATCTGTAGCATTAAGTTCTTCATACTCATACTCTTTAGCTATTTGAATTTAGAGGCCATATCCTTGTATTTATCACATGATTATCACACAATGTGGTATAACATACTACACAATATAAATACAACTTATAAACTTTTCAGCAACATGTAAAAAATAAAGTACTGCATTAGTTAGGTGTGCCATGACTTGTAGTCACACATATTGTATTATACATGTGTTATTTGTAAGACTGATAATTATTGTAATTGTTGTCATAATATAAGATGTGCACCCTGCCCAGGGATGGATACAGTACTGTTCTTTGGTCAGTCCGAAATTATTTCCGAAAGTCGAGATATCTGCACAGCCTTTTCGGCTAAGAGGGTTTGGAGAATTATATAGTTTACATATAAAGGAACAGTTTCCCTCTAGATTCAACCAGATTCAGTTCAACAATCTTTTCCAAAAAAACTATCACATGTTTTTTAATTAATTATAACCACATAAGTAATAAAGAAATGAATAAAATAAGTGGTAAATAAACAATAAACAATATATAACAATATAATATAATCCTAACATAACTGAATGCCTAGACCATTTGAACTTTTAATTACAAAAGGGATGAATGGCCAGTGCATTGACTGGACACACTGCATGTACCTGCAGGTGCACTCGGTGTACTTTGTATTGTAGACATTGGTAGCATTGTAGGTGCACTAGGCATAGCACTAGTCATGCCATGTATCATCCATGTAGATGCAGCACTAGGCACACCACTAGTCATGCCATGTGCACTAGGCATAGTTGGTATCATACATGTAGGTGCTGGTATTGAAGGCATACATACCACATGAGGCCGATAATCTCTTTCATTCATCCTTTGTTCTTTCTCTTCCTCCTTTCTCCTCATCTTATAGTCTTCATCTTCTCTTCTTTTTCTTTCCTTTTGCCACCTATAGTCTTCATCTTCTCTTCTTTTTCTTTCCTTTCTCCACCTGTATTCTTCTTCTGTTATCCTTCTTGTCAAGTTGTAGTATTCTTTTTCTTTTTGTCTTATCTGCTGCCTCCATTTATGCTCCTCATCCTCTCTTCTTCTTAATTCGTTGTGTCTTTTTTTTTCTTGTTGCTCACTTCTTCTTTCTTTTACTTTCTTGCTTTCTTCATTTTCCTCCATGTTTTCATCATTTCTAGTTCTTTGACATGATGTACATTCTTTTTCTTTCTCACACTGTAAATATATGTTATTTTAGTATGACAATAATGACCATTAGTTATACTTATAGTTGCTCAAATTTTAATTTGTTAACTTAAACAATTTTTGGCTTACTAAAAGTGTTTTAGTTAACTAAATGCCAGCGCAACATTGATGAACTGAGGTAATTTTAAAACTTTTTTATTTTTTAATTATTTTTTTGCATTAATTTATTTAATAAACTTGGTAACTAAATGCCAGAACAATACTGATGACTGTTGTATTTTGCTGGATTTTCAACCCTTAGAGCATTGAGCCTGTTTTTCAAAATTCTTCCCATTTCCAACACTGGTGTCTCCATTGCATAGAATTATTAACACTTTACCGAACGTATACGCGATACGGCTTATTTAATATACTTCCCCAAACAACCGTGTACGACATACAGTGTATTTCATGTTTGCTCACCTATTCCCCATTTTCCTGTAGATCTATTACCTCTGAATCTTTTGCAGACAAGAACAACAAACTCCATCAATTCTGTATTGTTTTTAATTTCTACTTTTACGAATTTGGACCGTATTTATTCCATTCATAATTATTAATATTGCAAACTCATATTGCACCTGCTTATTATTAATAAAAAATTTTAAAATAAAACATAACTATGTAGTGAGCAGTGAGATACAGTGTTGAAGAAGTGATACAGCAAGTTGAAGAGAATGAGGATGATGGTAACCGTACATGGAGCAGTATGGATAGTGTAAATCCATTCACCAATCCTGTAGGGCCCACAATCATTATCCAAGATAATCTCTTTCTTGAGTTCTTCTTTAATGAACTGATATCATTGATTGTCACTGAAACAAACAGATATGCAAAACAGTGCCTGGAGAGTAGACAAGATAATGACGAGAATGAACTTCAATGGGAAACTAATGAAGAAGAGATAAAAGCATACATAGGATTCACTTTATTGATGGGGTTAAATAGAGTTTCTGATTTATATGACTACTGGTCAACTAATACAGTATTCCATTATTTCCCAATTGCATCTCGTATTTCACGAAAGCGATTCTTAGAAGTAAAGCGTTACCTCCATTTTGTAGACAACACTAAGCTGATTCCTCACGGTAAAGATGGTTACGACAAACTAGGGAAAATAAAACCTGTGATAGAAGCAGTGAGAGAAAAGTCTATAAAGAATTTTATGCCACATCGGGAAAGTTCAATTCACGAGGCAATGAGAAGATTCAAAGGGAGGTCCAGTTTGAAGCAATACCTACCAATGAAGCCTATAAAAAGGGGGATAAAGGTGTGGGTAAGGGCTGATAGCCATAATGGCTACATTTCAGAATTTTATATATACAAAGGTAAGGAAGACAATATTATCACACAAAACCTTGGTGAAAAGGTAGTAGAGAAATTGAGTCGTACCTTGGTTGGAGGTAATTACCACCTCTATTTTGACAACTACTTCACATCTGTTGAGTTACTGGAGAAGTTACTAGATGATGGAATCTATGCTTGTGGAACCTTTAGAAAAGATAGAAGACGGGTACCATTTGAAATGAAGAATGTGAAATTAGGTAATATTTGTGTGTGTGATAGTAAAGAGACAGAAAGAGAGAGAAAGGGGGATGGGGGAGATGGAGGGTGAATTGAGAAATATAGGAGGGTAAGGGATGTTGGAACTACATGTATAAAATTATCCTTTCATTTTGTGATAGGTAATCTTGAGAGAGGAGAATACAAATTCCAAAAGTGTGGCAACATAGTTGCAACAGTGTGGCGAGACAAAAAACTAGTTTATGTGATGTCTAGTCACATAAATGCAAACAACACAACTAACTGTCAGAGGAAACAGAAGGACGGAACTTCTATGACAGTTCCCATCCCTGCATGTATAAGCTTATATAACATGTATATGGGTGGGGTTGATACAGCTGACCAGCTCCGTTCATATTATCAATGGAGGATGAAGTCAAGGAAATATTATATGTAAGCATGAGAATTACTGAATACTGAATATACTTATGTAACAATGTATACTTACACAAGTATTTCACCTTAGGTATATTTTCTACTTTCTAATTGAGTGCTGTATCAGCAATGCATTTATATTACAGAGAAATTATATTCCATGTACCAGCAAATATCAAGACTACAAGTCGTACCGTATGAATCTGGCTGAGCTACTGATTGGTAGTTACAATTCCAGGAAGAAATATGCCATTCCTAAAGAAGTAATTGAGAAGGTAGCATCAAAAACCATCAATCCACCAAAAAGGAGGTGTACTACTCAACATTTACCTGTCAAGGGGAAAAGAGGAAGATGTAATTATTGTTGGTGCATCCACCAGTTGCGTCGTGAGTCTTCTGTCAGATGCCGGGAGTGTGACATAGCATTATGTGTTGATATTCATTATGACAACAAATCATGTTTTGAGTTATACCATTCATACAAAAACTACATGACACTCTATTTTTTACATTCCTGTCATAAACAAAATGTTTCTAAACTTGAATAAGCAAGCAACTTCTCAGACAGTAATATCTAAAATCAGATTTACCTACTCAAAAACTAAATGTAAATACACAAAAACTATACAAATAGCAACCTAGAAAGTAAACTATAACTCTAGAGCAATGTAGCATTCAATGTACGGTGTCACACTCATTGTCACATGTCAATAAAAAACAATCACTTACCTTCACCTTTTTCTTCTTTCATGAAGTTAGAAGAGTCCAAATAACACATCTACCTGCTCACAACTCACTGCTCCACATCTTTAGACAAGTAAGAAGCCCTCAAAATCTATAACAACAGCGATATAAATGGCTAAAACATCCCTCATCAACATCCGCGTACTCATAATTTTCTGGTCACACGTGATTGTGCAATAAAACAAGTGTGGTCAGGAAACAGTTAATGAGATTCATAGAATTATTAATGAGATTCATAGATCAAAGCCTAAACCCACAAGTGTAGCAAGTGAGAAAGTTGTAACCTTATAAAAGGAAAAGCAACAAACAATGTTAGCCTGGTCATTTGGGCTGTGGCGTGGCTGCTCAATTCCGGGGTGAGTATGTCATTGTTAGTGATGTTTGACGAGATCCTAGATCTCAAGGTCAGTTGTTACGTACTTCGTGTACGGCCCTCTTTCGAGGGGGGACTGGGATACCGGCAACTGTTCCTCCCCATCAAATAAGCTATCAGTGACTCCAAATGACTTCAGGCTATTTCAATTTTCTTTTGCATTGATTTATTCAATAAACTTGATAACGAAATGCCAGCGCAATACTGATGAGCTAAGGTAATTTTAAAACTTTTTTTTTTTTTTTTGCGTTGATTTATTTAATGAACTTGGTAACTAAATGCCAGAACAATACTGATGACTGTTGTATTTTGCTGGATTTTCAACCCTTAGAGCATTGAGCCTGTTTTTCAAAATTCTTCCCATTTCCAACACTGGTGTCTCCATTGCATAGAATTATTAAAAGATTTCCTTTGAAAGTCTTACTTTAAAATTTTACTTGTACATGGGGTTACTATTGCAGACATGTTCCAGGAACATTGCATGCTGCTTCTGTCCTTTCTCAGTAGAAACAGCAATTGGAACAAGTCTAGTACTCGTTATAGAAAATAATCTAGTTTTTGGAGGCTTTCTATTATAGAGATATCATGATAGATAATTGCCAAAATTATCACGATAGCGATAATATTACGATAATTTAACACCTGCAAATGAATTAATTATTTATTTCATTAGTGCGTAGTACGTACGTACATGTATGTGTACGTCATTACATGCACATTGTAGCTAACTCTAAATCACATTCTTCTGTCTTTAGCTTACTTTTATGAGACTAATCTATAAGCTTAATGATGCCCTCCACAGAAAGTTCCATGGAAAGTTGAAAGCTGGAAAGCTAATATGCTAGTAAAAAGTTGATGTTGCTCATGAGTGATTTATCGACCAAACATGACAATGATATTAGAGTGGGAAAACAAGTATTTAAAATTTTCTTGGACAATATCTATACAACAAAATTCACGATATTGAAGTACACACAAAAATTATCGTCTTATGGTCTATATACATGTAGACATACATATATGCATACAGACAGAGAGACAGACACATACACACATGTATCACTTACACTAATGGTTTAATATAATATACTCTATAAAAAAGGTATTTATTCTAAATCAAATAAAATCTTGTGGTCTGAGCAATTTAGTTAAGTCTCAAAGTACATGTAATAAAAAATCAGGCCAAAAACAGCTAATAATGCCAATGTGTATAATCTCACATCTCAAAGGAAGCCTTAGGTCTAAGAGATCCAGGCTTGCATCTTCAAATAGGCAGTTCTGTGGTTTCTCAAAATGGGTATAAAAATACTGAACATTCACAAATAAAGGTCAGATAGAAGAGCTACAATGGGTGGTGGAAATAGCAAAGTCGAAGAAAAGACAGAACAAGTTCAATCAGTCGAGATAACAAGTGAAAAAGCAGGAGTAAGTATCACAACATGAAATAAGATGTTACTACAATATTAATATTGTTATATAGCAAAGAAATGAACTTGAGTACTGTTGCAATATTGCAACATTGCAACAATAACACTCCTGCTACATGTATCAGGTGTACATGTACATGTAGCTGAGTTCTTGTTTGCTATACAGTTTGTGTACATGTATGTGACTGTGCTAATGTTAAAACTTCAAAGTACAAACATGTATCATGTATCTCATACATTTTAGTGGGTTTTAGTTAACTATAACCAAAATTTAGTAAGGCATTGTGACTTTTAGTTAACTAAAACACTTTTAGTAATCCAAAAATTGTTTAAGTTAACAAATTAAAATTTGAGAAACTATAAGTATAACTAATGGTCATTATTGTCATACTAAAATAACATATATTTACAGTGTGAGAGAGAAAAAGAATGTACATCATGTCAAAGAACTAGAAATGATGAAAACATGGAGGAAAATGAAGAAAGTAAAAAAGTAAAAGAAAGAAGAAGTGAGCAACAAGAAAAAAAAAGACACAACGAACTAAGAAGAAGAGAGGATGAGGAGCATAAATGGAGGCAGCAGATAAGACAAAAAGAAAAGAATACTACAACTTGAGAAGAAGGATAACAGAAGAAGAATACAGGTGGAGAAAAGAAAGAAAAAGAAGAGAAGATGAAGACTATAGGTGGCAAAAGGAAAGAAAAAGAAGAGAAGATGAAGACTATAAGATGAGGAGAAAGGAGGAAGAGAAAGAACAAAGGATGAATGAAAGAGATTATCGGCCTCATGTGGTATGTATGCCTTCAATACCAGCACCTACATGTATGATACCAACTATGCCTAGTGCACACGGCATGACTAGTGGTGTGCCTAGTGCTGCATCTACATGGATGATACATGGCATGACTAGTGCTATGCCTAGTGCACCTACAATGCTACCAATGTCTACAATACAAAGTACACCGAGTGCACCTGCAGGTACATGCAGTGTGTCCAGTCAATGCACTGGCCATTCATCCCTTTTGTAATTAAAAGTTCAAATGGTCTAGGCATTCAGTTATGTTAGGATTATATTATATTGTTATATATTGTTTATTGTTTATTTACCACTTATTTTATTCATTTCTTTATTACTTATGTGGTTATAATTAATTAAAAAACATGTGATAGTTTTTTTGGAAAAGATTGTTGAACTGAATCTGGTTGAATCTAGAGGGAAACTGTTCCTTTATATGTAAACTACCAAACCCTCTTTTTAATTTAATAAAAGGGCATGTAAGTGATGTCAAAACCAAAACCAAAAAAGCACAGAAACAAGATTATAAATTCCCGTACAGTTTTAAAAGAACAATTTCGTCACAAATCATCACAAAAATATGAATATAATTAATATAATGAAATTCATTGCAATTTTTACATCATACTATGAATATAAACTAGAGGATTTTATGCCGAAAATAGCCGAAAAGGCTGTGCAGATATCTCGACTTTCGGAAATAATTTCGGACTGACCAAAGAACAGTACTGTATCCATCCCTGGGCAGGGTGCACATCTTATATTATGACAACAATTACAATAATTATCAGTCTTACAAATAACACATGTATAATACAATATGTGTGACTACAAGTCATGGCACACCTAACTAATGCAGTACTTTATTTTTTACATGTTGCTGAAAAGTTTATAAGTTGTATTTATATTGTGTAGTATGTTATACCACATTGTGTGATAATCATGTGATAAATACAAGGATATGGCCTCTAAATTCAAATAGCTAAAGAGTATGAGTATGAAGAACTTAATGCTACAGATCCACTCTATAAACACATGTATATACATATTCACATTATTAATTATTGTATTAATTGTCCTATTCTGATTTGATAATTGATTTCAGATCCCTACCCTAGTAAATACACATACACAGTGGAGCACAAATACAGATAAAGATAGTGGTGCAGGTTTGGGTTAGTAACTGCGTGAATATTAATGGTAGACATCCTAACAATGACAAAAAATCATGTTTGGGATGTGTTATTTTGATATTGTCGCACCCAAAATTTGCCACCTATAAGTCAAAAATGCTGGTATCGATGATAACAATCCAATATTACAGTTTACCATGCCTCAATTTTAATTATTATAAATAGGTATGGAGGATATAAAGTGTTTACAACAGTAATTACTGCTAATGATAATAGGCATTGGCCCCTTCCTTGGATACTTTTTAACTTAAAAAATAATGATGCAATGAGATAAACAAAGGTACAGATCTGTACAATCACTCCAGTAGCTATATACGTTTCTATCTATTTATCTATCTATGTATTGATGTCGTATATATATGTCAAACTAAATTTGGAGATATGTATCTATCTATTCATTTATCTGTTTTGTATGTATCTATCTATCTATCTATATATCTACTTGTTTATTTATTTATCGATCTATCCATCAATCTATCACTTTAAATATATAGCTATCAATTTAATTACCTATCTAACTATCTATATATCTATCTATCTATTTTTCTATACCTCTATCATCTATTTATTTATCTATCTATCGGCATATCTACCTATATATCTATCTATCTATCTATCTATATGTATATTTAACTTTCTATGTATTCATTTATCTATCTACCTATCTATCTGTCTGAGTGTCTGAGTGTCTGTCTGTGATTCTGTCTGTCTTTCTGTCTCTCCGTCTGTCAGTCTGTCTGTCTCATTCTACCTATGTATTTATGAATATCTTTACGTATGTATATATTTATTCGAATATGTATATATATATCATAGCATTTATATATCTATCAATTTATGCATTTAACTCCCTTTCTATTGATCTATTAGTCAACTACCAATTTATTAATTTATCTCTAAACCTGTAGCCCAAAACCCAAAACCCTAAATTCTGAATCCGAAATTTGAAGCTTTGCCTATCTACATACCTAGCTACCTACCTACCTACTCGTCTTTTAACCTACCACTTTCTGTTTAGTAACATGTCATTTCCTTGTTAGTTGTTCTGAGGAGCTCACTAGTTACGAACATATTCTTCTCTTGTGAGATAAAATGTATACATGGCACACTGATTTGAGACCGTTAATTTACTATTTGAATTGCTTCTTATTTCTTGTACGTTACTTTCCGCAGATGAAATTCTGCAAATTTCAATTGTTGTTCATATTCTGTTTACGTGATTTTATTTCCCTTGGTCATAGAATAATTCATTATAATAATAAATGCAGTCGTTAACATGTTTAGATTTCCTTAACATTCAATTAATTAAATTATGGTCTCTTTTATACTAGAGGATTTATTGTTCCTCCTGCTGGTTTAAGTCTCTCAAAAATGAATGATTTAAAAACAAATACTCAGTAAGATTTATGAATTAAAATTCCACACTCTACTAAATTTCATATATTTAGTCATTATCGTAAATTCACTATCCAACAGGATTAGCATTCCGCTAACATGCGTTTTATTAAATCTTTCCCCCAAGTTAGTCTCATGTAAATCTTTACATGAAGCATTCATTAGGTCAGTATTGGTAATGATGTATTGTACACATTTCATATAATCAATATTCACTATAATTATAAATGAAGTAGATTTCACACTCCTTTGAATCTTTCCACAAATTAGCTGTAGATCCTGATAAGAGTTCTACTCTGTAAGTGAATTAAAATGCAGATTCCAAAATCTCACTCCTCCACACATTCATTTGTATAATTCACTCAATATAAACTCACTCCACAATATGTTTAGTTCTTCCCCAAGTTAGGTTAATTATGTAATCCTATTCACTCCTCCAAATTCCTCCACACATAATCTTAATCCACCAGATGACTCCATATGAAGACTCCTCTCGATGACTCCTCCCCCTAACTACTATATCAGTTAGTTTTGTTGTAAACACAGTTGTTTACAGGTGGGGGTAGTACGATATTATAGAGGTGTAGGTTCAGACTAAATTGTTGTTCATATAGTCTGTCAGAGTATGTTGGGAGTTGTGTTGGGCAAGTTGTGTTTACACTTGTGTGTAAGTATTATCTTCCCTTCGGAGATGTTTGCTGCACAGGTTCTTGTGTGCCTCTCAGTTGGGTTGAAGTGTTGGAAGTCCTGTGGATGTTGGATGCACAGGTTCTTGTGTGCCTATCAGTTGGGTTGAAGTGTTGGAAGTTCTACGGATGCTGGATGCACAGGTACTAGTGTGCCAATCGGTTGGGTTGAAGTGTTGGAAGATCTGCTGGGAGTGTTGTGCTAACACACTGTATGTTAGTACCATTTTCCCTTCAGACAAGTTGGCTGCACAGGTACTTGGTGTGCGTATCGATTGGTTTGAAGTGTTGGAAGTTCTGGAGGGGGAGTGTTGTAGAGACAATTGGGTGGGTGTAGGTACTATCATCCATCCAGAGATGTTGGCTTCCTTGTGTGCCATCTTCCCTTCAGACAAGTTGGCTGCACAGGTACTACTTGTGTGCCTGCCTATCGGTTGGTTTGAAGTGTTGGAAGTTCTGGAGGGAGAGCGTTGTTTAGACCGTTGTGTGTCGGACTATCGTCCATCCAGTGATTTTGGCTTCCTCGTGTGCCTACCGGTTGGTTTTGTTGTAAACACAGTTGTCACAAGTGGAGGTAGTACTATATTATAGAGGTGTAGGTTCAGACTAAATTGTTGTTCATATAGTCTGTCAGAGTATGTTGGGAGTTGTGTTGGGCAAGTTGTGTTTACACTTGTGTGTAAGTATTATCTTCCCTTCGGAGATGTTGGCTGCACAGGTTCTTGTGTGCCTGCCTATCAGTTGGGTTGAAGTGTTGGAAGTTCTGCGGATGTTGGCTGCACAGGTTCTTGTGTGCCGGTTGGGTTGAAGTGTTGGATGCACAGGTACTAGTGTGCCAATTGGTTGGGTTGAAGTGTTGGAAGGTTCTACGGAAGTTGGATGCACAGGTACTAGTGTGCCAATCGGTTGGGTTGAAGTGTTGGATGCACAGGTACTTGTGTGCCTATCAGTTGGGTTGAAGTGTTGGAACTTCTGAGGATGTTGGATGCACAGGTACTCCAGTGTCTATCGGTTGGTTTGATGTGTTGGGAGATTTACTGCTAACTCACTGTATGTTAGTGCACAGGCTGCACAGGTACTTGTGTGCCTATCAATTGGTTTGAAGCGTTGGAAGTTCTGGAGGGGGAGTGTTGTTTAGACAATTGGGTGGGTGTAGGTACTATCATCCATCCAGAGATGTTGGCTTCCTTGTGTGCCATCTTCCCTTCAGACAAGTTGGCTGCACAGGTACTACTTGTGTGCCTGCCTATCGGTTGGTTTTTGAAGTGTTGGAAGTTCTGGAGGGAGAGCGTTGTTTAGACCGTTGTGTGTCGGACTATCATCCATCCAGAGATGTTGGCTTCCTTGTGTGCCTACCGGTTGGTTTTGTTGTTAACACAGTTGTCACAAGTGGAGGTAGTACTATATTATAGATGTGTAGGTTCAGACTAAATTGTTGTTTATAGTCTGTCAGAGTATGTTGGGAGTTGAGTTTACACTTGTGTGTATGTATTATCTTCCCTTCGGAGAAGTTGGCTGGAGATGTTGGATGCACAGGTACTAGTGTGCCAATCGGTTGAGTTGAAGTGTTGGAGGTTCTACGGATGTTGGATGCACAGGTACTTGTTTGCCTATCAGTTGGGTTGAAGTGTTGGAAGTCCTGTGGATGTTGGATGCACAGGTACTTGTGTGCCTATCAGTTGGGTTGAAGTGTTGGAACTTCTGAGGATGTTGGATGCGCAGGTACTCCAGTGTCTATCGGTTGGTTTGATGTGTTGGGAGAGATTTGCTGCTAACACACTGTATGTTAGTACCATCTTTCCTTCAGAAATGTAAGCTGCACAGGTACTTCAGTGTCTATCGTTTTGTTTGATGTGTTGGGAGAGTTGTGCTAACACACTGTATGTTAGTGCCATCTTCCCTTCAGAGATGTTGGATGCACAGGTACATGTGTGCCTATCAGTTGGGTTGAAGTGTAGGAAGTTCTGCTGGGAGAGTTGTGCTAACACATTGTATGTTAGTACCATCTTCCCGTCAGAAATGTTGGCTGCACACGTGCTTGTGTGCCTATCGGTTGGGTCAAGTGTTGGAAGTTCTGCGTATGTTGGATGCACAGGTACTTGGGTTGGTTTGAAGTGTTGGAAGTTGTGCTGGGAGAGTTGTGCTAACAGACTATATGTTAGTACCATCTTCCGGTCTGAAGGGTTGGCTGCACAGGCACTACTTGTGTGCGTGCATATCAGCTGGTTTGAAGTGTTGGAAGTTGCACAGGGAGAGTTGTGCTAACACACTGTAAGCTAGTACCATCTTCCCGTAACAAAAGTTCTGCCCAGGTACTTGTGTGCCTGACTATCAGTTGAGTTGAAGTTTTGGAACTTCAACTGATGTTGGATGCACAGGTACTAGTGTGCCTATTGGCTAGGTTGAAGTGTTGGAAGTTCTACGGATTTTGGATGCACAGGTACTTGTGTGCCTATCGATTGGTTTGAAGTGTTGGAAGTTCTGGAGGGACAGTGTTGTTTAGACAATTGGGTGGGTGTAGGTACTGTCATCCATCCAGAGATGTTGGCTTCCTTGTGTGCCATCTTCCCTTTAGACAAGTTGGCTGCACAGGTACTACTTGTGTGCCTGCCTATCGGTTGGTTTGAAGTGTTGGAAGTTCTGGAGGGAGAGCGTTGTTTAGACCGTTGTGTGTCGGACTGTCATCCATCCAAGAACCGATAGGCACACAAGAACCTGTGCATCAACAGGTTCTTGTGTGCCTATCGGTTGGATTGAAGTGTTGGAAGTTCTACGAATGCTGGATGCACAGGTACTAGTGTGCCAATCGGTTGGGTTGAAGTGTTGGAAGGTTCTACGGAAGTTGGATGCACAGGTACTAGTGTGCCAATCGGTTGGGTTGAGGTGTTGGAAGTTCTACGGATGTTGGATGCACAGGTACTAGTGTGCCAATCGGTTGAGTTGAAGTGTAGGAGGTTCTACGGATGTTGGATGCACAGGTACTTGTGTGCCTATCAGTTGGGTTGAAGTGTTGGAACTTCAGAGGATGTTGGATTTTTTATTTATTTATTTATTTTTAATTATTTTTTAATTACTTTTTTAGCATTAATTTATTTAATAAACTTGGTAACTAAATGCCAGAACAATACTGATGACTTGTATTTTGCTGGATTTTCAACCCTTAGAGCATTGAGCCTGTTTTTCAAAAATCTTCCAATTTCCAACACTGGTGTCTCCATTGCATAGAATTATTAATGAGATTCATAGAATTATTAATGAGATTCATAGATCAAAGCCTAAACCCACAAGTGTAGCAAGTGAAGAAGTTGTAGCCATATAAAAGGAAAAGCAACATAACAATGTTAGCCTGGTCATTTGGGCTGTGGCGTGGCTGCTCAATTCCGGGGTGAATATGTCATTGTTAGTGATGTTTGACGAGATCCTAGATCTCAAGGTCAGTTGTTACGTACGTCGTGTACGGCCCTCTTTCGAGCGGGGGACTGGGATACCGGCAACTGTTCCTCCCCCTCAAATAAGCTATCAGTGACTCCAAATGACTTCAGGCAATTTCAATTTTCTTTTGGCATTGATTTATTTAATAAACTTGATAACTAAAAGTCACAATGCCTTACTAAATTTTGGTTATAGTTAACTAAAACCCACTAAAATGTATGAGATACATGATACATGTTTGTACTTTGAAGTTTTAACATTAGCACAGTCACATACATGTACACAAACTGTATAGCAAACAAGAACTCAGCTACATGTACATGTACACCTGATACATGTAGCAGGAGTGTTATTGTTGCAATGTTGCAATATTGCAACAGTACTCAAGTTCATTTCTTTGCTATATAACAATATTAATATTGTAGTAACATCTTATTTCATGTTGTGATACTTACTCCTGCTTTTTCACTTGTTATCTCGACTGACTGGACTTGTTCTGTCTTTTTTTCACATGATTGAACTTGTTCTGTCTTTTCTTCGACTTTGCTATTTCCACCACCCATTGTAGCTCTTCTATCTGACCTTTATTTGTGAATGTTCAGTATTTTTATACCCATTTTGAGAAACCACAGAACTGCCTATTTGAAGATGCAAGCCTGGATCTCTTAGACCTAAGGCTTCCTTTGAGATGTGAGATTATACACATTGGCATTATTAGCTGTTTTTGGCCTGATTTTTTATTACATGTACTTTGAGACTTAACTAAATTGCTCAGACCACAAGATTTTATTTGATTTAGAATAAATACCTTTTTTATAGAGTATATTATATTAAACCATTAGTGTAAGTGATACATGTGTGTATGTGTCTGTCTGTCTGTCTGTATGCATATATGTATGTCTACATGTATATAGACCATAAGACGATAATTTTTGTGTGTACTTCAATATCGTGAATTTTGTTGTATAGATATTGTCCATGAAAATTTTAAATACTTGTTTTCCCACTCTAATATCATTGTCATGTTTGGTCGATAAATCACTCATGAGCAACATCAACTTTTTACTAGCATATTAGCTTTCCAGCTTTCAACTTTCCATGGAACTTTCTGTGGAGGGCATCATTAAGCTTATAGATTAGTCTCATAAAAGTAAGCTAAAGACAGAAGAATGTGATTTAGAGTTAGCTACAATGTGCATGTAATGACGTACACATACATGTACGTACGTACTACGCACTAATGAAATAAATAATTAATTCATTTGCAGGTGTTAAATTATCGTAATATTATCGCTATCGTGATAATTTTGGCAATTATATATCATGATATCTCTATAATAGAAAGCCTCCAAAAACTAGATTATTTTCTATAACGAGTACTAGACTTGTTCCAATTGCTGTTTCTACTGAGAAAGGACAGAAGCAGCATGCAATTTTCCTGGAACATGTCTGCAATAGTAACCCCATGTACAAGTAAAATTTTAAAGTAAGACTTTCAAAGGAAATCTTTTAATAATTCTATGCAATGGAGACACCAGTGTTGGAAATGGGAAGAATTTTGAAAAACAGGCTCAATGCTCTAAGGGTTGAAAATCCAGCAAAATACAACAGTCATCAGTATTGTTCTGGCATTTAGTTACCAAGTTTATTAAATAAATCAACGCAAAAAAAAAAAAAAAAAAAAAAAAAAAAAGTTTTAAAATTACCTTAGCTCATCAGTATTGCGCTGGCATTTCGTTATCAAGTTTATTGAATAAATCAATGCAAAAGAAAATTGAAATAGCCTGAAGTCATTTGGAGTCACTGATAGCTTATTTGATGGGGAGGAACAGTTGCCGGTATCCCAGTCCCCCCTCGAAAGAGGGCCGTACACGAAGTACGTAACAACTGACCTTGAGATCTAGGATCTCGTCAAACATCACTAACAATGACATACTCACCCCGGAATTGAGCAGCCACGCCACAGCCCAAATGACCAGGCTAACATTGTTTGTTGCTTTTCCTTTTATAAGGTTACAACTTTCTCACTTGCTACACTTGTGGGTTTAGGCTTTGATCTATGAATCTCATTAATAATTCTATGAATCTCATTAACTGTTTCCTGACCACACTTGTTTTATTGCACAATCACGTGTGACCAGAAAATTATGAGTACGCGGATGTTGATGAGGGATGTTTTAGCCATTTATATCGCTGTTGTTATAGATTTTGAGGGCTTCTTACTTGTCTAAAGATGTGGAGCAGTGAGTTGTGAGCAGGTAGATGTGTTATTTGGACTCTTCTAACTTCATGAAAGAAGAAAAAGGTGAAGGTAAGTGATTGTTTTTTATTGACATGTGACAATGAGTGTGACACCGTACATTGAATGCTACATTGCTCTAGAGTTATAGTTTACTTTCTAGGTTGCTATTTGTATAGTTTTTGTGTATTTACATTTAGTTTTTGAGTAGGTAAATCTGATTTTAGATATTACTGTCTGAGAAGTTGCTTGCTTATTCAAGTTTAGAAACATTTTGTTTATGACAGGAATGTAAAAAATAGAGTGTCATGTAGTTTTTGTATGAATGGTATAACTCAAAACATGATTTGTTGTCATAATGAATATCAACACATAATGCTATGTCACACTCCCGGCATCTGACAGAAGACTCACGACGCAACTGGTGGATGCACCAACAATAATTACATCTTCCTCTTTTCCCCTTGACAGGTAAATGTTGAGTAGTACACCTCCTTTTTGGTGGATTGATGGTTTTTGATGCTACCTTCTCAATTACTTCTTTAGGAATGGCATATTTCTTCCTGGAATTGTAACTACCAATCAGTAGCTCAGCCAGATTCATACGGTACGACTTGTAGTCTTGATATTTGCTGGTACATGGAATATAATTTCTCTGTAATATAAATGCATTGCTGATACAGCACTCAATTAGAAAGTAGAAAATATACCTAAGGTGAAATACTTGTGTAAGTATACATTGTTACATAAGTATATTCAGTATTCAGTAATTCTCATGCTTACATATAATATTTCCTTGACTTCATCCTCCATTGATAATATGAACGGAGCTGGTCAGCTGTATCAACCCCACCCATATACATGTTATATAAGCTTATACATGCAGGGATGGGAACTGTCATAGAAGTTCCGTCCTTCTGTTTCCTCTGACAGTTAGTTGTGTTGTTTGCGTTTATGTGACTAGACATCACTTTTGGAATTTGTATTCTCCTCTCTCAAGATTACCTATCACAAAATGAAAGGATAATTTCATACATGTAGTTCCAACATCCCTTACCCTCCTATATTTCTCAATTCACCCTCCATCTCACCCATCCCCCCCCCCATCCCCCTTTCTCTCTCTTTCTGTCTCTTTACTATCACACACACAAATATTACCTAATTTCACATCAAATGGTACCCGTCTTCTATCTTTTCTAAAGGTTCCACAAGCATAGATTCCATCATCTAGTAACTTCTCCAGTAACTCAACAGATGTGAAGTAGTTGTCAAAATAGAGGTGGTAATTACCTCCAACCAAGGTACGACTCAATTTCTCTACTACCTTTTCACCAAGGTTTTGTGTGATAATATTGTCTTCCTTACCTTTGTATATATAAAATTCTGAAATGTAGCCATTATGGCTATCAGCCCTTACCCACACCTTTATCCCCCTTTTTATAGGCTTCATTGGTAGGTATTGCTTCAAACTGGACCTCCCTTTGAATCTTATCATTGCCTCGTGAATTGAACTTTCCCGATGTGGCATAAAATTCTTTATAGACTTTTCTCTCACTGCTTCTATCACAGGTTTTATTTTCCCTAGTTTGTCGTAACCATCTTTACCGTGAGGAATCAGCTTAGTGTTGTCTACAAAATGGAGGTAACGCTTTACTTCTAAGAATCGCTTTCGTGAAATACGAGATGCAATTGGGAAATAATGGAATACTGTATTAGTTGACCAGTAGTCATATAAATCAGAAACTCTATTTAACCCCATCAATAAAGTGAATGCTATGTATGCTTTTATCTCTTCTTCATTAGTTTCCCATTGAAGTTCATTCTCGTCATTATCTTGTCTACTCTCCAGGCACTGTTTTGCATATCTGTTTGTTTCAGTGACAATCAATGATATCAGTTCATTAGAGAAGAACTCAAGAAAGAGATTATCTTGGATAATGATTGTGGGCCCTACAGGATTGGTGAATGGATTTACATGGACATCACTATCTATACTGCTCCATGTACGGTTACCACCATCATCCTCATTCTCTTCAACTTGCTGTATCACTTCTTCAACACTGTATCTCACTGCTGTCTTCATAGTTATGTTTTATTTTAAATTTTTTTATTAATAATAAGCAGGTGCAATATGTATGATCAGTTTGCAATATTAATAATTATGAATGGAATAAATACGGTCCAAATTCGTAAAAATAGAAATTAAAAACAATACAGAATTGATGGAGTTTGTTGTTCTTGTCTGCAGAATCTACAGGAAAATGGGGAATAGGTGAGCAAACATGAAATACGCTGTATGGCGTACACGGTCGTTTGGGGAAGTATATTAAATAAGCCGTATCGCGTATACGTTCGGTAAAGTGTTAATAATTCTATGCAATGGAGACACCAGTGTTGGAAATGGGAAGAATTTTGAAAAACAAGCTCAATGCTCTAAGGGTTGAAAATCCAGCAAAATACAAGCTTGTCATCAGTATTGACAATTTCTGGCATTTCGTTACCAAGTTTATTAAATAAATGAATGGAAAAAAAATAAATAAAAAATAAAAAAATTTTAAAAATTCAACATCCTCAGAAGTTCCAACACTTCAACCCAACTGATAGGCACACAAGTACCTGTGCATCCAACATCCGTAGAACTTCAAACATTTCAACCCAACCGATTGGCACACAGTGTGTTAGCACAACTCTGCCAGCAGAACTTCCTACACTTCAACCCAACCGATAGGCACACAAGTACCTGTGCATCCAACATCTCTGAAGGGAAGATGGCACTAACATACAGTGTGTTAGCACAACTCTCCCAACACATGAAACAAAACGATAGACACTGGAGTACCTGTGCAGCCAACATTTCTGAAGGGAAGATGGTACTAACATACAGTGTGTTAGCAGCAAATGTCTACCAACACATCAAACCAACCGATAGACACTGGAGTACCTGTGCATCCAACACTTCAACCCAACTGATAGGCACACAAGTACCTGTGCATCCAACACTTCAACCCAACAAATAGTCACACTAGTACCTGTGCATCCAACATCAATTGAACTTCCAAAACTTCAACCCAACTGATAGTCAGGCACACAAGTACCTGGGCAGAACTTTTCTTACGGGAAGATGGTACTAGCATACAGTGTGTTAGCACAACTCTCCCTGTACAACTTCCAACACTTCAAACCAACTGATATGCATGCACACAAGTAGGGCCTGTGCAGCCAACCCTTCTGACCGGAAGATGGTACTGACATGCAGTCTGTTAGCACAACTCTCCCAGCACAACTTCCAACACTTCAAACCAACCCAAGTACCTGTGCATCCAACAATTCAACCCAACTGATAGGCACACAAGTACCTGTGCATCTAACATCCCCAGAACTTCCAACACTTGACCCAACCGATAGGCACACAAGTACCTGTGCAGCCAACTTTTCTGACAGGAAGATTGTATTAACATACAATGTGTTAGCACAACTCACCCAGCAGAACTTCCTACACTTCAACCCAACGATAGGCACACAAGTACCTGTGCATCCAACATCCGCAGAACTTCCAACACTTCAACCCAACCAATAGGCAGGCACACAAGTACCTGTGTGGCCAACTTGTCTGAAAGATGGTATAGCATAATGTGTGTAGCACAAGTACCTGTGCATCCAACATCCGTAGAACTTCCAACACATCAACCCAACCGATAGGCAGGCACACAAGAACCTGTGCAGCCAACATCTCCGAAGGGAAGATAATACTTACACACAACTTGCCCAACACAACTCCCAACATACTCTGACAGACTATATGAACAACAATTTAGTCTGAACCTACACCTCTATAATATAGTACTACCTCCACTTGTGACAACTGTGTTTACAACAAAACCAACTGGTAGGCACACGAGGAAGCCAACATCACTGGATGGACGATAGTCCTACACACAACGGTCTAAACAACGCTCTCCCTCCAGAACTTCCAACACTTAAACCAACCGATAGGCAGGCACACAAGTAGTACCTGTGCAGCCAACGTGCCTACAATTCAACCCATCCGATAGGCACACAAGTCCCTGTGCAGCCAACATTTCTGAAGGGAAGATGGTACTAACATACAGTGTGTTAGCAGCAAATCTCTCCCAACACATCAAACCAACCGATAGACACTGGAGTACCTGTGCATCCAACTTCCTCAGAAGTTCCAACACTTCAACCCAACTGATAGGCACACAAGTACCTGTGCATCTAACATCCACAGGACTTCCAACACTTCAACCCAACTGATAGGCACACAAGTACCTGTGCATCCAACATCCGTAGAACTTCCAACACTTCAACCCAACCGATTGGCACACTAGTACCTGTGCATCCAACTTCCGTAGAACTTCCAACACTTCAACCCAACTGATAGGCACACTAGTACCTGTGCATCCATCATTCGTAGAACTTCCAACACTTCAACCCAACCGATTGCCACACTAGTACCTGTGCATCCAACTTCCGTAGAACCTTTCAACACTTCAACCCAACCGATTGGCACACTAGTACCTGTGCATCCAGCATCTGTAGAACTTCCAACACTTCAACCCAACCGATAGGCACACAAGAACCTGTGCATCTGACATCCACAGGACTTCCAATACTTCAACCCAACTGAGAGGCACACAAGTACCTGTGAATCCAACATCCGTAGAACTTGCAACACTTCAACCCAACCAATAGGCACACTGGTACCTGTGCATCCATCATCCGTAGAACTTCCAACACTTCAACCCAACTGATTGGCACACTAGTACCTGTGTATCCAACTTCCGTAGAACCTTCCAACACTTCAACCCAACCGATTGGCACACTAGTACCTGTGCATCCAGCATTCGTAGAACTTCCAACACTTCAACCGAACCGATAGGCACACAAGAACTTGTGCATCCAACATCTCCGAAGGGAAGATAATACTTACACACAAGTGTAAACACAACTTGCCCAACACAACTCCCAACATACTCTGACAGACTATATGAACAACAATTTAGTCTGAACCTACACCTCTATAATATAGTACTACCCCCACCTGTAAACAACTGTGTTTACAACAAAACCAACTGATATAGTAGTTAGGGGGAGGAGTCATTGAGAGGAGTCTTCATATGGAGTCATCTGGTAGATTAAGATTATGTGTGGAGGAATTTGGAGGAGTGAATAGGATTACATAATTAACCTAACTTGGGGAAGAACTAAACATATTGTGGAGTGAGTTTATATTGAGTGAATATACAAATGAATGTGTGGAGGAGTGAGATTTTGGAATCTGCATTTTAATTCACTTACAGAGTAGAACTCTTATCAGGATCTACAGCTAATTTGTGGAAAGATTCAAAGGAGTGTGAAATCTACTTCATTTATAATTATAGTGAATATTGATTATATGAAATGTGTACAATACATCATTACCAATACTGACCTAATGAATGCTTCATGTAAAGATTTACATGAGACTAACTTGGGGGAAAGATTTAATAAAACGCATGTTAGCGGAATGCTAATCCTGTTGGATAGTGAATTTACGATAATGACTAAATATATGAAATTTAGTAGAGTGTGGAATTTTAATTCATAAATCTTACTGAGTATTTGTTTTTAAATCATTCATTTTTGAGAGACTTAAACCAGCAGGAGGAACAATAAATCCTCTAGTATAAAAGAGACCATAATTTAATTAATTGAATGTTAAGGAAATCTAAACATGTTAACGACTGCATTTATTATTATAATGAATTATTCTATGACCAAGGGAAATAAAATCACGTAAACAGAATATGAACAACAATTGAAATTTGCAGAATTTCATCTGCGGAAAGTAACGTACAAGAAATAAGAAGCAATTCAAATAGTAAATTAACGGTCTCAAATCAGTGTGCCATGTATACATTTTATCTCACAAGAGAAGAATATGTTCGTAACTAGTGAGCTCCTCAGAACAACTAACAAGGAAATGACATGTTACTAAACAGAAAGTGGTAGGTTAAAAGACGAGTAGGTAGGTAGGTAGCTAGGTATGTAGATAGGCAAAGCTTCAAATTTCGGATTCAGAATTTAGGGTTTTGGGTTTTGGGCTACAGGTTTAGAGATAAATTAATAAATTGGTAGTTGACTAATAGATCAATAGAAAGGGAGTTAAATGCATAAATTGATAGATATATAAATGCTATGATATATATATATACATATTCGAATAAATATATACATACGTAAAGATATTCATAAATACATAGGTAGAATGAGACAGACAGACTGACAGACGGAGAGACAGAAAGACAGACAGAATCACAGACAGACAGTCAGACACTCAGACAGATAGATAGGTAGATAGATAAATGAATACATAGAAAGTTAAATATACATATAGATAGATAGATAGATAGATATATAGGTAGATATGCCGATAGATAGATAAATAAATAGATGATAGAGGTATAGAAAAATAGATAGATAGATATATAGATAGTTAGATAGGTAATTAAATTGATAGCTATATATTTAAAGTGATAGATTGATGGATAGATCGATAAATAAATAAACAAGTAGATATATAGATAGATAGATAGATACATACAAAATAGATAAATAAATAGATAGATACATATCTCCAAATTTAGTTTGACATATATATACGACATCAATACATAGATAGATAAATAGATAGAAACGTATATAGCTACTGGAGTGATTGTACAGATCTGTACCTTTGTTTATCTCATTGCATCATTATTTTTTAAGTTAAAAGTATCCAAGGAAGGGGCCAATGCCTATTATCATTAGCAGTAATTACTGTTGTAAACACTTTATATCCTCTATACCTATTTATAATACTTAAAATTGAGGCAAGGTAAACTGTAATATTGGATTGTTATCATCGATACCAGCATTTTTGACTTATAGATGGCAAATTTTGGGTGCGACAATATCAAAATAACACATCCCAAACATGATTTTTTGTCATTGTTAGGATGTCTACCATTAATATTCACGCAGTTACTAACCCAAACCTGCACCACTATCTTTATCTGTATTTGTGCTCCACTGTGTATGTGTATTTACTAGGGTAGGGATCTGAAATCAATTATCAAATCAGAATAGGACAATTAATACAATAATTAATAATGTGAATATGTATATACATGTGTTTATAGAGTGGATCTGTAGCATTAAGTTCTTCATACTCATACTCTTTAGCTATTTGAATTTAGAGGCCATATCCTTGTATTTATCACATGATTATCACACAATGTGGTATAACATACTACACAATATAAATACAACTTATAAACTTTTCAGCAACATGTAAAAAATAAAGTACTGCGTTAGTTAGGTGTGCCATGACTTGTAGTCACACATATTGTATTATACATGTGTTATTTGTAAGACTGATAATTATTGTAATTGTTGTCATAATATAAGATGTGCACCCTGCCCAGGGATGGATACAGTACTGTTCCTTGGTCAGTCCGAAATTATTTCCGAAAGTCGAGATATCTGCACAGCCTTTTCGGCTATTTTCGGCATAAAATCCTCCAGTTTATATTCATAGTATGATGTAAAAATTGCAATGAATTTCATAATATTAATTATATTCATATTTTTGTGATGATTTGTGACGAAATTGTTCTTTTAAAACTGTACGGGAATTTATAATCTTGTTTCTGTGCTTTTTTGGTTTTGGTTTTGACATTACTTACATGCCCTTTTATTAAATTAAAAAGAGGGTTTGGAGAATTATATAGTTTACATATAAAGGAACAGTTTCCCTCTAGATTCAACCAGATTCAGTTCAACAATCTTTTCCAAAAAAACTATCACATGTTTTTTAATTAATTATAACCACATAAGTAATAAAGAAATGAATAAAATAAGTGGTAAATAAACAATAAACAATATATAACAATATAATATAATCCTAACATAACTGAATGCCTAGACCATTTGAACTTTTAATTACAAAAGGGATGAATGGCCAGTGCATTGACTGGACACACTGCATGTACCTGCAGGTGCACTCGGTGTACTTTGTATTGTAGACATTGGTAGCATTGTAGGTGCACTAGGCATAGCACTAGTCATGCCATGTATCATCCATGTAGATGCAGCACTAGGCACACCACTAGTCATGCCATGTGCACTAGGCATAGTTGGTATCATACATGTAGGTGCTGGTATTGAAGGCATACATACCACATGAGGCCGATAATCTCTTTCATTCATCCTTTGTTCTTTCTCTTCCTCCTTTCTCCTCATCTTATAGTCTTCATCTTCTCTTCTTTTTCTTTCCTTTTGCCACCTATAGTCTTCATCTTCTCTTCTTTTTCTTTCCTTTCTCCACCTGTATTCTTCTTCTGTTATCCTTCTTGTCAAGTTGTAGTATTCTTTTTCTTTTTGTCTTATCTGCTGCCTCCATTTATGCTCCTCATCCTCTCTTCTTCTTAATTCGTTGTGTCTTTTTTTTTCTTGTTGCTCACTTCTTCTTTCTTTTACTTTCTTGCTTTCTTCATTTTCCTCCATGTTTTCATCATTTCTAGTTCTTTGACATGATGTACATTCTTTTTCTCTCTCACACTGTAAATATATGTTATTTTAGTATGACAATAATGACCATTAGTTATACTTATAGTTTCTCAAATTTTAATTTGTTAACTTAAACAATTTTTGGCTTACTAAAAGTGTTTTAGTTAACTAAATGCCAGCGCAACATTGATGAACTGAGGTAATTTTAAAACTTTTTTATTTTTTAATTATTTTTTTGCATTAATTTATTTAATAAACTTGGTAACTAAATGCCAGAACAATACTGATGACTGTTGTATTTTGCTGGATTTTCAACCCTTAGAGCATTGAGCCTGTTTTTCAAAATTCTTCCCATTTCCAACACTGGTGTCTCCATTGCATAGAATTATTAACACTTTACCGAACGTATACGCGATACGGCTTATTTAATATACTTCCCCAAACAACCGTGTACGACATACAGTGTATTTCATGTTTGCTCACCTATTCCCCATTTTCCTGTAGATCTATTACCTCTGAATCTTTTGCAGACAAGAACAACAAACTCCATCAATTCTGTATTGTTTTTAATTTCTACTTTTACGAATTTGGACCGTATTTATTCCATTCATAATTATTAATATTGCAAACTCATATTGCACCTGCTTATTATTAATAAAAAATTTTAAAATAAAACATAACTATGAAGTGAGCAGTGAGATACAGTGTTGAAGAAGTGATACAGCAAGTTGAAGAGAATGAGGATGATGGTAACCGTACATGGAGCAGTATAGATAGTGATGTCCATGTAAATCCATTCACCAATCCTGTAGGGCCCACAATCATTATCCAAGATAATCTCTTTCTTGAGTTCTTCTCTAATGAACTGATATCATTGATTGTCACTGAAACAAACAGATATGCAAAACAGTGCCTGGAGAGTAGACAAGATAATGACGAGAATGAACTTCAATGGGAAACTAATGAAGAAGAGATAAAAGCATACATAGGATTCACTTTATTGATGGGGTTAAATAGAGTTTCTGATTTATATGACTACTGGTCAACTAATACAGTATTCCATTATTTCCCAATTGCATCTCGAATTTCACGACAGCGATTCTTAGAAGTAAAGCGTTACCTCCATTTTGTAGACAACACTAAGCTGATTCCTCACGGTAAAGATGGTTACGACAAACTAGGGAAAATAAAACCTGTGATAGAAGCAGTGAGAGAAAAGTCTATAAAGAATTTTATGCCACATCGGGAAAGTTCAATTGACGAGGCAATGAGAAGATTCAAAGGGAGGTCCAGTTTGAAGCAATACCTACCAATGAAGCCTATAAAAAGGGGGATAAAGGTGTGGGTAAGGGCTGATAGCCATAATGGCTACATTTCAGAATTTTATATATACAAAGGTAAGGAAGACAATATTATCACACAAAACCTTGGTGAAAAGGTAGTAGAGAAATTGAGTCGTACCTTGGTTGGAGGTAATTACCACCTCTATTTTGACAACTACTTCACATCTGTTGAGTTACTGGAGAAGTTACTAGATGATGGAATCTATGCTTGTGGAACCTTTAGAAAAGATAGAAGACGGGTACCATTTGAAATGAAGAATGTCAAATTAGGTAATATTTGTGTGTGTGATAGTAAAGAGACAGAAAGAGAGAGAAAGGGGGATGGGGGAGATGGAGGGTGAATTGAGAAATATAGGAGGGTAAGGGATGTTGGAACTACATGTATAAAATTATCCTTTCATTTTGTGATAGGTAATCTTGAGAGAGGAGAATACAAATTCCAAAAGTGTGGCAACATAGTTGCAACAGTGTGGCGAGACAAAAAACTAGTTTATGTGATGTCTAGTCACATAAATGCAAACAACACAACTAACTGTCAGAGGAAACAGAAGGACGGAACTTCTATGACAGTTCCCATCCCTGCATGTATAAGCTTATATAACATGTATATGGGTGGGGTTGATACAGCTGACCAGCTCCGTTCATATTATCAATGGAGGATGAAGTCAAGGAAATATTATATGTAAGCATGAGAATTACTGAATACTGAATATACTTATGTAACAATGTATACTTACACAAGTATTTCACCTTAGGTATATTTTCTACTTTCTAATTGAGTGCTGTATCAGCAATGCATTTATATTACAGAGAAATTATATTCCATGTACCAGCAAATATCAAGACTACAAGTCGTACCGTATGAATCTGGCTGAGCTACTGATTGGTAGTTACAATTCCAGGAAGAAATATGCCATTCCTAAAGAAGTAATTGAGAAGGTAGCATCAAAAACCATCAATCCACCAAAAAGGAGGTGTACTACTCAACATTTACCTGTCAAGGGGAAAAGAGGAAGATGTAATTATTGTTGGTGCATCCACCAGTTGCGTCGTGAGTCTTCTGTCAGATGCCGGGAGTGTGACATAGCATTATGTGTTGATATTCATTATGACAACAAATCATGTTTTGAGTTATACCATTCATACAAAAACTACATGACACTCTATTTTTTACATTCCTGTCATAAACAAAATGTTTCTAAACTTGAATAAGCAAGCAACTTCTCAGACAGTAATATCTAAAATCAGATTTACCTACTCAAAAACTAAATGTAAATACACAAAAACTATACAAATAGCAACCTAGAAAGTAAACTATAACTCTAGAGCAATGTAGCATTCAATGTACGGTGTCACACTCATTGTCACATGTCAATAAAAAACAATCACTTACCTTCACCTTTTTCTTCTTTCATGAAGTTAGAAGAGTCCAAATAACACATCTACCTGCTCACAACTCACTGCTCCACATCTTTAGACAAGTAAGAAGCCCTCAAAATCTATAACAACAGCGATATAAATGGCTAAAACATCCCTCATCAACATCCGCGTACTCATAATTTTCTGGTCACACGAGATTGTGCAATTAAACAAGTGTGGTCAGGAAACAGTTAATGAGATTCATAGAATTATTAATGAGATTCATAGATCAAAGCCTAAACCCACAAGTGTAGCAAGTGAGAAAGTTGTAACCTTATAAAAGGAAAAGCAACAAACAATGTTAGCCTGGTCATTTGGGCTGTGGCGTGGCTGCTCAATTCCGGGGTGAGTATGTCATTGTTAGTGATGTTTGACGAGATCCTAGATCTCAAGGTCAGTTGTTACGTACTTCGTGTACGGCCCTCTTTCGAGGGGGGACTGGGATACCGGCAACTGTTCCTCCCCATCAAATAAGCTATCAGTGACTCCAAATGACTTCAGGCTATTTCAATTTTCTTTTGCATTGATTTATTCAATAAACTTGATAACGAAATGCCAGCGCAATACTGATGAGCTAAGGTAATTTTAAAACTTTTTTTTTTTTTTTTGCGTTGATTTATTTAATGAACTTGGTAACTAAATGCCAGAACAATACTGATGACTGTTGTATTTTGCTGGATTTTCAACCCTTAGAGCATTGAGCCTGTTTTTCAAAATTCTTCCCATTTCCAACACTGGTGTCTCCATTGCATAGAATTATTAAAAGATTTCCTTTGAAAGTCTTACTTTAAAATTTTACTTGTACATGGGGTTACTATTGCAGACATGTTCCAGGAACATTGCATGCTGCTTCTGTCCTTTCTCAGTAGAAACAGCAATTGGAACAAGTCTAGTACTCGTTATAGAAAATAATCTAGTTTTTGGAGGCTTTCTATTATAGAGATATCATGATAGATAATTGCCAAAATTATCACGATAGCGATAATATTACGATAATTTAACACCTGCAAATGAATTAATTATTTATTTCATTAGTGCGTAGTACGTACGTACATGTATGTGTACGTCATTACATGCACATTGTAGCTAACTCTAAATCACATTCTTCTGTCTTTAGCTTACTTTTATGAGACTAATCTATAAGCTTAATGATGCCCTCCACAGAAAGTTCCATGGAAAGTTGAAAGCTGGAAAGCTAATATGCTAGTAAAAAGTTGATGTTGCTCATGAGTGATTTATCGACCAAACATGACAATGATATTAGAGTGGGAAAACAAGTATTTAAAATTTTCATGGACAATATCTATACAACAAAATTCACGATATTGAAGTACACACAAAAATTATCGTCTTATGGTCTATATACATGTAGACATACATATATGCATACAGACAGACAGACAGACACATACACACATGTATCACTTACACTAATGGTTTAATATAATATACTCTATAAAAAAGGTATTTATTCTAAATCAAATAAAATCTTGTGGTCTGAGCAATTTAGTTAAGTCTCAAAGTACATGTAATAAAAAATCAGGCCAAAAACAGCTAATAATGCCAATGTGTATAATCTCACATCTCAAAGGAAGCCTTAGGTCTAAGAGATCCAGGCTTGCATCTTCAAATAGGCAGTTCTGTGGTTTCTCAAAATGAGTATAAAAATACTGAACATTCACAAATAAAGGTCAGATAGAAGAGCTACAATGGGTGGTGGAAATAGCAAAGTCGAAGAAAAGACAGAACAAGTTCAATCATGTGAAAAAAAGACAGAACAAGTCCAGTCAGTCGAGATAACAAGTGAAAAAGCAGGAGTAAGTATCACAACATGAAATAAGATGTTACTACAATATTAATATTGTTATATAGCAAAGAAATGAACTTGAGTACTGTTGCAATATTGCAACATTGCAACAATAACACTCCTGCTACATGTATCAGGTGTACATGTACATGTAGCTGAGTTCTTGTTTGCTATACAGTTTGTGTACATGTATGTGACTGTGCTAATGTTAAAACTTCAAAGTACAAACATGTATCATGTATCTCATACATTTTAGTGGGTTTTAGTTAACTATAACCAAAATTTAGTAAGGCATTGTGACTTTTAGTTATCAAGTTTATTAAATAAATCAATGCCAAAAGAAAATTGAAATTGCCTGAAGTCATTTGGAGTCACTGATAGCTTATTTGAGGGGGAGGAACAGTTGCCGGTATCCCAGTCCCCCGCTCGAAAGAGGGTCGTACACGACGTACGTAACAACTGACCTTGAGATCTAGGATCTCGTCAAACATCACTAACAATGACATATTCACCCCGGAATTGAGCAGCCACGCCACAGCCCAAATGACCAGGCTAACATTGTTATGTTGCTTTTCCTTTTATATGGCTACAACTTCTTCACTTGCTACACTTGTGGGTTTAGGCTTTGATCTATGAATCTCATTAATAATTCTATGAATCTCATTAATAATTCTATGCAATGGAGACACCAGTGTTGGAAATTGGAAGATTTTTGAAAAACAGGCTCAATGCTCTAAGGGTTGAAAATCCAGCAAAATACAAGTCATCAGTATTGTTCTGGCATTTAGTTACCAAGTTTATTAAATAAATTAATGCAGAAAAAGTAATTAAAAAATAATTAAAAATAAATAAATAAATAAAAAATCCAACATCCTCTGAAGTTCCAACACTTCAACCCAACTGATAGGCACACAAGTACCTGTGCATCCAGCATTCGTAGAACTTCCAACACTTCAATCCAACCGATAGGCGCACAAGAACCTGTTGATGCACAGGTTCTTGTGTGCCTATCGGTTTTTGGATGGATGACAGTCCGACACACAACGGTCTAAACAACGCTCTCCCTCCAGAACTTCCAACACTTCAAACCAACCGATAGGCAGGCACACAAGTAGTACCTGTGCAGCCAACTTGTCTAAAGGGAAGATGGCACACAAGGAAGCCAACATCTCTGGATGGATGACAGTACCTACACCCACCCAATTGTCTAAACAACACTGTCCCTCCAGAACTTCCAACACTTCAAACCAATCGATAGGCACACAAGTACCTGTGCATCCAAAATCCGTAGAACTTCCAACACTTCAACCCAGCCAATAGGCACACTAGTACCTGTGCATCCAACATCAGTTGAAATTCCAAAACTTCAACTCAACTGATAGTCAGGCACACAAGTACCTGGGCAGAACTTTTGTTACGGGAAGATGGTACTAGCATACAGTGTGTTAGCACAACTCTCCCTGTGCAACTTCCAACACTTCAAACCAACTGATATGCACGCACACAAGTAGTGCCTGTGCAGCCAACCCTTCTGACCGGAACATGGTACTAACATACAGTCTGTTAGCACAACTCTCCCAGCACAACTTCCAACATTTCAAACCAACCCAAGTAACCTGTGCATCCAACATCCGCGGAACTTCCAACACTTCAACACAACAAATAGGCAGGCACAAAAGTACCTGGGTGGCCAACTTGTCTGAAAGATGGTATAGCATACTGTGTGTAGCACAACTCTTCCAGCAGCAGAACTTCCAACACTTCAACCCAACCGATAGGTACACAAGTACCTGTGTATTCAACATCCGCAGGACTTCCAACACTTCAACACAACCAATAGGCAGGCACACAAGTACCTGGGTGGCCAACTTGTCTGAAAGATGGTATAGCATACTGTGTGTAGCACAACTCTTCCAGCAGCAGAACTTCCAACACTTCAACCCAACCAATAGGCACCAAGTACCTGTGCATCCAACATCCGTAGAACCTCCTACACTTCAACTCAACCGATTGGCACACTAGTACCTGTGCATCCAACATCCGTAGAACTTCCAACACCTCAACCCAACCGATTGGCACACTAGTACCTGTGCATCCAACTTCCGTAGAACCTTCCAACACTTCAACCCAACCGATTGGCACACTAGTACCTGTGCATCCAGCATTCGTAGAACTTCCAACACTTCAATCCAACCGATAGGCACACAAGAACCTGTTGATGCACAGGTTCTTGTGTGCCTATCGGTTCTTGGATGGATGACAGTCCGACACACAACGGTCTAAACAACGCTCTCCCTCCAGAACTTCCAACACTTCAAACCAACCGATAGGCAGGCACACAAGTAGTACCTGTGCAGCCAACTTGTCTAAAGGGAAGATGGCACACAAGGAAGCCAACATCTCTGGATGGATGACAGTACCTACACCCACCCAATTGTCTAAACAACACTGTCCCTCCAGAACTTCCAACACTTCAAACCAATCGATAGGCACACAAGTACCTGTGCATCCAAAATCTGTAGAACTTCCAACACTTCAACCCAGCCAATAGGCACACTAGTAACTGTGCATCCAACATCAGTTGAAGTTCCAAAACTTCAACTCAACTGATAGTCAGGCACACAAGTACCTGAGCAGAACTTTTGTTACGGGAAGATGGTACTAGCATACAGTGTGTTAGCACAACTCTCCCTGTGCAACTTCCAACACTTCAAACCAACTGATATGCACGCACACAAGTAGTGCCTGTGCAGCCAACCCTTCTGACCGGAAGATGGTACTAACATACAGTCTGTTAGCACAACTCTCCCAGCACAACTTCCAACACTTCAAACCAACCCAAGTAACCTGTGCATCCAACATTCGCGGAACTTCCAACACTTCAACACAACCAATAGGCAGGCACACAAGTACCTGGGTGGCCAACTTGTCTGAAAGATGGTATAGCATACTGTGTGTAGCACAACTCTTCCAGCAGCAGAACTTCCAACACTTCAACCCAACCGATAGGTACACAAGTACCTGTGCATCCAACATCCGCGGAACTTCCAACACTTCAACACAACCAATAGGCAGGCACACAAGTACCTGGGTGGCCAACTTGTCTGAAAGATGGTATAGCATACTGTGTGTAGCACAACTCTTCCAGCAGCAGAACTTCCTACACTTCAACCCAACCAATAGGCACACAAGTACCTGTGCTTCCAACATCCGTAGAACCTCCTACACTTCAACTCAACCGATTGGCACACTAGTACCTGTGCATCCAACATCCGTAGAACTTCCAACACCTCAACCCAACCGATTGGCACACTAGTACCTGTGTATCCAACTTCCGTAGAACCTTCCAACACTTCAACCCAACCGATTGGCACACTAGTACCTGTGCATCCAGCATTCGTAGAACTTCCAACACTTCAATCCAACCGATAGGCACACAAGAACCTGTTGATGCACAGGTTCTTGTGTGCCTATCGGTTCTTGGATGGATGACAGTCCGACACACAACGGTCTAAACAACGCTCTCCCTCCAGAACTTCCAACACTTCAAAAACCAACCGATAGGCAGGCACACAAGTAGTACCTGTGCAGCCAACTTGTCTAAAGGGAAGATGGCACACAAGGAAGCCAACATCTCTGGATGGATGACAGTACCTACACCCACCCAATTGTCTAAACAACACTGTCCCTCCAGAACTTCCAACACTTCACCCAACCGATAGGTACACAAGTACCTGTGCATCCAACATCCGCGGAACTTCCAACACTTCAACACAACCAATAGGCAGGCACACAAGTACCTTGGTGGCCAACTTGTCTGAAAGATGGTATAGCATACTGTGTGTAGCACAACTCTTCCAGCAGCAGAACTTCCAACACTTCAACCCAACCAATAGGCACACAAGTACCTGTGCATCCAACATACGCAGAACTTCCAACACTTGACCCAACCGATAGGCACACAAGCACGTGTGCAGCCAACATTTCTGACGGGAAGATGGTACTAACATACAATGTGTTAGCACAACTCTCCCAGCAGAACTTCCTACACTTCAACCCAACTGATAGGCACACATGTACCTGTGCATCCAACATCTCTGAAGGGAAGATGGCACTAACATACAGTGTGTTAGCACAACTCTCCCAACACATCAAACAAAACGATAGACACTGCAGTACCTGTGCAGCTTACATTTCTGAAGGAAAGATGGTACTAACATACAGTGTGTTAGCACCAAATCTCTCCCAACACATCAAACCAACCGATAGACACTGGAGTACCTGCGCATCCAACATCCTCAGAAGTTCCAACACTTCAACCCAACTGATAGGCACACAAGTACCTGTGCATCCAACATCCACAGGACTTCCAACACTTCAACCCAACTGATAGGCAAACAAGTACCTGTGCATCCAACATCCGTAGAACCTCCAACACTTCAACTCAACCGATTGGCACACTAGTACCTGTGCATCCAACATCTCCAGCCAACTTCTCCGAAGGGAAGATAATACATACACACAAGTGTAAACACAACTCCCAACATACTCTGACAGACTATAAACAACAATTTAGTCTGAACCTACACATCTATAATATAGTACTACCTCCACTTGTGACAACTGTGTTAACAACAAAACCAACCGGTAGGCACACAAGGAAGCCAACATCTCTGGATGGATGATAGTCCGACACACAACGGTCTAAACAACGCTCTCCCTCCAGAACTTCCAACACTTCAAAAACCAACCGATAGGCAGGCACACAAGTAGTACCTGTGCAGCCAACTTGTCTGAAGGGAAGATGGCACACAAGGAAGCCAACATCTCTGGATGGATGATAGTACCTACACCCACCCAATTGTCTAAACAACACTCCCCCTCCAGAACTTCCAACGCTTCAAACCAATTGATAGGCACACAAGTACCTGTGCAGCCTGTGTACTAACATACAGTGAGTTAGCAGTAAATCTCCCAACACATCAAACCAACCGATAGACACTGGAGTACCTGTGCATCCAACATCCTCAGAAGTTCCAACACTTCAACCCAACTGATAGACACACAAGTACCTGTGCATCCAACACTTCAACCCAACCGATTGGCACACTAGTACCTGTGCATCCAACTTCCGTAGAACCTTCCAACACTTCAACCCAACCAATTGGCACACTAGTACCTGTGCATCCAACACTTCAACCCAACCGGCACACAAGAACCTGTGCAGCCAACATCCGCAGAACTTCCAACACTTCAACCCAACTGATAGGCAGGCACACAAGAACCTGTGCAGCCAACATCTCCGAAGGGAAGATAATACTTACACACAAGTGTAAACACAACTTGCCCAACACAACTCCCAACATACTCTGACAGACTATATGAACAACAATTTAGTCTGAACCTACAACTCTATAATATAGTACTACCTCCACTTGTGACAACTGTGTTTACAACAAAACCAACCGGTAGGCACACGAGGAAGCCAACATCACTGGATGGACGATAGTCCGACACACAACGGTCTAAACAACGCTCTCCCTCCAGAACTTCCAACACTTCAAACCAACCGATAGGCAGGCACACAAGTAGTACCTGTGCAGCCAACTTGTCTGAAGGGAAGATGGCACACAAGGAAGCCAACATCTCTGGATGGATGATAGTACCTACACCCACCCAATTGTCTCTACAACACTCCCCCTCCAGAACTTCCAACACTTCAAACCAATCGATACGCACACCAAGTACCTGTGCAGCCAACTTGTCTGAAGGGAAAATGGTACTAACATACAGTGTGTTAGCACAACTCTCCCAGCAGATCTTCCAACACTTCAACCCAACCGATTGGCACACTAGTACCTGTGCATCCAGCATCCGTAGAACTTCCAACACTTCAACCCAACTGATAGGCACACAAGAACCTGTGCATCCAACATCCACAGGACTTCCAACACTTCAACCCAACTGAGAGGCACACAAGAACCTGTGCAGCAAACATCTCCGAAGGGAAGATAATACTTACACACAAGTGTAAACACAACTTGCCCAACACAACTCCCAACATACTCTGACAGACTATATGAACAACAATTTAGTCTGAACCTACACCTCTATAATATCGTACTACCCCCACCTGTAAACAACTGTGTTTACAACAAAACTAACTGATATAGTAGTTAGGGGGAGGAGTCATCGAGAGGAGTCTTCATATGGAGTCATCTGGTGGATTAAGATTATGTGTGGAGGAATTTGGAGGAGTGAATAGGATTACATAATTAACCTAACTTGGGGAAGAACTAAACATATTGTGGAGTGAGTTTATATTGAGTGAATTATACAAATGAATGTGTGGAGGAGTGAGATTTTGGAATCTGCATTTTAATTCACTTACAGAGTAGAACTCTTATCAGGATCTACAGCTAATTTGTGGAAAGATTCAAAGGACTGTGAAATCTACTTCATTTATAATTATAGTGAATATTGATTATATGAAATGTGTACAATACATCATTACCAATACTGACCTAATGAATGCTTCATGTAAAGATTTACATGAGACTAACTTGGGGGAAAGATTTAATAAAACGCATGTTAGCGGAATGCTAATCCTGTTGGATAGTGAATTTACGATAATGACTAAATATATGAAATTTAGTAGAGTGTGGAATTTTAATTCAAAAATCTTACTGAGTATTTGTTTTTAAATCATTCATTTTTGAGAGACTTAAACCAGCAGGAGGAACAATAAATCCTCTAGTATAAAAGAGACCATAATTTAATTAATTGAATGTTAAGGAAATCTAAACATGTTAACGACTGCATTTATTATTATAATGAATTATTCTATGACCAAGGGAAATAAAATCACGTAAACAGAATATGAACAACAATTGAAATTTGCAGAATTTCATCTGCGGAAAGTAACGTACAAGAAATAAGAAGCAATTCAAATAGTAAATTAACGGTCTCAAATCAGTGTGCCATGTATACATTTTATCTCACAAGAGAAGAATATGTTCGTAACTAGTGAGCTCCTCAGAACAACTAACAAGGAAATGACATGTTACTAAACAGAAAGTGGTAGGTTAAAAGACGAGTAGGTAGGTAGGTAGCTAGGTATGTAGATAGGCAAAGCTTCAAATTTCGGATTCAGAAATTAGGGTTTTGGGTTTTGGGCTACAGGTTTAGAGATAAATTAATAAATTGGTAGTTGACTAATAGATCAATAGAAAGGGAGTTAAATGCATAAATTGATAGATATATAAATGCTATGATATATATATACATATTCGAATAAATATATACATACGTAAAGATATTCATAAATACATAGGTAGAATGAGACAGACAGACTGACAGACGGAGAGACAGAAAGACAGACAGAATCACAGACAGACACTCAGACACTCAGACAGATAGATAGGTAGATAGATAAATGAATACATAGAAAGTTAAATATACATATAGATAGATAGATAGATAGATATATAGGTAGATATGCCGATAGATAGATAAATAAATAGATGATAGAGGTATAGAAAAATAGATAGATAGATATATAGATAGTTAGATAGGTAATTAAATTGATAGCTATATATTTAAAGTGATAGATTGATGGATAGATCGATAAATAAATAAACAAGTAGATATATAGATAGATAGATAGATACATACAAAATAGATAAATGAATAGATAGATACATATCTCCAAATTTAGTTTGACATATATATACGACATCAATACATAGATAGATAAATAGATAGAAACGTATATAGCTACTGGAGTGATTGTACAGATCTGTACCTTTGTTTATCTCATTGCATCATTATTTTTTAAGTTAAAAAGTATCCAAGGAAGGGGCCAATGCCTATTATCATTAGCAGTAATTACTGTTGTAAACACTTTATATCCTCTATACCTATTTATAATAATTAAAATTGAGGCATGGTAAACTGTAATATTGGATTGTTATCATCGATACCAGCATTTTTGACTTATAGGTGGCAAATTTTGGGTGCGACAATATCAAAATAACACATCCCAAACATGATTTTTTGTCATTGTTAGGATGTCTACCATTAATATTCACGCAGTTACTAACCCAAACCTGCACCACTATCTTTATCTGTATTTGTGCTGCACTGTGTATGTGTATTTACTAGGGTAGGGATCTGAAATCAATTATCAAATCAGAATAGGACAATTAATACAATAATTAATAATGTGAATATGTATATACATGTGTTTATAGAGTGGATCTGTAGCATTAAGTTCTTCATACTCATACTCTTTAGCTATTTGAATTTAGAGGCCATATCCTTGTATTTATCACATGATTATCACACAATGTGGTATAACATACTACACAATATAAATACAACTTATAAACTTTTCAGCAACATGTAAAAAATAAAGTACTGCATTAGTTAGGTGTGCCATGACTTGTAGTCACACATATTGTATTATACATGTGTTATTTGTAAGACTGATAATTATTGTAATTGTTGTCATAATATAAGATGTGCACCCTGCCCAGGGATGGATACAGTACTGTTCCTTGGTCAGTCCGAAATTATTTCCGAAAGTCGAGATATCTGCACAGCCTTTTCGGTTATTTTCGGCATAAAATCCTCTAGTTTATATTCATAGTATGATGTAAAAATTGCAATGAATTTCATTATATTAATTATATTCATATTTTTGTGATGATTTGTGACGAAATTGTTCTTTTAAAACTGTACGGAAATTTATAATCTTGTTTCTGTGCTTTTTTGGTTTTGGTTTTGACATTACTTACATGCCCTTTTATTAAATTAAAAAGAGGGTTTGGAGAATTATATAGTTTACATATAAAGGAACAGTTTCCCTCTAGATTCAACCAGATTCAGTTCAACAATCTTTTCCAAAAAAACTATCACATGTTTTTTAATTAATTATAACCACATAAGTAATAAAGAAATGAATAAAATAAGTGGTAAATAAACAATAAACAATATATAACAATATAATATAATCCTAACATAACTGAATGCCTAGACCATTTGAACTTTTAATTACAAAAGGGATGAATGGCCAGTGCATTGACTGGACACACTGCATGTACCTGCAGGTGCACTCGGTGTACTTTGTATTGTAGACATTGGTAGCATTGTAGGTGCACTAGGCATAGCACTAGTCATGCCATGTATCATCCATGTAGATGCAGCACTAGGCACACCCCTAGTCATGCCATGTGCACTAGGCATAGTTGGTATCATACATGTAGGTGCTGGTATTGAAGGCATACATACCACATGAGGCCGATAATCTCTTTCATTCATCCTTTGTTCTTTCTCTTCCTCCTTTCTCCTCATCTTATAGTCTTCATTATCTCTTCTTTTTCTTTCCTTTTGCCACCTATAGTCTTCATCTTCTCTTCTTTTTCTTTCCTTTCTCCACCTGTATTCTTCTTCTGTTATCCTTCTTCTCAAGTTGTAGTATTCTTTTTCTTTTTGTCTTATCTGCTGCCTCCATTTATGCTCCTCATCCTCTCTTCTTCTTAGTTCGTTGTGTCTTTTTTTTTCTTGTTGCTCACTTCTTCTTTCTTTTACTTTCTTACTTTCTTCATTTTCCTCCATGTTTTCATCATTTCTAGTTCTTTGACATGATGTACATTCTTTTTCTCTCTCACACTGTAAATATATGTTATTTTAGTATGACAATAATGACCATTAGTTATACTTATAGTTTCTCAAATTTTAATTTGTTAACTTAAACAATTTTTGGCTTACTAAAAGTGTTTTAGTTAACTAAATGCCAGCGCAACATTGATGAACTGAGGTAATTTTAAATTTTTTTTATTTTTTAATTATTTTTTTCCATTAATTTATTTAATAAACTTGGTAACTAAATGCCAGAACAATACTGATGACTGTTGTATTTTGCTGGATTTTCAACCCTTAGAGCATTGAGCCTGTTTTTCAATATTCTTCCCATTTCCAACACTGGTGTCTCCATTGCATAGAATTATTAACACTTTACCGAACGTATACGCGATACGGCTTAATTAATATACTTCCCCAAACAACCGTGTACGACATACAGCGTATTTCATGTTTGCTCACCTATTCCCCATTTTCCTGTAGATCTATTACCTCTGAATCTTTTGCAGACAAGAACAACAAACTCCATCAATTCTGTATTGTTTTTAATTTCTATTTTTACGAATTTGGACCGTATTTATTCCATTCATAATTATTAATATTGCAAACTCATATTGCACCTGCTTATGTTTAATAAAAAAATTTAAAATAAAACATAACTATGAAGTGAGCAGTGAGATACAGTGTTGAAGAAGTGATACAGCAAGTAGAAGAGAATGAGAATGATGGTAACCGTACATGGAGCAGTATAGATAGTGATGTCCATGTAAATCCATTCACCAATCCTGTAGGGCCCACAATCATTATCCAAGATAATCTCTTTCTTGAGTTCTTCTCTAATGAACTGATATCATTGATTGTCACTGAAACAAACAGATATGCAAAACAGTGCCTGGAGAGTAGACAAGATAATGACGAGAATGAACTTCAATGGGAAACTAATGAAGAAGAGATAAAAGCATACATAGGATTCACTTTATTGATGGGGTTAAATAGAGTTTCTGATTTATATGACTACTGGTCAACTAATACAGTATTCCATTATTTCCCAATTGCATCTCGTATTTCACGAAAGCGATTCTTAGAAGTAAAGCGTTACCTCCATTTTGTAGACAACACTAAGCTGATTCCTCACGGTAAAGATGGTTACGACAAACTAGGGAAAATAAAACCTGTGATAGAAGCAGTGAGAGAAAAGTCTATAAAGAATTTTATGCCACATCGGGAAAGTTCAATTGACGAGGCAATGAGAAGATTCAAAGGGAGGTCCAGTTTGAAGCAATACCTACCAATGAAGCCTATAAAAAGGGGGATAAAGGTGTGGGTAAGGGCTGATAGCCATAATGGCTACATTTCAGAATTTTATATATACAAAGGTAAGGAAGACAATATTATCACACAAAACCTTGGTGAAAAGGTAGTAGAGAAATTGAGTCGTACCTTGGTTGGAGGTAATTACCACCTCTATTTTGACAACTACTTCACATCTGTTGAGTTACTGGAGAAGTTACTAGATGATGGAATCTATGCTTGTGGAACCTTTAGAAAAGATAGAAGACGGGTACCATTTGAAATGAAGAATGTCAAATTAGGTAATATTTGTGTGTGTGATAGTAAAGAGACAGAAAGAGAGAGAAAGGGGGATGGGGGAGATGGAGGGTGAATTGAGAAATATAGGAGGGTAAGGGATGTTGGAACTACATGTATAAAATTATCCTTTCATTTTGTGATAGGTAATCTTGAGAGAGGAGAATACAAATTCCAAAAGTGTGGCAACATAGTTGCAACAGTGTGGCGAGACAAAAAACTAGTTTATGTGATGTCTAGTCACATAAATGCAAACAACACAACTAACTGTCAGAGGAAACAGAAGGACGGAACTTCTATGACAGTTCCCATCCCTGCATGTATAAGCTTATATAACATGTATATGGGTGGGGTTGATACAGCTGACCAGCTCCGTTCATATTATCAATGGAGGATGAAGTCAAGGAAATATTATATGTAAGCATGAGAATTACTGAATACTGAATATACTTATGTAACAATGTATACTTACACAAGTATTTCACCTTAGGTATATTTTCTACTTTCTAATTGAGTGCTGTATCAGCAATGCATTTATATTACAGAGAAATTATATTCCATGTACCAGCAAATATCAAGACTACAAGTCGTACCGTATGAATCTGGCTGAGCTACTGATTGGTAGTTACAATTCCAGGAAGAAATATGCCATTCCTAAAGAAGTAATTGAGAAGGTAGCATCAAAAACCATCAATCCACCAAAAAGGAGGTGTACTACTCAACATTTACCTGTCAAGGGGAAAAGAGGAAGATGTAATTATTGTTGGTGCATCCACCAGTTGCGTCGTGAGTCTTCTGTCAGATGCCGGGAGTGTGACATAGCATTATGTGTTGATATTCATTATGACAACAAATCATGTTTTGAGTTATACCATTCATACAAAAACTACATGACACTCTATTTTTTACATTCCTGTCATAAACAAAATGTTTCTAAACTTGAATAAGCAAGCAACTTCTCAGACAGTAATATCTAAAATCAGATTTACCTACTCAAAAACTAAATGTAAATACACAAAAACTATACAAATAGCAACCTAGAAAGTAAACTATAACTCTAGAGCAATGTAGCATTCAATGTACGGTGTCACACTCATTGTCACATGTCAATAAAAAACAATCACTTACCTTCACCTTTTTCTTCTTTCATGAAGTTAGAAGAGTCCAAATAACACATCTACCTGCTCACAACTCACTGCTCCACATCTTTAGACAAGTAAGAAGCCCTCAAAATCTATAACAACAGCGATATAAATGGCTAAAACATCCCTCATCAACATCCGCGTACTCATAATTTTCTGGTCACACGTGATTGTGCAATTAAACGGGTGTGGTCAGGAAACAGTTAATGAGTTCATAGAATTATTAATGAGATTCATAGATCAAAGCCTAAACCCACAAGTGTAGCAAGTGAGAAAGTTGTAACCTTATAAAAGGAAAAGCAACAAACAATGTTAGCCTGGTCATTTGGGCTGTGGCGTGGCTGCTCAATTCCGGGGTGAGTATGTCATTGTTAGTGATGTTTGACGAGATCCTAGATCTCAAGGTCAGTTGTTACGTACTTCGTGTACGGCCCTCTTTCGAGGGGGGACTGGGATACCGGCAACTGTTCCTCCCCATCAAATAAGCTATCAGTGACTCCAAATGACTTCAGGCTATTTCAATTTTCTTTTGCATTGATTTATTCAATAAACTTGATAACGAAATGCCAGCGCAATACTGATGAACTAAGGTAATTTTAAAACTTTTTTTTTTTTTTTTTTTTTTTTTTTTTTTTTTTTTTTTTGCGTTGATTTATTTAATAAACTTGGTAACTAAATGCCAGAACAATACTGATGACTGTTGTATTTTGCTGGATTTTCAACCCTTAGAGCATTGAGCCTGTTTTTCAAAATTCTTCCCATTTCCAACACTGGTGTCTCCATTGCATAGAATTATTAAAAGATTTCCTTTGAAAGTCTTACTTTAAAATTTTACTTGTACATGGGGTTACTATTGCAGACATGTTCCAGGAACATTGCATGCTGCTTCTGTCCTTTCTCAGTAGAAACAGCAATTGGAACAAGTCTAGTACTCGTTATAGAAAATAATCTAGTTTTTGGAGGCTTTCTATTATAGAGATATCATGATAGATAATTGCCAAAATTATCACGATAGCGATAATATTACGATAATTTAACACCTGCAAATGAATTAATTATTTATTTCATTAGTGCGTAGTACGTACGTACATGTATGTGTACGTCATTACATGCACATTGTAGCTAACTCTAAATCACATTCTTCTGTCTTTAGCTTACTTTTATGAGACTAATCTATAAGCTTAATGATGCCCTCCACAGAAAGTTCCATGGAAAGTTGAAAGCTGGAAAGCTAATATGCTAGTAAAAAGTTGATGTTGCTCATGAGTGATTTATCGACCAAACATGACAATGATATTAGAGTGGGAAAACAAGTATTTAAAATTTTCATGGACAATATCTATACAACAAAATTCACGATATTGAAGTACACACAAAAATTATCGTCTTATGGTCTATATACATGTAGACATACATATATGCATACAGACAGACAGACAGACACATACACACATGTATCACTTACACTAATGGTTTAATATAATATACTCTATAAAAAAGGTATTTATTCTAAATCAAATAAAATCTTGTGGTCTGAGCAATTTAGTTAAGTCTCAAAGTACATGTAATAAAAAATCAGGCCAAAAACAGCTAATAATGCCAATGTGTATAATCTCACATCTCAAAGGAAGCCTTAGGTCTAAGAGATCCAGGCTTGCATCTTCAAATAGGCAGTTCTGTGGTTTCTCAAAATGGGTATAAAAATACTGAACATTCACAAATAAAGGTCAGATAGAAGAGCTACAATGGGTGGTGGAAATAGCAAAGTCGAAGAAAAGACAGAACAAGTTCAATCATGTGAAAAAAAGACAGAACAAGTCCAGTCAGTCGAGATAACAAGTGAAAAAGCAGGAGTAAGTATCACAACATGAAATAAGATGTTACTACAATATTAATATTGTTATATAGCAAAGAAATGAACTTGAGTACTGTTGCAATATTGCAACATTGCAACAATAACACTCCTGCTACATGTATCAGGTGTACATGTACATGTAGCTGAGTTCTTGTTTGCTATACAGTTTGTGTACATGTATGTGACTGTGCTAATGTTAAAACTTCAAAGTACAAACATGTATCATGTATCTCATACATTTTAGTGGGTTTTAGTTAACTATAACCAAAATTTAGTAAGGCATTGTGACTTTTAGTTATCAAGTTTATTAAATAAATCAATGCCAAAAGAAAATTGAAATTGCCTGAAGTCATTTGGAGTCACTGATAGCTTATTTGAGGGGGAGGAACAGTTGCCGGTATCCCAGTCCCCCGCTCGAAAGAGGGCCGTACACGACGTACGTAACAACTGACCTTGAGATCTAGGATCTCGTCAAACATCACTAACAATGACATATTCACCCCGGAATTGAGCAGCCACGCCACAGCCCAAATGACCAGGCTAACATTGTTATGTTGCTTTTCCTTTTATATGGCTACAACTTCTTCACTTGCTACACTTGTGGGTTTAGGCATGATCTATGAATCTCATTAATAATTCTATGAATCTCATTAATAATTCTATGCAATGGAGACACCAGTGTTGGAAATTGGAAGATTTTTGAAAAACAGGCTCAATGCTCTAAGGGTTGAAAATCCAGCAAAATACAAGTCATCAGTATTGTTCTGGCATTTAGTTACCAAGTTTATTAAATAAATTAATGCTAAAAAAGTAATTAAAAAATAATTAAAAATAAATAAATAAATAAAAAATCCAACATCCTCTGAAGTTCCAACACTTCAACACAACCAATAGGCAGGCACACAAGTACCTGGGTGGCCAACATCCGCGGAACTTCCAACACTTCAACACAACCAATAGGCAGGCACACAAGTACCTGGGTGGCCAACTTGTCTGAAAGATGGTATAGCATACTGTGTGTAGCACAACTCTTCCAGCAGCAGAACTTCCAACACTTCAACCCAACCAATAGGCACACAAGCACGTGTGCAGCCAACATTTCTGACGGGAAGATGGTACTAACATACAATGTGTTGGCACAACTCTCCCAGCACAACTTCCTACACTTCAACCCAACTGATAGGCACACATGTACCTGTGCATCCAACATCTCTGAAGGGAAGATGGCACTAACATACAGTGTGTTAGCACAACTCTCCCAACACATCAAACAAAACGATAGACACTGGAGTACCTGTGCAGCTTACATTTCTGAAGGAAAGATGGTACTAACATACAGTGTGTTAGCAGCAAATCTCTCCCAACACATCAAACCAACCGATAGACACTGGAGTACCTGCGCATCCAACATCCTCAGAAGTTCCAACACTTCAACCCAACTGATAGGCACACAAGTACCTGTGCATCCAACATCTCCAGCCAACTTCTCCGAAGGGAAGATAATACATACACACAAGTGTAAACACAACTCCCAACATACTCTGACAGACTATATGAACAACAATTTAGTCTGAACCTACACATCTATAATATAGTACTACCTCCACTTGTGACAATTAACTGTGTTAACAACAAAACCAACCGGTAGGCACACAAGGAAGCCAACATCTCTGGATGGATGATAGTCCGACACACAACGGTCTAAACAACGCTCTCCCTCCAGAACTTCCAACACTTCAAAAACCAACCGATAGGCAGGCACACAAGTAGTACCTGTGCAGCCAACTTGTCTGAAGGGAAGATGGCACACAAGGAAGCCAACATCTCTGGATGGATGATAGTACCTACACCCACCCAATTGTCTAAACAACACTCCCCCTCCAGAACTTCCAACGCTTCAAACCAATTGATAGGCACACAAGTACCTGTGCAGCCTGTGCACTAACATACAGTGAGTTAGCAGTAAATCTCCCAACACATCAAACCAACCGATAGACACTGGAGTACCTGTGCCTCCAACATCCACAGGACTTCCAACACTTCAACCCAACTAATAGGCACACTAGTACCTGTGCATCCAACTTCCGTAGAACCTTCCAACACTTCAACCCAACCAATTGGCACACTAGTACCTGTGCATCCAACACTTCAACCCAACCGATAGGCACACAAGAACCTGTATCTCCAACATCCACAGGATTTCCAACAATTCAACCCAACTGATGGGCACACAAGTACCTGTGCATCCAACACCTCAACCCAACAAATAGGCACACAAGTACCTGTGCATGCAACATCAGTTGAACTTCCTAAACTTCAACCCAACTGATAGTCAGGCACACAATTACCTGGGCAGAACTTTTCTTACTGGAAGATGGTACTAGCATACAGTGTGTTAGCACAACTCTCCCCGTACAACTTCCAACACTTCAAACCAACTGATAAGCACGCACACAAGTAGTGCCTGTGCAGCCAACCCTTCTGACCGGAAGATGGTACTGACATACAGTCTGTTAGCACAACTCTCCCAGCACAACTTCCAACACTTCAAACCAACCCAAGTACCTGTGCATCCAACAATTCAACCCAACTGATAGGCACACAAGTACCTATGCATCCAACATCCGCAGAACTTCCAACACTTCAACCCAACCGATAGGCAGGCACACAAGTACCTGTGTGGCCAACTTGTCTGAAAGATGGTATAGCAGAATGTGTGTAGCACAAGTACCTGTGGATCCAACATCCGCAGAACTTCCAACACTTCAACCCAACCGGCACACAAGAACCTGTGCAGCCAACATCCGCAGAACTTCCAACACTTCAACCCAACTGATAGGCAGGCACACAAGAACCTGTGCAGCAAACATCTCCGAAGGGAAGATAATACTTACACACAAGTGTAAACACAACTTGCCCAACACAACTCCCAACATACTCTGACAGACTATATGAACAACAATTTAGTCTGAACCTACACCTCTATAATATCGTACTACCCCCACCTGTAAACAACTGTGTTTACAACAAAACTAACTGATATAGTAGTTAGGGGGAGGAGTCATCGAGAGGAGTCTTCATATGGAGTCATCTGGTGGATTAAGATTATGTGTGGAGGAATTTGGAGGAGTGAATAGGATTACATAATTAACCTAACTTGGGGAAGAACTAAACATATTGTGGAGTGAGTTTATATTGAGTGAATTATACAAATGAATGTGTGGAGGAGTGAGATTTTGGAATCTGCATTTTAATTCACTTACAGAGTAGAACTCTTATCAGGATCTACAGCTAATTTGTGGAAAGATTCAAAGGAGTGTGAAATCTACTTCATTTATAATTATAGTGAATATTGATTATATGAAATGTGTACAATACATCATTACCAATACTGACCTAATGAATGCTTCATGTAAAGATTTACATGAGACTAACTTGGGGGAAAGATTTAATAAAACGCATGTTAGCGGAATGCTAATCCTGTTGGATAGTGAATTTACGATAATGACTAAATATATGAAATTTAGTAGAGTGTGGAATTTTAATTCATAAATCTTACTGAGTATTTGTTTTTAAATCATTCATTTTTGAGAGACTTAAACCAGCAGGAGGAACAATAAATCCTCTAGTATAAAAGAGACCATAATTTAATTAATTGAATGTTAAGGAAATCTAAACATGTTAACGACTGCATTTATTATTATAATGAATTATTCTATGACCAAGGGAAATAAAATCACGTAAACAGAATATGAACAACAATTGAAATTTGCAGAATTTCATCTGCGGAAAGTAACGTACAAGAAATAAGAAGCAATTCAAATAGTAAATTAACGGTCTCAAATCAGTGTGCCATGTATACATTTTATCTCACAAGAGAAGAATATGTTCGTAACTAGTGAGCTCCTCAGAACAACTAACAAGGAAATGACATGTTACTAAACAGAAAGTGGTAGGTTAAAAGACGAGTAGGTAGGTAGGTAGCTAGGTATGTAGATAGGCAAAGCTTCAAATTTCGGATTCAGAATTTAGGGTTTTGGGTTTTGGGCTACAGGTTTAGAGATAAATTAATAAATTGGTAGTTGACTAATAGATCAATAGAAAGGGAGTTAAATGCATAAATTGATAGATATATAAATGCTATGATATATATATACATATTCGAATAAATATATACATACGTAAAGATATTCATAAATACATAAGTAGAATGAGACAGACAGACTGACAGACGGAGAGACAGAAAGACAGACAGAATCACAGACAGACAGTCAGACACTCAGACAGATAGATAGGTAGATAGATAAATGAATACATAGAAAGTTAAATATACATATAGATAGATAGATAGATAGATATATAGGTAGATATGCCGATAGATAGATAAATAAATAGATGATAGAGGTATAGAAAAATAGATAGATAGATATATAGATAGTTAGATAGGTAATTAAATTGATAGCTATATATTTAAAGTGATAGATTGATGGATAGATCGATAAATAAATAAACAAGTAGATATATAGATAGATAGATAGATAGATACATACAAAATAGATAAATGAATAGATAGATACATATCTCCAAATTTAGTTTGACATACATATACGACATCAATACATAGATAGATAAATAGATAGAAACGTATATAGCTACCGGAGTGATTGTACAGATCTGTACCTTTGTTTATCTCATTGCATCATTATTTTTTAAGTTAAAAAGTATCCAAGGAAGGGGCCAATGCCTATTATCATTAGCAGTAATTACTGTTGTAAACACTTTATATCCTCTATACCTATTTATAATAATTAAAATTGAGGCATGGTAAACTGTAATATTGGATTGTTATCATCGATACCAGCATTTTTGACTTATAGGTGGCAAATTTTGGGTGCGACAATATCAAAATAACACATCCCAAACATGATTTTTTGTCATTGTTAGGATGTCTACCATTAATATTCACGCAGTTACTAACCCAAACCTGCACCACTATCTTTATCTGTATTTGTGCTCCACTGTGTAAGTGTATTTACTAGGGTAGGGATCTGAAATCAATTATCAAATCAGAATAGGACAATTAATACAATAATTAATAATGTGAATATGTATATACATGTGTTTATAGAGTGGATCTGTAGCATTAAGTTCTTCATACTCATACTCTTTAGCTATTTGAATTTAGAGGCCATATCCTTGTATTTATCACATGATTATCACACAATGTGGTATAACATACTACACAATATAAATACAACTTATAAACTTTTCAGCAACATGTAAAAAATAAAGTACTGCATTAGTTAGGTGTGCCATGACTTGTAGTCACACATATTGTATTATACATGTGTTATTTGTAAGACTGATAATTATTGTAATTGTTGTCATAATATAAGATGTGCACCCTGCCCAGGGATGGATACAGTACTGTTCCTTGGTCAGTCCGAAATTATTTCCGAAAGTCGAGATATCTGCACAGCCTTTTCGGCTATTTTCGGCATAAAATCCTCTAGTTTATATTCATAGTATGACGTAAAAATTGCAATGAATTTCATTATATTAATTATATTCATATTTTTGTGATGATTTGTGACGAAATTGTTCTTTTAAAACTGTACAGGAATTTATAATCTTGTTTCTGTGCTTTTTTGGTTTTGGTTTTGACATCACTTACATGCCCTTTTATTAAATTAAAAAGAGGGTTTGGTAGTTTACATATAAAGGAACAGTTTCCCTCTAAGTTCAACCAGATTCAGTTCAACAATCTTTTCCAAAAAAACTATCACATGTTTTTTAATTAATTATAACCACATAAGTAATAAAGAAATGAATAAAATAAGTGGTAAATAAACAATAAACAATATATAACAATATAATATAATCCTAACATAACTGAATGCCTAGACCATTTGAACTTTTAATTACAAAAGGGATGAATGGCCAGTGCATTGACTGGACACACTGCATGTACCTGCAGGTGCACTCGGTGTACTTTGTATTGTAGACATTGGTAGCATTGTAGGTGCACTAGGCATAGCACTAGTCATGCCATGTATCATCCATGTAGATGCAGCACTAGGCACACCACTAGTCATGCCATGTGCACTAGGCATAGTTGGTATCATACATGTAGGTGCTGGTATTGAAGGCATACATACCACATGAGGCCGATAATCTCTTTCATTCATCCTTTGTTCTTTCTCTTCCTCCTTTCTCCTCATCTTATAGTCTTCATCTTCTCTTCTTTTTCTTTCCTTTTGCCACCTATAGTCTTCATCTTCTCTTCTTTTTCTTTCCTTTCTCCACCTGTATTCTTCTTCTGTTATCCTTCTTCTCAAGTTGTAGTATTCTTTTTCTTTTTGTCTTATCTGCTGCCTCCATTTATGCTCCTCATCCTCTCTTCTTCTTAATTCGTTGTGTCTTTTTTTTTCTTGTTGCTCACTTCTTCTTTCTTTTACTTTCTTGCTTTCTTCATTTTCCTCCATGTTTTCATCATTTCTAGTTCTTTGACATGATGTACATTCTTTTTCTCTCTCACACTGTAAATATATTTTATTTTAGTATGACAATAATGACCATTAGTTATACTTATAGTTTCTCAAATTTTAATTTGTTAACTTAAACAATTTTTAGCTTACTAAAAGTGTTTTAGTTAACTAAAAGTCACAATGCCTTACTAAATTTTGGTTATAGTTAACTAAAACCCACTAAAATGTATGAGATACATGATACATGTTTGTACTTTGAAGTTTTAACATTAGCACAGTCACATACATGTACACAAACTGTATAGCAAACAAGAACTCAGCTACATGTACATGTACACCTGATACATGTAGCAGGAGTGTTATTGTTGCAATGTTGCAATATTGCAACAGTACTCAAGTTCATTTCTTTGCTATATAACAATATTAATATTGTAGTAACATCTTATTTCATGTTGTGATACTTACTCCTGCTTTTTCACTTGTTATCTCGACTGACTGGACTTGTTCTGTCTTTTTTTCACATGATTGAACTTGTTCTGTCTTTTCTTCGACTTTGCTATTTCCACCACCCATTGTAGCTCTTCTATCTGACCTTTATTTGTGAATGTTCAGTATTTTTATACCCATTTTGAGAAACCACAGAACTGCCTATTTGAAGATGCAAGCCTGGATCTCTTAGACCTAAGGCTTCCTTTGAGATGTGAGATTATACACATTGGCATTATTAGCTGTTTTTGGCCTGATTTTTTATTAAATGTACTTTGAGACTTAACTAAATTGCTCAGACCACAAGATTTTATTTGATTTAGAATAAATACCTTTTTTATAGAGTATATTATATTAAACCATTAGTGTAAGTGATACATGTGTGTATGTGTCTGTCTCTCTGTCTGTATGCATATATGTATGTCTACATGTATATAGACCATAAGACGATAATTTTTGTGTGTACTTCAATATCGTGAATTTTGTTGTATAGATATTGTCCATGAAAATTTTAAATATTTGTTTTCCCACTCTAATATCATTGTCATATTTGGTCGATAAATCACTCATGAGCAACATCAACTTTTTACTAGCATATTAGCTTTCCAGCTTTCAACTTTCCATGGAACTTTCTGTGGAGGGCATCATTAAGCTTATAGATTAGTCTCATAAAAGTAAGCTAAAGACAGAAGAATGTGATTTAGAGTTAGCTACAATGTGCATGTAATGACGTACACATACATGTACGTACGTACTACGCACTAATGAAATAAATAATTAATTCATTTGCAGGTGTTAAATTATCGTAATATTATCGCTATCGTGATAATTTTGGCAATTATCTATCATGATATCTCTATAATAGAAAGCCTCCAAAAACTAGATTATTTTCTATAACGAGTACTAGACTTGTTCCAATTGCTGTTTCTACTGAGAAAGGACAGAAGCAGCATGCAATGTTCCTGGAACATGTCTGCAATAGTAACCCCATGTACAAGTAAAATTTTAAAGTAAGACTTTCAAAGGAAATCTTTTAATAATTCTATGCAATGTAGACACCAGTGTTGGAAATGGGAAGAATTTTGAAAAACAGGCTCAATGCTCTAAGGGTTGAAAATCCAGCAAAATACAACAGTCATCAGTATTGTTCTGGCATTTAGTTACCAAGTTCATTAAATAAATCAACGCAAAAAAAAAAAAAAAAAAAATTGAATAAATTAATGCAAAAGAAAATTGAAATAGCCTGAAGTCATTTGGAGTCACTGATAGCTTATTTGATGGGGAGGAACAGTTGCCGGTATCCCAGTCCCCCCTCGAAAGAGGGCCGTACACGAAGTACGTAACAACTGACCTTGAGATCTAGGATCTCGTCAAACATCACTAACAATGACATACTCACCCCGGAATTGAGCAGCCACGCCACAGCCCAAATGACCAGGCTAACATTGTTTGTTGCTTTTCCTTTTATAAGGCTACAACTTTCTCACTTGCTACACTTGTGGGTTTAGGCTTTGATCTATGAATCTCATTAATAATTCTATGAATCTCATTAACTGTTTCCTGACCACACCCGTTTAATTGCACAATCACGTGTGACCAGAAAATTATGAGTACGCGGATGTTGATGAGGGATGTTTTAGCCATTTATATCGCTGTTGTTATAGATTTTGAGGGCTTCTTACTTGTCTAAAGATGTGGAGCAGTGAGTTGTGAGCAGGTAGATGTGTTATTTGGACTCTTCTAACTTCATGAAAGAAGAAAAAGGTGAAGGTAAGTGATTGTTTTTTATTGACATGTGACAATGAGTGTGACACCGTACATTGAATGCTACATTGCTCTAGAGTTATAGTTTACTTTCTAGGTTGCTATTTGTATAGTTTTTGTGTATTTACATTTAGTTTTTGAGTAGGTAAATCTGATTTTAGATATTACTGTCTGAGAAGTTGCTTGCTTATTCAAGTTTAGAAACATTTTGTTTATGACAGGAATGTAAAAAATAGAGTGTCATGTAGTTTTTGTATGAATGGTATAACTCAAAACATGATTTGTTGTCATAATGAATATCAACACATAATGCTATGTCACACTCCCGGCATCTGACAGAAGACTCACGACGCAACTGGTGGATGCACCAACAATAATTACATCTTCCTCTTTTCCCCTTGACAGGTAAATGTTGAGTAGTACACCTCCTTTTTGGTGGTTTGATGGTTTTTGATGCTACCTTCTCAATTACTTCTTTAGGAATGGCATATTTCTTCCTGGAATTGTAACTACCAATCAGTAGCTCAGCCAGATTCATACGGTACGACTTGTAGTCTTGATATTTGCTGGTACATGGAATATAATTTCTCTGTAATATAAATGCATTGCTGATACAGCACTCAATTAGAAAGTAGAAAATATACCTAAGGTGAAATACTTGTGTAAGTATACATTGTTACATAAGTATATTCAGTATTCAGTAATTCTCATGCTTACATATAATATTTCCTTGACTTCATCCTCCATTGATAATATGAACGGAGCTGGTCAGCTGTATTAACCCCACCCATATACATGTTATATAAGCTTATACATGCAGGGATGGGAACTGTCATAGAAGTTCCGTCCTTCTGTTTCCTCTGACAGTTAGTTGTGTTGTTTGCATTTATGTGACTAGACATCACATAAACTAGTTTTTTGTCTCGCCACACTGTTGCAACTATGTTGCCACACTTTTGGAATTTGTATTCTCCTCTCTCAAGATTACCTATCACAAAATGAAAGGATAATTTTATACATGTAGTTCCAACATCCCTTACCCTCCTATATTTCTCAATTCACCCTCCATCTCCCCCATCCCCCTTTCTCTCTCTTTCTGTCTCTTTACTATCACACACACAAATATTACCTAATTTGACATTCTTCATTTCAAATGGTACCCGTCTTCTATCTTTTCTAAAGGTTCCACAAGCATAGATTCCATCATCTAGTAACTTCTCCAGTAACTCAACAGATGTGAAGTAGTTGTCAAAATAGAGGTGGTAATTACCTCCAACCAAGGTACGACTCAATTTCTCTACTACCTTTTCACCAAGGTTTTGTGTGATAATATTGTCTTCCTTACCTTTGTATATATAAAATTCTGAAATGTAGCCATTATGGCTATCAGCCCTTACCCACACCTTTATCCCCCTTTTTATAGGCTTCATTGGTAGGTATTGCTTCAAACTGGACCTCCCTTTGAATCTTATCATTGCCTCGTCAATTGAACTTTCCCGATGTGGCATAAAATTCTTTATAGACTTTTCTCTCACTGCTTCTATCACAGGTTTTATTTTCCCTAGTTTGTCGTAACCATCTTTACCGTGAGGAATCAGCTTAGTGTTGTCTACAAAATGGAGGTAACGCTTTACTTCTAAGAATCGCTTTCGTGAAATACGAGATGCAATTGGGAAATAATGGAATACTGTATTAGTTGACCAGTAGTCATATAAATCAGAAACTCTATTTAACCCCATCAATAAAGTGAATCCTATGTATGCTTTTATCTCTTCTTCATTAGTTTCCCATTGAAGTTCATTCTCGTCATTATCTTGTCTACTCTCCAGGCACTGTTTTGCATATCTGTTTGTTTCAGTGACAATCAATGATATCAGTTCATTAGAGAAGAACTCAAGAAAGAGATTATCTTGGATAATGATTGTGGGCCCTACAGGATTGGTGAATGGATTTACATGGACATCACTATCTATACTGCTCCATGTACGGTTACCATCATCCTTATTCTCTTCAACTTGCTGTATCACTTCTTCAACACTGTATCTCACTGCTCACTTCATAGTTATGTTTTATTTTAAAATTTTTTATTAATAATAAGCAGGTGCAATATGTATGATCAGTTTGCAATATTAATAATTATGAATGGAATAAATACGGTCCAAATTCGTAAAAATAGAAATTAAAAACAATACAGAATTGATGGAGTTTGTTGTTCTTGTCTGCAAAAGATTCAGAGGTAATAGATCTACAGGAAAATGGGGAATAGGTGAGCAAACATGAAATACGCTGTATGTCGTACACGGTTGTTTGGGGAAGTATATTAAATAAGCCGTATCGCGTATACGTTCGGTAAAGTGTTAATAATTCTATGCAATGGAGACACAAGTGTTGGAAATGGGAAGAATATTGAAAAACAGGCTCAATGCTCTAAGGGTTGAAAATCCAGCAAAATACAACAGTCATCAGTATTGTTCTGGCATTTAGTTACCAAGTTCATTAAATAAATTAATGCAAACAAATAAAAAAGTTTTAAAATTACCTCAGTTCATCAATGTTGCGCTGGCATTTAGTTAACTAAAACACTTTTAGTAAGCCAAAAATTGTTTAAGTTAACAAATTAAAATTTGAGAAACTATAAGTATAACTAATGGTCATTATTGTCATACTAAAATAACATATATTTACAGTGTGAGAGAGAAAAAGAATGTACATCATGTCAAAGAACTAGAAATGATGAAAACATGGAGAAAAATGAAGAAAGTAAGAAACTAAAAGAAAGAAGAAGTGAGCAACAAGAAAAAAAAAGACACAACGAACTAAGAAGAAGAGAGGATGAGGAGCATAAATGGAGGCAGCAGATAAGACAAAAAGAAAAAGAATACTACAACTTGAGAAGAAGGATAACAGAAGAAGAATACAGGTGGAGAAAGGAAAGAAAAAGAAGAGAAGATGAAGACTATAGGTGGCAAAAGGAAAGAAAAAGAAGAGAAGATGAAGACTATAAGATGAGGAGAAAGGAGGAAGAGAAAGAACAAAGGATGAATGAAAGAGATTATCGGCCTCATGTGGTATGTATGCCTTCAATACCAGCACCTACATGTATGATACCAACTATGCCTAGTGCACATGGCATGACTAGTGGTGTGCCTAGTGCTGCATCTACATGGATGATACATGGCATGACTAGTGCTATGCCTAGTGCACCTACAATGCTACCAATGTCTACAATACAAAGTACACCGAGTGCACCTGCAGGTACATGCAGTGTGTCCAGTCAATGCACTGGCCATTCATCCCTTTTGTAATTAAAAGTTCAAATGGTCTAGGCATTCAGTTATGTTAGGATTATATTATATTGTTATATATTGTTTATTGTTTATTTACCACTTATTTTATTCATTTCTTTATTACTTATGTGGTTATAATTAATTAAAAAACATGTGATAGTTTTTTTGGAAAAGATTGTTGAACTGAATCTGGTTGAATCTAGAGGGAAACTGTTCCTTTATATGTAAACTATATAATTCTCCAAACCCTCTTTTTAATTTAATAAAAGGGCATGTAAGTAATGTCAAAACCAAAACCAAAAAAGCACAGAAACAAGATTATAAATTCCTGTACAGTTTTAAAAGAACAATTTCGTCACAAATCATCACAAAAATATGAATATAATTAATATAATGAAATTCATTGCAATTTTTACGTCATACTATGAATATAAACTAGAGGATTTTATGCCGAAAATAGCCGAAAAGGCTGTGCAGATATCTCGACTTTCGGAAATAATTTCGGACTGACCAAGGAACAGTACTGTATCCATCCCTGGGCAGGGTGCACATCTTATATTATGACAACAATTACAATAATTGTCAGTCTTACAAATAACACATGTATAATACAATATGTGTGACTACAAGTCATGGCACACCTAACTAATGCAGTACTTTATTTTTTACATGTTGCTGAAAAGTTTATAAGTTGTATTTATATTGTGTAGTATGTTATACCACATTGTGTGATAATCATGTGATAAATACAAGGATATGGCCTCTAAATTCAAATAGCTAAAGAGTATGAGTATGAAGAACTTAATGCTACAGATCCACTCTATAAACACATGTATATACATATTCACATTATTAATTATTGTATTAATTGTCCTATTCTGATTTGATAATTGATTTCAGATCCCTACCCTAGTAAATACACTTACACTGTGGAGCACAAATACAGATAAAGATAGTGGTGCAGGTTTGGGTTAGTAACTGCGTGAATATTAATGGTAGACATCCTAACAATGACAAAAAATCATGTTTGGGATGTGTTATTTTGATATTGTCGCACCCAAAATTTGCCACCTATAAGTCAAAAATGCTGGTATCGATGATAACAATCCAATATTACAGTTTACCATGCCTCAATTTTAATTATTATAAATAGGTATAGAGGATATAAAGTGTTTACAACAGTAATTACTGCTAATGATAATAGGCATTGGCCCCTTCCTTGGATACTTTTTAACTTAAAAAATAATGATGCAATGAGATAAACAAAGGTACAGATCTGTACAATCACTCCAGTAGCTATATACGTTTCTATCTATTTATCTATCTATGTATTGATGTCGTATATATATGTCAAACTAAATTTGGAGATATGTATCTATCTATTTATTTATCTATTTTGTATGTATCTATCTATCTATCTATATATCTACTTGTTTATTTATTTATCGATCTATCCATCAATCTATCACTTTAAATATATAGCTATCAATTTAATTACCTATCTAACTATCTATATATCTATCTATCTATCTATCTATATGTATATTTAACTTTCTATGTATTCATTTATCTATCTACCTGTCTGAGTGTCTGACTGTCTGTCTGTGATTCTGTCTGTCTTTCTGTCTCTCCGTCTGTCAGTCTGTCTGTCTCATTCTACCTATGTATTTATGAATTTCTTTACGTATGTATAGTGCAAGCAGCCATAAATGTCCAAAATGAGTAGGTGTTACATTTAATACATGTACTATAATTAAGTGGATGTCAGTTCAATTGATATGAAACTTGGTAGGCTGCTAGAAGAATAGTAGGTAACTGTGCATACCAGTTTTTGGTTGGCTTCTTTTTTGCTCCTCCCACTGACAGCCGTTTTGCTCTAAATACGGCTATTACTGGTAAACCGTTGGTTGATTTGGAATGAATTTTCTTGTGGTTATTTGGAATGAAAAATTCTAACTAACTGTAAGACAGATGTTTTGTACAATAAATTTTAACAAAGAAAAGTTGATAAATATTGAAATTCGGGTCATAATTTGTGTACCTATTAAACAGTAATACTTACATCAATAGCCTTCAAATTAATTTTAATGAATATACACACATATGACAACAAAACTGTAAGACAGATTTTTCAAATAAAACATTATGACAAAATTATCAGTCGATGAAATGTCCTGTCTGTTTTTGGAACTCACTTGTGAGGTTTGTAGCATTTAATTGCCTCTACTAATTCAAGACTAGATGAATATCTCTCCCTATAAGCAATCTTATACTCCCTTGTTTGCGAAAACGGACTAACAGACAGATTTCATAACCTGTTAATTGTTTATTCATGAGCGGTTGTCATGGATACGAAGAAGTGAGGTCATAATTATTACTTAATATTGCTAAAAATACAATACATGTTCGTAAAATGTTCTATATTTTAAAAACTACTGGACCCTTTCACAAAAGTTTTGAACTGCAATAGAACCAAGTCTCAATGACACAGCATACCAAAAATCAAGTATAAATTCTAATTATTGGTGGAGTTATTAAAATCTGAAATTTTGGACATTTCTGGTCGCCTGCACTATATTTATTCGAATATGTATATATATATCATAGCATTTATATATCTATCAATTTATGCATTTAACTCCCTTTCTATTGATCTATTAGTCAACTACCAATTTATTAATTTATCTCTCAACCTGTAGCCCAAAACCCAAAACCCTAAATTCTGAATCCGAAACTTGAAGCTTTGCCTACCTACATACCTAGCTACCTACCTACCTACTCGTCTTTTAACCTACCACGTTCTGTTTAGTAACATGTCATTTCCTTGTTAGTTGTTCTGAGGAGCTCACTAGTTACGAACATATTCTTCTCTTGTGAGATAGAATGTATACATGGCACACTGATTTGAGACCGTTAATTTACTATTTGAATTGCTTCTTATTTCTTGTACGTTACTTTCCGCAGATGAAATTCTGCAAATTTCAATTGTTGTTCATATTCTGTTTACGTGATTTTATTTCTCTTGGTCATAGAATAATTCATTATAATAATAAATGCAGTCGTTAACATCTTTAGATTTCCTTAACATTCAATTAATTAACTTATGGTCTCTTTTATACTAGAGGATTTATTGTTCCTCCTGCTGGTTTAAGTCTCTCAAAAATGAATGATTTAAAAACAAATACTCAGTAAGATTTATGAATTAAAATTCCACACTCTACTAAATTTCATATATTTAGTCATTATCGTAAATTCACTATCCAACAGGATTAGCATTCCGCTAACATGCGTTTTATTAAATCTTTCCCCCAAGTTAGTCTCATGTAAATCTTTACATGAAGCATTCATTAGGTCAGTATTGGTAATGATGTATTGTACACATTTCATATAATCAATATTCACTATAATTATAAATGAAGTAGATTTCACACTCCTTTGAATCTTTCCACAAATTAGCTGTAGATCCTGATAAGAGTTCTACTCTGTAAGTGAATTAAAATGCAGATTCCAAAATCTCACTCCTCCACACATTCATTTGTATATTCACTCAATATAAACTCACTCCACAATATGTTTAGTTCTTCCCCAAGTTAGGTTAATTATGTAATCCTATTCACTCCTCCAAATTCCTCCACACATAATCTTAATCCACCAGATGACTCCATATGAAGACTCCTCTCGATGACTCCTCCCCCTAACTACTATATCAGTTAGTTTTGTTGTAAACACAGTTGTTTACAGGTGGGGGTAGTACGATATTATAGAGGTGTAGGTTCAGACTAAATTGTTGTTCATATAGTCTGTCAGAGTATGTTGGGAGTTGTGTTGGGCAAGTTGTGTTTACACTTGTGTGTAAGTATTATCTTCCCTTCGGAGATGTTGGATGCACAGGTTCTTGTGTGCCTATCGGTTGGGTTGAAGTGTTGGAAGTTCTGGAGGGGGAGTGTTGTTGAGACAATTGGGTGGGTGTAGGTACTATCATCCATCCAGAGATGTTGGCTTCCTTGTGTGCCATCTTCCCTTCAGACACGTTGGCTGCACAGGTACTACTTGTGTGCCTGCCTATCGGTTGGTTTGAAGTGTTGGAAGTTCTGGAGGGAGAGCGTTGTTTAGACCGTTGTGTGTCGGACTATCGTCCATCCAGTGATGTTGGCTTCCTCGTGTGCCTACCGGTTGGTTTTGTTGTAAACACAGTTGTCACAAGTGGAGGTAGTACTATATTATAGAGGTGTAGGTTCAGACTAAATTGTTGTTCATATAGTCTGTCAGAGTATGTTGGGAGTTGTGTTGGGCAGGTTGTGTGTAAGTATTATCTTCCCTTCGGAGATGTTGGCTGCACAGGTTCTTGTGTGCCTGCCTATCGGTTGGGTTGATGTGTTGGAAGTTCTACGGATGTTGGATGCACAGGTACTTGTGCTACACACATTATGCTATACCATCTTTCAGACAAGTTGGCCACACAGGTACTTGTGTGCCTGCCTATTGGTTGGGTTGAAGTGTTGGAAGTTCTGCGGATGTTGGATGCACAGGTACTTGTGTGCCTATCGTTGGGTTGAAGTGTAGGAAGTTCTGCTGGGAGAGTTGTGCTAACACATTGTATGTTAATACAATCTTCCTGTCAGAAAAGTTGGCTGCACAGGTACTTGTGTGCCTATCGGTTGGGTCAAGTGTTGGAAGTTCTGGGGATGTTGGATGCACAGGTACTTGTGTGACTATCAGTTGGGTTGAATTGTTGGATGCACAGGTACTTGGGTTGGTTTGAAGTGTTGGAAGTTGTGCTGGGAGAGTTGTGCTAACAGACTGCATGTCAGTACCATCTTCCGGTCAGAAGGGTTGGCTGCACAGGCACTACTTGTGTGCGTGCATATCAGTTGGTTTGAAGTGTTGGAAGTTGTACAGGGAGAGTTGTGCTAACACACTGTATGCTAGTACCATCTTCCCGTAAGAAAAGTTCTGCCCAGGTACTTGTGTGCCTGACTATCAGTTGGGTTGAAGTTTTGGAAGTTCAACTGATGTTGGATGCACAGGTACTTGTGTGCCTATCAGTTGGGTTGAAGTGTTGGAAGTCCTGTGGATGTTGGATGCACAGGTACTTGTGTGCCTATCAGTTGGGTTGAAGTGTTGGATGCACAGGTACTCCAGTGTCTATCGGTTGGTTTGATGTGTTGGGAGACATTTGCTGCTAACACACTGTATGTTAGTACCATCTTCCCTTCAGAAATGTTGGCTGCACAGGTACTCCAGTGTCTATCGTTTTGTTTCATTTGTTGGGAGAGTTGTGCTAACACACTGTATGTTAGTGCCATCTTCCCTTCAAAGATGTTGGATGCACAGGTACTTGTGTGCCTATCGGTTGGGTTGAAGTGTAGGAAGTTGTGCTGGGAGAGTTGTGCTAACACACTGTGTGCCAATCGGTTGGGTTGAAGTGTTGGAAGTTCTACGGATGTTGGATGCACAGGTACTTGTGTGCCTATCAGTTGGGTTGAAGTGTTGGAACTTCTGAGGATGTTGAATTTTTTTAATTTTTTAATTTATTTTTTTTGCATTCATTTATTTAATAAACTTGGTAACGAAATGCCAGAAATTGTCAATACTGATGACAAGCTTGTATTTTGCTGGATTTTCAACCCTTAGAGCATTGAGCTTGTTTTTCAAAATTCTTCCCATTTCCAACACTGGTGTCTCCATTGCATAGAATTATTAACACTTTACCGAACGTATACGCGATACGGCTTATTTAATATACTTCTCCAAACGACCGTGTACGCCATACAGCGTATTTCATGTTTGCTCACCTATTCCCCATTTTCCTGTAGATCTATTACCTCTGAATCTTTTGCAGACAAGAACAACAAACTCCATCAATTCTGTATCGTTTTTAATTTCTATTTTTACGAATTTGGACCGTATTTATTCCATTCATAATTATTAATATTGCAAACTGATCATACATATTGCACCTGCTTATTATTAATTAAAAAATTTAAAATAAAACATAACTATGAAGACAGCAGTGAGATACAGTGTTGAAGAAGTGATACAGCAAGTTGAAGAGAATGAGGATGATGGTAACCGTACATGGAGCAGTATAGATAGTGATGTCCATGTAAATCCATTCACCAATCCTGTAGGGCCCACAATCATTATCCAAGATAATCTCTTTCTTGAGTTCTTCTCTAATGAGCTGATATCATTGATTGTCACTGAAACAAACAGATATGCAAAACAGTGCCTGGAGAGTAGACAAGATAATGACGAGAATGAACTTAATTGGGAAACTAATGAAGAAGAGATAAAAGCATACATAGGATTCACTTTATTGATGGGGTTAAATAGAGTTTCTGATTTATATGACTACTGGTCAACTAATACAGTATTCCATTATTTCCCAATTGCATCTCGTATTTCACGAAAGCAATTCTTAGAAGTAAAGCGTTACCTCCATTTTGTAGACAACACTGAGCTGATTCCTCACGGTAAAGATGGTTACGACAAACTAGGGAAAATAAAACCTGTGATAGAAGCAGTGAGAGAAAAGTCTATAAAGAATTTTATGCCACATCGGGAAAGTTCAATTGACGAGGCAATGATAAGATTCAAAGGGAGGTCCAGTTTGAAGCAATACCTACCAATGAAGCCTATAAAAAGGGGGATAAAGGTGTGGGTAAGGGCTGATAGCCATAATGGCTACATTTCAGAATTTTATATATACAAAGGTAAGGAAGACAATATTATCACACAAAACCTTGGTGAAAAGGTAGTAGAGAAATTGAGTCGTACCTTGGTTGGAGGTAATTACCACCTCTATTTTGACAACTACTTCACATCTGTTGAGTTACTGGAGAAGTTACTAGATAATGGAATCTATGCTTGTGGAACCTTTAGAAAAGATAGAAGACGGGTACCATTTGATGTGAAATTAGGTAATATTTGTGTGTGTGATAGTAAAGAGACAGAAAGAGAGAGAAAGGGGGATGGGGGAGATGGAGGGTGAATTGAGAAATATAGGAGGGTAAGGGATGTTGGAACTACATGTATAAAATTATCCTTTCATTTTGTGATAGGTAATCTTGAGAGAGGAGAATACAAATTCCAAAAGTGTGGCAACATAGTTGCAACAGTGTGGCGAGACAAAAAACTAGTTTATGTGATGTCTAGTCACATAAATGCAAACAACACAACTAACTGTCAGAGGAAACAGAAGGACGGAACTTCTATGACAGTTCCCATCCCTGCATGTATAAGCTTATATAACATGTATATGGGTGGGGTTGATACAGCTGACCAGCTCCGTTCATATTATCAATGGAGGATGAAGTCAAGGAAATATTATATGTAAGCATGAGAATTACTGAATACTGAATATACTTATGTAACAATGTATACTTACACAAGTATTTCACCTTAGGTATATTTTCTACTTTCTAATTGAGTGCTGTATCAGCAATGCATTTATATTACAGAGAAATTATATTCCATGTACCAGCAAATATCAAGACTACAAGTCGTACCGTATGAATCTGGCTGAGCTACTGATTGCTAGTTACAATTCCAGGAAGAAATATGCCATTCCTAAAGAAGTAATTGAGAAGGTAGCATCAAAAACCATCAATCCACCAAAAAGGAGGTGTACTACTCAACATTTACCTGTCAAGGGGAAAAGAGGAAGATGTAATTATTGTTGGTGCATCCACCAGTTGCGTCGTGAGTCTTCTGTCAGATGCCGGGACTGTGACATAGCATTATGTGTTGATATTCATTATGACAACAAATCATGTTTTGAGTTATACCATTCATACAAAAACTACATGACACTCTATTTTTTACATTCCTGTCATAAACAAAATGTTTCTAAACTTGAATAAGCAAGCAACTTCTCAGACAGTAATATCTAAAATCAGATTTACCTACTCAAAAACTAAATGTAAATACACAAAAACTATACAAATAGCAACCTAGAAAGTAAACTATAACTCTAGAGCAATGTAGCATTCAATGTACGGTGTCACACTCATTGTCACATGTCAATAAAAAACAATCACTTACCTTCACCTTTTTCTTCTTTCATGAAGTTAGAAGAGTCCAAATAACACATCTACCTGCTCACAACTCACTGCTCCACATCTTTAGACAAGTAAGAAGCCCTCAAAATCTATAACAACAGCGATATAAATGGCTAAAACATCCCTCATCAACATCCGCGTACTCATAATTTTCTGGTCACACGTGATTGTGCAATTAAACGGGTGTGGTCAGAAAACAGTTAATGAGATTCATAGAATTATTAATGAGATTCATAGATCAAAGCCTAAACCCACAAGTGTAGCAAGTGAGAAAGTTGTAGCCTTATAAAAGGAAAAGCAACAAACAATGTTAGCCTGGTCATTTGGGCTGTGGCGTGGCTGCTCAATTCCGGGGTGAGTATGTCATTGTTAGTGATGTTTGACGAGATCCTAGATCTCAAGGTCAGTTGTTACGTACTTCGTGTACGGCCCTCTTTCGAGGGGGGACTGGGATACCGGCAACTGTTCCTCCCCATCAAATAAGCTATCAGTGACTCCAAATGACTTCAGGCTATTTCAATTTTCTTTTGCATTAATTTATTCAATTTTTTTTTTTTTTTTTTTTTTTTTTTTTTTTTTTTTTTTGCGTTGATTTATTTAATGAACTTGGTAACTAAATGCCAGAACAATACTGATGACTGTTGTATTTTGCTGGATTTTCAACCCTTAGAGCATTGAGCCTGTTTTTCAAAATTCTTCCCATTTCCAACACTGGTGTCTCCATTGCATAGAATTATTAAAAGATTTCCTTTGAAAGTCTTACTTTAAAATTTTACTTGTACATGGGGTTACTATTGCAGACATGTTCCAGGAACATTGCATGCTGCTTCTGTCCTTTCTCAGTAGAAACAGCAATTGGAACAAGTCTAGTACTCGTTATAGAAAATAATCTAGTTTTTGGAGGCTTTCTATTATAGAGATATCATGATAGATAATTGCCAAAATTATCACGATAGCGATAATATTACGATAATTTAACACCTGCAAATGAATTAATTATTTATTTCATTAGTGCGTAGTACGTACGTACATGTATGTGTACGTCATTACATGCACATTGTAGCTAACTCTAAATCACATTCTTCTGTCTTTAGCTTACTTTTATGAGACTAATCTATAAGCTTAATGATGCCCTCCACAGAAAGTTCCATGGAAAGTTGAAAGCTGGAAAGCTAATATGCTAGTAAAAAGTTGATGTTGCTCATGAGTGATTTATCGACCAAACATGACAATGATATTAGAGTGGGAAAACAAGTATTTAAAATTTTCATGGACAATATCTATACAACAAAATTCACGATATTGAAGTACACACAAAAATTATCGTCTTATGGTCTATATACATGTAGACATACATATATGCATACAGACAGAGAGACAGACACATACACACATGTATCACTTACACTAATGGTTTAATATAATATACTCTATAAAAAAGGTATTTATTCTAAATCAAATAAAATCTTGTGGTCTGAGCAATTTAGTTAAGTCTCAAAGTACATGTAATAAAAAATCAGGCCAAAAACAGCTAATAATGCCAATGTGTATAATCTCACATCTCAAAGGAAGCCTTAGGTCTAAGAGATCCAGGTTTGCATCTTCAAATAGGCAGTTCTGTGGTTTCTCAAAATGGGTATAAAAATACTGAACATTCACAAATAAAGGTCAGATAGAAGAGCTACAATGGGTGGTGGAAATAGCAAAGTCGAAGAAAAGACAGAACAAGTTCAATCATGTGAAAAAAAGACAGAACAAGTCCAGTCAGTCGAGATAACAAGTGAAAAAGCAGGAGTAAGTATCACAACATGAAATAAGATGTTACTACAATATTAATATTGTTATATAGCAAAGAAATGAACTTGAGTACTGTTGCAATATTGCAACATTGCAACAATAACACTCCTGCTACATGTATCAGGTGTACATGTACATGTAGCTGAGTTCTTGTTTGCTATACAGTTTGTGTACATGTATGTGACTGTGCTAATGTTAAAACTTCAAAGTACAAACATGTATCATGTATCTCATACATTTTAGTGGGTTTTAGTTAACTATAACCAAAATTTAGTAAGGCATTGTGACTTTTAGTTATCAAGTTTATTAAATAAATCAATGCCAAAAGAAAATTGAAATTGCCTGAAGTCATTTGGAGTCACTGATAGCTTATTTGAGGGGGAGGAACAGTTGCCGGTATCCCAGTCCCCCGCTCGAAAGAGGGCCGTACACGACGTACGTAACAACTGACCTTGAGATCTAGGATCTCGTCAAACATCACTAACAATGACATATTCACCCCGGAATTGAGCAGCCACGCCACAGCCCAAATGACCAGGCTAACATTGTTTGTTGCTTTTCCTTTTATATGGCTACAACTTCTTCACTTGCTACACTTGTGGGTTTAGGCTTTGATTTATGAATCTCATTAATAATTCTATGAATCTCATTAATAATTCTATGCAATGGAGACACCAGTGTTGGAAATTGGAAGATTTTTGAAAAACAGGCTCAATGCTCTAAGGGTTGAAAATCCAGCAAAATACAAGTCATCAGTATTGTTCTGGCATTTAGTTACCAAGTTTATTAAATAAATTAATGCTAAAAAAGTAATTAAAAAATAATTAAAAATAAATAAATAAATAAAAAATCCAACATCCTCTGAAGTTCCAACACTTCAACCCAACTGATAGGCACACAAGTACCTGTGCATCCAACATCCGTAGAACCTCCTACACTTCAACTCAACCGATTGGCACACTAGTACCTGTGCATCCAACATCCGTAGAACTTCCAACACCTCAACCCAACCGATTGGCACACTAGTACCTGTGCATCCAACTTCCGTAGAACCTTCCAACACTTCAACCCAACCGATTGGCACACTAGTACCTGTGCATCCAGCATTCGTAGAACTTCCAACACTTCAATCCAACCGATAGGCACACAAGAACCTGTTGATGCACAGGTTCTTGTGTGCCTATCGGTTCTTGGATGGATGACAGTCCGACACACAACGGTCTAAACAACGCTCTCCCTCCAGAACTTCCAACACTTCAAACCAACCGATAGGCAGGCACACAAGTAGTACCTGTGCAGCCAACTTGTCTAAAGGGAAGATGGCACACAAGGAAGCCAACATCTCTGGATGGATGACAGTACCTACACCCACCCAATTGTCTAAACAACACTGTCCCTCCAGAACTTCCAACACTTCAAACCAATCGATAGGCACACAAGTACCTGTGCATCCAAAATCCGTAGAACTTCCAACACTTCAACCCAGCCAATAGGCACACTAGTACCTGTGCATCCAACATCAGTTGAAGTTCCAAAACTTCAACTCAACTGATAGTCAGGCACACAAGTACCTGGGCAGAACTTTTGTTACGGGAAGATGGTACTAGCATACAGTGTGTTAGTACAACTCTCCCTGTGCAACTTCCAACACTTCAAACCAACTGATATGCACGCACACAAGTAGTGCCTGTGCAGCCAACCCTTCTGACCGGAAGATGGTACTAACATACAGTCTGTTAGCACAACTCTCCCAGCACAACTTCCAACACTTCAAACCAACCCAAGTAACCTGTGCATCCAACATCTGCAGAACTTCCAACACTTCAACCAAACCGATAGGTACACAAGTACCTGCGCATCCAACATCCACGGAACTTCCAACACTTCAACACAACCAATAGGCAGGCACACAAGTACCTGGGTGGCCAACTTGTCTGAAAGATGGTATAGCATACTGTGTGTAGCACAACTCTTCCAGCAGCAGAACTTCCAACACTTCAACCCAACCAATAGGCACACAAGTACCTGTGCATCCAACATACGCAGAACTTCCAACACTTGACCCAACCGATAGGCACACAAGCACGTGTGCTGCCAACATTTCTGACGGGAAGATGGTACTAACATACAATGTGTTAGCACAACTCTCCCAGCAGAACTTCCTACACTTCAACCCAACTGATAGGCACACATGTACCTGTGCATCCAACATCTCTGAAGGGAAGATGGCACTAACATACAGTGTGTTAGCACAACTCTCCCAACACATCAAACAAAATGATAGACACTGGAGTACCTGTGCAGCTTACATTTCTGAAGGAAAGATGGTACTAACATACAGTGTGTTAGCAGCAAATCTCTCCCAACACATCAAACCAACCGATAGACACTGGAGTACCTGCGCATCCAACATCCTCAGAAGTTCCAACACTTCAACCCAACTGATAGGCACACAAGTACCTGTGCATCCAACATCCACAGGACTTCCAACACTTCAACCCAACTGATAGGCAAACAAGTACCTGTGCATCCAACATCCGTAGAACCTCCAACACTTCAACTCAACCGATTGGCACACTAGTACCTGTGCATCCAACATCTCCAGCCAACTTCTCCGAAGGGAAGATAATACATACACACAAGTGTAAACACAACTCCCAACATACTCTGACAGACTATATGAACAACAATTTAGTCTGAACCTACACATCTATAATATAGTACTACCTCCACTTGTGACAACTGTGTTAACAACAAAACCAACCGGTAGGCACACAAGGAAGCCAACATCTCTGGATGGATGATAGTCCGACACACAACAGTCTAAACAACGCTCTCCCTCCAGAACTTCCAACACTTCAAAAACCAACCGATAGGCAGGCACACAAGTAGTACCTGTGCAGCCAACTTGTCTGAAGGGAAGATGGCACACAAGGAAGCCAACATCTCTGGATGGATGATAGTACCTGCACCCACCCAATTGTCTCTACAACACTCCCCCTCCAGAACTTCCAACACTTCAAACCAATCGATACGCACACCAAGTACCTGTGCAGCCAACTTGTCTGAAGGGAAAATGGTACTAACATACAGTGTGTTAGCACAACACTCCCAGCAGATCTTCCAACACTTCAACCCAACCGATTGGCACACTAGTACCTGTGCATCCAGCATCCGTAGAACTTCCAACACTTCAACCCAACTGATAGGCACACAAGAACCTGTGCATCCAACATCCACAGGACTTCCAACACTTCAACCCAACTGAGAGGCACACAAGAACCTGTGCAGCAAACATCTCCGAAGGGAAGATAATACTTACACACAAGTGTAAACACAACTTGCCCAACACAACTCCCAACATACTCTGACAGACTATATGAACAACAATTTAGTCTGAACCTACACCTCTATAATATCGTACTACCCCCACCTGTAAACAACTGTGTTTACAACAAAACTAACTGATAGTAGTTAGGGGGAGGAGTCATCGAGAGGAGTCTTCATATGGAGTCATCTGGTGGATTAAGATTATGTGTGGAGGAATTTGGAGGAGTGAATAGGATTACATAATTAACCTAACTTGGGGAAGAACTAAACATATTGTGGAGTGAGTTTATATTGAGTGAATATACAAATGAATGTGTGGAGGAGTGAGATTTTGGAATCTGCATTTTAATTCACTTACAGAGTAGAACTCTTATCAGGATCTACAGCTAATTTGTGGAAAGATTCAAAGGAGTGTGAAATCTACTTCATTTATAATTATAGTGAATATTGATTATATGAAATGTGTACAATACATCATTACCAATACTGACCTAATGAATGCTTCATGTAAAGATTTACATGAGACTAACTTGGGGGAAAGATTTAATAAAACGCATGTTAGCGGAATGCTAATCCTGTTGGATAGTGAATTTACGATAATGACTAAATATATGAAATTTAGTAGAGTGTGGAATTTTAATTCATAAATCTTACTGAGTATTTGTTTTTAAATCATTCATTTTTGAGAGACTTAAACCAGCAGAAGGAACAATAAATCCTCTAGTATAAAAGAGACCATAATTTAATTAATTCAATGTTAAGGAAATCTAAACATGTTAACGACTGCATTTATTATTATAATGAATTATTCTATGACCAAGGGAAATAAAATCACGTAAACAGAATATGAACAACAATTGAAATTTGCAGAATTTCATCTGCGGAAAGTAACGTACAAGAAATAAGAAGCAATTCAAATAGTAAATTAACGGTCCCAAATCAGTGTGCCATGTATACATTTTATCTCACAAGAGAAGAATATGTTCGTAACTAGTGAGCTCCTCAGAACAACTAACAAGGAAATGAGATGTTACTAAACAGAAAGTGGTAGGTTAAAAGACGAGTAGGTAGGTAGGTAGCTAGGTATGTAGGTAGGCAAAGCTTCAAATTTCGGATTCAGAATTTAGGGTTTTGGGTTTTGGGCTACAGGTTTAGAGATAAATTAATAAATTGGTAGTTGACTAATAGATCAATAGAAAGGGAGTTAAATGCATAAATTGATAGATATATAAATGCTATGATATATATATATACATATTCGAATAAATATATACATACGTAAAGAAATTCATAAATACATAGGTAGAATGAGACTGACAGACGGAGAGACAGAAAGACAGACAGAATCACAGACAGACAGTCAGACACTTAGACAGATAGATAGGTAGATAGATAAATGAATACATAGAAAGTTAAATATACATATAAATAGATAGATAGATAGATATATAGGTAGATATGCCGATAGATAGATAAATAAATAGATGATAGAGGTATAGAAAAATAGATAGATAGATATATAGATAGTTAGATAGGTAATTAAATTGATAGCTATATATTTAAAGTGATAGATTGATGGATAGATCGATAAATAAATAAACAAGTAGATATATAGATAGATAGATAGATACATACAAAATAGATAAATAAATAGATAGATACATATCTCCAAATTTAGTTTGACATATATATACGACATCAATACATAGATAGATAAATAGATAGAAACGTATATAGCTACCGGAGTGATTGTACAGATCTGTACCTTTGTTTATCTCATTGCATCATTATTTTTTAAGTTAAAAAGTATCCAAGGAAGGGGCCAATGCCTATTATCATTAGCAGTAATTACTGTTGTAAACACTTTATATCCTCTATACCTATTTATAATAATTAAAATTGAGGCATGGTAAACTGTAATATTGGATTGTTATCATCGATACCAGCATTTTTGACTTATAGGTGGCAAATTTTGGGTGCGACAATATCAAAATAACACATCCCAAACATGATTTTTTGTCATTGTTAGGATGTCTACCATTAATATTCACGCAGTTACTAACCCAAACCTGCACCACTATCTTTATCTGTATTTGTGCTCCACTGTGTATGTGTATTTACTAGGGTAGGGATCTGAAATCAATTATCAAATCAGAATAGGACAATTAATACAATAATTAATAATGTGAATATGTATATACATGTGTTTATAGAGTGGATCTGTAGCATTAAGTTCTTCATACTCATACTCTTTAGCTATTTGAATTTAGAGGCCATATCCTTGTATTTATCACATGATTATCACACAATGTGGTATAACATACTACACAATATAAATACAACTTATAAACTTTTCAGCAACATGTAAAAAATAAAGTACTGCATTAGTTAGGTGTGCCATGACTTGTAGTCACACATATTGTATTATACATGTGTTATTTGTAAGACTGATAATTATTGTAATTGTTGTCATAATATAAGATGTGCACCCTGCCCAGGGATGGATACAGTACTGTTCCTTGGGCAGTCCGAAATTATTTCCGAAAGTCGAGATATCTGCACAGCCTTTTCGGCTATTTTCGGCATAAAATCCTCTAGTTTATATTCATAGTATGATGTAAAAATTGCAATGAATTTCATTATATTAATTATATTCATATTTTTGTGATGATTTGTGACGAAATTGTTCTTTTAAAACTGTACGGGAATTTATAATCTTGTTTCTGTGCTTTTTTGGTTTTGGTTTTGACATCACTTACATGCCCTTTTATTAAATTAAAAAGAGGGTTTGGTAGTTTACATATAAAGGAACAGTTTCCCTCTAAGTTCAACCAGATTCAATTCAACAATCTTTTCCAAAAAAACTATCACATGTTTTTTAATTAATTATAACCACATAAGTAATAAAGAAATGAATAAAATAAGTGGTAAATAAACAATAAACAATATATAACAATATAATATAATCCTAACATAACTGAATGCCTAGACCATTTGAACTTTTAATTACAAAAGGGATGAATGGCCAGTGCATTGACTGGACACACTGCATGTACCTGCAGGTGCACTCGGTGTACTTTGTATTGTAGACATTGGTAGCATTGCCTAGACCATTTGAACTTTTAATTACAAAAGGGATGAATGGCCAGTGCATTGACTGGACACACTGCATGTACCTGCAGGTGCACTCGGTGTACTTTGTATTGTAGACATTGGTAGCATTGTAGGTGCACTAGGCATAGCACTAGTCATGCCATGTATCATCCATGTAGGTGCAGCACTAGGCACACCACTAGTCATGCCATGTGCACTAGGCATAGTTGATATCATACATGTAGGTGCTGGTATTGAAGGCATACATACCACATGAGGCCGATAATCTCTTTCATTCATCCTTTGTTCTTTCTCTTCCTCCTTTCTCCTCATCTTATAGTCTTCATCTTCTCTTCTTTTTCTTTCCTTTTGCCACCTATAGTCTTCATCTTCTCTTCTTTTTCTTTCCTTTCTCCACCTGTATTCTTCTTCTGTTATCCTTCTTGTCAAGTTGTAGTATTCTTTTTCTTTTTGTCTTATCTGCTGCCTCCATTTATGCTCCTCATCCTCTCTTCTTCTTAGTTCGTTGTGTCTTTTTTTTTCTTGTTGCTCACTTCTTCTTTCTTTTACTTTCTTACTTTCTTCACTTTCCTCCATGTTTTCATCATTTCTAGTTCTTTGACATGATGTACATTCTTTTTCTCTCTCACACTGTAAATATATGTTATTTTAGTATGACAATAATGACCATTAGTTATACTTATAGTTTCTCAAATTTTAATTTGTTAACTTAAACACTTTTTGGCTTACTAAAAGTGTTTTAGTTAACTAAAAGTCACAATGCCTTACTAAATTTTGGTTATAGTTAACTAAAACCCACTAAAATGTATGAGATACATGATACATGTTTGTACTTTGAAGTTTTAACATTAGCACAGTCACATACATGTACACAAACTGTATAGCAAACAAGAACTCAGCTACATGTACATGTACACCTGATACATGTAGCAGGAGTGTTATTGTTGCAATGTTGCAATATTGCAACAGTACTCAAGTTCATTTCTTTGCTATATAACAATATTAATATTGTAGTAACATCTTATTTCATGTTGTGATACTTACTCCTGCTTTTTCACTTGTTATCTCGACTGATTGAACTTGTTCTGTCTTTTCTTCGACTTTGCTATTTCCACCACCCATTGTAGCTCTTCTATCTGACCTTTATTTGTGAATGTTCAGTATTTTTATACCCATTTTGAGAAACCACAGAACTGCCTATTTGAAGATGCAAGCCTGGATCTCTTAGACCTAAGGCTTCCTTTGAGATGTGAGATTATACACATTGGCATTATTAGCTGTTTTTGGCCTGATTTTTTATTACATGTACTTTGAGACTTAACTAAATTGCTCAGACCACAAGATTTTATTTGATTTAGAATAAATACCTTTTTTATAGAGTATATTATATTAAACCATTAGTGTAAGTGATACATGTGTGTATGTGTCTGTCTCTCTGTCTGTATGCATACATGTATGTCTACATGTATATAGACCATAAGACGATAATTTTTGTGTGTACTTCAATATCGTGAATTTTGTTGTATAGATATTGTCCATGAAAATTTTAAATACTTGTTTTCCCACTCTAATATCATTGTCATGTTTGGTCGATAAATCACTCATGAGCAACATCAACTTTTTACTAGCATATTAGCTTTCCAGCTTTCAACTTTCCATGGAACTTTCTGTGGAGGGCATCATTAAGCTTATAGATTAGTCTCATAAAAGTAAGCTAAAGACAGAAGAATGTGATTTAGAGTTAGCTACAATGTGCATGTAATGACGTACACATACATGTACGTACGTACTACGCACTAATGAAATAAATAATTAATTCATTTGCAGGTGTTAAATTATCGTAATATTATCGCTATCGTGATAATTTTGGCAATTATCTATCATGATATCTCTATAATAGAAAGCCTCCAAAAACTAGATTATTTTCTATAACGAGTACTAGACTTGTTCCAATTGCTGTTTCTACTGAGAAAGGACAGAAGCAGCATGCAATGTTCCTGGAACATGTCTGCAATAGTAACCCCATGTACAAGTAAAATTTTAAAGTAAGACTTTCAAAGGAAATCTTTTAATAATTCTATGCAATGGAGACACCAGTGTTGGAAATGGGAAGAATTTTGAAAAACAGGCTCAATGCTCTAAGGGTTGAAAATCCAGCAAAATACAACAGTCATCAGTATTGTTCTGGCATTTAGTTACCAAGTTCATTAAATAAATCAACGCAAAAAAAAAAAAAAAAAAAAAAAAAATTGAATAAATTAATGCAAAAGAAAATTGAAATAGCCTGAAGTCATTTGGAGTCACTGATAGCTTATTTGATGGGGAGGAACAGTTGCCGGTATCCCAGTCCCCCCTCGAAAGAGGGCCGTACACGAAGTACGTAACAACTGACCTTGAGATCTAGGATCTCGTCAAACATCACTAACAATGACATACTCACCCCGGAATTGAGCAGCCACGCCACAGCCCAAATGACCAGGCTAACATTGTTTGTTGCTTTTCCTTTTATAAGGCTACAACTTTCTCACTTGCTACACTTGTGGGTTTAGGCTTTGATCTATGAATCTCATTAATAATTCTATGAATCTCATTAACTGTTTTCTGACCACACCCGTTTAATTGCACAATCACGTGTGACCAGAAAATTATGAGTACGCGGATGTTGATGAGGGATGTTTTAGCCATTTATATCGCTGTTGTTATAGATTTTGAGGGCTTCTTACTTGTCTAAAGATGTGGAGCAGTGAGTTGTGAGCAGGTAGATGTGTTATTTGGACTCTTCTAACTTCATGAAAGAAGAAAAAGGTGAAGGTAAGTGATTGTTTTTTATTGACATGTGACAATGAGTGTGACACCGTACATTGAATGCTACATTGCTCTAGAGTTATAGTTTACTTTCTAGGTTGCTATTTGTATAGTTTTTGTGTATTTACATTTAGTTTTTGAGTAGGTAAATCTGATTTTAGATATTACTGTCTGAGAAGTTGCTTGCTTATTCAAGTTTAGAAACATTTTGTTTATGACAGGAATGTAAAAAATAGAGTGTCATGTAGTTTTTGTATGAATGGTATAACTCAAAACATGATTTGTTGTCATAATGAATATCAACACATAATGCTATGTCACACTCCCGGCATCTGACAGAAGACTCACGACGCAACTGGTGGATGCACCAACAATAATTACATCTTCCTCTTTTCCCCTTGACAGGTAAATGTTGAGTAGTACACCTCCTTTTTGGTGGATTGATGGTTTTTGATGCTACCTTCTCAATTACTTCTTTAGGAATGGCATATTTCTTCCTGGAATTGTAACTACCAATCAGTAGCTCAGCCAGATTCATACGGTACGACTTGTAGTCTTGATATTTGCTGGTACATGGAATATAATTTCTCTGTAATATAAATGCATTGCTGATACAGCACTCAATTAGAAAGTAGAAAATATACCTAAGGTGAAATACTTGTGTAAGTATACATTGTTACATAAGTATATTCAGTATTCAGTAATTCTCATGCTTACATATAATATTTCCTTGACTTCATCCTCCATTGATAATATGAACGGAGCTGGTCAGCTGTATCAACCCCACCCATATACATGTTATATAAGCTTATACATGCAGGGATGGGAACTGTCATAGAAGTTCCGTCCTTCTGTTTCCTCTGACAGTTAGTTGTGTTGTTTGCATTTATGTGACTAGACATCACATAAACTAGTTTTTTGTCTCGCCACACTGTTGCAACTATGTTGCCACACTTTTGGAATTTGTATTCTCCTCTCTCAAGATTACCTATCACAAAATGAAAGGATAATTTTATACATGTAGTTCCAACATCCCTTACCCTCCTATATTTCTCAATTCACCCTCCATCTCCCCCATCCCCCTTTCTCTCTCTTTCTGTCTCTTTACTATCACACACACAAATATTACCTAATTTCACATTCTTCATTTCAAATGGTACCCGTCTTCTATCTTTTCTAAAGGTTCCACAAGCATAGATTCCATCATCTAGTAACTTCTCCAGTAACTCAACAGATGTGAAGTAGTTGTCAAAATAGAGGTGGTAATTACCTCCAACCAAGGTACGACTCAATTTCTCTACTACCTTTTCACCAAGGTTTTGTGTGATAATATTGTCTTCCTTACCTTTGTATATATAAAATTCTGAAATGTAGCCATTATGGCTATCAGCCCTTACCCACACCTTTATCCCCCTTTTTATAGGCTTCATTGGTAGGTATTGCTTCAAACTGGACCTCCCTTTGAATCTTATCATTGCCTCGTCAATTGAACTTTCCCGATGTGGCATAAAATTCTTTATAGACTTATCTCTCACTGCTTCTATCACAGGTTTTATTTTCCCTAGTTTGTCGTAACCATCTTTACCGTGAGGAATCAGCTTAGTGTTGTCTACAAAATGGAGGTAACGCTTTACTTCTAAGAATCGCTTTCGTGAAATACGAGATGCAATTGGGAAATAATGGAATACTGTATTAGTTGACCAGTAGTCATATAAATCAGAAATTCTATTTAACCCCATCAATAAAGTGAATCCTATGTATGCTTTTATCTCTTCTTCATTAGTTTCCCATTGAAGTTCATTCTCGTCATTATCTTGTCTACTCTCCAGGCACTGTTTTGCATATCTGTTTGTTTCAGTGACAATCAATGATATCAGTTCATTAGAGAAGAACTCAAGAAAGAGATTATCTTGGATAATGATTGTGGGCCCTACAGGATTGGTGAATGGATTTACATGGACATCACTATCTATACTGCTCCATGTACGGTTACCATCATCCTCATTCTCTTCAACTTGCTGTATCACTTCTTCAACACTATATCTCACTGCTCTCTTCATAGTTATGTTTTATTTTAAATTTTTTTATTAATAAGAAGCAGGTGCAATATGTATGATCAGTTTGCAATATTAATAATTATGAATGGAATAAATACGGTCCAAATTCGTAAAAATAGAAATTAAAAACAATACAGAATTAATGGAGTTTGTTGTTCTTGTCTGCAAAAGATTCAGAGGTAATAGATCTACAGGAAAATGGGGAATAGGTGAGCAAACATGAAATACGCTGTATGTCGTACACGGTTGTTTGGGGAAGTATATTAAATAAGCCGTATCGCGTATACGTTCGGTAAAGTGTTAATAATTCTATGCAATGGAGACACCAGTGTTGGAAATGGGAAGAATATTGAAAAACAGGCTCAATGCTCTAAGGGTTGAAAATCCAGCAAAATACAACAGTCATCAGTATTGTTCTGGCATTTAGTTACCAAGTTTAAATTAATGCAAAAAAATAATTAAAAAATAAAAAAGTTTTAAAATTACCTCAGTTCATCAATGTTGCGCTGGCGTTTAGTTAACTAAAACACTTTTAGTAAGCCAAAAATTGTTTAAGTTAACAAATTAAAATTTGAGAAACTATAAGTATAACTAATGGTCATTATTGTCATACTAAAATAACATATATTTACAGTGTGAGAGAGAAAAAGAATGTACATCATGTCAAAGAACTAGAAATGATGAAAACATGGAGGAAAATGAAGAAAGTAAGAAAGTAAAAGAAAGAAGAAGTGAGCAACAAGAAAAAAAAAGACACAACGAACTAAGAAGAAGAGAGGATGAGGAGCATAAATGGAGGCAGCAGATAAGACAAAAAGAAAAAGAATACTACAACTTGAGAAGAAGGATAACAGAAGAAGAATACAGGTGGAGAAAGGAAAGAAAAAGAAGAGAAGATGAAGACTATAGGTGGCAAAAGGAAAGAAAAAGAAGAGAAGATGAAGACTATAAGATGAGGAGAAAGGAGGAAGAGAAAGAACAAAGGATGAATGAAAGAGATTATCGGCCTCATGTGGTATGTATGCCTTCAATACCAGCACCTACATGTATGATACCAACTATGCCTAGTGCACATGGCATGACTAGTGGTGTGCCTAGTGCTGCATCTACATGGATGATACATGGCATGACTAGTGCTATGCCTAGTGCACCCACAATACTACCAATGTCTACAATACAAAGTACACCGAGTGCACCTGCAGGTACATGCAGTGTGTCCAGTCAATGCACTGGCCATTCATCCCTTTTGTAATTAAAAGTTCAAATGGTCTAGGCATTCAGTTATGTTAGGATTATATTATATTGTTATATATTGTTTATTGTTTATTTACCACTTATTTTATTCATTTCTTTATTACTTATGTGGTTATAATTAATTAAAAAACATGTGATAGTTTTTTTTGGAAAAGATTGTTGAACTGAATCTGGTTGAATCTAGAGGGAAACTGTTCCTTTATATGTAAACTATATAATTTTCCAAACCCTCTTTTTAATTTAATAAAAGGGCATGTAAGTGATGTCAAAACCAAAACCAAAAAAGCACAGAAACAAGATTATAAATTCCCGTACAGTTTTAAAAGAACAATTTCGTCACAAATCATCACAAAAATATGAATATATATAATTAATATAATGAAATTCATTGCAATTTTTACGTCATACTATGAATATAAACTAGAGGATTTTATGCCGAAAATAGCCGAAAAGGCTGTGCAGATATCTCGACTTTCGGAAATAATTTCGGACTGACCAAGGAACAGTACTGTATCCATCCCTGGGCAGGGTGCACATCTTATATTATGACAACAATTACAATAATTATCAGTCTTACAAATAACACATGTATAATACAATATGTGTGACTACAAGTCATGGCACACCTCACTAATGCAGTACTTTATTCCTTACATGTTGCTGAAAAGTTTATAAGTTGTGTTTATATTGTGTAGTATGTTATACCACATTGTGTGATAATCATGTGATAAATACAAAGATATGGCCTCTAAATTCAAATAGCTAAAGAGTATGAGTATGATGAACTTAATGCTACAGATCCACTCTATAAACACATGTATATACATATTCACATTATTAATTATTGTATTAATTGTCCTATTCTGATTTGATAATTGATTTCAGATCCCAACCCTAGTAAATACACATACACAGTGGAGCACAAATACAGATAAAGATAGTGGTGCAGGTTTGGGTTAGTAACTGCGTGAATATTAATGGTAGACATCCTAACAATGACAAAAAATCATGTTTGGGATGTGTTATTTTGATATTGTCGCACCCAAAATTTGCCACCTATAAGTCAAAAATGCTGGTATCGATGATAACAATCCAATATTACAGTTTACCATGCCTCAATTTTAATTATTATAAATAGGTATAGAGGATATAAAGTGTTTACAACAGTAATTACCGCTAACGATAATAGGCATTGGCCCCTTCCTTGGATACTTTTTAACTTAAAAAATAATGATGCAATGAGATAAACAAAGGTACAGATCTGTACATGCATAGTATTAGTTGAGTTGAGTGAGTATGCCTCATTCCAACACTAAAAGGTCAGTTCTACGCAGACAAGAATTTTAGTCTTATAAATAAAAATTATGCAATTTTTATGAGTGAGGCAATCATTTATATATATAATAACACAAATAAATTAAGATTGTGAAAAAATTTGCTGACATAACAGAAACCTAATAACAAAATTACTGGTTGGGTAAATCATTGACTTTCTCTATTGTTTACATGTAGTTTCAAGTGGTATAACCTAACAATTAATAATTTCCTGTCATTAAAGAAATTCATGATGATAGTGTGTACATGTATATATATAAAAATGGTGGCATTGAGTTATCAGTCGGGAAATAGAGACAATGGGCATGGGCAGTAAGAAACACACATACTGCATGTACATTAGTAGCTAATAGTTAGTGATATTTAATACATATGGGGTCGAGAAGCTCATAAAGCACAAGGAGTAGCCGAGTGCTTTATGAGGCTTTGAGACCCCACCCCCAGTGCTATATTTTCCAAGACATCACGAGCAAACCCGGTGCTTTAATTGGTTTATAGTACTTTGGATTGATGCAATGGAGAAGAAAAATGAAGTACTTAGTGTTCTTGCACTAAACCTGAGGTAAGCGCGTTGTTTTCTAGTGTTATAAACAACATCCGGAAAATAGAGAACAGGATGTGGTAAAAAAAAGTGTGCTATATGGAAAATATAGAACTGTCGGTACCTTTGATGTTAGGCGTCAAAGTGCTATAATATATCAGACATATTAGGCTATAGAGGTTAGTGTAATGTATAATTATATCCCAATACCAATAACTTTATGAATCATTTGTCACAATATAATTATTCATTATGTATTGCCAAACTCATCATAATTGAAATTTACCAGGGGAGGAGCAATACCTTCTAAAGCCAATCCGGTTAAAATATAAAATTTGGTGTCTTTGTATTTTTTTAGTACGGACATCCATCTCAAGTCATCATGTATATACTTAGATTTAGTGTTTGGTATCTTTGGTGGTTTAATTACCCCGGCCTTCACCAAGTTTCAGTTAACTTGTTCACACAGGTGTATGAGATGTTTGATTTGGACCTGGGCAGTTCGGCTGCCTTGGTAGCTCAGTTGGTAAGAGCATCTGTCCAGAGTACAGATCTAGAGTGTTGTGGGTTCAAATCCCACCTAAGGCAACTCATTTTTCATTTTCATTTGCGTCAGGTGCCTGTCTTTCTTTCTTTCTTTCTTTCTTTTTTTCTTTCCATCTCCTCATGTGTAATGTATATGGCTTAGCACTAGTATAATTATTGTATATATTGGTGTACATGCATGTATACAATTACATTTGCTTACCATTCATGAGTTATTGGGTCAAATGGAGTTCCTCCTGCTGTGAATTTACCTTTCAGTGCGGGTAAGACTATCTCTTAATACTTCATAACTCTATAAATCACAACAGTAAAGATAGTAATGATGTGAATCTTGACCATAGCAGTTATGTACATATAATTATGCATGTATTTGTTACAATATATTTTATGTACAATATACATAATTGTGACTGGCTCGGAGCAAAAACCTGACTTTATGGATTAAAATATAATTTTGAGATGTGAGTGACAATAGACAATTGTGGATTACTCGGGCGATCACAGTTTTATAAAGCTTAACTAACTTATACTTTCAGAGAGGTTTGGAGACATCTTTATGCTTCGCTAAGCCACTGCAAAATAAATTCTTGATTAAAAATTTAGTTAATTCCTTTTTTCTCAAAATGAAGGATTTGTGGTTTACTCACTCACTGTGGTTTTGTCTTTATCTTGACTGGGATGTTTCATATATCAATGTTGAGCTAAGTTAATGCTCCATTCAGGTAAATAAATTTTGAACTCTTAATCGGTAAGTCAGGTTTTTGCAGAGCCAGTCAAACATATACAATACATGTATATATATATATATATATATATATATATATATATATATATATATATATATATATATATATATACATGTATATACATGTTCTATACATACATGAATACATGCAATCAACATCATATAACATAGCCTATAGCATAATCATTATTATAAATTTTATCTCATTACAATAATCAGTATTCTAATTAAATTAGATAATGAGCAAATGAAGTGAGTATACATTATCTTTTGGAGACCTTTATTATCCCACCTGAGTGCCATGGTAAAATGCTTAATACACTGTAAAAAAAGTCTTAGTGCATTCACTTGACATTCATTAATTCAAGGACATTTTCATGCATAGCACATTTACATATACATGTACCCACTTCTACAGATGATACAGAGAAGTGTATAACTGCACTTGAGCACCTATTATACTCAAGATCACAGAAGACAAAATTTAGTATCCTACATTATTGCATGGTAAGTACATTTCTTGTTGTATCTTCCATCTTTAATTCAATGACAGTGGTGAATTCATGACACGTATTGTTAAAGTAATTGAACTACTCACACTGTAGTACATGTCAATTGTCAAAAACAGTGTCTGAGTATAGGCCAGCTGGAATATTAACAGCTGCACCTACTCTTCTTCATTCTATATCACTGCATGCTTTTAGTACAGAAAGAAAGGTATTCAGTTGTAGATCAAAACAGTAATTATGCTTAGTTCATAATAACAGCTACACATGTACATAACATAACCATTCAAGTACTTCAATAATTTTTGGTAAAGTTTCTACATGGGATAATTGAAAATGCATGAAGAATGATAAGGAACCACTATGCATGCTCACTCTAGCATCAAGCATCAAGTAAGTCTGCATCTAGAGTGTAGTTGGATCTGTGTGATGGAATGTTTTTCAATAATATCTCATCTTTCTCGATATACGTTAACTGAATTTTGTCTCTTTGTTAACACAGGGCTGTGTTGATGTGGATGATGAAGTGCAGAAACTGAAAAGGAAAGAGCCATTCATAGTTGTTGCTGACAGTGATGATATAATAGAATACTTCATATATGTTGAGTCTCAGTTCTTAGTCAGCACAACTATACTTGAAGATGCTCTGGCAAACTTGATTAATATTTTCCGATAATTTAAAGTATATAATCAGTTTTTGTAGTGTGCTGTTTCTTCTCAGACCAGTAGTCAGGTATTTGATAAGTAATGTACAATTGTTTGCTAGACTTTTGATCTCCAGACATTGTAGTGATTTGTTTGATGACAACATCAATTGAAGAGATATTCCAACTTCATCATTCAACAAATAAATGTCTTCACAGTTTATTCTTAGAGCTATGACAGTTGTGTTACTGGAGAGAATATTAAATAGTTCATCAAGACTTTCTTCTCTCTCTAGTACTATATCCAGATGTTGTAGAAAAGGGTTAGAATCTAAATACATAATTAATTGCATAAACGGTTTATATAGGGATAGACTTTTCAACTTAGTTATATTTTTTCCAACATCTACCAACGCAGGTAACAACCCTTCTGTTTTCTTTACAGAATATGTTATGATATCATGTACTGTATCATTACTAATATTTAGTGCTGTAAGAGATTCATTAACTTGTATGATACATGGAGATGGGAGTATTCCTTTAATAGGTACATTCAGTTTAACAGCTTGTAAGGTTTGGTTATTTTTCAATAGCTCTTCAATTTGTAACTTATTATGAGTATAGTCTGATGATAGTGAAAAGGACTGGATTGTATCATTTTTCTCTACTCCAGTAAGCAAACTATTTACTAATGAGCTGAATGGCAATTGTGATAACTCAATTACAAATTCTTTAATAGTATGATTTGTAGACAATACCTTCTCCATTTCCACTAATAATTCATTATCAATATGATCTTTAGCTTGATAAGATTGTAAATATGGAGTGTGTACATATGCATTTAGGATATTCAGATGAGGCAGTTTAAAAAGCTGTGTGAAGATGATCATAACATGTATGGCTTTGGGTGTGTATAATACTTTAATATAACATTCTTGAATGTACTGACACAATGATGGTTGGTACATGTTGATTACTGATGTGATATCAGAATATATTGCTTTCATTACAATGCAATTACCAGTAGTCATGTTTGAAACTTCATTGAAAGGTTTCAGCTTGTCATCAAAATGTTTATGATGGAAACAATTCCCAGTGATCTTTGAGTTTTTGACAAACACAATAAATCAAATTTTGATGAATACACTCTATCTACACAGAGAGAGGAGTTTTTAATGGATGAAACAAATCTTTGACACAATACTTTGTTTTCAGACTCGTTAATAAGATGAAGTAATTGTATAGTATCTGTATCATAATAGGGTTCATGAAGAGGATATTTACTATAGACTGAATTACAAATGTCTTCACTAAACAATTGTGGATTCTGATGAAACATAGAGTACTGATGAGATTCAAAACCAAACAATGGTTTCCTTATACACTGTAAGTCTACCTCTTTACTGAAATACTCTTGATAGCTGTCATCTTTAAGTTCAGTCAGACCTGCCACAAATCGTAGTGTCATGCGAAAGTGAGTATCATGGAAATGTTCTCTAAACAGCATTTTTTGGTCATCATGGTGAGTTATGAATGGTTAAATGAAGAAACTGATATTTAGTGGTGTCTGCTATCTTGTAACAGTTCATTAATCCAAAATGTTCACACTTCAATGAATGTGATAACTTTAGTATTTCATTTCTATTGAAAGTGGTATTTTGTGTCTTCAGCTTCTCATAAGCACAATAACAAAGTTCATCAAATGCTCTCTTTTGATCTTCTTGTACTTCCTCAAGTGATTCAACTGTGTCTGGATCAAGTTCTTGTTTTTTCATTGATCTCTTTACAGCATAAAGAACATATTTCTTGTAAAACTTAGTCAAAGTGTTAGGAAGAGTAAAGCCACTCAGCTGATAAACTTTCACTAATATGGAACATACAAAAGGTATATAACATAATGACAAGACATCTTCCCTAATCTTTAATTCCTTTATTAATTGTTCAGCATTCTCTTTAGTCAGCTCATTCTTAATGTATGAAAAAATCTCTTCTTTCTCAAAACCTAATACTTCAACATGACGATTAACACTGTGTAGTTGAAGAAGTTTTGCTGAAGCATATGTACGTGAAGTAACTAGTACATTACATTTGTGTAGTTGTCTTCCTTGAATAATATCCAGTATGAATGATCTGTTTTGGTCTCTTCCCTTAAACTCATCCCATCCATCAAATATTAGTAACATATCTTTACCATTTGTCTGTTTGATTATTTTACACATGTTATCACAAATCTCTTCATCGCTATGAAATAAAGAAACAAGATCAGATATGTTTTTAGCTGATGATGCTTCCTCATCTCTGAGAGAAATAAGAAAAACATGATCAAAAGAACATTTTTCCAGTTCATTCTTAGCCCACATGTTACACAGTTTATGACAAAGTGTAGTTTTTCCTACACCTGGAGGTCCATCAACTACTACTTTGATTGGACTATTATCATCATTATGTTTCAGTACATCTTGTATGTCTATTTTCTCTGATACATTCATAATGTTATCTAATTTCCCTCGTAACATATCCCATGATCTCTTCATCCCTTCTGGTTCAGAAAGGCATCCTCCATGTCCCTTAATGAGTCCTAATTGTCCAAACTTGTCTCCACCAACACGTCGATCTAACAAGTCATTATACACTACAGGATTTTGAAGATACCGATCACGCAATCCTTGAACATATCTCTCAGCTTCAGTGGTGACTTGAGAAGATAAGTCATCTAGTGACACACCTGTGTGAAGTTTTTTGTATATATTATGAGACCTCTCATTTGAACCGTGATTATAGCTTTCTAGAATGGGGCCTCCCTCCCTTGTGATAAACATGAATTCATTGCTGCAATCTTCTATTAATGAACAATGCTCATCCACTTGCAAAGTGAGAATGTGGCTGGTGACTATACTAGCCACTTCCACAGCAGATGAGCAATTGTTCATCAATAGAAAATTGCAACAATGAATTAAATAATTAATAATAATGCAGTTGTATAATTTATATACACACATATATATATATATATTATATATAATTATTTATACATGTACCGGTAATTAGCTTATCATATGACATATATACATGACCAATCATTTCTCTAGAAATTAGTGAAGTCATAGTGCTTTAGATAATGCATACCGTAAACCAGGTAATTTTTGCAAGGTAAATATTTTTCCTAATTTTACAATTCGTCAATCGTTTGCAAAATTTGCCAATCAAGTGAAATGTTTTTCTAAGACAATGTGATACAATGGGCAGTGGATGTGAGAGATGTCTATTTTATCGTACTTGAACAGAACAGGAGGATTACCAGACCTTAAACAGTATCTTTCAAATGAAGTTGCAGTCAACAGATTGTTGAGGTCTTGGAATTTGTGGCTACTCCACATAATTATGTTGATATATGTGACAGCCACGAATTATAGATTCAGTTTAGAATACAACCATAACAATTTCACACAACACAAAATATGGCAGTTAGATTGACACGCAGTTGCAAAAAGTCTTCTCACAAAAATCTGGATGTACAATTTTATATGAATTTTCAGTAGAGGCACGGAAATTGAACATATGAAATTAACAGTCGTTACACAGAAAACCTGTATTAACTTCTAGAGGAGTTTAATTAATCACAGAGGAGTGATATTACCAGAAATGAATGAGTCATGAACAGTTTGAAGCATCATTCAGGTTATGAGGATATTGAAGTATCAAATATAATATTCATGTGACTGTTTGATAAAATCAATTTCAAGTTTTACCAAATGCTTAAGATCAATTGGTTGTTTATCAGCAAGACACTAACAAAATTGGTATCTGGGTGGTGCAACAACTTGTCTTCAAGATTTAAATAAGAATTGCTCAAACCATTATGGAAAAAATTTGCAAATCAGGTAAGACTCATTTGCGCATGCACAAGTCACACATATTATAATTATATAACAGTGTCTAATTTATATGGATAATACTAAAGATCTGTTTAGTATGTATATATAGCACTGCTGAACTAAATGTTGTATTTATTCATTACTAAACTCCATTATCATCAAGTATTGTCAATGACCATTGTATAATATGTAATCACACATATGATGTAAAATGTACCACTTACCACATTCTTGTTTCAGTTGATTTCTAAAACCTTTCTCTCCTATGCTATCAAGTTTACTGGATAATTTCAGTAGCCCTTCTTCATATGTAGAGAAACTTGTATCCATCTTCAACCATTTATTAAACATTGCTAGCATACAGTTCCTCATTATAAAATGATTATCATGTTCTATTTCTTTAGTATCAGAATCTGATAATCCTAGTAACATTCCAACATGTTTCTAATCACCCAGTGTAGTAATCTGAACTACACGTCTTCTTAATCTCTCTCGATCTTCAGTACTTAATATTTTCTTTGCTTCTGTTACACTATCATTCTCTTCACATTCTTCCACTAATGTATCTAAAAAAGTAACAAGAGTGTATGATATGCAAACATGTATACAATACAGTTGTTAAGATTTGAAATGTTTTTATTTTAAGGGAAAGTACATGTATGAACAAAGACTATTACTTTTAGGGCACCATGAAAGGTTTGAATTGAAAGATTCATTTTTAGAAGTCAAAAGTTGGAATACATCTTCATGCAAATGGGAAATTTATTTTGGAGGTTGGTGTGTGGTTTGGGAGCTGGAGAGTTTGTGGGAAGCTTCCCGTACCTGATGGTAAAATAAAAAATAAAAGCAACATTTAAGCTCAAGAGCTTAACTATAATTACCTTTTTCACTTAGCCTTTTTCTCATTTCATCTGCAGTATCTTTCTCTCAGCACCTGTCTACTGATGATATTAACTCTTTCCAAGATGCTTCTGATGTGTTCTTAATCCACCAATCCAATGCTATTTCTATTGCATAATCATATGTTTCATCTTCCTTTATAATAGCACTCATCTTTCCCTTTAGCTCTACTGGAACACTCAGTAAACTCGTTAACAAACTCCACTTGCTCTTAAAATTAAATCCACATTCCTACAATAGTGAAACTGCTTTGGGAGGAGTAATCTCTATTAGTGAGTATAGAAATATAGTAAATGATCATACTGCAAGAAATATAGATCATACATAGTAGGTTATATACATGTGTACTATCATAGTAATAACTAACCCACAGGTCCAGGATTTGATTCCACATCACCAGAGAGTATCAGTAGTAGAAATATACACACAGTTAGTATATACAAACACACACTAGTATGACTGAGTAATGTTCTAATACATACTCCAACATTTTCACTCTCCCAGTGATAATCTTTCACTCCTGGATGACTTTGCATGTTGTTAACAAGTCTGCTTTTCCTCTTCACAGACTTCATATGACCACCCCACATTCCAATAGAAACTCTCCATTGTATGAGATCAATCATTATGAATATCTGTATGGAAATTATATCCAGGATTCATGGATGATAGTACAGACTAAGATCATGTCAAAGCCAAAATCATTACAACAAGCTTACAGGTATTAGATCAGTGTAATTATATCAATACTAAACAAATAAATATAGTGATACATGTGGTTAATTCATTGGTACATGTATATATTTTACAATGCAATCATTATTATATTGATAAAAGAAGCTACAGACCAAAGGTTTTACTATCATTGTAATATTTATAATTATAACAATTAACAAACATCATGATGAATTTTTTGAATATATTATTGTCCAGCTATAACAGGTAAACATAAAAGATATCTATTATGATAGACATACTAAAGGATATTGGTAGTACAAAATATCTTCTTTCTTGATAAAAAAACAAACATAGACATATGTAACTAGCTACATGTGGAAATTTATCCCTATGATTGATTTGTTGTGTCCAAGATTAATAATGATGGCTGACTTTCTCATGATGGAGATGGAATTACAACCCGATTATAGGTACATCACTAATTTTGATTCACTCACATCAAGAAATGTTTGTTGTTTAATAGGTGGGATAACAAAGTACAACTGACTATATAGAAAGAACTTGTGTTACAGGATCAAAAGAGTGAATCTGAGGCAGTATGGAAGGCGAAATATTAGTAATAAATTGACAGTACATCTATCAGTTATACAATAGTAGCTACTTAAACATTAATTGATATAATCTGGTGGGTTAGGCCCTTCACATAGAGAGGTAGGGTCAGGTATGGTACACATATGTCATATACCAGTTGTGTAACACAAATTTAATTATCTTCAGCCTACTATTAATTGTGTCCTCTATATTAATTTTAGTGATTTTAAAACAGTTGGATTTAGCATGCATTAATTTTAGCGAGTTTTTGAGCCTAATAAAATGATCACTAAATATCTTTTTTAGCATGAACCAATTTTAGCGATAATTATATCATAGTCGCTACAATCAGTATACAAAATTAAAAGTAAACTTGAGGTATGGGCTTTTATGACATTTATTGAGTGTGTTAATATTAGATATGTAAACTGTAATGCTTGGGAATTGCACAACTTGTATATGCATGTCACACCAGACCCTTCACCTCTATGTGAAGGGGTTGGCCACCCAGACTTGCCAGTAGGTTGCATGGTCTCATGGGCTTTATGTGTGGGTAAAATGTGTTGGTTAGTTTACCAACTAAGAAAAGAGTCTATGATATACCAGTGACTCAACCATTGCTATTTGATACCTGGTGACTGGCAGCAAGTATGGGAAATCAACTAGTCTCCGATATTTCATTATTAGCAATGGCAACACACATTAACAATACCAGTAATAAGAATTAGACACACTAAGGGATAGATAAATCCATAAAACTGTATGTTACTGAATGATGACTGGCAATATTAATATTATTATTAATTTTATTAAAAATTACAAGTTAAAAATCGATAGGGCATAATATAATTAGTCTTGAGTAGCCAAAGTACCAGGTTACAGGATGGGACCATCCGGAAACTCGCATCACAAAACCTTGGCAAACTCTCACATGACATAATCAGCGGATAATTAACCAAAATTAATAAATTAATTTACAAATAGTGATGGATAGAGCAGAGCACTGTATTATCCCTTGTGATGTCTGCCATGTTTTGATTAGCCCTGAACATATTCATGTAGAAGGCACGGTTTTGTGATTACAGTATCCAGATGGTCCCGTCCTGTAATGTAGGACACTGGTGGCGTGAGACTGACTATAACCTATCAGTCGTATAATAGTAGGTATCAAACATAAATTGACACAGATGACGGATCAGCCGCTTTGCATAGCACTTTCGCATTTATAATTAACATAGCCTTTTTGGTTTATGAACAAACATAATTACACACAATAAATCTGTCGGAAGGGTGTGGTTAGTCTCATTGCTTGATGAATAATGAGATGATTCGTAATTAACATTCGTTAGGCTTCATGTGACAACTACAATCAGAGTGGTATATACAGAAAGTCAACGAGTCATATTTTGGGCCCTATCAACTACAAGATGGCCATAGAGACAGTAGGGTCTGGCGATTGTACACATATACCAGTTATGCAACATGAATTTAATTATGGACTTTTAGAATAAAATTCATTGAGTGTGTTAATACTAGGTATGTAAACTGTTTATACACTCAAGGAATTCTGAGGAACTGCACATCTCATAAATCTGTACCACACCAGATCTTTCCTCTCATGTGAAGAGGCTGGCCTAGTTTGTGTAGCAAGCCCCATCCTAAAAAAAAGGGTTCTGGGGACAAGCCTATATGCACTTCATTCAAGTACTACTGGATGTTGAGTGTAAAACTCCTTAACAGCTACGTTGAGTCTCCTCCCTTCATCATGTCAAAGTGGCTAATGGCGGATTGCTGTGCTCTCTGTAAGTGTGATGTTAGTAAAGGTACTGCGAAGGCAAAAAGATTGAAATTGTACAGAGACAGTGCAGAAGCAACTAGAGAAGGGTTGGAATTGTTTCCTTATCAAGAACTATTGTGGAGAGAAGGAGTTTTGGTAGAGAGACTTGGCTATGCCCACAAGTGTAAGAATGCAACTGATAAGTATTTCGAGTTTATTCAGGAGATCAACGCAAAGGGAAAGTATTTAGTGAAGAAATTGCAGAGTGTAGCTGCCTTTGGTGAACCAACAGGTAGAAACAGATCTGACAGAAGACCATAAATCAGGTAGTTCCCATATCCCGTGGGTAAAGACGTGAAAATGTCGTTACCTTCAACAAATCTGAAAATGCAATCTCTTTGTTTTTCTTTCAATGCAGTGACACCAGCTTTTCTTATAGCAAATGCTATTACACTCTCCAGAGCCATACATGTAAAGTATGAAATGTTTATTTACTTCATGAATATAATTATTTAACTTCATGAATATGAATATGATCAATGAAGCGTATATAGGCTTGTCCCTAGACCCTTCCCTTTTAGGATGGGTCTGGTAACTTGAGACTAGGGCTGGCCTAAAAGACTAAAACTGAGAGTGCAATGAATAAGGTGTTTCTGGTTGTAACTGACAGTGGGATTATGTCATCTGGATTGTGTAAAATTATTCTAGGGTTTATCATTGTTAGGGTTCGATGAGGTTTTTATTTATAGAAGCGATTGTTTCTATTTGCAGTAGCAATAGTTACATTGAAAAACTCCCAATGAATAGCTGGTGTAGTCTCACTGGCCCCCCAAATACAGGCTGGCCAGCAAGACCATAGGCTCTGCACTTCCTCTGACATAGAATAAACTATCTAGGAATGTACAAGTAACATACCAAATAAGTTTCTTACAAATACTCTTGGACGAGCCACGCCCTTCCTCACCGTTTTGTGAGAAGAGTGGGACACGCCCTTTATTTTTACTTCAAAAATTATTGTGTAGTTCGTTTAATATTATTGATATAACTTTAACTATGTAATAACAATATATTTGTTTAAGTAGCACTAGTCCGTATATAGTAACATACCAAATCAGTTTTCTTCCAAGCGGTGTATAGCTTCTTGTTTTCACGAGCCACACCCTTCTTTTCCGTTGTTGGGACACTCCCTTTTCTTTAGAAATAATATTTGTTCATGTATTTTCTGTAATAAATTTAGATGTACTCATATAAGATACCTATGTTATATTTACTATAACATACCAAATCAGTTTCCTTCCAAACACAGTTCTTCCTGCTATTACGAGCCACGCCCTTCTTTTCTGTTCGTACGGACTTGGACTCGCCCTTTCTCTTTGCAAAAAATATGCAGTTTGTATATTGTGCACTTCCTGTAATACAATCAGTTAAGCACTAACATAAATTATAGTTATGTAAGCAGCAGAAGTAAGTATTATAGTAACATACCAACCTTCCAAGCGGTCAGCTAAAAAGTTCCTCTGTTTTGACGAGCCACACCCTTCTTCTCACTTTACGCAAAATAGCTAGACGGTAATCTTCCTGTAATAAAGTTAATAGTATGTTAGCTATGTAGAGTCATATAAAAGAGGTGGGGGGTGTGTGTGCGCATGACGCTAAACATTTAAAAGGAAGGAAGCACAAGTTAGTATGATACACTGAAGTATTCATTAATGATGTTAAGAGGAGGGGGCTGGGGGGGTCTTGCAGTAACGTCACTGTGACATTAAGCGTATAAGCTTCAGTTTGGAGATGCCCCCTTAGAAAGCCATAGATGCCAAAATCATGCTTCATTAGTTGCAACAAGTCTAGTATTTGTAAGTACAGTAACTAGATACAACACCCACACTTAGTGTCTTCATAACTTCCATTACTTATAATTTTCAATTGTCTAGTTATATGATATGTTTATATTTTCAGGTGAAGTACTTGTTGGTCATGCTCCTAATACACAATTGATATTATATGATATCAGTACCCCTGTTGATATTCCAGATACAATCACAGGAACATTATTTATTACTAACTATCAACTTTGTTTCAGACCTATCCCATTTCTTGTTGAAAAGGTATATAGTATATATCAATACAAATTATTATCAAGAAATAAGTTTTATACTTTACATTAATATTATCATACATTAACTTGTATCACATATCAGTACTTGAAATAGTTTACTAAAGCGTCCAGCAGAAACATCTGGACAAAACAATATTTGAGTGAATTTGACCATCAAGTTGTGAATTTTATCCAAACTAAAAGCAAGTTGCAATAACATACCCACATAGTACCCAGGATTGCATTTAGAGAATGTGGTGGGAGGGTTGACATTCATGCTTGGAATTGTTTGCTAACAAGCACAGTACAATAATCCTGTACATTATACTTTCCTTTAAAATTTATCACTTCCCCTCAACAAATTTTCTTAACGAAGGACTGTACCCATTTATGACTTATGTGATATAGAAGTAACCAGAGTGTTTGATACATTTCGAAGCATTGGCCAAATTCGCTCAATAATGTGTGAGCAATTAACAAAGAGTTAATGCTGTTATTGATGATACAATTATAATTAACTGTGCCCATCTGGCGAAAAGTGAAATCTGTGCTATGCCAAATAAGAACCACTTTGGGCCATTGGTCCACCATATTGACTTGTCAAAATGTCTGCAAGTAATCCACATGGTCATGACTACTCTTGACTAATAATTTACCTTGCTCTGAGGTTACTGTACTTATTTATTGTATTCTATATTTTTCAGTTGTTATTATTAAACAAGTCAATTGTTAAATCAAGTGAACATATTCCATTAACTTACATCACTCAAGCTCAAACTAGTCAGTGCATTTAATACAACGTTGAATTGATGTGACATGAGGATACACTAGTGAAGAGTATATAGTATACATGTATAGTATATATGTATATGTACATACATGTGTATATACATGTACATGTGTAGTATACATGTACATGTACATGTAATATTATAATTATTGGAATTTTCATTTTACACAGTTAGTAGTGCTAAGAAAAGAGAAATAAAATCAAAGGCTACAATGCCTAAGAAGATTTCTGAATTAGAAATTATATACAAGGTATAGTTAATTACATGTGCATGTATATTAGAAAACAAAACAAGTATGGTATATAGTTTTATACATATAAGTACATGTATTCTTTCATCTCATGCCAGAGATTCTCGATAGGGTTTATATCTGGTGACTCGGCAGGTGTTTTCCACCAATTCACTTGATTTGTTTCCATGAAGTTTACTGCTAGCCTTGACTTGTGTTTTGGATCATTATCCTGCATGAACCGGTGATCTGGTAAGACGTTTTCAATAAATGGTAGACACCCTTTCTCAAGCACACTAATGTAACCAACAGCATTCATCATTCCCTCAAAAATTACAACAAATGTTCTACCATGCAAACTTATTCCCCCCCCCCCCCCCAGACATGCACTTTCAACGGATGTTTTGGCCTGTTAATAAAAGATAAAAATTAATGTTTGGGTGTTACATGTGTATGTCAAGATTATAAACTTACCGAGGTTTTGGTTTTGGTCTTTGTCCTACTTTGCGGCAACAAAATCTTCTGTGACTCTCCACTTGTAAACTAGTTTCATCGGTCCATATAACATTTTTAAATTCATCATTTACTGCGTCATCAACATGTTTTCTTGCCCACTCCAGTCTTTTGTGCTTGTTCTCTTCTCTAATTAATTGACAGTAGGCGCTGCCACGGAAGGTCCAGCCCAACTGTTTTCTTGAGCGCAAAATTGTCTTGAGACTAATGTTTACTCCCTTCTCACTGAAAATCGACTGCAGCTGGACTGCAGTTGTTTCATCATCGCCCTGCATAGCATCCTCAACAATAGTAAGAACCTCTTCAGTGATTTTTGTTGGGCGTCCTGATCCAGGTTTTCTGGCTATTGTCTGTCTCTCGCGATATCGTTTTACAAACGTAGCTATTCCTTGTCTTGTTGTTCCACATCCTTCTCTCCTCAGCTATACTATAGCTGGAGAGTCCTAGGTTAAGGTAGAAAACAATTCTCTGCTTAGTATAATCGTTGTACACCATCTCTAAAACGAATGTGGTAAGATTAAGACCACGCCTTAAATCGTCATTTTTTAATTTTAATTATTCCACCACGTGATTGCACAACGTGCGGTACTGTACTGTGCGGTGCGGTACTGTGCAGTGCGGTACTGTTGCGTTGAGATTACTGTTCTGTACGGAAACTTTTTATTGACTTGTACTGTATGTCTATTTTCTCTGATACATTCATAATGTTATCTAAGTTTCCATGTAACATATCCCATGACCTCTTCATTCCTTCTGGTTCAGAAAGACATCCTCCATGTCCCTTAATGAGTCCTAGTTGTCTCCACCAATACGTCGATCTAACAAGTCATTATAAACTACAGGATTTTGAAGATAATGATCATGCAATCCTTGAGCAAACTTTTCAGTATCAGCAGTGACGTCAGATGATACGACTAGAGAACCACCTGTGTGAATATTTTAGAATGTTGGTATTAAGTTAACCTTTAGAGGACTGAAGTCACATATATGTGACATTTTAACCCTATGCGATTCGGAGTGTGTTCCTAGCATTACGAGGCACTCCAAATGCTTGTAGTTGGTGTCAGGGACAAGCCCATGAAAATGGCTGTAAGCTGATGTTTTTTTCAGCCGCCCTTTGCGTAAATAACGAGTACAAGGGGAATATTAATGGAGGGTGTAAATTGGAGTTCAAAGGGGGCACAGTCCCCTAACAGCCCACGTGACTTGGGGTTTCAGCGACTTCGCCCACGTGGTCTAGTGGGTACCTGAGGCATTTTCCTTTCTGTAAAACACAAAATCGTTGTTGTAGCTGGTCAGTTGCAATATAGTAATAATAACAATCCACCCACCGGGTGGAAATGGAGATGACACACTAATGCTCATACATTTCTACATTAAATCACATGCAGTGTAATGGTAAGAAATGTAATCATGATAGAATTAAAAATAAGCACGCTAAATTCTATGATTAAGGCTGAAAGAGAAAAGTGCAAAAATGCTATTTTGGGTAATGTATGATATTACACAGAATGAGTCATGAAACATTTGAAGTATCATTCAGTAGAAGAGGATATTGAAGTATCACATATGAATATACTCACTCATATGACTGTTAATCATATTTTATTTTCATGTTGTACCAAATGCTTAAGATCAACTGCTTGCATGCTTATCAGCAAGATACTAACAAAATTGGTATTTGGGTGGTGCAAGAACTTGCCTTCAAGAGTTAAAAGTTATTAAGTAATATCAATTGCACGAACCACTTGGGAAAAAAATTATAAAATCCACTAAGACAAAACGACATATGTAAATGTACATAACTAAACTATGAAGTAGTTATATTACTATACAAATTACAATTATTATATTATCATAGTTCTCAAGTCAAGCTGTACTGTGAATTGTATGTATACCATCCTCATATAATTATAAGAATCATACTATTGTTATATATACTCACTCACCCTTGGTCATAGACTTCTCCATGCCATACTGTTCAGTGTGACTCTGATCAATGGGGTCTATACAAACAAAGTAAATAATGGAAGAGGATTAGCTGTACATCACATCTGAAGAGTTTCTACAAATTAATTCAAAGATAATATTCAAAATAATATTTATACCTTTTAGGAACACTTCTCCAACACAAGATGTCTGGTAAGGCAGTTGAACATCTCCACCATCATTTTTAACATCCTCATGTGTTCGAGCTAGAATAGTGGTAATTGGAATTGGAAGTTTCAGATATTTGCAGAGGTGACGAGTCCACACTCCACCTTCTTTATTTCCTCTGGCCCTTTCACCAGGGTATGTTGCATAAGCAATAACAGACTGAGGAGGTGGTACAAGGGATACAGTACTCTGGGGACTGGCACATGTAGTTCCAGCACTCAAACAAGAATCAAACAAAAACAAATGTGTGCATTCCTTCTTTGTTTCTGTCTTTTTGGGAGAAGATCGAAAAAAAGTAAGAATGTCTTCTTCAATATAGAATCGTTCCACAACATTTTTCCCTTTTTGCATTGGTAGTATAAAGGGTTTTCCAGATTCATCAATTCCACCATGACCAGCAAAATAGAAGGCCATACACTTACAGCTCAAAGGATACTTCATTTCAGGTGCTGAAGCAGCTTCTATCAAACAGGCTAATTCTTCACAGGTTTGATCCACACGACGATCTACGGCAAATTTTAGATCCTCAAATGTTGAAGACACAAGATCAACATCAGCCTTAGTCCCTGCAGGATCATATATCCCAATAACAAAAGCAAAACCATTAATATTGTCTGCATCTACTTCTCTGTATCGATTTTTAATTCGCTGTGTTTCCATGTCAAGCTCCTTTTGACTAATACTGAAATGACCTAAATAAGTACAAAAAAGAAGCCTTTTGGTTATAAAGTTATGACAATTTTTACATCACATGATTGCCGTTTGATCACTCTCAGAAGACTTCTGGTAGCAAAGAAGTAGGGTTAGGTATTGATATTTTCATTATTGCAATATTAAACTGTTATCACTACCATGATAATAACTTTTAGCACTATCACGATTGTAACTCGTGTTGTTTTGATGATGAGCACTATGTAAACTTAAGTAAACTACACAGTATCCCCCATGTAGTTCAAAAGTTTTTGTAGTTAGCTTAATTATTTCTACAAATAGTTGGGAATTTCTATACAGCTTTACAGGAAATTCATGTAGATAATTGTGTTGTTATAATCTCTGAAACTAATGCTTATAGATTATACGTAGTATTGTAGTAATCATTTAAACATAACTAACAATGACCTGCATAGGCGAAGCAGAGGGTTATGTGTTTGTCTGTCTATGAACAAAATTTGTTGAAAACTAACACCATTGGGATTTCAATTGAGCTACCAAAAGATGTGATATCATACAAGGATCAAATAAATGACAGGACTCTTCTCAAACCTTTTGGTTATAAAGTTATGACAATATTTACATCACATAATTGGCGTTTCATCAGTTTCAGAAGACTTCTGGTAGCAAAGGAGTATATGGAAACATAACTTACTTTGTATCGCTATTGAATAACAGTTTGAAATCAAGTATAATTGAAGTAGTGGTTGCTATAAAATTGAGTGGCTCTAAGCTTTCTGCCGTTATGGTCACTTTCTAGCTCAACCTATTTAAATTCAAGCACGTAATTGAACCAAAAACCGTAAAAGTGTTTTCTACTTCATTAATTGTTAATTAATGCTGAGCTTCTATACCAGGAATTATGTAGGACTGGTATGGACTGTACTTTGTATATAACACACACACACATGCACATAATCTCGGAATAATAATAATTATTATAGTCAAGTCAGTTTTGTCTGCAATTGTTTAATTATTGTTCCTATAATCCAATCATACTTGTGGCAAGGGTTCTGCACTGTCAGTCCATGCATTCATTATTGTACAGTACTAACATTCTTATGTGCAGTTTCAACTTGATTTATGTGGTGTACTTTATATATGTTGATAAACTTAGTTAGGAATAACAATTTCACACTACCTAAAACATGGCCGTTAGATTCACATACTTTTGGGAAAATTATTATCACAAAAATTGTTATCCTAGTGTGCACAAACCATTTTGGAAAAAAATGAAAATGCAAAGGTAACACATAACTAGTAACATACACTATACCAGAAAGTATAGCAAAGATTCTGTTACATATCTTTTATATGTAGATACCAATGCTGAACTAAATGTTGTATTCATTATTAAAAATCTATTATTAGTATCATCACATATTCTCCAAGACTACCGTATAGCTAATAATGTTGGAGGAGTAAAACATTGGCGAGTTTGGCGAATTTTTGGCAGATCGCCAATTTTTAACCTTCCCAAACATGATGTCAAATCATTATATCATTTTGGGCGTGGTTTACGTAACACGTGGTACCAGCGCCGTACTGAGGCATGTCTTTCTCGTTTCCACTAAACTTAAGTTAACAGGTAATCTCCAATCCTCCCTGTGGTAAATCCCGAGAATAGCGTCTTGTGCCAGTTACGCTGCAGAAAATACTGCCTCTTCTATGCACGATGGTAGAGCACAGGCTTGATATTCTTTGAGGCAAGTGCCCAATTGCAATTTCGTTAGTCCCTCTGATGACAGCTTCTGCATATGGATTGTTTTGATTCCCTATCTCTCTCTTACACTTCAGTTCTTCTCCTACGGCAGTATCCCAGATGTCTCTGTACACATGGTATCCCCTGATCATCGCATCCACTGAAAAACTAAACTCCATCACGCTCACATGTTCACTCTAATATCAATAGCAGTTAATTAATAAGTTTATGGGTGAGGTTATTGGAGTAAAGATAAATCGCCAAATTTTATTCGTCAAACCAAAATTATGGTCATTTCGCGAATTATTTGTCCCTCCGACATTATTAGCTATACGGTATTATATGTAATAAAACTTTAAATTACTATTCCACTGACCATATTCTTGTTTCAGTTGGTTTGCTAATACCATATCAAGTGTAGTGGATAATATGTGTAGCCCTTCACTGTCAATATCTTCACATTCCTCCAATGATGATACTGATATGTCATCTGCAAAGTTTCAAAATTGAATTAAATACAAATACAAATAGGCTACGATCATGTACTGCATATAAATAACTGGATATAATTATAAAAGCTTCACACATCAGTCTATGTACTTTATTAGAATACTTATAATAAAAGAAACTATTGTAAAATATCTTTTGTGAAATTCTATAGGTTCATACTTATAATTATGAAGGCTAGCTAGTTATGTTTGATCCTATAAATGTAGCCATAAGCTACAATCCATTACCATTTGATTTCTGTAAATCACGAAATTGGGAACTACAAAGTAACTCCAATAGTCTGTCAATTTATTAAACATTAATTTATGAAAACAATGGTTGACAGAATCATAGTTTGGTGTACATAAACACTATTATAACCTTTGCTTGTCTTGCAATGTGATTCATCCTCTGATTCTGAAATGAAACTGACATATGGATTAGCACCTGAATATTCTCCTTCTTTATCATATCTCTTCCTCTTAGTTGTAGATCCTGATATTATAACATCATGATGTACTGTATATATGTATAGATGGTTCAACATAAATAATAGTGAATATAAACAACTTAGTATGAAATTATATCAGATGGAATTATAACATCAAAAACCAATAAACTTTCTTTCTATACAAAATAAATTAGCAAGTATAACCAATTAAGGTATGAAGCTAATAGTTCTGCAAAGGTTAATATAATTCCATGGTGTCTACACAGGGTGGTATGTTTATAATAATTATAAGAATGTATTTATAATATTGGTAATAATATTTATTGCCTGTTTTACAACTAGTTTGTTAAACCATGCTTGAGTGTGTTTCCCTAACATGCTGATCAATAAAATTATAATTACACTGCAAAAATTAAATTGTTAAAATTAGTACAGTTGCATGAATTTTAATTTCGTTTGTCACTAATCATAAAAGATGTTGTGGCTATGTTACTACATGTGTATGACATAATGTGCAAACTAAGTAAAACAGAATAAATTAAATGGTGTTTGCAGGTTATCAAACACTTTTGATGGCCAGATACAATTACATGTAGTTTAGCAGAAAACTTATACTAAATGGTTGGTATGAAATATGAGTAGACAGTACCCTAAACTTATAGTGCTTCAACTAACTGATCATAATTAGCACAAATATTAGATGTATGCATCCTGAACAATGAACTAATTGTTAAATCCTTGTTACTGTATAAACCATTAAATCAATTATTTCGTTTTGGCAATAAAACATAAATATAGTAGTATATAATAATTGCTGTAGGTTATTCCACATGTATAAATAATCTTTATATAACAGTCAAGAATCCACACACAGGCAGCAACAACCAACATATAATTTTTCATTTTGACAATAAAGTTATACCTTTTTTGTTTGGAAGATAATTTGCATATTCTTCATTCAGAATGGAAAGATTTAATACTGGTGTTTCAATTTGGACTTTTCTCTTCCTTTCAGTTACACCTATATGATTATACACATCACATGTGGTTAGCACTAACAAAAATGTTTGAAGCACGCTATGTTATATGGAGTTATCATGATTTCAGATAAATACTTACTATATATGGATCAAGTATACAATTTTGATACTTACGCTGAGCACTCAGTGAAAAATCAACTCACATTCAAGTACAAATGCACTTATAGTACAAGTACTTTTGGAGATTAGTGAAGTACATAAACATACTATAAAGATGTACATTCAGTATACGTTTGTTGATTCATTGTAGAGACACAAACCACAATTTTATTATTACACATTAAAAATTTGAAATTCAGTTTTAAAAAAAAAATGTGGGTAAAAGGCAAGAACATAATTATCACAACATAATTCTTAAAAGTATTTTAGAAGGTCAGTGGTATGCAATTGGGAGGTACGGAGTTCATGGTACATGACAATGGCAAATTCTATTTCCTTATAGTGTAATGAATACAATTAGTTGTGAGGTTCATCACTTGTAGTAACACTTTGTTATTACAGTAGACAGCTTATAATTACCTTCTTCACTGAATTGTTTCTTCATTGCTTCTGCAGTATCTTTCTCTCCACACCTGTCTACTGATGATATTAACTCTTTCCATGATGCTTCTGATGTGTTCTTAATCCACCAATCCAATGCTATTTCTATTGCATAGTCATATGTTTCATTTTCCTTTATTATAGCTCTCATCTTTCCCTTTACTTCTACTGGAACATTCATGATACTTGTTAACCGACTCCAATTGCTTTTAAAATTAAACCCACAATCACTGAGCAGAACTACTGCTTTGCCAGGAGTAATCTCTGTTATTGAATATATAAACATATCAAGCAATTGCACTGCATGTAGGTTATATAATGTGTGTTTAGTATTGTATTAATAACTAACCCACAGGTCCAGGATTTGATTCCACATCACCAGAGAGTATCAGTAGTAGAAATATACACACAGTTAGTATATACAACTGCACACTAGCATGACTGAGTAATGCTCTGAGAATATTCAAACATATTCCAGGAGTTTCAATTTTGCTGTAATAATCTTTGACTCCTGGATGACTTTGCATGTTACAAACAAGTCTGCTTTTCCTCTTGAAAGATTTCATACCACCACACCACATTCCAATACAAACTCTCCATTGTATGAGATCAATCATTATGAATATCTATATCTGAAATACATTATTACTATATAAATTATGTAGTGATTTACTAGTAGAGTTACACTACTTTATAATGGAATCAATTAAGTGTTTGGATAATTTATTATTCATGACTAATAATTTACACTAGTTACAAGATATACATCATTAGGATGTTTCAAATGGCTTCCACATCTCTTATCATTAACATATTATTATTTGTTGGTAAAAATGTACATATTGTACTAATTATGATGATGAATTAGTGAAGCACATCATCTAGGTTGGTTCTGAAATACCACACATATACAATGTACATGTAAACACACACTCATACCCACACATAGATGTACATGTATATACCTACAGACATACCTACATACAAACATACGTACATACATTCGTACGTACCTATGTATATACATGCACACATGTATATATACTATACATATATATATATATATATATATAATTACATATAATTATATATATATATACATACGCACATACATACATACACGTACATACATGTATATACATACATGAAGATAAATACATACATACATATGTATATATATACATGAACATACATACATACACACATACATACATATGGACATGTAGATATGTATTTACATACATACCGTACATACTGTATATTACATACACACATACAAACATATGTATATGTACATAATTATTATGTACTTAAGTACATCAGGGTTGTTGTAATCTGTAATTCTATTGATTAGTCATTGATCCAGAATGTAGAAGTATCAAAAAATTTAATACTAAATACATCAGTGTATATTAATAACTATTGATATACAAAAACAACTTACTGAAAATTTATCAGTGATACAGCCTTCAGTAATATACAAATAATAATTCTAGATTTTTTTTAATAAACAGATAGTAATAAATAGAGTATATATGGTACATGACAGTATATTATACACTCATGTACCATATATACTCTATTTATTACTATCTGTTTATTAAAAAAATCAAGAATTATTATTTCAGTTAGTAAAATGGTGAGGCTTGTTCACTGGACCAAGACTTGAAGTGATGCCATGGTTTCATTTCTCTCTGACTGAATCAGGTTATATTCATAATAATTATTTTGTTTATAATATAATAAGTTATAATTATTAGTTATATCATTATCTTAACCCTTAGCGGAGCACTGATGTCACATATACGTGACCTATGCGGTTCGGAGTGTATTACGAAGCACTCCAATTGCTTGTAATTGGTGTCAGGACATGCCCATGAAAATGGCTAAAAATGTTGATGGTTTTTCGGCCGCCCTTTTGCCTAAATAACGAGTATGAGGGGAATTTTGAAGGAAAGTGTTTCTCTTGTTAATGGGTGTTTGATGGGTACACAGCCACCCATTAAATGTGGGGCTTCAGTGACCTGCCCATGCAATCTGGTGGGTAGATGAGGTATTTCCCTTGCTGAAAAACTTGAAATTGTGGGTTTAGCTGGTGCCAACATGCAGTGGGGTCATTTTGTTTGCCCCACCAATTCCAGTCAGAAGAGAAGAAGCAGTGCATTTGATTTAATTCTACAAAATGCTTGAGGACTTTCGAGTCGAGTTTAGCAAGTTGGTAGAAATAGTACTCCATGTTAGAAAAGGAGCCAAGTTTGAAGTAGAGAAAGTGAGCAATGGCCAAAATATATATAGCAGAGACGCTAGTGTTGGAAATGGGAACAATTTTGAAAAACAAACTCAGTCCTCTAAAGGTTAAAACATCCATTACAATAACTCTAGTCTGGGGTATGCAGTTCCTCTCTAGTACACTAAGTGTATCATGTATTATACAGTATTTAATATGGTACCATACACTGAGTGATGGACTATGCTTTTCAAAAAAAGTGTTAATTTTTGGCTTCTGGGTTTCCGTAAGGCCTGTAGCTGAAATGTTTTTGCATGTTGAAATACATTTGACCTCCATTAGGTCTGACATCTAGGGGGGAGGGAGGATATCCTTTCTTATCAAGTCCCTCCACTATATGAAATCCAGCAAGATAGAAAATGTGTAAAATAGAAATGTGATTTGTGTGACAGGGAACATGCCCACCTCTATGCCCATCTGTAAAGCATGACCTATTCTGTAATTTAATGTACATGGGCATTCAGTAAATATCAGTGATTAGTACATGTACATAATATATATACAATATCAGAGATTAATACATGTACATATACATACCGTGATTAGTACATGTACCTGTACACACAATATCACTGATTGATACATGTACATGTGCATACAATATCAGTGATTAGTACATGTACATGTACATACAATATCACTGATTGATACATGTACATGTGCATACAATATCAGTGATTAATACATGTGCATTCAGTTATTTGTACATGTACATACATGTCAGTGATTATTGCATGAATCCCAGGGCAATCCCAGGGCAACCTTTAGTGCTAATAATATTAAATAAGTGTACACATGTACGTGTGTAATACAGTATATGTCACCATACAGTAACAATAATAACCTTAGTTCTACTGTCAGTATAGTATAGTAATAATTACTGTCTAACTACTGTGGTGTTTAATTGACATGTACATAATTACTGTTAAAACTACTGTTGTTTGATTATGAAACTACTGAGTAATTACTGTACTCTATGGTGAGATGTTATTGATATACAATACATGTATACTGTACAATCACTGGTTTAGAATCACTTGTTCAAAAAGAATGGGTAACAACAGGACATACCTTTACTAGTAGACGTGGACTAGTAACTGAAGATTCTACAGAAGATGATGAAGGAAAAGTTAGTTACTATACACTTAGTCCTGTAGTTGTGACTGAATTTGCAGTGACCTTTTCTGAGAGAATAAGTTTGCTCAAATACTCACCTTAATCACTTGCTTGTTTATGGCCTATAATCCCTATATTTGATTGGGCAAATGCCCCTGCCCTCCTACAAATCATTTTAGCAAAACTATTTTGTGGGGAAAAGTCAGAAAACATGTTGCACTGATAGTTTACATGTGCTGTATTTATGACTCCTCACCAGCATTGTCAATTTACAAGTACATATGTACATGTATTTATGGAATGTGTGACTCCTCAATAGCATGTCAATGTACACATATACATGTACATGTACTTATGGTATTATCAATTACAAGTACACATGCACATGTACTCACATGTACTTAAACTCCTCAATTGCATTGTCAATTTATAAGTACATGTACTACTGAAGATCGTCTCCTGCTACAAATAGACATGAAATACTCCTAAAAGAACTTTGCCTACAAAAAGGAGATGTTAAACTCATAGTCATCATACTAGACATATTGTCTACTTTTTAAAGTTTTTGTAATTTTATTAATTGTTGAAATTACCTTATTTGGTTATTTCACTTTTGTTTACTAGGCTTTCATTTACTATATAAGTAATGATTCTATGATGTGTTCTTTAGTATTAGGACTAAAATGATTTTTGAAACTTGAAACTCTTAATCTACTGTGTATATACTGGAAACTTAAGTTATTAAGATCCTGGAATCTGATTTTATGCTTTTTTTTTAATTTTTTTTATTTATTTATTTATTTATTTTTTATTTTTATAATGCAGTAAAGATTCCAATAGCAACAGCTAATATTAAGGAATCAGAAAAAAAAAAAATTTTTATAACAGAAAAAAGAAAAAACAAAAAGTGAAAATAATACAGAAATAATAGTAATATTATAGTTATATAATATCTATTTCAAATACATAAGTTTAAGACTATTTTTATAATAACTAATAGTAGGGCTATTTACAACATCAACATTTAAGGTATTCCATAGTCTAACAGAGGAATAAAAAAAAAGAATGAAATGTAGAGTTTGTTCTTGCAAACGTAGATATAAGTTGCTTATTATGTGACGTTCTTAAGTTAGGATTTGCTCGAAATAAAAATAAGCCGGATGGACAATAAAAGAAGCCATGAAGACGTTTATAAGTAAGAAGTAATTTCAGGTAAGTTCTTCGATTAGTAAGAGATGGCATATTGTAGGATGGATATGGAGTAAATTTAGAAGACCATAACTTATATGCAATTCGAAAGGCAAATTTTTGGACATTTTCCAGTTTCTCGATATTCTTGGTCAAATGAGGATCCCAAACTGCACATCCATACTCCAGAATTGGGAGGACTTGAGCTTTATAGAGAGAAAGGAATGATTGTGAGTCAATACTAGGAGAGAAAGAGCGATAGAAGAACCCTAAAAGACGCCTTGCCTTAGCACAGATATAATCAATATGCTTTGACCAAGATAGATCATCAGAAATCAAAATACCTAAGTACTTGAAAGAGGATACTTTCTCGATCGGGGATCCGTTGATGTACAAAATCAAAGGACTGAAGGAAAGCTTACGTTTGCGAGTTATAAACATAAATTTAGATTTTTTTGTGTTCAGTGTCAGATAATTATCCCTAACCCAGTTACTTATTAGATTGATATCTACTTGAATATTGTCAAAATCAGCTGAAGTGGACACTTCTTTATGCAGTAATAGATCATCTGCAAACAGTTCTATTCTTGCTCCATGGGAAAAATGCATGTCACAAAGGTCATTAATATAAGCCAGAAATAATAGAGGACTCAAAATAGACCCCTGAGGCACACCAGATCTAACGGCCAGGAGATCTGATGATGAGCCATTCAGAACAACACACTGCCTACGATTGCAGAGATAATTCTCAAGCCATTTCAGAAGGGTTTCTGGAACTTCATATCTATGTAGTTTGTTAAGTAAGGCTTGGTGAGGTATGCTATCAAAAGCTTTACGTAGATCAAAGAAAATGCAGGCAACAGTGAGGAATGCCAATGATGAGATGCAAAGAGGATTGGTAATATGGTAGAGCGATTGGTTCGAAAACCATACTGGTTATCAGAGAGAATATCGTTGTTAGTAAAATGTTCCAATAGTAAAAATTGAATGTGTTTCTCTAACACTTTACTGGCTACTGAAAGAAGAGAGATGGGTCTAAATGATTCAACACGATTTTTTGGGCTGTCTTTAGGTATAGGCACCACATTAGAAAGCTTCCATCTGAATGGTACTATACTCTGATCAATGGATAGGTTAAACAGAGAGGAAAGAGATGGGGCAATTGAAGCTGCAAATGATTTCAAAAACCAAGATGAAATACCATCAGGACCAGTAGAAGATGATGGATCCAGTTCAGATAGGAGAATCCTCACTTGATCAGTAGAGATATTAAAGTCAGAGGTATCAATCGATTTAGATCTATTATAAGTACAAGGAACTTTAGAATCATTAAAACAAGTAGAAAAAAACTTGTTTAAAAGATTTGCTTTATCAGTGTTGGTGGAAGCTTTACATGTACATACAGTTTAGTGTACTTATGGAATGTACTAGACTCCTCAATAGTATTGTCAATTTGTAACTACATAATGTGTACTGGTTTACAATTTCACGTTTGGTCGCTACATGTACAGTACATGTACACAATTATACTATAATCCTCAATGAGGTTATAAATAGTGAACCCAGAAAGGAGTGTCCAAGTATTTCCATAGTTACATTATAGCAAAGTGTCTAATTAAGTGCATATGTACATGTATAATACTGAGTAAGCAATGGAATGCATTAATTAACATGATAATAATAGAACATTGGTTGTTGATAGTTTAATACATGTGTATATAATAATCTATTAATTAATGAACTTGCCAAATTGGAATTGTACATGTACATGTGTACTATTAAATTGACATGAGGTTATGAGTTGTGAATCCACAAAGGAGCATCAAACTACATTTACTTTATTAGGTAGTTTATGTAGGTGTACACATGATCGCATGCACTATTAGACACTTTGCTATAATGTAACTCTGGAAGTACTTGGACACTCCTTTCTGGGTTCACTATTTATAAGCTCCTTGAGGATTATATATACATGTAATATAATTGTGTACATGTACATGTAAATTGACAATACTATTAAGGAGTTTAAGTACATGTAGATTCATGTATACTTGTACATGTAAATTGACAATACAATTGAGGAGTTTATATAGTAAATTCCATAAGTACATGTACATGTATGTATATACATACCATATAGCTGGTTTACTTTGTGGGAGAAAAATTTCGTGGATTTCATATGTTAGAAATCGCCAACAAAAATATTTTTTCACAAAATGTTATTAATAATTATAAAATTAATATTGCTTGTCACTTCTAACTCACCTTAAGGAAGATCAGGTGAATACCTCCTACTACCTGTAACAACACAACTAATAGCACCACCACCTTTGTGTGAAAACATACAACAAATACTCGACATGAAACGTGGAACATGTCCAATAATCATTTATCATTTCAAGACTGATACAGCATAAAAATCACGTGGATTACCAGCTTCCCATTTACATGTATAATTGTACATCATAAACTCTCTCCTACAGATACCTCCAAAACATCATTGTACAGACCATAGCCGAAACTATCCATCTCAATGTTTGGAAAGGTGTAATAGGGCAACAACGTGTTCCAGAAGTTAATGAGAATGGACTAAAGTTGTTGTCCTTCTGTTCAGTTAATAATTTAGTGGTTACTAACACAATCTTCAAGCACAGAGATTGTCACAAGTTTACATGGTTTCATCCAGGTGATAGTTCCAAAGCTGGTCATGTGATAGATTTCATTCTGGTGAATCGGAAGTTTCGTAATAGTATTTTGGATTCAAGGGTGTATAGGGGAACCCACCTCCAGTCGAATCATAGTAAAATTCGTGTAAAGTTGAAAGTGATGAACAAAAGGAAGAAGGTTTTAAAGCCAGTTTATGTTGTCAATCCAAAGTCTCTGTCTAAGAATCAGTGTGAGGCTTACGAGAAGATTGTGAAGGATGAGATGAGTGAATGTGAAATGTATGATATGGAGCAAGCGTGGTCTACTTTGAGGAAGGTGTTGCTGGAGGCTCAAAGGGTTTTAACTATTAAGGTTGAGCAGAAGAGCGGTGATTGGGTGACAGAGGATGTGTGCATGATATCTCATGATAAGCGAAGAGCCTGGTTAACATGGAGGAACAATCCTCGGAACAATCCTCTGGTCATGTCATTTAGGATGGAGTACATGAGGTTGAAAGCTCTATCAAAGCGTAAAGTTGCTGAAGCTAAAGAAAAGTGGAGTGAACAGGTGAAGCTGATAGGAGATGCTTTTGAAAATGGTCTAAGAAACGGAAAGAGTGGATCTGTCTTGAAGGACCTAAAGAGGTTGAGAAATAGTAGTCACACATCGGTTATAGTAAATAAGAATGGTTCCAAGTTGTTGTCCACAAAGGAACAGTTGGTAAGACGGAGAGAGTACTTTGAGGAGTTACTGAATGTTTCTTGTTGACCCGTCCATGATGGAGTCAGTTCCAGTGTGCATGGGACTTGATGTGGAGAATCTGGCAGCAAAACCATCTAGGAGTGGGGTGAGTCAGGCCTTGAATTGTCTGAAGAATGGAAAGTACCCAGGAGAAGATGGTATTCAACTAGAACTTTTGGAGCTGGGGGGAGACACAGTGTTTTACTTATTTTTGTGGTTTGATTTGGGATGAAGAGGTGGTTCCCAAGGATTGGGTTAAACAGGTCGTGGTTCCAATACACAAAAAGGGCTCAAAACTGTGTTGTGATAATCACAGAGGGATTTCTTTGCTAAGTGTACCTGGGAAAGGTTTGTGTAAGGTGCTGCAAAGGAGGTTGTCTACCAAAGTGGATGAGTATTTGATGGAGTCTCAATGCGGTTTCCGTAAGAGAAGGGCCTGTAGTGATCATATGTTTGCTATAAGATTGTTGGTGGAAAAAGCAAAGGAATTTCATAGATCTTTGTATTTTTGTTTCCTGGATCTAAAAAAGCTTGTGATTCTGTGAACAGGTCTGTACTATGGGAGATTCTAAAGAAGAGGTACCATCTTCCCAATAAGTTTGTTTCTATTCTAAAGGCATTTCATGAGAGGATTGTAGGAATGGTACTTGTTGCCGGGAAACTGTCTGCAAAGTTCAATATCGAGAATGGAGTTCGTCAAGGTGATGTGTTAGCCCCAGTTCTATTCAATCTGTTCCTTGATGCACTGCTCAGTATTGTGGAATCCCGAATCCAAGGATGTGGGGTGGTGATGGTCTGTAATTTGGATGAATTTAGGCTGGTTGGTAGCAGAAAAAAATGTCGAAGGACGTAGTGGTTCATTTAGAATATGCTGATGATATGGTGGTAATGTGTAACTCTATGGAAGATCTTAAATGTTTTGTAAGAGAAGTGGATAGGGTATTTTGTGATTATACTTATACATGCCAAAAAATCATGCATGATGGGTGTTAGTCCACCTATGGCTTCTGATGAAGAGGTGCAAGAGGTGTGTCTGGATAATAGTGGCGGGATGGAGACAGAGTTGAGGGCTAGAATAGGTAAGGCAACAAGAGCCTGTTGTAGCATCAAAATGATAATATGGGATAGAAAAGAAATCAGTGAAAGATTGAAGGTTAATTTGTTGAAGTCAGTAGTAATGTCGTCTCTTCTGTATGGATCAATAAAAGGTTACCATACAGTACAGTGATTACTCAGTAGTTTGATTTCCATACTACAGTAGTTCAATAGTAGTTTTGATAGTAATTGCTGTACATGTTAATTGAACACCACAGTAGTGAGACAGTAATTACTGTACTATACTGACAGTAGAGCTGCTATTACTGTATGGTGAAATCTTATTGATATATATACTGTATTATACTCATACTTATGTTTTTTGTGGGTGGGTGTGTCCTGGGATTCATACATTAATCACTGAATGTCAATGTACATTGTATGTACATGTAATAAGGTTGAATGTAGGATTCATCATTGACTATTTCATGCTAAACATTTCAAAGCCACACCCACATTAGCAGACATAATTATAATAATTAAAATTATATGTAAATGTACATACCTAGAAGTAGACAACCTGTTTTATTCTTAAAACATATTATTCACTATTTCACTGGCCAAAAGAAGATGGTATTTATGATTATATGAAATATTCAATAAATTATCAACTACTTCATGTACTGTACATGTACTGTATACATACTGTACATGTACAGTACCGTATTTGCTGGTTATTAGGTGCACACTGTTGTTAAGCACATACGTTTGCGCACAGTTTCATCTTGATCAAAACTATTTCTTATTAAGCACTTAATTAACCATGCCCACAAACACGCGCATACATATACGTAAAACGAGTATTGAGTGTTACTTTGAAATCTACACCTATATATTTGTATACCGTTTGAAATCTAGAATGGCTGATGCAGCTACACTCCTTTTAAAGGATTCTGGAAAGTTTAAACGTTCTAGAAGGAGCTACACAAGGGAAGAAAAAAAAATCAGAAACAGCAAAATTGTCATGTTCATTCTCTTCTAGCACTAGTTGAACAGTTTCTCCAACTGAAGGTGTCCATACTGTTTTATAAATGTGATGGCCTCAAATCACACTATCCAAAGAGAACTTGATATCAATTCTAGCCATGAGTTTCACCGTTTTTCACCGTTTCACGTGCATCAAGTGGCCACACCCACTACTCAAAATTATTAAAGCGCATATCATTATTAAGCGCATATTTTCTTCCTGTGAACATACAAGCGCATACGCCTAACAACCAGCAAATACGGTATATGTACTATATATGTAAGGCACATATACATGTACAGTAAATGTATTATTTATATGTACATGTTATTGTAATTGTAATGATTACACACTTCTGATGTAATTGTAATTGAACCTTGATTAATCATTACACCAGTAACTTGTATTATATCCTGAGAGTGTAAATGGTAGTCACACTTTGAAGAAATCACAAGTAGTTTATATTATCACACCAGTTCTTTTAGACTATCAGCTCTGAAGATGAGATAGAGTTTAACCAAGAAGGGTGAATTCTTAGGCCAAAGCTACTTCCTCAAAACTTTGAAGACTTGGTATATTTAAAAGTGAACAAGTCATTTTTTGATGAGTGATATAATTTGTTGACAATTTGAAATTTAAATTACAATTGTTTGTAATTGTACATTAAATAAAAGGCTACATGTAATCCATATTGTAATTAATCACAACACGCATACATACATACATACATACATACATACATACATACATATATACAAACATACATACACACATACATACATACATACATACATATATACAAACATACATACATACATGCATACATACATACATACATACATACATACATACATACATGTACATACATACATACATACATATATACAAACATACATGCATACATACATACATACATACATACATACATACATACATACACACATACATACATACATGTACATACATACATACATACACACATACATACATAAATACATTCATACATGTAAATTTCTGCTATCATTATCTGATTTGATTAAGAATCGTTTTCATGATTGTAATACTTTTTTAAAAGGATTGAAACTGTTAAATCAATCTTTGTGCATGTGCATCTCAACAAGAAATCACATGAACACTATGTGTGGGCATCGGCACTGACTATTACACTTTCAAACACTCACCTTGCTGCTTTCATAGAGCTACATTGTAACAAAGCATGTTTTTGGTATCTATAGCTTTCTTAAAAGGTCTTCTGTCTAAAAAAAGTGAGTCGCTGCTGTTTTAAATGCAGACGTTATACAAGGTAGTACAGAGGTGGACATTGCCCATGGGGCTAATATACTTTCAAACGCTTACCTTGCTCTCTTAGTGGAGATAGTGAAGCATAATTTTGACATCAAAGTAAGTTAGAATCTTCAGTCTGATAAAATATGAGAGTTATAGAGCTGAAAAGAATTAGATCATTTTTAGTATTAAGCGCTCCACACACACACATATTTTTTGGGTAAACAAAAACCCCCTGTAGGTAATTATTATACTTACTAGTATAAAACGATTAGCATCATTTTAAAAAATGATTGCAACTGTAATCAGGAACAAATAGAAGTGTGAAACAATTGTTCTACTATTACAAAACATAATTTTTATACATCCAGTACTGTATATACATACATATCATTTATCAACAGCACTATCAGTTTATCATAATATAGGAGTCACATATCAATGATTACGAATTTAGTGCCGTTATTTTTTAGCACATGTACATATAAGAGATCTACTCATGTAATATAAAGTGTACATGTACAGTACATGTACATATAAGGGATGTACTTATGTAATATAAAGTGTACATGTACAGTACATGTACATATAAAGGAGGTACTTATGTAATATAAAGTGTACATGTACAGTACATGTACATATAAGGGATGTACTTATGTAATATATATAAAGTGTACATATACATGTATATATAAGGGATGTACTTATGTAATACATTACATAAAGTCTATATGTACAGTACACTTTATGTCCAAATAATAAGATTCACCTGAAAAACGCTTCTGCCTGTCGTCCACTTCTCTCTGCACACTGCACAATATAGTGCAGTTGGAGGTGTGGTTTAATTATAGGGAAATCCCCTTTCGTCCAAGTCAGTCTTAGATGTCATGGATAATGTCTATATACTGAGTTGACTGTGGATGAGGTTGGAAAGATGCCTTCCAGTAAGTCAAATACCTTTTTAGAAACAGTCCAGGTGTACCACCATTGATAATGCCTGATCCACAAGCTACCCCTCCAGTCCAGCCCAACATGTATGTATGTATATCCACATGATGAGTATGTATATTTATTTTTTACCCTGCACAGTATGCTGTGCAAGGGGTTAAGCGATTGGTTTTGTCCTTCTGTCCGTCTGTCACTGATCAATAAATAAATTGGAAAACAAGTTTGCAATACTTTTTAAACATCCTAAACACATCAGTCAGCTATATAGATAATAGTCGTATAATAACGTATGCATACCTTGCAGAAACTAATGCAGTATCCACAATTTCTGGGTTTTCTTATTATCAGTTTAGAATAGTCCACCATTTTTCCAGACAGTCTTATAATAATTATTTCACAATCACCGGCAGTATTGCATGGGGTATGTGTTCTAGGAACTTCTAGTTTATTTATATATTTATATATGCATTATATTTAAATTAACTCGTAGTGATCTACCTGATGTAGCACCAGTAACGATAGGAGATAGAGTAAGTATATTAAATTTATTAATTATAACATCAATTATAAGTATTTGAAATGATTGTACATTGTTACTTATATTATTGAGTATTAAAAAGTTTATGTATTACCATAACAATAACAACATGTAATAATAATGATTGTTGATTAATTATTTATTACTATTGTTTGTATCAATTATTTATAGACATTTGAGTGTTCAGTTGATGATCTTGAAGTAGAATTTGAGTTAAGTAGTGGTGCGTATGGACATGTTAGTTGTATGAAACACAGGCCCACAGGAACACTTATGGCTGTAAAAGTAAGTAATTATATATTATAATAAATATAGTTCCAGCATTTGAGAATTCCTATACTTCCACTAGCAAGGAAACCATAAGATCAAAGGCATGGTGTATATAGTATAGGAAAGTGTATCATTCTCATCATGGGTTATATGTATACACTTTAACCACCATATAAAAACACAAGAAACTTGAAACTTTAGAAACAGGAAAAAAAGTATCCCTATGCTTTGTGGTGTCCAGCATTCAGTAATCATGGCTGACTTTATCATGCCTGAAACACAACAGCCTATTATAGTGATTGTCTACTCTGTTTACCTTTTAAAGAACCTTATAGTACTTTAGGAATATATTTCAGGTAGAATAGCTAGCTATTAGTTCCAGTTTCTGTGTAAGCTACACAACTTTCTTTTTGCTGGTCTGTAGAGCTCGAGCACACGTTCTTTTACCGCGCCACATCCATTAATTGCAACGTAGCTTCCTTAACTATGTATACAACTCATAACACATAAGTGGCCACAAACATATAAACATGTATAGTTTCAACCCATGGAAAAGCAATCATAGGGATGGCCCTACGGGCCATAAAAAAGATTAATAGATGAATATTGCAAGGCACAAACCCCTTTGATATTGTTTCTATCTCTTCTTTGATTTATATTGAAAGCGGCAATTCTTGATGTGACTTTAAGGAAAGTCTCCTTTCTTTGTGTGGTAGGTCACTGCCATCATCCTTTTTCTGTAACATTCCATTATTCTGTTTATCCATGTTTAGTTGTATACAAGCTTGTCGTCTGTCTTTGATCACGTAAAACAGTTACCAGGTTACAAGACGACACAATAAGCATTACTATGTTATAAGCCTTTTATCTTCTGGCTTCTATAGATACAGGTCATATAGAACATGACCCTGACCTTGTGGTGTATCAAATAAACACTCAAATGATATTCATAATATCTCGGACTACGCCCTCGGGGTTATGAAATCATTTTCGTGTATATCTGATATACCCCTTGTAGTCATGTTCTATATATTACATACACTATCGGATGTTATTTGATTAACTGTAGTGTTATTTATAATACACTAACTATATATAGTATTATAATAAACATGTACATCAGAGAGCATGCTTGTGCAAGTCTCCAGTTAAAAGAATCTCTGATACAGTTAATTAATATTAATTATTTATTATTTTATACAGAGAATTAGAGCCACTCCAGATCAAGTAGAGAATAAAAGAATATTTATGGAATATAATGTTCCAATGAGGAAGTTTAGCCTGTCCATATACTATCACTTTTTATGCGGCCTTATTTAGAGAGGTGAACAACCAACAGTGTGTGATATACATGTAATGCAATATATATGGGGAATTCCCCAAAGATATCCCCCTTAATGAGAAATCAGATATAACATCTTTATAGGGTGATGTGTGGATATGTATGGAGTTAATGGATAAATCACTTGAGAAGTTATGTCATCTTGTGTATAATAGATTAGGTAAAATAATTCCAGAACTAATTGTTGGAAAAATGGCAGAAGCAGTGAGTGGGAAGAGTTTAATTAGCTTGTGTGATAAACTAATTTTTATAGACACTTAAATATCTTTATGATGAATTAAATGTAATGCACAGATTTATGATTAATTATAATCAATTATTTTTTTCAGATGTGAAACCATCTAACATACTTATGAATCGAAAGGGTGAAATTAAATTGTGTGATTTTGGGATTTCTGGAGAACTTGTGAATTCTTTAGCTAAAACTGATATAGGATGCCGGCCATATCTTGCTGTAAGAATTGACAATATTATTATTACTTTATACAAGAATAATAAAAAACATTTTAAAAAATGAAAGAGTATGTAGGGATCAAAACCGAAAAAGCACAGGAACAAGATTGCTTTGGCAACAAAATGAAATACCACTTCCACATAACAACCGTACATAAGTATCACTTCTTTGTGTTTTGCCTTTACTTAAGTTGTGTATACTGATGTAGGGTTGTTATGTGAAAGTGGTATTTCATTTTGTTGCCAAAGCAATCTTGTTCCTGTGCTTTTTTGGTTTTGATCCCTACATACTCTTTCATTTTTTAAAATGTTTTTTATTATTCTTGTTTTGATTCTATTTTTAAAGAATTCAGGTAAATTTGGATCAAATACGTGATGACTATTCTGTTTCACTTACAGTACTGATATTTTCTGCAGGAACAGTGTCCAGAAGGAGACAGTACTCAAAATTTACTGCAATATTATAATTATTTGTTATTACAATTCCTACATCCTCTTTCATTTTTGAACATGTTTCTATATTATTCTTGTTTCGATTCTTTTTAAATGACTCAGTATAATAATATATATCCCTACGTACTCTTTCATTTTTTTAAATGTTTTTTTATTATTTTCGTATACAATGAATTAATGGCACAATTGTGATGAAATTCCTTATCTGAGAGTGATCAACTAACACATTCAGTTATACTAATGATTTGTACATTGACAGTTTCAGTATCATCTGAGTTTACAAATTTTGCTATTTGTGGAGGGGATGATATGCAGTGCAGAAGCACATTCACTTATACTAATGATTTGTACATAGACAGTTCAGTATCATTTGGGTTTACAAATTTTGCTATTTGTGGAAGTGATGATATGTATAATAATTTATACAACTTATCTCTTTTGTAGCACACCATCTCCATAATTCTCTTAAAATTAATGGGTGTATTTTAAAGGGTGTGATTTATTAAAAATGGCGTCCTATCATAAGTAGGTTGCTGTAGTGGCTGAAAGTATTCGTTGTCTAGGTCAAGAAACAGAACAGTACGAAGTTTGTTCCCCTGAATTTAACTTAAAATATATTTGTATTTGTGCTACAACTACTTTAATAGCTTCAGAAACGTAGAAATCTATTTTTATGAAAAAGAGTGAATAATAGTGAATACGAAGATTTTGCCAGTTTTGCTACTCGCCGGATCTCTACATTAACAAAGATCTCTGGACATCTAAAAGGTATTATTAGTCATAAAATTAATCAGTATTATAAGCTTTATATATATTTTAACTTATCTGTATATATTAGCAGAGATTTCAGCTTACCACTTGCAATTGAAATGCATGGGCGGCCATTTGTTTTCCGGTCCATCCCTACATAGAGAGTACTACCATACTCTCTGATACCTCATCTTTACATTAGCCAGAACGAATATGCAATGGATCTCTCCTTTATGATCAAACTGAAAAAAACTGAACTGTAAACAACTAGACTACATGACCAATACAAAGAAAATGACATAATTGTATAATAAGAGTCTAATAGTCTAGAGTGGGTAGACACAGGTCTTGCAATGTTACAATTTCCCCCGTCCCTTGAGGAGCTCAACCCGAGTTGAATGCAGTCTTTGAGATTACATAGTGGAAAGCAATGAGTTGGGATGAAATAATCAATATCTTTCAACTGGGTAACGTAACAATCGTAGTCATGTCTTTCTTTGATTTTGGTGTTTCAGCGAGCAGCTTCTCAACCCACTTTGGTGGTCAGGCAGAACTATGTTTTTTGAGTCCACACCAGTAATAACCAGCAGGAAAGTGGAAAGATCAAGGTTGAGTTGGATCCTTATTGTATATAAATTATGATATATTTTATATATATAAAATTATACATATAATTATATATATATATATATATATATATATATATATATATATATATATATATGTATATGTATTATATATAATTATGTGTGACATGAAGATGTCGCCTATTCATGAAAGTAAAGTAGAGTAAGCTGCAATTGATTTTATATATATACCACCATTGCAGACACAGAACATTTGCTTGGATATGTAATTGTAGTTGTAATAAGTATGTGTTTATAGCAACCAAAACACCAGCTTGTGCTATATGGCATATCCTGAGTTCTGATGTTGTTATATAATTATCAATGAGCAACCAACTGGCTGGTGTATATGCAGCTTCTGAACCTGTGGATGTGAACCTTAAGTGATTTGAATGTTTTGAATATCAAGTTTATTAAAATGAAACATCATAATCCTGTCTTATAGATAGCATATACATACATTAATTTGCAGAATCTTTGAAGAATGTATGCACCATTTGGAATACACTAGCTGTTAATTGTAATATATTACATTATATAATTGTAATATGCAATAATATGTAAAGAATTATATATAAGTGATGAGGCAAAATAACATACAGTAAACACCCGTGTATATGGCCTTACAACTCATCATCAAAGAATTGGTGTGATGACATTCATAATAGTGTAATCTAAGTTAGCCCACACTATGCATTTACTTGTGATGATAATCACTTTATACTAACTGTTATTGCTATTCTATATAACATGTAAACATCTCTTTAATGGTGAACATTTTATATATGTAAATTATAATATTATAATATACATAATTATTGTGCATATGTCAGTTAACAACCCACTATAGCAACATACTATATTAATTCACACTACATGTGACACTTCAAGCAATATATATTAATATAGTGTGGTAAACAATAATAATGTGAACATAATTTACATTTAGACAGAAAGTAATATGGACCTATGGTGGTGTTTTAGATATATTCAAACAGCTTTCCTTGTAACTATCTACATTGTCTTTCTAGATTTGGTATAATTGTGCTGTTTTTGTGTTTTGGTATACACTTGATAGTATACTATATATGTATTAATATTCTACTTTATTAAAAAAGACTTCAGAAGTTTATAATCCACTCAAGCATCAGCATCTCCTCAAAAGATAATAAATGTCACACGAGATATTTAAATAATAAAGCAATGAATACTTAATATTGTCAATAAATATTTAATATTGTCAATAAATATATAATATTCACTTCAACAAAATTAAAGTCCAAATTTTTGACATAATTATGTGTAGTGAATTGTATTATAATTATTACACTACTAAAGTGGAAACAACACAAAAATTAAATATTTCTATATAAACATCAATATCTATTACCACTAAACATATGTGTGCCTGTACTATCTCCTATGAAATTGTGAAAATGATATTGATTTCGCTAAAATTTGTTCATCAATTCACCTTTTGATTCAGTATTCACCGAGTATCCATCAACGTTTGATGTAGAACTATGTGATATTGCAATACCAAAGGACCCTATTGCAATTGGTATTCCAAACTATTATGAAAATTATATAGATATGCTGGTGATAAAAAATACATCCTACATTGGATGCTTAGTATTATATCATTGCAATGTAGATTGTTGCTTTCCTTGGATGATGGTATACGACTTCATATTCAATAATTCATTGTAACACAGGAAGTAATTTGTGCTGCGGGTATAAAAAGTAAACTTTACACCCACTGTTTTACAACATTTTTCTACAAAATGATGCAGATCTTTGTGGCTTTTCTTCTCTGCATTCTTTGTCAAACAACAGCTGCAGAATCATGTAGTAAGTCGTATGCAGTGTCATTATTTTAACATAACAAATTGTTCTTTATTAACATAGGTGTAATAATTAAAATATCTTCTGCCAATCCTGTAAAAGTTGGGGAGAATCTCATTATCTCATGTTCAATTCAGAAAGGTTGTGAAAATGAAATGACACAATGGAGCTGGAATTACAGTGCTAGTGATACGAAGGAGATGAGAATTCGCATGGGTGATACTGGTATCAACACTTCCTATGTAATTTCTCCTGTGAGGGAATCTCATAATGGAACTTATGAATGTACAGCAAATATTAATGGATCTGAGTACATGAATAATACACTGTTGACTGTGAAAGGTATCTTTGTAATTGCAATGATTTTCCAATCTCATTTGCACTAAATTAAAGTATGAATAATTATTATAATATCTGTACTATAATACTAAAGTATTATTATGATATGGTACAATAATAATGGACTGCAATGATTGTGCATTTAAGCACAAAGGAAAGCTTACTTATTTTTAATACCTTATAATTAGTTTTATAATCGTAAATCATGCTATGTAATAAGAATCACCTGCATCAATTATTTTTGTATTCTTTAGACACAAATGTCATTAATGTGCAAGTGCAACCACTAGAGTTAAACTATGGTAGTGATGGAATAATTAGTTGTTGCATTTCACTGAACACTGCCATTGGTCCAAACACATCAGTCTTAACAGTGAAGTGGTATCACAATAATGAACAATTAAATAGTAGTATGGATTTGAAACAACTTAATGCTACATGTATTGAGAGCAACATAACATTAAATAATATTCGACTGGAAGATGCTGGAGACTATGCTTGCAATGTATCAATTGGAAATGAAGATTATGTAATGGATACACAATCTGTTTGTGTTTTTGGTAAGTTCTATAATTTTTCTAATAATTGCTCCATTTATTCCAACTATATGTATGGAAGATTTCTTCTCCATTGAGACATCCTCATATACTAACCTAATGATTGGATCAAGAGCTGAAGTACAGTGTGGAAATGTATCAGGAGTTAATTACACATGGAGAGGACCTGCTAATGTAACTCTTCCTACTCCACTTACTATACCATCTATTTCTGTTTCTGATGATCAATCCACTTATACATGTATAGCTGACACATCAACAAACCCAATAAATTGCCAGAATCAAGAAAAAAGCTTTGTTTTAGAAGTCATTGGTAAGTATGAAGCATCAATATAGAATAAATAATTGTTTTCTTATTGGAATGTGTTATTGCTTTACATTATTACTAAATATTTCAGCTAGTAGGCCATTTCAGTTGTAACACTATAATCGCTACAATTTATTTTTGAGAAAACAATGAACACCATTAGTTATTAGTTTTGTTAGTCCAGTGATTATGTTATAATAACAAATAACAAATAGCACTTAGCAAAATACAACGAATGACAAATAAAAAATAACATCCATTTACTCAAAAAAATAAATGAACAGTAATTATAATAATACACCACATGTCATACCTAATTGTATTGCCTGTACACACAATATATCACAATGTTTATTACCATGCTTTATTAGATAAACATCAAAACCAACTAGTAAATATATGACATAACAGGAAAAAACATCAGCATTCATTTTATCTGTATTTTTGAGATCGTATTGTATCTAAATGTGTGTAAAATAACTGACATTAATTTTTAGTGTGGCAGCTTAGATGGCTAGCTATTTTGTAAATAATTGGGTAGACAATGAAGAAGTTGAATATTTGCGTTGAAAACACATACTTTATTAATATTTTGATTTATAATTTTAGAGCTGCTCAAGATAAAATTATTTCTCTTCTATTCCAGAAACAAATGTAGTGAAAGTGCAAGTGCAACCACAACAGTTAAACTATGCTAGTGATGGAATGATTAGTTGCTTTATTTCACTAGACACTGCCATTGGTCCAGATACATCAGTCCTAACAGTCAAGTGGTATCACAATAATGAACAATTAAATAGTAGTATGGATTTGCAACAACTTAATGCTACATGTATTGAGAGCATCATAACATTAAATAATATTCAACTGGAAGATGCTGGAGACTATATTTGCAATGTATCAATTGGAAATGATGATTATGTAATGGACACACAATCTGTTTGTGTTTTTGGTAAGTTCTATAACTTTTTCTAATAATTGCTCCATCTATTCTAACTATATATATGTATGGAAGATTTCTTCTCCATTGAGACATCCTCATATACTAACCTAATGATTGGATCAAGAGCTGAAATACAGTGTGGAAATGTATCTGGAGTGAATTACACTTGGAAAGGAGCTACTAATGAAATTCTTACTGATCCACTCACTATATCACCAGTTTCTGTTTTGGATGATCAATCCACTTATGCATGTACAGCTAATATAACTTCAAACCCAATGGATTGTCAAACACAAGTAGAAGATATTGTTTTAAGCGTCATACGTAAGTATGAAGTTGTGAGTTGCATAGTTTAGTAATTTTGGAAGTGTCACTGCAACTATTTTTCAAAAATATTTCCGCTAGTATAGCCCATATTTGCTTCCACATGAAGCTATATTATTACAAATTTTTTTTAAGAACTGAAGTTAAACGTTAGAATGGACTAAACACCATAATTATTTATTTAAGCGGCAGCTGAGATGGAATATGAACTAACTATTTTGTAAACTTTTGTAAACCAATAAATAATAATTTTAACATAAAATTATGATTTATAGAAATATATGCTTGTGTACAAGATTGCTTCTCTTTATTCCAGAAACAAATGTCATTAAAGTGCAAGTGCAACCACGACAGTTAATGTATGCTGGTGATGGAATAATTAGATGCTTCATTTCACTAGACACTGCCATTGGTCCAGATACGTCAGTCCTAACAGTGAAATGGTATCACATTAATGAACAATTAAATAGTAGTATGGATTTGAAACAACTTAATGCTACATGTATTGAGAGCAACTTAACATTGAACAATATTCAACTGGAAGATGCTGGAGACTATACTTGCAATGTATCAATTGGAAATGATGATTATGTAATGGATACACAATCTGTTTGTGTTTTTGGTAAGTTCTATAACTTTTCTAATAATTGCTCCATTTATTCTAACTACATGGAAGGTATTTTCTCCATTGAGACATCTTCATATACTAACCTAATGATTGGATCAAAAGCTGAAATACAGTGTGGAAATATATCAGACGTGAATTACACATGGAGAGGATCTACTAATGAAATTCTTACTGATCCACTCAATATATCACCAGTTTCTGTTTTGGATGATCAATCCAATTATACATGTACAGCTAATATACCTTCAAACCCAATGAATTGTCAAACTCAAAATGAAAGTATTCTTTTAAAAGTCATAGGTAAATATGAAGTTGTGTATTGGATAGTGTAATTATTTTCTTGTTATATTAGAGGTGTCGTTGCTTTACTACAATCTATAGAAAAATATTTCAGCAAGTATAGCCCATATTTGCTTTCACATGTACAAAATAATATTATTATTAATGATTTTTTTATATGATCATTAGTAATTGTTAGAATGTATCATCATGGACTAAGCACCATAATTATTTATTTAAGTGGCAGCTCAGATGACATATGAACTAACTACTTTGTAATCTTTTGTAAACCAATAATAATTTATTATAAATTTAACATAAAATTATGATTTATAGAAATAGTTGATTGTGTACAAGATTGCTTCTCTTTATTCCAGAAACAAATGTCATTAAAGTCAAAGTGCAACCACAACAGTTAAACTATGGTAGTGTTGGAATAATTAGTTGCTTCATTTCACTGAACACTGCCATTGGTCCAGATACATCAGTCATAACAGTGAAGTGGTATCACAATAATGAACAATTAAATATTAGTATGGATTTGCAACAACTTAATGCTACATGTATTGAGAGCAACATAACATTGAACAATATTCAACTGGAAGATGCTGGAGACTATACTTGCAATGTATCCATTGGAAATGAAGATTATGCAACAGATACACAATCTGTTTGTGTTTTTGGTAAGTTCAGTACTTTTTTCTAGTAGTAATTTGTCCCATTGTTCTGATTTAAAAGGTTTCTTCTCCATTGAGGCATCCTCTTATACTGACCTAATGATTGGATTAAGAGCTGAAATACAGTGTGGAAATGTATCAGGAGTGCACTACACATGGAGAGGACCTGCTAATGAAACTCATCCTACTCCACTTACTATACCATCTGTTTCTGTTTCTGATGATCAATCCACTTATACATGTATAGCTGACTCATCAGCAAACCCAATGAATTGCCCAAATCAAGAAAAAAGCTTTGTTTTAGAAGTCATTGGTAAGTATGAAGTATCAATATAGAATAAATGATTGTTTTCTTATTGGAATGTGTTATTGCTTTAGATTATTACCAGCTAGTTAGCCATTTCAGTTGTCACAATTTAATTGCTACTCTTCTATTTAGAGAAAACAACGGATACCATTAGTTATTAGTTCTGTTAGTCCAGTGATTATGTAATAACAAATAAAAAATAGCACTTAGCAAAATACCACAATTGACAAATAACAGATAACATCCATTTACTCAAAAAATTATAAATAACATCTGTTTACTCAAATAATAATACACCACAATTGAACAGGAATAGCAATAACATACCACAGGTCACACCTAATTGCTATTGCCTGTACACACAATATATCACAATGTTTGTTACTATGCTTTATTAGATTAACATCAAAAGGAACTAGTAAGTATATGACCTAACTGCCAGTAGTAACTGGAAAAAAAATCAGCATTGATTTTATCTTCAGAGTGTATATTTGAAATTGCATCGTATCCAAATATATATAAAATAACTGATATTGATTTTTAGTGTGGCAGCTTAGATGGCTTTATTATAGCTATTTTGCAAAATAATTATGTAGACCATGCCATATATGAAATTAATAAAGTTGAATAATTGCATCGAAAGCATACTTTATTATTATTATTTTAGAATTATAATTTGGCAGTTGCTCAAGATAAGACTATTTTTCTTCTATTCCAGAAACAAATGTAGTGAAAGTGCAAGTACAATCACAACAGTTAAAGTATGGTAGTGATGGAATGATTAGTTGCTTTATTTCATTAAGCACTGCCATTGGTCCAGATACATCAGTCCTAATATTCAAGTGGTATCACAATAATGAACAATTAAACAGTGCTATGGATTTGCAGCAACTTAATGCTACTTATATTGAGAGCAACATAACATTGAACAATATTCAAGTGGAAGATGCTGGAGAATATACTTGCAATGTATCACTTGGAAATGAAGATTATGTTTCAGATACACAATCTGTTTGTGTTTTTGGTAAGTTCTATAACATTTCCTAATATATAATTGCTACATTTATTCTTACTATGGAAGGTTTCTTCTCCATTGAGACATCCTCTTATACTAACCTAATGATTGGTTCAAGAGCTCAAATACGGTGTGGAAATGTAGCAGGAGTGAATTACACATGGAGAGGAGCTACTATTGAAATTCGTACTGATCCACTTACCATATCCCCAGTTTCTGTTTCTGATGGTCAATCCACTTATACATGTACAGCTAATATACCTTCAAACCCAATGGATTGTCAAACTCAAGTAGAAAGTATTGTTTTAAACGTTATACGTAAGTATGAAGTTGTGAGTTGCATAGTGTGGTTATTTTCTTGCAATATTGGAAGTGTCATTGGTCTACTAAAATCTATTTTACAAAAATATTTCAGCTAGTATAGTTTATATTTGCTTCCACATGAAGCAAAACAATTACTGATATATATTTGTTTAAGAAATGAAGTTATGTTCATCAATAATTGTTAGAATGTATCATCATGGACTAAGCACATAATTATTTATTTAAGTGGCAGCTCAGATGACATGAACTAACTACTTTGTAATCTTTTGTAAACCAATAATAATTTATTATAAATTAACTTTTGTAAACCAGTAATTTTTTTATAAATTTCACTATACAATAATGATTAATAGAAATAGATGCTTGTGTACAAGATTGCTTCTCTTTATTCCAGAAACAAATGTAGTGAAAGTGCAAGTGCAACCACAACACTTAAACTATGGTAGTGATGGAATGATTAGTTGCTGCATTTCATTAAACACTGCCATTGGTCCAGACACATCAGTCCTAACAGTCAAGTGGTATCACAATAATAAACAATTAAATAGTGCTATGGATTTGCAACAGCTTAATGCTACATGTATTGAGAGCAACATAACATTGAACAATATTCAAGTGGAAGATGCTGGAGACTATACTTGCAACGTATCGATTGGAAATGATGATTATGTGATGGATACACAATCTGTTTGTGTTTTGGGTAAGTTCTATAACTTTGGTAATAATTTTTCCATTTATTCTGACTTGGAAGGTTTCTTCTCCATTGAGACATCCTCATATACTAACCTAATGATTGGATCAACAGCTGAAATACAGTGTGGAAATGTATCAGGAGTGAATTACACATGGAAAGGATCTACTAATGAAATTCTTGCTGATCCACTCACTATATCATCTGTTTCTGATTCTGATGGTCAATCCACTTATACATGTACAGCTAATATACCTTCCAACCCAATGGATTGTCAAACTCAAGTAGAAAGTATTGCTTTAAAAGTGATAGGTATGTATGAAGTTGACATTGATCGTGTGGTAATAATTGCACATTTTTAATTCTGAAATATCAATCAATATATCCTTCTGTGCTGGAAGCCCTGATTTGTTTTTGTCAGCTCACTATCAGCTGCAATGATACAGTCTCCATGTCATATTATTATATATCGACAGCATACTTTAGTTTATGTTGTGTTTAGTGTTTTAGTTATTACTTTTCATCTTTATTTGATTTAGATACTTTTGTTGAAAATGTAACTATAACACCAACTACATTAATTGCTGGAAATGCTGGAGCTATTATTTGCGTGGTAACTTTAAATGCTGAAATTGGACCAGACAGTTCCTCACTCTCAGTGGAGTGGTATCATAATGGTATATATATGGTATCACAATACAACATATCAAAATTAACTATCATTTCGGAATTAAGAATAACAAATGTTCAGCCTAGTAATGCTGGTACATACACATGTAGTGCAGTATTAAGAGGAGGCAACACAGTGAACTCTACTGAAGATGTGTGTGTTAACTGTAAGTATTTTAAGTCTCACATGTACATGTATTATATGCTATTATGTAAACCGCTGAATTATTATAGATCCTAATGTTCTTGTTAATCCTTATGCTAACCTGACACTTGGATCTACTGCAACTATCAACTGTAGAGCATTGAATTCAAATCTATCTGACATTTCAGTGTACTGGATTGATTCAAATGACATGAATGAGCAGAATCCATTATATTTATCACCTGTAGCTCTCAGTGATAATAATACCAGATATACCTGTTTCATTCTTATTCATCAGAATCCTGATAGTTGTATTACACTAAACAAGAGTATCACAATTACAATTAAAAGTAATAAATATATGTATATGTTTTCATTGAATAATGATTGTTCAATTTGCTTTTCCTTCAGATACATTTGTTGATACGATAACAATATTTCCAACAATGCTTATTATTGGAACACCTGAAATGATTGCATGTGAAATAAATTTGAATACAGAAATTGGTCCAGCCATATCATCATTATTAGTGGAATGGTATCATAATAACAACAGTATTAGTAACAATACATTGAGTTACACTATTTCATCATTAACCAGCAATTTTACAAAACAGTTCAGTAGAATACTTGAAATATCACAAGTTGAGGCTAGGCATTCAGGAATATACACATGTATTGCAAGTATTGGAGAAGAAAATCAAATGATGTCATCAGAAGATATCTGTGTTAATTGTACGTAAAATCACATCTTTTTATTAGTTTTTGTATAACTGTTTTCTGCATATGTAGATCAACAACCGTTAGTTCCATCATCAAGCTACACTAGATTAACACTTGGAGATAGTGCGAACATAGTATGTACTCCAGAAGAGCTTAAACAATCTTCTGCAACAGTTACCTGGTTTGATCCTAATAACCACACACTTCTGAATCCATTAATTTTATCACCAGTATATGTAAGTCATAATAATACCAGATATACATGTAATGTTAGAATTCATGAAAACCCAAGTTCATGTGAACATAATACACAAGATATCAATATTACCATCAAAGGTTAGGTAACTAGTGTAAATGTATTATTATTATCATCAATACTATCACAGATACATATGTGACACAAGTAATAATTTCTGCTGCTACTGACACTGAACCAAACAATTTACATGTTGGTCAATTAGCTGTTTTAAACTGTATGGCTGTTCTCAATACTGATATTGGTCCTGATATGTCATCTCTTCATAAAGAATGGTATCACAATAATGAAATCATTACCACTGACACAGTAAAACGTGGTGTTAATCTACAACTTCAACTGAAGAAAGTAAAAACTTCTCTTGCTGGGTATTATGAATGTTTGGCATGGATTGATGATAATACTTTGAGAAATGAATCTGATAATATTCTCTTATATGTTAACTGTGAGTACATATAATTATAATAGTAAATGTTTTAAGATGGCAAGACATAATTACTCTTCTATCATAACTAGTCATTCTATGGGTTTATATGTGGAGTGCACCACCCTTAATTTCTCTTAACTGCTAATGCAAACTGTATTCTACAGGTCATGATCAAGAGATCCTTTAATAATAGATAACTAGTGCATTCTTCTTGGAGCATTTTCTGTCTCAACTTTGAATGGACCTGTTACATTTTTTAAGTAAAACATTTTCATGTTCATGTAGTGATGTATATCTAGACCAATATAATGTTGTTGTAATTATTATTATAATGATAACAACTTCAAAGTTAAAATCACAATAATTGCATATTTTTTTATACACTAGATTGTACACACACTTAATAATAGCGTACAATGACCCAAAAATATAATAGTTGAGATTTTAACAGTAAAATTAAGTCTAAACGTCTTAGAAATTTGTTTTCTATAGATACAATATATCATGAAGCATAATTTATTCACATTGTGGAATAAAAAATAAATGATTCCAAATATTACTTTTTTAAATGCTGTTGCATGGTAGTTATGCAGAGTTGTAACATTCATAAGGCACTCTGCCATGAATATAATATTATAACTACATAATATTATTATTGTTTATCATCTTTTATTGATTGTTTTGCAGTACCTACTCCTATTGTTAATATTGATTCTCAAAATCTTCAAGCTTACAATACTTCCACTAGTCTAGACCTCATATGTGCTGCAAGTATAGCTTCTTCACAATCTCCTTACGTAGATGTATTTACAAGTGCTCTATTCAAATGGAGCTATATTAGAGGAGGGAGTGAATTATCTGAGAGATTGCCAACTTCTAAGAATGATTTGAAAATGTACACATCATTATTATTACTTCATAACATGAATTTATCATCTGCTGGAGAGTATACATGTGATGTGTATCTGTATAGTAATTTCTCATTTGTCAAGAACAGTACAAATCAATCAGATAAAATCACTATTAAAATTAATGGTAATGTTGCATTTATGTGTTTATAGTTATAATAGTTTACTTCTGACTGATTTTTTAGTTCCCACTCCTGATATCATTTTCAGCAATACTAGTGCTCTCTATAATGTTGGAACTCCCTTGAACTTGAGTTGTAAAATAATAGTAATACGTGAGAATATTGATGTAAACATGGCAGCCACTATTAAATTATATAACAAGGACATTTTAAATGAAACAAGAATGATTCCAGTAGTTACAGAGGGAGAGAATCTTGTTTCATCTGTTCACTTCCATTTTAGTAATATCAAATTATCTGATTCGGGAATATATAAATGTGAAGGTATTGTTGATGATGATATTAATTCTCTCTTTATCATTCCAAGTGTTGTTGTTGTCGACTCTGTAACAGTAAATGTGAAAAGTTAGTAGGTGTATTATGATAATAATGAGTGTTTAATTGTTGTTCTTTACACCACTTATTAGTACCTACACCTGAAATTAATCTCAACACTAGTGATGTCTACTATATTGCTGGAAGTTCCCTAGTTCTGAGTTGTCAAATGATGCTAATGTCTGGGAATATTGATAATGACACAGTAGCAGCTTTCGAACTAAAGAGAAATTTTGATGATGTTTCGATTAGTTATACAGATATATCTAAAGTCATGGATGAAACAAAATTCATTTTCACTGCCATTTATAATTTCTCAGATCTTAAACTATCAGCAGGAGGAGAATATACATGTACAGGTATCATTGATGATGCTGTGAATTCATCATATATCAGACAGAGTAATGAAACATCAGGTTCTGGAAGTATATTTATTAAAAGTAAGTAATTAATTGATTTTAATGTTCACAGGTGCACATTTACTTTTTGTTTTTAACTTTGATGTAATATACATTCTTTTCTATTCCACATAAAATTTTAGTACCTAGTCCTGAAATTAATCTCAACACCAGTGATTTATACTATATGGCTGGAAGTTCACTAGTTCTAAGATGTCAACTGATGCTATTTTCTGGGAATATTGATAAGGATACAGTAGCAGATTTTCAATTGAAGAGTAGTATTGATGATACTGTTCTGTTTAATAATAGGAGTATGCCTGAAGTCATAAGCAATACGAAAGTCCGTTACACAGTCTTTTTTAATTTCAGTATTCTAAAATTATCAGATGCAGGACAATATACATGTACAGGATACATCAATAATGATGTCAATTCATCATATATAATACAGAGTAATGAAACAATAGATTCCGGAATTGTTTCTGTTAAAAGTACGCAAGTGGATAAATAAATATCTTTCCATTTCATCACAATATAAAATCACTATTTATTGGGCTTTTATACCCTGTGTGACAGCAGTGGACTCATAACACCTGTGGGAAAAGTAGCTGATGGTGAAACCAAAAACCACTATTCTCAAGGGTGTTATAAGCCCATAGTACATGCTAGGCTGGTTAATGTTTGATTTAAACAATACCTTTGGTCTATACATCACGCGAAACAGTATACAACAATCATGATAAGAGAGGTTCAATAAACACTTGGAATAGGTTTGATAGCTTGTTTGATTCATGGATCAGCAATTAATATTAATGATTTAAAAAGTTAGCAATAAGTATACCAATAATATAATAGTTGGTTTAAACTACATAGTGATATGTTTAGCTATTATGTACTGTATATATTATTATGCAAAATATTTCTGTTCATTAGTGATTATGTATATTATATTTTTATGCATATTCCACAATGATTATTAGTACCTACACCTGAAATTAATCTCAACACTAGTGATGTCTATTATATTGCTGGAAGCTCGATTGTTCTAAGTTGTCAATTGATACTACTGTCTGGGAACGTTGATATCAGCACTGTAGCAGTTTTCAAACTGAGAAATAATTTTCATGATGCTGTTCTGATTAGTGATATGAGTGCTCCTGAAATCATAAATGAAACAAAGTTTATTTACACTGCCTTATTTAATTTTTCAGATCTTAAACTATCAGCAGCAGGAGAATATATATGTACAGGTATCATTGATGATGCTGTGAATTCATCATTTGTCATACAGAGTAATGAAACAGCAGATTCTGGAAGTATCGTGATTAAGAGTAAGTGGAAGTCATTTAGTCATCTTTTATTCGTTTCATATTTGTGTTTAATTTTCTTTCCAGTACCAATACCACAAGTCAATATGAATATCACTAATACAACGTATACCACAGGCAGTGAACTAACTTTAAGTTGTGTTTTTACACTAATGAATCAGAACATTGATATTGATACTGAAGCTAATGTAACATGGACTAAGAGCACCAGTGTGATAATGAATAATGTGTTTCAAGTGGAAGAAGACAATATTACTTACACATCTCTTCTTTCTTTTCATGGAATAAAACTCTCTGATGCTGGTGAATACACATGCAACGGATTTATTGATAAAGGAGAAAATTCATTTATCACACATAGTGATGAAGTATTGAGTTCAGGCTATATCTCTGTTATTAGTAAGTTGGTAATTGAGTGCATGGACACACAATAAACATTATTAGCAGCTAGGGATGGAAGATTAATCGGTTAATCAATCGATATTGAAAACCATTCTGATTATTGATTATTTTCTAATTATTCCGAAAGGCATACTTTTCAAACATTCGACAGCAAATAATGTACTATATGGAAATGATAGGAAGCCTTTTTGATTATCAAATGGGAGTTTCCTGTATTAATTGACTTAATTTGCTTAATTACTTCCAATAATTTTAATTGATTATCAATCGATTTGAAGTTAGTGATAATCAATTTCAGAATCTAAGCTGATTCCCAGCCCTAATTTTTAGATCGTATGCTTGTACATGATGTTTTTTATTATTTATAATAATATACAATAATTATATATCATGAAACCATGGTCAGGGAGGTGTAAATAACAAATATACATCTTGCTGTAGAAGGAAGTTTACACCGATCTAAGCTGATGGTTTAATATATAATTATCTCCATAAACCTCTGAATATCATATCACTCATACACGACTAATGTACTTTGATGAAATTTTCACAATTATTACATCAATGTTTTATATATGCTGGCAGTGAGTATATTCTATCGAATGACCATAGCAAAAATTGAAACTGTATACTACGCATCATGGGTTGAATAAAGGGGAAAAGGGTGGGGTGGTCATTGTGGACAACTAACCTCCTCTATCTTCCTTGCTTCCAATTTCTTTAATTTTGCTTCTTTATTTCACAGTTCCGTCTCCATATGTCACATTAAGTGACACCAATGAGTATTACAACACAGGAGAACGTCTCATCCTCACTTGTATTTCAGTTCTGGATAATAAATTTATTGATGTGAAAACAATGACGACATTTATCTGGAAATATAATTCTACTATAGTACAAGAGGAAAGTGTAGACAATACTCTTGTTACTACCACCTACTCTTCAAATTTAGTTATTAATTCACTGAAACTCTCTGATAGTGGAATGTATTCTTGTGAAGTAACTATCACAAGTTACTTATCGATCCAGATTATACCAAGTGATACCATAGAATTGACAAAGAACATTACAGTGATAGGTAACTTTAGTCAGTGTGATTACAATTATTCATTTATGTCTACTATACATTAATTTATTGTCGTTAAATATAGGACTTATTTAATTTAGTTACTGTATTACTCTACAGCTTTTAAGTTTTTCTATTATTCCTACAGAAACAGAAACAGAGTTTCACATAAGTGTGTTAATAATCTCAATAGCACCAGCCGGTGTAGTGGTAGTATTAGTGCTAGTTGCTTCAGCAATACTCTGTTTTAAATGGTGAGACTGATATCTCAATATTTATAGTTGCATGATGTAAATGATGTTGTCATATCACGATATTTTTTTGATAGTTGCAGAAAACAAAAGAAAATTACAGGAAAGTATGAGATGCAAGAGTTTGCTGTATCAGTGAAACCCAAGGAGAATGATAAAGACAGTCTGGAAGTCACAATTACCAATGAAGGTAGGAAGGAGCATTATGAATTGGAATTTTCTTGAATTGATTAATTTGTTAAGAGCTGTCACAGTGACATGTTATTTTATAATTGGAACACTCCCTAACTCTAATGTTCTCTTCTCCATAGTCCCACTATATCAGAATTTTACATTCTCACATAACACCAGTCAACAATTGATACCTATTCAGGACTTTCCTTTGTATGTTAGAAACTCAATGTCCACTCTACATCTTTCAAATGAATATGAGGTAACTAAGTAATGATCTGCAAATGTCAATTAATTCATTATTCTTTTTTGATTGTAGGATATTAATGTTTTATCTCCTATGAAGTTACATGAAATAGCTGATAAATATCTTGAAAAGAATCGGTTTCAAAACATACTACCATGTAAGTATATATATATATATATATATATACCATAACTAACAGAAACATCAAAGGGCCGCCAGCTTGTATATACGTGATATACCACCCGGTTCAATAACCACACGTGTATATTACTGATATACTCACCTCGACGTGACAATGCATCATTCCGAACATGCACATTACCATCTGCCATCTGCAGTTACAGAGGAAGAAGCTCTCGTTATCGAGGAAGAAAAAAGTTTATACCATGTCTGCTTCACAATTTACATTCACTACATCACTCAAGGTAGATGAAATGAAGCGTAAGGTTATACCTAAGAACACAGATATAGGTGTATGCAGTGGGCTTTTAAAGCCTTTAATGACTGGACAACTATTGTGTATTTGGCATGTTTGACATTTCTGTAAGTTACTGAATATATTATATGTACCATGTCTTCTTGGTGTATATGGCAAATATAAGACCTCTGCCCCTCGATATCAGCCATTGGCTTCGCCTCATGCTGATATCTCAGGGCTTAGGTCTTATATTCGCCATATACAGCTCGAAGCCATGGTATATATATTACATATATATAATTTATATATATATATATATATATATATATACATAATTATATATATGAATATAATATTATAATATATATAATTATATATATATCACTGCATAAACAAACATCAAAGCTTTCACCGTTAAATATTCAAGCTATATACGGGAATTAATACATGATGCTACTTTAGTCTTAAAAAATGTTTGTAGTACATCCAGCAGTATGTAATAGACTAGTCTTTTTCTAACTTTATCTTAACTCAACAACATACAATACAATACAATGTCTGCTTTTATATCCAACTATAATTCTAGAAAGTTCTAGACTATATTAAAAACCACATGTACAATTCCAGAAAGTTCTCTAAGTACATAACAAAATGACATCACATATTAACACCTAGACAAATCACAACCCAAATTAAGAAATAAAAACACCTATTTTAAGAAATACTATATTATCACAAAATTATCCATGAAGTACATGAAAATCCCTTACACTCCTCTCCCCTTCTTTTGCATCAAACTGGTTTGTCGCATCAAGTAATACAGGACAATTGCTGTTCTTCTTTCCACTTCGATATTTGACTTCAAACTGGTATGGTTGGAGAGAGAGACTCCATCTTGTCAGACGAGCATTGTTCTCTTTTAATCTATCCAGCCATTCTAACAATCGATGATCCATTTCAATGGTGAACTGTCGACCCAGAACATATACTCTGAAGGCTTGCACCCCCAGTTTGATTGCCAGGCACTCCTTCTCGACAGTTGTATAGGATTCTTCTCGAGGTTGTAGCTTGCGACTAAAATACGCCACTGGGTGGTCATCCCCACTGTCATCATACTGACTAAGAACAGCTGCTACTCCCCAATGTGAGGCATCAGTTTGGATTGTAAACTGTCGATCAAAGTCAGGGCTTTTCAATACTGGAGCACTACATAAAATATCCTTAAGTTTCTGAAATGCCTCCTGGCACTCTTTAGTCCAGTTGACTAGACTAGGTGCTGACTTCTTCGTTAGGTCTGTCAATGGGACTGCAATTGCTGAATAGCTCGGAATGAATTTGCGATAGTATCCTGTTAAACCTAGAAAGGTTCGTACCTCTTTTTTAGTCTTCGGAGCTGGAAACAACTTAACTGCTTCAACCTTAGATTTTTCCGGGCGAACTACACCACTCCCCACAACATGTCCTAAATACACACACTCAGCCATACCAAACTGACACTTCTTTGGTTTGGCTGTGAGCCCAGCTCTATGTAACTTATCCAGAATAAGTCTAACACATTGCAAATGGTCCTCCCACGAGGAAATATATACAACCAGATCATCTAAGTAGGCTAAAACATTATCTTCACTTCCTCGAAGTGATGATCCATCATCCACTGGAAGGTGGCTGGGGCCCCACTAAGGCCAAAGGGCATAACAATGAACTGAAATAGTCCAAAGGGTGTAATGAATGCAGTCTTGTGGCGTGCCTCTTCTGCAACTGGCACCTGCCAATACCCTCTCGTAAGGTCCAAAGTGGAGATAAACTTGGCTTGCCCAATTTGGTCAATCAGATCATCTACCCTTGGCATTGGGTAGGCATCAAATTGTGAGACTGAGTTTAACCGACGATAATCAACACATAGATGGAGACTGCCGTCTTTCTTTTTTACTAACACAATGGGCGAGGCCCAGTCACTTGTAGAAACCTCAATGATACCATTTTCTAGCATTTTCTTCAGTTCTGCTTGGACTGTCTCCCGATATGCATGGGGCAGTCTCTAGGGAGGTAATCTGACTGGAGTGGCATTCCCAGTTAGAATGTGGTGCTTTGTCACTTCAGTTTTACCAGGCAGGTTTTGCAATACATCTGAGTACTTCCCCAATAACAGTTTCAGTTCTTGCTGCTGTTCAGTAGTGAGTTGATCACCAATTAGGGGTTGATCATCAAAGACACCTTCACTGTCATTCCATACCAGTACTTCATTCTGGTCAGAATCTGCTTGATCTTGAGCAAAGAAAATGGAATTGCTTGGCACACGCCATCTCTTCAACATGTTGATGTGAAAAATTCTTTTACGTTTCCTCTTATCATTCATATCGACTTCATAATTCTTGGTTCCAATTCGACTAGTAATCGTATATGGTCCCTGCCACTGAGCCAGTAACTTGCTTGTGGATGATGGCAGTAGGACTAGTACTTGATCCCCATTTGAGAACTCTCTAGTCCGGGCATTCCTGTCATACCACAGCTTTTGATGTCTTTGGGCATCTGACATATTCTGATTTACTACCTCAGCCATCTTTGAGAGTTTCTCCTGTATAGACAACACATGTGACACAACACTCTCTGTGCTTCTTTTCTTGGCTTCCCAAGATTCTCGTACAATGTCCAATGGTCCCCATACAGTACGACCATACAGGAGTTCGAATGGAGAAAGCCCCGTTGAGGCGGCTTGTGGGACCTCCTGGTAAGCAAATAAAAGATAGGGAATCAACTTATCCCAATCTTTCCCTTCGGTAACTGCTGTCTTACGAATCATTGCTTTCAGTGTTTGATTAAACATCTCGACTAGTCCGTCGGTTTGCGGATGATACGGGCTTGTTCGTATCGGTGAGACATGTAGCATACTATAAATCTCCTTCAGTAGTTGTGAGGTAAAGTTGCTTCCTTGATCTGTCAAAACTTCCTCTGGTATACAGAACAACTTCATAAGCTCCTCTGTAATGGTTTCTGCATCGATACTTCGAAGTGGGACTGCTTCAGGATATCGTGTAGCGTAATCACAGACTACTAGAATATACTGGTTACCTGACCTGCTTCTAGGTAATGGACCAACGATGTCCATTGCTATTCGATGAAAAGGTTCTGACATTACGGGCAATGGGATCATTGGTGCTGGCAACTCTCACATGTCCTGCAATGTTCCGTCACGTCCTGGTATATTGTTGGCCAATACAATCTTTGCAAAATTCGTTTGGCTGTGTTCTCCTTTTCAGGTGTCCAGCCAAGGGAATTTCATGGGCTAAATGTAGGACTGGTTTTCTACACTCCCTAGGAAGGATCAGTTGCTCTTGTGGTTCACCTTCCCCCCTCTGGTTCCTTGGGGGTCCAGTATCTATAGAGCAGTTTGTTGCGGATGAAAAACCGATCTCCTTTTGCTTCTTCTGCTTCTTTCTTTATGTATTGGAGGGTGGGGTCCTCACTCTGGAGCCTCTGCAACTCTGCTGATGACATGTCCACTATTCCATAGGTAGATTTCCTCTTCAGGCATTGATAGTGATGCCTAACAGCTCTTTTTTGGCTCCTGCTCAGTCTCCTCCTTTCTCTTCCTGTAGAAAATAAATCATCATGGAACTCACTTCCTGGACAAGATTCTTCTTCCTTATCTGGTAGTTGGTCCTCTTCCTGTGTAACATTCTCCAATACTTCCTGCAGCTTTTCACTGCTATCTTGAAGATTGTTGCGTTGTACATCCAACTCCATTTCTCATTATCGAGTATTGGCTTCCTCTTCCCTCTTCTGTACTCTAGATCGAGTCATCACTACAATAGCTTCATCTGTCTTACCATTGCCCTTCAGCATATGCAACAGCTCAGCCACATCTGCACCTAACAACACGTCCATTGGTAGTGACTTCGAGACGGCTGCTTCTACTATCAGTTTTAGCCGTCTACTTCAATTTCTACTTCCGCTAAGGGACAGAGAACTGTATCTCCATGTGCACAACGAATGGTGGTCGCTTTTCCCTCCAGAATCTTCTCCGGTGGCAGAAACACATCTCGAACTACAGTCCTTGCACAGCCTGTATCTAATAGGATGTTTTCAGCTTTCTGCCCCTCCACCAGTCCTGCCTTGCAATCACTGGGACACCAGCAGCTCTGTTTCCACCTGCTATCCTGGTCCCACGTACTGCTGGGACAATTTTTTGAAGTATGTCCCTTCTGATTACAGTTGAAACAGCGGAAATCACCCTCTGTTTTCCATGGTCGATCTTTCCCTAACATCTTGCCAACACTCTTGTTTCCCTTTGGACAGTCTTGTGCCAAGTGTCCTACTTGATTGCAGGTGTGACATCTCTTCAGTGTGGTTGCTTGCTTCTTAATCTCCTGTGGCTGATTCCCATTAACGCCATGTTGTGTTCGTCTACGAGCTTGCTGATATATCGGCCAGCTGTCCTGCCTCTTGGCTTGTCTTAGGTTTTCTTTCACTCACCCAAATTCTGACACTTGAAGGCATTGTGTTTAAGAGCTGTTCCATTATCATTCGTTCTGCTAGTTTCTCCATAGTATCACAGCCCTTTGTCCATTTCCGGAACAAGTCCTGCAGACGGGTAGCCAACTCTCGATTTGTCTCCTCCGGCATCTTCTTTGCTGCCAACCAGAAGCGTTGACGATAGGTTTCCTCATCGATGTCGTACCGTCGTAAGATCGCTGCCTTGACCCCATCATACTTCCCTGATTCCGCTACTGGCATTGCAGCATATGCATGCTGGGCCTTTCCAATGCCACCTTGAACACCCATCGAGACTTATCCACCTCGTATGCTATCATTATATGCTCAAAGGCAGTGAGATATGCTTCAATATCATCTGCCTCAGTCAGCTTCAATAATCTAACATCAGTTTCGTTTATAGTACTCGCTGAGCTTCTTGAGCCTCCTTCCCTACTGGATGTAGATAGCTTCGCCAGCAACTCCATTTAGTACTGCATTGTTTTCATCTGCTGTGCTGCTTCCTGCTCTCGACGTTCTCTTTCTTCGTTTAATGTCTGCCGGTGCAGCATCATCTCTTCCTCTCTTTGTCTGTGTTCTAGCACGATCTCTTCTTCTTGTCTCCTTCTATCGTCTATCAACAATCTTATCATCTCTGTGATGCTGGTGTTCTCTATCTCATCACCCATTCTATCTATGTGTGTATATGTCCTTCCTGATCTTGTAATCATAGGCCAACAAAATGCTAATCTGAGCGTGGTAAAGTCATACTGCTGAAGACGAACTTATCCCACCTCTGCCACCAAATGTAATAGACTAGTCTTTTTCTAACTTTATCTTAACTCAACAACATACAATACAATACAATGTCTGCTTTTATATCCAACTATAATTCTAGACATTTCGAGACTATATTAAGAACCACATGTACAATTCCAGAAAGTTCTCTAAGTACATAACAAAATGACATCACACATAACACCTAAACAAATCACAACCCAAATTAAGAAATAAAAACACCTATTTTAAGAAATACAATATTATCACAAAATTATCCATGAAGTACATGAAAATCCCTTACACAGTAATACAGAGATTTCTTCGTAAAAATGGTGCAATGTCGTCAAAATCTAACATCGATTTTGACGACACAGGGGAAGTACCTAAGTCCAAAAAGATTGAGACATCCATTTTTTGTCCAATTTGTGATGATATTGTTCGTTTTGCCAATTTTTGGGGTCATTTGAATAACAGTCATATCGCACGCAATGTGTGGGCTGATGTATCCCTTCTCAGGCAACATCATTGACTGGTTTGCTCAGCATGTAAGTTCTGTTATGATGAGAGGTGGATTCGCGTTGGCTGTCGTCGAGTTGTTGGATCTGGAAAGAGATGCGGAGGCAAACTATGCTATCCTCCAGAATTGGTTCCCTCGTTCTGCATCCATAAATCATCCACCAGTCCTCAATCCAGTCGGTGATTCTTCAGTTACTACTGATGTTATAGATGAAGTGGATGCTGTCGTAGATAAAGATCCTCCCCTCCTTGACTCAGCACTGGCTGGAATTCAAGCTGCTTCTTTTGGTTCTCCTCCTGGTAATGAAACATCAATTTTCACCTCTATCATGAATGAGATTATTACCTTACCAGATTCAACCATTACCCATATTCCGAGAAAAGTTCGTCCATTGCTAGCTCAGGTCTTTTGTAAGGAACTACAACATGCATGCAAAGATGACATATGGGGTTTTGTACGTCTTTCCCTGTTACCAAAAGCTGTTCTGAGGCCCCCACCTCGTGGTGGAAGAAAGAAGCGTTATGTAGTTGCTAAACTTATTATAGAGCGATTACATCGTTGGTTAGATGGCGATCTTGAAGCACTCTGGTTAGAAGCCCTAAATGAGGTCCCCAATAAAACACCAAGTATATTAACTGCGGATGTTGCAGATAGTAACGCAAAGAGAGCCATTAGACTTGCTCAGGAAGGTCGGTACAGTGACGCCAAGCGTGCTCTTGTAGCTAATGGCAGGACATCACCAGACAATGTTGAAGCTCTGAATGATATCATTGCTCGCCACCCTCGTCACTCCCTTCCCACTCAATCAGATAATCATACCATTTCTCCTTCAATTACCGTCGACTCGTGCGGAGTTACTTTTGCCCTAAAAAGATTCCCACATGGGTCCAGCCTTGGACCTAAACTGCATGCCCAACACCTCCTTGATATTACATCAGGATCTACATCACCATATGCCCCAAGTTGTTTATCAGAACTTACACAATTTATCAACATGTTACTCGCTGGAAAGATTGACCCAAGAATTGCACCTTGGTTGGTTGGGGCACCATTAATCGCCTACAGAAGAAAGACGGAAGCTACCGTCCAATTGCTGTAGGGGAAGTGTTTCGGCGGTTAGCCAGTTGCCTCTGCTGTACTGCAGTTCACTCCTTTCTGCCTGATACCTTCCTGCCTTACAATCAAGTAGGAGTGGGTATTCGAGGGGGTCTGGAGGCTGCTATACATTCGGTCAACAAATTCATTATGCTCCATGACTCTGAAGAAGATTTGTGCTGTTTGAAAATAGATTTGAAAAATGCCTTCAATGAATGTTATCGTATACCCTTCCTTGCCCGCCTAGGCAAGGAATTCCCTGAGTTGGAACCATGGGCCCAATGGTGTTACTCTTGTTCTGGAGAACTCCACTTCGGCCCGCATAGAGTGGAATCCACAGCTGGTGTGCAACAAGGTGACCCTCTTGGCCCACTACTTTTCTCCTTGACACTCTTGGAATTGTTGGATAAGATTGGAGAAATTAACGGAATATCCTTATCAACATGGTATCTTGAAGATGGTATTTTTATAGGGAAGAAAGCGTCCATTCTGTCATTCTATCTCGAGTCCTAACAACTCAGGGTGGGGTAGAGCTTCTGGGGTCTCCAATTTTCGATTTGGAGGGATTTATGGACAATTCTGTGAAGTCTAAGGTTAATAAAGTGTTATCAATGCAGTCACATCTATCTGATATTGATGATCCCCAGATTGAACTCCATCTTTTACGTAGCTGCCTTAGTTTATGTAAGATAAATTATTTACTGAGGACTATACCTCCAGACCTCATTACGACCTCATATAATCTCTTTGATTGTGGTTTGCACCAATCCTTGGAATCCATCATTCATTCATCTTTAGTCGACACTTCAATGTTGCAGGCATCACTCCCTATCAGTTTAGGTGGGCTGGGTCTTAGGAGGGCTTCTTCCTCTGCACCTGCAGCTTACATTGGTAGTTTAAACTCATCAAAAGATCTCGTCCTCCATCTTCTTAGAGGTGATAGAGATATTGGTAATGATGATGTGTCTGTTTCCAACAGTTCTTTGAGGGAAGAATTGCAGTCTTTATACCCGAATGTGGATATCAAGCTTGCCTCCCAGAAGTCACTCCAATACGCCATTGATACAGAATCTTTGGATAATCTTAAAGCATCAGTTCCTTTGAGGGATAAGGCACAACTAAATACCATTGGCACCCCTGAGACTGGAGCATGGTTGCGGGCAGTTCCTAACCCTAATTTAGGCTTCACCATGTCCAGACAAGAATTCACTCTTTCGTTGTCAATGTGGCTTGGGCGTCATATTTTCCCTCATCCAGTTAGATGCGTTTGTGGGCAGACCATCGATAATTATGGTGACCATGTCCTCGGATGCGGACACGGCCCACTTAGAATCAAATGTCACGATGCTCTGAGTGAAGTGGTCTGGCACACTTTGTTGATGGACAACAAAGGTGCGTTAAGGGAACAACGGTGTGGTACAAATAACAATAATCATCCAGGCGATGTGTTTCATCCTGATTTCAGTTTTGGCAAGCCAGGTTATTTCGACGTCAGTGTGAGGAATTCATTTCAGTCGCAATTTCTCTCACGTGCATCAGAACACCCAGGTGCAGCAGGCGAAGCAGGAGAATTAGACAAGGACGACAAACATGAAAAGGATGTAACCGCCACAGGTGGTTTATTTTTTCCCCTGATAGTGGAGACTTTTGGCATCTGGACACCTAATAGCCTGAGAACACTAAAAATAATTGCCTCAAAGGCGGCATCGATCAATTGATCGATGCCGCCTTTGAGGAAACTAATAATGAAAAAATAAAAATTTAAAAATTTAAAAATGGTGCAAACACACTCATATTATATATTTATAACCATTAGCTCCATAATTTATGACCTTAACGTTGAACTCTGCAGTGCCTAAAATTAAAAGAATTACCATGCATAAATCCTTTTTTATTCTATTATTATTGTCCTCTTTCCAGTTGATGATACTATTGTTCAACTGAAATCAATAGAAGGAAATGATGAATCACAGTATATTAATGCTTCTTTCATTGATGTGAGTTAGCCATCTTCTCACTGTTAATTTACTCTTACATCAATTATTATAATAACACAGGGGTTTAGGAGATCAAAGGCTTACATTGCAACTCAAGGTAATTGAATAATTTATTACATTATTTTGTCGTAATTATTCATTAATCTCGGAGGGGAAAATAAATTGTATTGATATAATGACAATAATTATACTACATGAAATTATAATTATATATCTACTATTACACACGTATACAATTATATATCAGAGAGTACGGTAGTACTCTCTATGTAGGGATGGCACGAAAAAAAAATGGCCGCCCATACATTTCAACAGCAAGTGATGACCTGAAATCTCTGGTAATATATACAGATAGGTTTTAATACACACATACCTATTCATATCTAGTGTTTTTATGACTACCAACATCTTCTAGATGGCCAAAGATTGTTGTTAAGGTAGAGAACTGGCGAGTGGCAAAACTGGCAAAATCTTCATATTATTTTTTTTTTTTTTTTTCAGACAAATCATTTTTTTGTTTGTTGAAATATCACAATGATTCTAGCACCATTCCAGTCACATTTATAGTAAAATTCTGGTCTACAAGTATCGAGATGATATCTACAAATACTATGAAAGAAGACAGTCTCAACGACTACAAAGATTTGATCTCGAATTAGACGCCATTTTCTTAATTAAGAGGAATTTAATTACGCATGCGCAATCGTGTACTCGGAACATGGAAGCTAAAAAGGTGGAAATTACATTGGAATCATGAGCATAGTGATAACATTTGTAAGCAAATAAATTTTTATAATAATGAATATAATAATTATAGCCATTGTATAATAATATGGTATACTATGATGAGCATTGGAATACTGAACGGTTGACACAGTAACTGACACTACTTCTTGCAGGACTGCAGACAGTGCTGTAAGTGAAATAGAGAATATACATCATCTGTAAGTGAAAAAGAATGATAATCAATACATAAATACAAAAGACTGACTATTATTGATAAACAAATTTTAATGCATTTATGATTGTATGATGGTATATAGTGTTTCTGCAAAGTTCACACTATTCAGAAAAAAAACACAATGGAAACAAGAATAATAAAAAACATTTTCAATAAAATGAAAGAAGATGTAGGGATGTCAAAACCCAAAAAGCATGCAAACAAGGTTGGGAAGCTAACATAGGACCCAAAATCACCTCCATATAACCCTACATAAGTACAGCTCATTGTATTTTGTTTTATAGCAGTGTAAGTACTTATGTAGGGTTATATGGAGGTGATTTTGGGTCCTATGTTAGCTTCCCAACCTTGTTTGCATGCTTTTTGGGTTTTGACATCCCTACATCTTCTTTCATTTTATTGAAAATGTTTTTTATTATTCTTGTTATATTATATAATATGTAGTATGTTAATAGGTCCTGTATACAAAATAGAGGACCTGAGTTTGTGTCCAAGGATGTGATATAGCCCGAGTCTGTATACTATATACAATATATTGTATGATTGTGACATCTCCTGCATAGTGTCCACATGGGAAGGTTCATATACAACACATACAACTTACCACATCCAAGGGGTGATGTCACCATCATATATGCATTGATTTTGTGATACAACTTATAACTGTTCATTATTATAGTAATTATTATAATAAGTATAGGTTATGTCATGCCATGAGTGCTATATCAGATTAATAATCACCTCACCCTCAGGCCTGCGGCTCGAGGGCGAGGTGATTACAAGCCTGATATTGCACAAGTGGGCATGACATAATTCATGACTTCAATGCATGTATCAAACCAAGGTGCATGTATCACATTTATAGCACTGTTGAAAGTTTTGAAGTGTGGCTTCATCATGTATTATTATACATAAGTTTATGTAAGAGATATAATAATATAATTATAGTTATAATAATTGAAGGACTGAACCATAGTGGACTAACCCGAAAGCAACTACTGGAAATTGTTTGTATTGCATAAAAATGCTTTAAAACAGAATATACCCCATTAACAAATATCAATTTTTATATCTGGTCCTGAAACACGTTTTGAGAATGTTTTCTGGTATATTACTTTTTTATGGGTTAGACCACAATGGTTCTCAGGCTTTCAATTATTATAAATTATTAATACTTCGGTTTCTATAGGTCCATTACCACACACTGCTGTTGATTTTTGGAGAATGGTTTGGGAGTTTAAACTTCCAACTATAGTAATGTTAACTAAAGAAATAGAGAAAGGATTTGTGAATCAATGATTTTGTTCAAAAGTTTGATTTTACTACACATTCTAGCTTTGTTAGCATTATCATTTCAGTTGCTATTGATAGTTATTAAATTTTACTTATAGCCAAAGTGTGCACGCTATTGGCCACAACAAGTCAATTTGAAGCAAGATTTCGGTGAAGGAATGAGGGTTAAACTACTTCAACGAGAATGTTTGCATGGATATAACTGCAATAGGTTCTCATTGGAAAATGTAAATCAAAGTGGAATGTATAATAAGTAAATAAATTTTATTGCATTTGTTAGACTATTGAAGAAGATTCTTCACCATTTCAAGTGACACATTACCATTTCACTGAATGGCCAGATCATGGAGTACCTGATGATAAAATATGCATGTTCACACTTATTGGACGTATTCGTCAGAAACATCCACCCGAGGGACCTCCTCTTGTAGTTCATTGTAGTGCAGGAGTAGGTAGAACAGGTACATTCATTGTACTGGATACCATGTTACAGAGAATGAAACATCTTGACACACTTAACATTTATGACTTTCTTTTGCACATCAGACAACAAAGGACACATCTAGTGCAATCTGAGGTACTTGAGCATATTCATACTCGCAGTATTTGAATATTAGAAGCAACATTTCTTTACATAACCACTTACCACTATTTATTTTCTTTGCAGTCTCAGTACATCTATATTCATGAATCTTTGGCTGAATATATTCAATGTGGTGATACATCATTTCCTATTAATGATGCGCGTCAAGTATTACAAGAGCTGTGTGAGAATGCCAAACTGAAGAGACAATTTGATGTAAATATAGTTAAATACTTGCTTTTATATATTAGTTCACATTATACTTTGGGTATACATAAATAATTCCAATATGTGCTGCATTTGTAATAGATAAAATACTTACTTACAGCTTCTTCAAGAAGTTTCAGATCATTCATTTGTGAGCTATACTGATGCACAAGAAAATTTACAAAAGAACAGATACAATTACAACTTACCATGTAAGCTAATTCAGTTTATTATTGATTTTTATTATCTCTTAATAATAGTTAATCATTCAAGAGTTGTGTTGAGTGCAGTGGATGATGAAAACAACTATATCAATGCATCTTGGATTGATGTATGAACAAAAGCATTAAATACTTTCAATCATAACTCTTATTTATTATTCTTTATAGGGATACCAAAAAAGATGTGGTTTTATTGGTGCACAGTCTCCTCTTGAAAACACTGTTGGCCAATTTTGGAGGATGTTAATAGAACAACAGAGCAGTACAATTGTGATGCTATGTAAACTTGTAGAAAACCATCAAGTATGCATAAGCAGTATAAACTCTAGTGTATTTTTTGTTTCAACAGTTAACAATGTACTATCAATGTGTATGCGTGTGTGTACTTTTTTAGATTCAATGTCATCTCTACTGGCCACAACCTGAAACTGAAAAGGAAACTTTTGGTAATGTCACTGTTACTCTTAAAACTGAAATACAAGAGCGAGATTATGTTGTTCGCTGTTTTGAAGCAAAAATGGAGGTAAAATATGTTAATTAAGTCTTGTATTATATATATATATATACAAACTTAAGCTTTGAATGGTTAAATTTTTAGTGGTGTGTGATACATTTTATTATTTGCCTTATACTATATTTTATAAGGGTTCTATCTACTCAGGGAAGATTCTCAAACTTTTAGCTTTCCCAAACATTCTATACCTATGGACATGCACTAGTTAACTACCATATACAAGGATATAACAGTGTTTTACATGCCACACATGTACATGCACATTTATGTTATATATATATATATGCATAGGTGAGACTTGCAGATATATTTAGTGGAAAATAGATCTAGAGATATTCTGGTGTCCTGTTAGAAGTATTATTTTTCAGCTTCCACACTTTGCACAGGTGGGAGCGTACATAACTCCATTGACTTGTTCTCCAGTACTGTTGTCACCATTATTTACATTAACTTCCCCACTTTGTATATAGATTTAACCCTGTATATGTACTTTTGTTTTATTCCAGGACCCTTTTTGTTCTCTCAGTGTAACACAGTTTCATTTCTTAGACTGGCCAGAGGATGATAAACCAAGAGATAATTTCTCTCTTCTCAATATGCTAAAAGATATAACTAAAAATCAGAGTGATACTGGAAACAATCCAATTACAGTTATATGCAAGTGAGTAGAAGAAATCATGCAATACAATTTATATATGAGATTCTTAAGTTAGTCGAATAACAAAACTGAATTTCATCACACATTCCTCCTGCTTTATTGCCAATGATAAAATGGCATGGATTGTGACAGCCTTTTGACAATGTACCCTGGGGGTCAAATAATTACTGTATTATTTTATCATGCTTCAGGTAATATAATTTGGCCCCTAACACCATAACCAGTATGGCCTAATGATCTTTGAGCTCCCAGGGACCTTTTTTGTCTCCAAAATTTGATTAAAGTTGGAATCTCCCAACATACTATTTTGCTATATACAGTGTATTATGTTATTTGGTATACATTATTAAACTGCACTGCACAGGCAGAATGTTATGGTAATTTTTATTTCAGCAGTAGTGAGTGAATTTATAATTCAAAGAAGTTCATGTCAATACCAACAAAATTTTAATTAGACAAATGTATCATTTCATTAGTTTTGTGTATGCTAGGAAATGTGTGGTATAATTTAGTATTTACATTCAATGACTTTTGTATATATACGTATGACCATGACTATGATAATGCATAAATATAAATATATTGACATGCTTATATCATTGTAGTGATGGTATTGGTAGAACTGGTACATTCATGACTGTTTATTCTCAAATCGAAAGAGCAAAGTCAGAAGGAATTGTTGATGTGTTTCAGTTCATCAGAGGTGCAAGAATGCAACGATTTGGACTTGTAAGAAGTGAAGTACGTTTTGAAACTTGTGCATGTCAATAGTAATCCTGATGCATGTATATATTACACTGTTGGATTGAGGATTTATACATTACTGGAATGAGGATGCATGCATTACATTACTGGAATGAGGATACATGGATTACATTACCGGAATGAGGATGCATGGATTACAGTATTAGAAAGTCAATCATGGCAACAAGTACAAAGTTATAGACAAATGATTTGTTCTAAATTGCTGTAGAACTACATGTATTCTCCAGGTGCCAGATAGAATATTTCTTATACTCTTTGTAATTTTCCTTGAGCCCAATGGCATGCAATGTCCCTATGTTAGGGGCAATATTCTTGATCTTAGTGCCTGTGATCTAATCCTGAAGTAGGATGGTATATGTATAGGTTTAAGTTTGTGTAGATAAATCTAAAGTCCTCCATTTGTCCAGCCACTCATAGTTGTATTCAATTATTTATAATGAAGCAGTACTATTGTAGGCTGAAACCTTTAGCTACACCCTTTTCTGGAACATGGAAGTATTGAATGTGAAACATGATGACAACCTATAATAAACTGTTAATCACAACTTAAATTTCTCCCTTGTGTTAAATAGAAAACTAATTTCAAATTCTTGCTTGCTCAGGCTTGTCCCTCTAATATTAGATTATCATGTGTCTGTATAGTATAATTCAATGACTGAGAAGCATAATGGTTTAACCCACAAAACACTAGTATACCAAGGTTAGATCTGAAAATGAAGCAGCTAAAGAATATTTGATAGTGGGATATTAAATGCATGTTTATGGAATATGGACCATTTCCAGTAGCTGATTTGGGGCTAGCCCACTATTTCTGAGCCCTTCAACTATTATTGTGTTTTTATAGGAACAGTATTTGTTTTGTCATGAAGTAGTCAATGACTATCGCGAAGAGATGTCCAAATATGAAAATTTCAAGCATGTAATTTGAGATGATTCAATAACAATTCATATGTAATTATGTGTGTAGTAGGTAGTAGTTAACCATCCTTTCTTTTTGTTTTAATTAACCAATAATTTTTGAATAGTTGTTTACATACACATAGTTCATTTGTTATTAGTTTAGTATTTTATTAACAACATAATATTGATAGTACAAAGTGCACATTGCTATAGGTCTGGTAAGCACCAATGCATATATGTGGGGTTTTGTGTATATAAACTTCCTGCAAGACCCATATGGATACCACTGTTATAATTATAGTACATATATGCGGAATGAACTTTATAGGAAGCAGATAGATAGATATAAAGGAACTCATTTACTGCGTTATAATACAGTATGCCTATGATTTATCTCCATGGTTACTTTTGATGTGCTGTGGGAGTTAATCTGAGTTATATAGAGACCTCTCTAAGTACATGTACCACTTAACTATAATGAACTTCACTTACTGCAGTGGTTGACATCGTATGTCGGTTCAATATAGATGATCAAAGTTTAGTCCATCTGCATTGTGGTAATAATTATTAGTGTATTTACATTATTCATAATTGAGTGTTCATTCAAGTACAACTGATTTTGATGTGAAATGTAAGTTAAATACATCTTCAATTACTGTTGTCGATTACTAATTTATTTTGATAGTACCTACCTTTCAACTACTGTTACTAATGACACTGTAACAGATGATTCTACAGCTACTCTAGTCTGTTTGTCATCGATTAGTAATGTAATTGTTAGTTTTGTTTACGAGTGGACAAAACCTGATAATCCTGTATATAATATATGGAGAGACTGATGGTATATTAATTATATCTACTATGGGTGTAGATGATGCTGGACATGTGTACATCTAGTGCTAGTTATACAGGTAGTGAAGGTGATTCTAAATACATAATAGATTCTATGAATACAGCCTATGTTTATCTGGTTATTATAGATAGGTTATTCAAGCATAAAGTCACTCCTATTTATAGTTTGTTGCATGTATAGTACTTAATCACACATACAAACAAATTATTTACACAGCAGGCTCGATTTAAAGTGATATTTTACATCTGTCCATCTGTATGTTTGTCTGTCTTTATATCATATAGATATTGATAGTGTTATTGCAACTCAAACTCCTTCAAATTCTCCAGTAATAATTGGTAGCTAGTACTACAGAATATACTACTGTCACTGTAATTTGTACTGGCATGGGTAGTGATACAATGACTATATCATATAGTTTAAATGGAAAGAGCATTAATTCAGCCACACTTATAATTCACCATTCACAGTAACAAGTAGTGGTACATTTACTACCACTTATTTATCAAATACTGGACAGTATAAATGTACTGTTAGTTTATTAACTGATGGAATATGTCATTCAAGCACAACTGATTTTGATGTGAAATGTCAGTTAAATACATCTGCAATTACAATAATTGATTATTAATTTATTTTGACAGTACCTGCCTCTTCAATTACTGTTACTAATGAAGTGTAACAGAGAATTTTACAGCTACTCTATCTTGTCTGTTTGTCACACCAGGTAGGCAGGGAGGAAGGCATGTAGGCAGACAGGCATGCATAAAGTCTCTCAGGGAGGCAGGCATGCAGGAAGGCATGTAGGTATGTAGGCATACATTGAATCAGGCAGGCAGGCAGTCAAGCAGGGAGACTGACAGGTAGACTGACTGTAGGCAGGCAGACTGACAGGTAGGCAGGCAGGGATTCAGGAAGGCAGTCATGCAGGGAGGCAGGCAGGCAGAGAGGCATGCAGAAAGACAGTCAGAGTGCCAGGCATGCAGGGAGGCAGGCAGGCATTCAGGCATACAGTGAGTCAGGCAGGCAGGAAGAAAAACAACAAGTCAGGGAGACAGACTGACAGAAGAACAGATAGATAAACATGCAAACAGGCAGGCAGGCAGGCAGGCAGGCAGGCAGGCAGGCAGGCAAGCGCCCATCGATTAAGGCTGGCAGGCAGTTAGGCAGGCAGATAGGCATGCACAAAGGCAGTAATGGAATCAGGAGTAAGGCAGTCATGCAGGCAGGCATGCAGGATGGCAGTCAGTGAGTCAGGCATGCAGGGAAGCAGGCAGTCTGGCAGGCATGCAGGCAGGCGGTAGGTAGGCAGGCAGGCAAGACACTATCCACTGAGGCATGAATTTCAGGAAGGCAAGCAAACAGTCAGGCAGTCAGGTATGCACAAATGCAGTCTGGGAGGCCAGTCTGGGAGGCAGGCATGCATGGAGGCAGGCAGGCAGGCAGGCAGGAAGGATGGCAGTCAGTGAGTCAGGCATGCAGGAATGCAGGCTGGCAATCACGCAGGCAGGCTGGCAATCACGCAGGCAGGCAGGCTGGTAGGCATGCAGATAGACACTCAGGGTTGCAAGCATGCAGGAAGGCCGGCAGGCAGTCAGGCATGCAGTAAGGCACACAGGCAGAAATAATAAAAGGAAGTCAGGGCGACAGACAGGCAGAAGGACAGATAGATAGACAGGCAGGCATGCAGGCAGGCAGGCAAGGCCCCATCGATTGAGGCAGCCAGGCAGTCAGGCAGGGACAAAGTTAGGCCAGCAGACAGGCATGCACAAAGGCAGTAAGGGAATCAGTCATGCCCCAGAACACACCCCGAAGCCCCAACATCCATCTTAGAATACACATTGAAGCTCCTCCCTCAACCCCAGAACACAACCCCAAGCACCACATCCATCTCAAAACACACATAAAGCCCCACGCTCCAATGAAGAACACACCTCCAATCCTCACCCTCCAAACAAGAACACTTCCACAAGCCCACAATCCAAAACAGAAGACACACCCAAACCCCACCCTCCAACCCATAACACACCCAAATATCCAAACTCTTCCACAGAACACACCAATAAGCCCCAAGCTCCACACGAACACACCCCAAGCCCCACTATCCAACACAGAACACAACACACAAAGCCCCGCCATCCACCCGAGAACAGCGTCAACACCAAGCCCCACCTTCCACTCCAGAACACACCGAACGCACAACACTCCAACCCAAATCACACCCACCAGACAAAAATCTACACCAGAACTCAAAACAAGCCCCATCCTCCACCTCGAAAAACATAACGAAGCAGCCCCACCCTCCACTCCAGAACACACCACCAAGCCCAAAACTCCACCCCATTACACACCCCCAAGCCACATAACACAGACACAACCCCCAACCTCCACCCCAGTACACACACCAAGACCCACAATCCACCCCAGAAAACACCAAAAATCGAAACCCTCCACCGCAGAACACACACCTAAACCCCACATCCACCCCAGAATACAACACCAAGCCCCACCTCCACCCCAGAATAAAAAACAAGAACACACCACCAAGCCACACACTCCAAACCAGAAAACACTCTCAAACCCCACCTTCCCCCCAGTAAACATCCACAAGCCCCAACCTCCACTCAGAGCACAAAACCAAGTTATCATGAATATTCAAATGGATCTTTCTTGCCATCAATGGTAATAGCAACCAGAGTTGGGTCAAGCCATTTGGAGTTTAAGCCTTTTTGAGCTTAATTAAGGTAGTACTAGTGAGTGGGCGGATGCGACTCCAATCACTTTCAAAATAGAATATTATATAATATGACTCTAACCTGGTGTAATAGCAACCTTCATATCTTCTGATCTTGTTTATATTTCTCTGTATGTGTGAGAGTGTTGCAAAAATCTCCATTTTTGCAATCGCAATAAGTACAAAACCAAGAAAGCCACGCCCACCAATCATGGCGTGCACCAAGTACAATGAATTTTGAGAAAACAAATAGAGCCGTTTTCTGAAAATTCATTTTACTTTTATAGTTACAAGAGGCTGAAGAAAGCTGAATTCTGTAGCTTTTCAGTGAAACCATAAAATCTAACTTTCTAGGCACTATCAAACTCCGATCTTTCTCAGAGAGCAACTACAGTTACCCTGCCAGGGTTTCCCGCCTACCGCCCCCTCCACCACCCGAACTATCAGTGAAAACATTTAGGCCCAATAATTATCCCCCGGGTAGGTGTGGCTTCCAAAAGATACAGAATTGAACCAGATTGTATGCAGCAAGAAGCTGCAAAACTAGAAACCGATTGGAGTTTCATCCACCCCTCCCCTTAGTACAACCTTAAGTACAAGCCCAGTAATTAGCACCTGAGCTTAAGTACAAGCTCAAGCTCTTGAGCTTGTAAACAAAAAGGGCTTCCAGTCCTCTCAAGCTCTTGATAAAACTGGGCTTAAGCCCACTTTGAGTTCATGAAATTTCTTTCAATTAATAAAAAATACCATTCCAGCGTCATCAGCAGCAGTCGAAAAATTGTTCAGCATAGCGGGTAAAATTTATTGACCGGACAGATGTCGCCTAAGTGAGGCTCAAGATTTGGACAATTGATGTTCATAAGACTGTGATTGTGATGTTGTTTCTTGTAAATAAATGTTTATTACCAATTGTCCAAAAAAAAAGGCTTGAGCTCGGACTTAAGCCTTTTAACGAAGGGCTTGAGCTTAAGTCCAATTCAAATTAGATGGGCTGGGGCTTGAGCTTGAGCTTGACAAAATTTGAGGGGCTTGAGCTTGCGCTTAAACTCTTTTTTTACAGAGCTTGACCTGCTCCATGAAATGTAGTACATCATTGCTCTTACCCATCTCAATTATACATTGATGAGCCCTCAGGAAGTCTCTGCCAAGGATCAACTCTGTTGCAGTCTGGTCAGCAACAATCACCATTGTGGGTGGAAGGGGGCAGTTCTGGGATTTGTGGCCATAACTAACTTCCTCCATACCTACCTACCTGCCTGCCTACCTAGCTACCTACCTACCTGGACACCTACCATCCTAATCTTTATCTTCGTTTTCTACCCACCTACGAAACTACATACCTACCTACTTACTTACCTACAGACTTACCTACCTATCTACCTATCTACTTACCTACCTACCTCTCAGCCTCTCTATCCACTTATTCCCCTAGCTACTTACCTAAATATACACATACATTCATACCGACCTACCTAACCATATACAAAACTATCTACATACCTACCTGCATATGTAGTTAGTTACCTACCTACCTACCCACCAACTTGCTATCCTACCTGCCTACCTACTTAACTATCTACCTACCTATCTACAAACCTACTGGTTACCTACTTACCTACCTACCTACACACCTACACATCTACCCAGATAAGCCTACCTACATACATACCTACCTACCTGAATACCTTCCTACCCACATACAAATTTACCTTCCTAGCTACATACCTACCTACTTACATACAGACCGGGACGCTTTATGTGCATAATTATTATAATCTTTGGTGTATTATGTTTATAAATCCTTGTTGTTTGTTTTACGCATGTGTAACATTACTTTGACACATAGGTGAGTGTCTTGTCCTGACAGCACTCAGTTTGTCAGCAACACTGTGTGGCTATCTAAAACACTGTAACTCTATGTGGACATGGTAACATTCACTCAATATGATGAAGATGAGTTTTATACTAATTGCAATACAAATAATAAGTTACGATAAATTACTTGATAGATTAACATTAATAATAACTATGATAATAATAATAATAATAATAATAGAAGTCAAGAACGTTTGAAACTTGATCTACTTGCTCTAACTAATAAAAAGATCAATGATCCTAACCCTGCTGTAACTAATAATCCTACTCCTGCTAATTTTATCCATTGAGGTACACGAATACTGGATGGTATATTTCTGGACCTGTAAAAAAAAAAACAAAAGTATGCTAAATACAATGTCACTGATTTTACCACATTTTGCTCTTCCCTACATTAGGGATATGTTTATCAATTTTATAGGGAAATTGGAGTTTGGTATATAGATGGTATATATATTGACAATCGTTAACATTGGTTGAACTGAGACTGGTGGTGGCAGTTGCAAGACATATCATTGAAAAATCTGCATGAGCACACCAACTTAGAAGTTAGAACCCAGGTCCCTACACCCATCTTTGATTACACAATGGTTCAAAAATTAACAAATAATAAAATGGTCCATTATTTCTGAGTTACTACAGTATAACCTACATCATACCTTTATCATTAAATATTGTTTTGTGGAGAGGGTTATGGTGCTTTTTATAGTCCATACCTCATGGAGGAGACTTAGTCAGAATGGTATGCAAATGAACTCATGATTGAGCTATAGTATAGTCTACATATCAACAGCCCACCATACACTAGGCAACATTGTAGCATGTAAAGTTGCGTGCAACAATGATTGTGCTTATTGCACATAACTGAGACAAAATTCATAAACTAACGAGCGCCGTCAGGACGGGACCCTCACCTGCGTGGCAAAGTAATATTACATATGAAACAAACAGTAATCATTTCTAAACATAATACACCAAAAGATTATAATAATTTTGACATCTGGTATTATGTATATATATATATATATATATATATATATATATATATATATAATTATATATATATATACCATAGTTAACAAAAACATCAAAGGCCCGACAGGGAGTATATATCTGATATACACTCGAAGAACGCACGTGAGCAACAATAACATCATATTGAGCATGCGCACTACACTACTCACCCGTTGTGGTCACAGAAAGGTCAGGAAGAATGATGAGTGGTAAAGGTGAGGTCTCTGAAGTCTGTGAGCCTGTAAAAAAGAGGCCACGTTTGTCGTTGAGCAAGAAAAAGAAAAAGGAGAGTAATGGCGAAGATGATGAGTCTCTTCTGAACCGCTTCACTTTCCGCATTTCCCCAGAAGTCAACCGCTACAAGACGAAATCTGTGCCCAAGAACACTCAGAAGTCTACACAGTGGGCTTTAAAAATATTTGACGATTGGGTTGAAGCTCGTAGACAAACTAGTAAAGAATGTCCACCCAAGGGTATACTATCGACCCAAAGCGCACAGCTTCTATGCACTTGGTTATGTCGATTTTTCACTGAAGTGCGCAAGAGTGATGGTAACCCATACTGTCCACGTAGTTTGTCCTCCATCTTTGCTGGTCTCCAACGTCATATAGAAGTGACATCTGAGTGTGAAGGAAGCATATGTTTGACTGGACCTGAGTTCAAACACCTACATACGTTACTTGAGAATCTGTATAAACAGCTGCATGGAGACGGAGTAGGAACAACCAAAGCTCAGGCTGAAATAATAACATTAGAGGAAGAACAAAAAATTTGGGAAACAGGAGTTTTTGGAACTGACACCCCTGAAAATTTGTTGAATGCTGTCATAATGGGTTAAATTTTGCATTAAGGGGTGGGTCTGAACACCGGGATCTTTCTATATCACAATTCGTATTTAGCAGTGAATCTGTACAGGACGGTGACTCTATGAAGTCCATTACATTTGTAGAATACACCGAATTTGGCTCTAAGAATCGTCAAGGAGGAAAGAAGCAGCTAAATCTTGCTAATAAGAGTGTACGGCAGTATTCTCAACCATCTCTAGGAACTAGATGTCACCTTTACCTTTTGCAACTGTATTTATCGAAACTTCCTTTGGTAGCTAAAGAAAAAGGGTATTTCTACTGGAGGCCAAAACCAAGCATCCCTGAAGGAGATAATGACCCATGGTACTCGAGCACTCCTATTGGTCATAATAAATTGGACAGAATGTTAAAAGAAATATTTATGAAGGCAGGACTGAGCTCTGAGCATAAATCAAACCACAGTTTGCGAGCGACGTCAATCTCCCGAATGTATCGACAAGCTATTCCTGAGAAAATGATCATGGAGAGATCTGGACATTTGTCCAAGGAAGGAGTGAGGTCATATGAGCGGACGTCATCTGAACAAGTAAGAAGTCTTTGTGAAACACTAGCAACTGGTATTCCTTTAGATATACCATCTTTGACCATGGTTGAAAGTGTAAATGTAGCTGAAGTTTCATTTGATAATCATTTCGAAAACTCTTGTCAGATGCTGGCTAATTCTATCACTGGCACTGTCCCTAATGCAATGCAATGCCATCCACATATGAAAGTACGAGCTCCACAGCACTGGATTCAAGTATTAAGGAAAATGTGGACCCCGCTAACCTGGAAAAAGTGAAGGATACCTTCAAGCAATTGAATTTTCAGTCAATGCAAGATTGCACCTTCAATTTCACCTTTTCGTTCTCCAAATAGTGAAGACTGCTCTCATGCAGTATTGTCCAAACTGACAATTTGCCAAGTTGTATCACTCTTACCTCATTCAGTTTTATTTATCATCACTTGGTTGTTTATCAGTCCAACAATTGTTTGATCATTTATCTTTCAACAATATCACTTATCTCATTTATAATTTTTTTTCAGTTGTGTTAATAATCATTGTTTATGAGTGCAACAATGGTTTGTATTAACAGGAATATCATAAAACATAAAATCAGTTGCATTGTAAAAACAATTATCCAATTGCTCGTAAGAGGGTGTGACAATTTAGTAAATGAAATTGCACCTTAGAACTAGTCAACTAGTTAACGTAAGCTAAACCCAATTGCAAGCAGTTCAAACAATTTAACACTGTCTAAATATGATGTGCAACTTCCATACTATACTACAACTTGACTGTTGACTAAAAGGCTTAGTCGGTGAGTTCTGGGCAATGAATGTTTTTGTTAACTTTAGCATATAATTATATATACGTATATATCATTGCTCATTTGTATGGGTCTGAGTCTTATATTCAGGAAAAGATTAACTTCAGATTGTTTAATGCATACAAAAAGTAAAGGTGTAAAGTAACAAAAGTCAAGGATGGAAATTCTGCTATCAACTGAAGTAAAACTGTGAAGGACTGAGTGGATGCTATCAACTGAACTCAATTTAATATCTATTTTAAATACAAAAAGTACATGAAGAATACATCTATTTCATCTCTATAACATGGTCTCACATTTTAGTCAGTGTTTTATCTCAAAACAGAAAGAAAGGTCCTCTGTGAAGCATTCAACAATCCACAGAAAAACGCTTACACGTGTGTGAATCACAGACACAACACATGACTTGAAATAGGTGGAGTTAGAAAGTAACTAGAACGCTTGGAGCTATATAGTGCTCGAGTTTTTAGGCAGGACTACTTCAATTGTGTTTGATTTGATGCTGTGCTTTGCTAGCGATAGTCATGATACAGTAGCAGTTATGTTTAGATGTGTGTAGATGTCCCCAGGAGTCTTCCAAAGCCTGGAAACAGTATCCGTGAGTGATATAAATTATCATAACTTTGTAACCAAAATGTTTTAGCAAAAGCCTCTTGTTATTTTTGATCCTTGTATATTTTGAAGTCTGCCAGTAGCTCGTTTGAGCTGCCAGTGTTTGTAGTTTTTCCAGAAATTTGCGAACAGACAGACAGACAGACACACAATATGATTACCATACCCTTCCGCCTATGCTTCGCGGCGAGGGTAATTAAACATGGCTGAGAGTACTGACATGAATTTAGCACTATGTGGCATAGTTATTGTATGTGTACTGAAAAGAAGGAAGAAAAGGAAAAGTATGAGTTAGAGAATGGACTAAGAACAGACCACTGATAGATAGATTCATTGGCAGCTATGAGGTGGTTTCTTTCATGCAACACTTTGTTGAGCAGTGCTCAACAATGTTGCAATCATGTTGCTTGTTACCAGCAACATGCAACTTGGTATCATACACTAAGCAACACTGTTGGACGCAATTGTTACATGCAACAATGTTGCTTAGTGTATAGTGAGATTAAGAAAACTTTTGTTGGTGCACATTGAAGAGCAAGAATATTTTCATAGTTTCTGCAGTCAATCTACAGAACACGACATTATTAAGTTTACATACCATCATTATACTTACATTGACTATAGTGAAAATTATGCGTGAAGTACACTGTACATCAATGTAGTTGACTTACTTTACTATCACTTCATTGATGGTAGCTCCCATCATACAATATGTGTAGCATGTCAACTTAATAAATTCAGGTACTGTATACTACATCTATATGTGTAAGAGTTTGTAACTGGTTTTCTATTATCAGTTGTGGAGTAACTTCTCAAAAGTGTTGGAAATTACACTAGACCATCAAAATATTCGATTATTGGGTTATTACAAAAACTCACGGTTCAATAGCTATAGTAGCTAATCGAGAATAAGTAGCAGACAGAGACTCTGGCTGAGAATATGAAACTGAGAGAGGGGGTGGAAGACCTACATCAATACAGAACTCTTCAGGCTGTTGTTCACCAACCTAAAGTAAATAAAATAATCCATAAAGACATAATAAATATATACTGGTCCATGCAAGGAATTAAACTGATTTAATTGATATGTAAATTATTTGATACATATAAAATATAGGTCATTCATGTTCACCCTGACCTCAGAAAAATGTTCATAACTTTGGTTGGAATGACCTACAATCTCTTTACTAGCGCCATTTTCATATCATTGTTCTTCCCATTCTTCTTTGTGCATGTCACATTTCAAACCATTACTTCATCATTGAGTTACAGTATAATCATGTATTAATCTTACGACATTAAACTATACACCATATAAAGTCATCTCATCATAATTATGAGGTCATCGTGAATGTGAACAGACTTTAGATAATTATAATTTACATGCTTGTACGAGTAGCCAGCCATAAAAACTAATTAATATATCAAACATGAAATTCACCAACTTTACCTGTTCAACCTTGGCAAGGTCCGATTTTGTGGATACAAAAATACAAGGGATCAATTCTGACAATGTACTGTCAATAGCATTCTAAAAAAAAGTACACATGTAAGTACATTTACATGTATATACACTGTCTGAAATAATTAACTACTATAGTGTACATTTGTGGTTTTGGGAATGTACATGTATGCCATGTAAGAGCAAGCCATCTGTCATAATATACTACAATGTGATATGGAATTAGGGTTGGGCAATTATTCACTATTATTTATGTCACAATTAATTGTATAATATTGCAATATCACAAAAAAATTTTTGCCATTTTACTAATATAACACATACATATAATTGTACATTACACATATTAGCTTTCATAAACACTATTGAGCCTGTCTGTTAGAAGGAGAAATAACAGTAACGAAATTTGTGTTCTGTTTGTACTTATACTATTGCCTCACATTGAGGATACATAATAATATTCAATAAATGCGCAATATTGCAATAATCATATCAAGTCAATTTCAATGGAATACTATGCTCTTGCTTGGTTTCTTTTGAAGAGTGCAGAACCTACTTGACATGATCAATAAGATACTCTCCTGTTGAAATATTGTAAAAGTGTGCCAGGATGATTGATATACTGTATGTATAAGTCATACACCGACATTGAGTTTACTATATGATTAAGGCACGGTTTATAACTGACTAATCAGATTACACTTTTTAAGGTCCGCATGCTCACAAACATATGAGTATATTATCATTAGAGTGATTGTGATTTTAACCATCTTACAAATAATTGAGCAGCACTTTGAAATGATGTTCTTTCTGATTGGTCATAGAGAAGGCACACCAAATCACAGTTCTCTAGTAGTCCAGACACTGAACGATTTCCTCCTGTATAATACTGCTCTTGAGGATCATAACTACATTCATGAAGCTACAGAGAAGTAAAATAACACTATAATTATTATTACACTTTGTGGATTATAATGTATAAATAACTATGAATCCACAGCCAATGTAGTATGGAATACTCTTCACAGCACTACATATCATACAATGTAGGTATAGTAGCAACTGATCGAGTGTTCTCAACACTTTGAAAACATTCAACAAACACCTAATCACTGATGGGTGAAGCTCACACATTCAACAAACAATTAACAGGCTTTCATTTAGAAAAATAGTCAAGGGGGGGCAAAAGTTGAATGTTGAGACTTTGGGGGGGGCAATGTATAGGGTTGGTATGGTGTGCACAGCAACAGCGTAGGGGGGTCTGGGGGCATGTTCCCCCAGGGATTTTTTTTGGTGTTAGACTCTCTGAGGTCATTTCTGGTGCATTTTCAGACCACAATGATGTAACTGTTTGAGATACTATTTTTGGAATCTAAACCCAAAATAGTTGTATTCAGCTAACTATTAACATTAAAAATATTTTTGGGCAACCAAATTCCCAAGGGGGGGCGAATGCCCCCCCCCCTCCCACCCCCCCCTAAATGAAACCCTGATTAATTGCTGATGGGTGTAGCTCACACATTCAACCAACACTTAATCACTGATGGTGTAGCTCACACATTCAACCAACACTTAATCCCTGATGGGTGTAGCTCACACATTTAACAAACACCTAATCACTGATGGGTGTAGTTCACACATTTAACAAACACCTAATCACTGATGGGTGTAGCTCACACATTCAACCAACACCTAATCACTGATGGGTGTAGCTCACACATTCAACAAACACCTAATCACTGATGGGTGTAGCTCACACATTCAAAAAACACTTAATCACTGATGGGTGTAGCTCACACATTCAACCAACACCTAATCACTGATGGGTGTAGCTCACACATTTAACAAACACCTAATCACTGATGGGTGTAGCTCACACATTCAACAAACACCTAATCACTGATGGGTGTAGCTCACACATTCAACAAACACCTAATCACTGATGGGTGTAGCTCACACATTCAACAAACACCTAATCACTGATGGGTGTAGCTCACACATTCAACAAACACCTAATCACTGATGGGTGTAGCTCACACATTCAACCAACACCTAATCACTGATGGGTGTAGCTCACACATTTAACAAACACCTAATCACTGATGGGTGTAGCTCACACATTCAACAAACACCTAATCACTGATGGGTGTAGCTCACACACACATTGGTGGATCTCATTTGCTATGAGAAATGTGAATCTGTGTAAAATAAACATTTATAATCACTTACTATTAAATATATACGTGAGTTTCCAGCAGGTAATGATTTGATGCAGATAACTTCATCTTCATCTCCTTGAAGCAAAGATTCCTATAGGAATTCCATCATAAATTTTTTTGTGCCCGTATTACAAACTTGTAACTGTGTTAAAGTACTAAATGTTCATGTACATGCATATACATGGTTATAAAACAATTAAAATTCATCCATCAAATTGTACTGCATTTTGCATATCAATTGTCTACTAATGTAGCATTATTCAGTGTGTGGCTGAATGATGACTAAGGGCTTCGGTAACAATATAATGTCAGTTAATGTTCCTTTACTCTAGTATGAACATATGAAGTAATAACCTTGAACCAGAACTGGTCATCTGCAACTTATTTGTTCGATAGACCAACAACTACTGGCATGAGCATACTAGCTATCTACAGTACATGTAAGTGTCCCAGTTAGAATTATTAATCCTGTTAGGAAGAAAGATCCCTGAAATTTATGATCCTTTCTCAATTTGGTCAGTACACCAGAAACATAGAAGAGTTAAAATCTTGTTTGGAGCTGACGTATTATCCAATACTAATGACTTTCTAACTGACCATTTTAGATGCCAACCAAAGCTGTGGATGTGTCGTGAAGACAAGTACGAGGAGTCGGAAAAAGACATTGATTCTGCTAAGAGAACAAAAACCAAGTAAACATAGACTGAAAAGCAGAGCAGGATTAAAATTTTAAGGCAAAGGTATTTGAAAGAATAGGGTATGCCAGAATGGTAGTGATTGATAATCATACCTAATTAGGCATGCCATCAAAGTTGCCATGTTTGCTGAGGGATAAGCTGTATACAAATAGTGAACTAACTATATAATGTCTCTACTAGCTGTTGGCACTTTGAATTTGAGATCTAATAATTATTTAGATGAAAATATAAACTCACCTAGTAACACTAATTATTCATCTCCTGAAAACAAGCTAAGAGTCAACTGTATTCGAAATAGGAACCTCATTAATTTTATTGTTTGTGTAGCATCATTACCATGAAGCATTATCTACATGTACATGTAGAATGGCAATAGAGTTAGAATTACACTCATCAAATGGCAGCAGTTTAGGACGCAGATATGAGCTCTAAAAACCAACATTTCCTCTGTGAATGCATTAATATCTTCAATACATGTACACTCCATACTCATAATCGCATTAAGAGAGTAAATAACCAAATATCCTTTACCACCTACATTTGGGTCTGAAGATATGGTTTACCCCTGATAATATAACTATAATTATATATTCTCTTTTAATCTCCTTTTGTCCTATCCTGTCTCATTAATCCATAAAACACGAAGCAGTCACACATTATAATTTCAGCAGGAATTCACCTCATATCTCTATTCACTTCATTTTCTGCTATGTCAATCACAACTTCTAAGGGTTTGGCAAATAGTTGATCAGGGGACAGTAACACCAGTCACTACAATCAAATTGTATTACAACCCATGAAGAAATATTTCACAATCAGATACTTCAGTATCACACTGTTTTAGAAAGACACGCTGCCATACTATTCTCCAACATTAATCAGTCAATGAAGATTTAGGAATTTCTTACTGTAACCACATCTCATTAAAGTTCAGGGTCAAACCAAACAGTAATGCTCTACCTACATGTATACTACATTTAGCATGTACATGTAATTCAGATACCAGATATTATAGGCAACTAAAATTGCTTAAACATGTACTAAAACCTGTGTTCACTCCGTTTTCTCAACTACATTGTAGCACTGCTCTAACTAGAAAATGAAACCCACAAACTACATGTACTATAGTGTATTCAAGTTTAGGAGTAGTGGAAGTCAACAGTGAAAGAGTTGCATCATTAGTATGAAATTATTATGTGTTTATGGTCTCTCACATGAGGTTATGATAAGCAGAATGGTCTTTGTTGCGTGTCAATATGACGACATACATGTATAAGAAATAAAGGCAAACGTTCATGACTCTTGAAGATGAATACACAATAGAAAAGATGAAAACAGGTCAACAGATATGATTCTGAGTGTTATAATCCTATAGTAAAATTAACATTTTAGCTACAACACAAGCAACAAGCCACACATGTGCTAGCCTACTGACCTAAGACAATCTACACAACAGATAGGCAAAATGCAGTAGTTTCCATACCCATAACAAAAGAGCATTGTTATAACATTGTACATGTAAATGTTAACAAAATGTTTGAGTAAGGAGACCACATAAATCATTTCTATCCCTGTTTATGGACCAACAGCATTTAGCAGTTATGATATAGGACTATAATAATATAATTATTGTTCTAATCATGTCACCTGAATACCAAAATATGGGCTATATAATACTAATCATGAGGATTGTTATCAATTACAATGTACTTATATGTGCTTATACATAATAATTGTGACTGAGCAAGTGAAAAGGGATCAAAAGTAACAAAACATTTTATTCCAGTATAGCATAGAAACCTGATACTACCATGATTTCAGTTTTATTAGTAGGCTAGCTGTTGTGCAACTCTGAGACAACATATCATTATAGTTTGTGCAGGACGAGCATTTAAAGTACCTCCTATAAAATCTCCTGTATGCAATTTTTAAATTTCACTCTTCTTCTAACTTGACAACTGTAAGTCACATAACAAAATCAATACAGCATGAAGCTGATGAAGTTTACAGTACATATAATTATGTAAAATAACATAATTTGAAATTTGTTATACATGATATTATCGAAAGAAAGAAAGAAAGACACCTGTACATTGTGTGTACTTTCGCTTGCTCAGTCACAATTATCAATTGTTAGCATTCAGTTTACTCTAACATGTATATAACATAACTATAATATACAAATTATTCTCTGCATGTCAAAATTATGGTATGTTCCTTGGAAAATAAATTTGATCAAACACTCAGCCATCTGTATGAGAAGTATTAATAATCGGATTGATAATCGGCATCGATTATTATCAGCCATTATTTTTAGAATGGGTATCGGTTATTTCTCAAAGATGAAACCAATATTAGAATAAATGTACTAATAATGTAATTTCTTGTGATTATATAGCATCATTAATTGCTTTTATGATACTCATAATTATTGAGAAAATGCTCATTTTTATTGAAAGAATCACAAACCAGAAGGTAGATATAATATTGTATTGGGTATTTGTTATGGGTATATACATGTACATGTACCCTGTATTAGCGATGTGCGATACAACTAAATAATAGTATTGCGTATCGCTACCAAAAATATCATGATACGATACATCACGATATTTGAAATAATATTGAAACACTTACAAAATGTAAATAAATGTCCTATTTGAATGTATTTGTCAAGAAATGGTAAAAGAAATCAATGAAAGTTATGCACACTAGCTTTATATAATTACTTTAGGTATCAAATTAGACAAATTAGAAAAACCATGTTTACTAAACTGTCCATTCCAGTGTATCGACACACCCAAAAGCTAATATTGTACCACGATATTCAATGAAAATATCGATATTTCGATATATCGATACGTATCGCACATCACTACCCTGTATTTAAAGTAATTATCAGTTTACTGGAATATCAGTAAAATATCTTATCGGTTCATCCCTAATGAAAAGCGAAAAGAATATTTAAAATCATAGATGACTTTCCAAAACTAAATGAATATTCGTACAGACATAATGTTTGATAAAAATTATTTTGCTTATTTTGCTCAGTGTTTGTTCATGTGCCACAAGTGTCAAATTGGGTCACATACATGTACATGTATAATACACATTTACATGCTCTCCCACCTTGCTCTTAAGTATAAGTGCTCGACAAAATGTAGTTTTACCACATCCTCTTCCTCCCATGATTTTACATCTGAATACAGTCTTGGATTTATCACGTGGAAGCACCTCTAATAAAATTGTAAAGTAGAATAGGATTATACTGCTTTTACAAATGTAGTTGACTTGTGACATATAAGGAGAGAAATTATCTTACATTTACATATACACCATGTGCAATAATTAGCTGGACCAACCAGTCATCACTTCATATAAGGATAGTATAGTAGCTTTATTACATATTCAAAATAGTATAATACTTATACAAACCACAGAATACAATAATTTCATGGTTGAGTAAGAACAATTCTGATACAACCCTAACAATGTCAGTACTCCTAACATAATTCTTATACCATATGAGACTATACATAATTTCGTGACTTCTAAAACAACCCACATATAATTAACTAGTGTCTACAGTACAATTTACAGTAATTTCCTAATAATACACATACAATACCTAACATTTTAAATTTTACATAATATCACTGTTCTTCCATTGACTGTAGTGTATTTGTGAGTGAAGCACAATGTACTTTGAATGTACTACACAGTAATACACAAATGTAAAGGGAATTTACACATTACTATGATAACAGTACAAAGTAGTACTATAGTACTACTTACATGTACATGTACATACAGAAATACAGTAGAGTACTACCTTATTAAGTTATAGCTCCCAGCATAGTAGGCAAACTAACTATGTACATGTAGTCAGGTACTGTATTATTAACAATCTAAAAATTCCACTATAAGTGTGCAGATATTTAAATAATACCTTTCAATGCAGATGCGAGTCCTCCTTTCTCTATGGCTGAATAACCCATCCATGCCAGGAACTGAGCAGTATAAGAATAGTCCAGGCTAGTTTGTAATCTACATGCAATTCATAAATAAACATATATGTATGTGCGGTTTGTATATACCCAACATATACGTACATGTAAGGCATATGTAAGTAATCAGAGAATGTACAATTATGTGAATGAAGTACATGTATAAGTGTACTAATCAGACTTCAACTGCTAAAATCAATGCTTGAGCCACAAACAAGTTCATTAATAATGTTTTGCTAATCTTGCTAAATTCTAATTAGTACAGCTGAAAGAGAAAAGCTGGAAATCAAACCCAGGGCCACTGACTTCAGCCACCAGTGCTGTTACCACTGAGCTATGACAACCAGACAACCATCAGCATTTCACAATCGCCTATAATTATAAAAAAAACACTGGTGGTACTGAGTGCTTTCATATTCATTTTATGTTTTAGAACTTGTAATTTTGGTTGTGACATCTTGGTAACACAGTCACACAGACAAACAGACACAAGGTGATGGACCAAACTTTAATATTAAAACAAATAATATTTTAATTGTGTTAGTCTGAAACGTAAATTAAAATACAGTAACTATTATAACTGCAGTTGGTCTCAGAGAAAGATCGGAGTTTGATAGTGCCTAGAAAGGTAAATTTTAAGGTTTTACTTACAAGCTACAGAATTCAGCTTTCTTCAGCCCCTTTGTTACTATATAACTTAAAAGAATTTTCAGAAAACAGCTTCATTTGTTTTCTCAACATGCATTGTACTTGGTGCACGACATGTTTGGTGGGCGTGGCTTTCATGGTTTTGTACTTATTGCGATTGGAAAAATGGAGATTTTAGCTACATTCCTCACTTTGGACTCTAATTTTGTGTAATACCAACCTACATATTATGAAGGTTGGTATTACACAAAATTAAATAATTATATTGTATTTTGAAACTGATTTGGAGTCACATCTCTCCACTCCCTAGTAACACCTTAACAGTTAAAGTTTGCAGTTTCATTAATTAAAAAGTTAACATATATTAAACTACAGTAGATAGATCTAGAGTACAATTAATATCAGTTACTTACACCCAATAAGCTAAAAATCCTTCCAAAGTGACCCAGCCTTCATCAGTAGTCTCAACAGTACAACCAATTAAATCATCCCAAATATACTCGGGGCACATGCTGAATAAGTCCTAATAATAATAATAATAACAATAATAACAATAATAATGGAATCATGTGACTTTCTATTTAATCTCTGATGTGTAATTACATACATAGGATATTAGAAATGTCAAGTGTGTCCTACCTCTACTAGATACATAATTACAATCCAGCCATAAGCAAGGTGAAGTTATACTACTAAATTACATGTATGTGCAATATTAGAAAGCAATTTGTCAGAAAACGTATATGTTTGTGTGATATAGTTAAAGCAATCATGAATGGAAGTAATTATTACTTATGAAGATACATGTACATGTACATCAAGAACTTAAAAGAGTGTTCTAATTTCTTTTTCTTGTCTTCCTGTATCTCATAATTTAAATTTTAAAGGAACTGAAGCACTAAGATTATTACATTCTACATTTATATAATATTCATCTATATAAATAATAATTGTTATGTACATGTATGTAGATGATTAATATACATGTACAAGCTGATTAGCAATCAAAATGCAAATTACTAGTATAATAACTAGTACTAATACTAATCATGTTGATTACAAAGTAACCAGAAATTGGACACAAAAGCAATTTTAAGTTTACAGTTGAAATTATAATATACATGTAGACTCAATTATCCTCCTTAAACTTTGCAATTAGGTCAGAATTGAAACCTCTGAATCTTGTAATATTCACAAAAGGAAGTAATATACATATACATATACATGTACATGTACATATACATGTACAATGTATAATAAGATAATGACTATAAACAGATATTGTAAAATACAAGGGACTCTACAAAATGTGTACGTGAAGATGATGTATGGGTGGCAGAAAGTAAATTCATTACCTCTTGTTCAATGGAGGAAAGAGCTTCATCACTATCCTACATGTAGATGTAGCAGAAACTTAAAGATCAAAGTAAAAAATTACATGTATTACATATATATATATATATATATATATATATATATAATACACCATTGTTATATATATATATATATGTACATAGCTCAGTTGGTAGAGCATCTGTCCGGAGTACAGAGTGTCGTGGGTTCGAGTCCCACCTGAGGCAACTCTCATTTTCATTTTTCCATTGCCTCAGGTGTCTTTCTTTCTTTCTTTCTTTCTTTCTACATCTCCGATAACATCATGTATATGCTTAGGTTTGGTGTTGGTGTCTTTGGTGGTTTCATTACCCCGGCCTTCACCTAATGCCTAGTGTCAAGTTAGCCTGCTCATACAGGCATATGAGCTGTTTGATTCGGACCCTGCCAGCTGGGCTACCTTGGTAGCTCAGATGGTAGAGCATCTGTCCGGAGTACAGAGTGTCGTGGGTTTGAATCCCACTTGAGGTAACTCTCATTTTCATTTTTCCATCTTTCTTTCTTTCTTTCTACATCTCCGATAACATCATGTATATACTGTACATGCACAAACACGTAAGCACATACACACAATCATACAAAATACACACACACATGCAGAGTCCCCCCTCCCCCTCTTTTCACAGCAATTCTGCCAAACAAATAACCTCTCTACGAGTTTACCTATTAGCATCATCTACATGTTTACCCTGAATTTGCTGCTATCAACAAGTGAAGGTCTGATATTGTTGATACACAAGTCATGCTGGGACACTATAAAACTAAAAACATGCTCAATCTTGGCAGGTCTGATAAATCAGGTAGAGACCTGCCAACCATACTATAAATATTACATATACATGTACATCATAGATTTTGATAAGTTTTGAAGCATGGACAAGATTGGCTCAAAAATGGTTAGCGTGTGTGCCATTGGGAATACATATTGAGCCAATTAACAAAGAGTTAATGCTGTTACTAACAATATAATCATAATTAATTGCACCACTGGCCCAGAGAGAACTGTGCAGTGTCAAATAAGAAGTTCTTTGGGCCATATAAGCTTATCAAAAACTCTGATGTACATATACATGTACATGTACATGTACATGTATATACATGTAATATGTGTTTATGTATAAATAACATTCATAGTCTATACATTTCAATTGTAAAAATTGTAAAATTTTCATATAAAACTCAAAGCAAGTTGATATGTGGAAATATAAAGCTGGTATACAACCATCATCGGTGTTTGTTATCCTGTTATCGCATCCTTATTTGTTGATTCTGATCTTCAGGTGTTAATCACTTAAACCACTATAAATACACAACTAACCTTATCATATCTCTTAAATAAATTTGTCAGAAACTGAATAGCTTCTTCACTAAGTTCTACAGTACTATCTCGTTGGGGACTAAATCTAAGAAGAGATAAATATATATATCTGCTCATCTTGGACTTACATTTGAAAATTAATATAGTATTAGATCCAGGGGATGGGATGGGTTAATCTGAACCCCTCCTAGCTGGTGAGAAATTACTGGGTAGGTTTGATGAAACCAGACCCTTTAAAATGATTTTAAAAACAAATCTTCTAGCCACTGCTCTCAGGTGTGTACCCATTAATTGACCGAGCCCCCCGAAATTATGCAACTTCCTTAACTACGTGGAAAGCAATCATTTCGATAATTGTTTTCCAACAGGGTTAATATACATGTATATACATGTATATATACATGTCTTTGTGTCACATACATGTATGCATACATGCTGTATATATATATACATGTATATATATTCACCCTGTTGAAAAGCAATCATAGAAATGACCCGGCGGGCCATGAACAAACTGTCAACACACCTACATGTACATGTACGTATGTAGGTGTTTACATGGCATTTCCACAACAGCCCTACAATTGTGCACGTACATTCGTTAGTACACAAAATCAAGAACTCCAAAAGCATCAAGCATACTTTTATTATTTATGATATAAAAGGTAGTGAAGACTGCAGGTAAATTTTTGCCTGGTTCAGCCATAGTTTAAAGTTACATGTATACATGTTTGTATGTAACTACTTAATACAAGAATGACTATGCTGTTCCATATTTACAGCAGTGAAGATAATAAAATTTACACAACATGCAGGTTAGCATGTAGATTTCAAACAACATCTGAGTTGCCGATACCATCAGGTCAATAACCTTGTACAAATTAACACTACACTATACAAAAGTGATTAAAAGGTGCTAAAATATGCTTAACAAGAACTGACTTACTACAGCATTCAAATACAAGTACAAATACAAGTGCTTTAATTGATCACTATAAATGGAGTGCACTTAGATATATAGGTATAAGGTTTTGGAAAAAATGTGTAAGTGGTATGAAAATTTGACATAATGGCTTTCCATCTCAACACACAGAGCAATCAACCCTCTAATTATGCTTTATGAAATGTTCTGCCTACACTGGTTGAGAATAACCATCACTCAGCATGAATTAACCACCTCTCGAAAAATACATACTGTACATGTATATATATATACTGGATAAACAACACTAAATGCAAGTTAGAATCTCGCCACAACTCTTAATATCCTGGGCAGAACACGTATGTATAGTAAACATGAAGCAGAAATGACACAAGCTTATCAAGTTATATTTCAGGGCTGAAAATTAAGTTTAGAGTTCAGTTGTTCACAATTAGATGAAATTATCCAAGAGAACTTAGTAATATTTATTACTTCCTAACATAAATTTTATTCATACTCAATTTCAAGAAGTGAAATAGTATTTATACCCCATTTTGGTGTTGGAATAATAAACAGGCTCTAAAAGATCAATTTGCAGTGCTGCAGTTACATGCGGTACAATTAACAATTATTGGGAGTGGCAATTGAAGATGGTGGTTGGAGAGATCAAGTGATTGTTCTGAGCACAAGTTAACTAATCTTTTGGTTGTTTCCAAAGCAAAAACTGTTTGTCAGGACATGTAGACATGTTTCAAACCCTGGGTCACTCAATGTGTTTGTGATATTGATTCCTTCTCCTTATATCAATAAGCAATCATAAATAAAATGCACTTTTCTCTAAGCTCTGAAGTTTTATTATATGCCTTTTAAACACAAAGACCGAGTATTTTAAAAGATAATTTATCAAGGACTGAGAACCAAGATGGGCTAATCCAAATAGCTGTAAAATACACTGTAACAAAGATAATGAGAAAATCTCGAAATATATTGTATGTACATGTATCAGGAGCAAAAAAATTTATGATAGTAGGGTGCGCAAACTATTTGTGGACCACAGTGCCAACCCTATGTTTTCCCACGAGTTCAATGTATACTTTTATATATGATTATGTTTGTCACATATGTTACTATGAGTTGTATACATAGTTAAAAAAGTTGTTCCGTGAGGCTCGGTCAATTAATGGGTGTGGCATGTAAAAGCACTTAAGCTCTACACCCCAGCAGGAATAAAGCTGCTTATTAGCTTACATAGTATTAGATACTCTACCGGAAATATATTCCTAAAGTTCTACAAAATCCTGTAAAAAGGATGTACAGTAGATAATCAAAATTATAATTATAATAGGCTGTTGTGCTTCACCATAAAGCAATCAGGGGGCTCCATATATTTTGTTAATGCATGTTCATGCAATACAGACTATCCATAGAAATCATATTGACTATATGTACATGTACAATTTGATAAGGATTACAACATACGGTGGGTGAAGATATTCTCCTCTGAGTGTTAGACCATTATTGTATCCAAATCTCCTCAATACTTTCCATGTTGTTTCATGTCTGCCCCTAAGAATGAACAGTTTGTTCAAAAACAAAAACCCTACAGATAAACAAAAATACACAAGAAAATAATATATGTACAACACATGAGCTAAGGAATATCACTGACAGTGAAATTAATGTAGTCAGTAAGCAGCTTTACACATACACGAACATTATAATGTACATGTGCATGAATGTACAACTACATGTACATGTATAATCCCAGATATCATTTCAGACATAAAGTTACAAAGGAGCGTTTTAGAAGCACTATTATAATAGTACATGTATAATAAGAATGCTATTCAAAAGTTGCTCAGATCCTAGTGAGGATAGAATTTCTGCACCAAATGCTGTTATCTATCAGTTATTAGCTATCTGTTATTATTAATTTTATCTGTTTTATTATCCATCAGTTATTATTTATCTATTATTCTTTATCTGTCATTATTTAATGGTATAAAAAGAGAAGTATGGGTGGGAGTGGGGTGCAAGCTATATAGGGGGGTGTAGGGGCATTCTCCCTTACACAGAATGAAAAACATTCCACTACTTTGTACCAGGACATGAAAGCTCAACTGAGGGAATTGGCAAAGAATGACATGCTTACTACCATGTTCCCTAATCTGAGTGCCCTTTCCAATGTCTGCTTCAGTATTCCAGTCTCCATTGCCTCCATAGAGCGAAGCTAAGAAGTTGGATTGAGGAGAAAAGCCTTTCAAATTAAATGAAACTCAGCATCAAGTCACCACCCCAACTTACAGAAGATGGCTTTGAATTAATGCATTTATGGAAGAGGCAGCTTAGTAAAATTCCTGTTTAAATACCTGTAACTGTATGCTATTATGTTTCTGTCTTTTAATGAGATTCAAATTTATATACAGTGTATCATGCATACTGATTTTCCTCTTGTCAAGCTAATAATCCACAGAGCTCAAGGGGGGGGGGCCAAGAGTTTTCAAGGCAAATGTCCCTGCACACCTACCACCCACCCCCCCCTGAAAAAAAAAACACTGATGTATCTGTTGTTAATAAGGTTGGCTTTCTTTGTAAATGTCATACTCAGCAAAAAAAAAAACATTCAAGATGCTTGCATTGAACCTATTACTTCTACCGAAAGCCCAAAACTCTGATCATTGGTCTAACTATTCCACAAAGATTCATACTACATTATAGAAATTACAACAGCAGGACAGATGGCTGGACACACCGAAGGAAGCAATTGGCTCTGTGCTATACATGCAGGGTAACAATGTGTACACATACATGCGTATCACACTACAATAGTCAGTATTAGTGCTTCACTACAGTGAATAAGGTAAAACCAGCTTATATTTTTAGTATACACATGATCATCTGCCCCAGGTCAAGTAATTGAGAGTATCTAACCAGAATCAGAAGATATTCAGTTCTCCAGTAGTTATAGTTTAACCATAGCAAACATTATATAACAGTCTTCATTACTATTATGTATACACTTACAGGTAGGCTAGTTGGCTGTACTTGTATAATTGGTATTAGTGCTTCAGTACAGCATAATAGAAAAGCAAGAAGAAGTTCATATTAAAACTAAAGGTAATTCATGTTCACCATGACCTCAGAAAAATGTTCATAACTTTAGTTTGGAATGACTAACAATCTTTTTACCTGCACCATTTTCATATAATAGTCCTTCCCGTTCTTTTTTATGTATGTCAAATTTCAATCCATTGCTTCATTATTGAGTTACAGTATATTCATGTATTAATCTTATGACATTAAACTATACATTATATTACATGTGAAGTCAACAGATTATAGTGTTTGCTATTCTACTCAAGCTTCAATGGCTTAGTGGTTGAGACCACCTGACTGGAATCAGTAGATCTTGCATTCAAATTTCAGCTGGTGCATGGCATTTTTTTTCCTTCTTTCTATCAGTTATAGTAACTTTGCTAAATAAATAGCATGTTATACATGTATATACACCACATACCATCAAGAGTTAGCCCATCATTGTATACTCCTAATGGGGTGTTGTGTTGTACAATATTCTTAACATCCTGGAGAGCTTGAGGTTGAAGAGGTGCATCAAAACATCGAATCTAACACAGGGAAACATATAGGACGAACAGTATACTTTTATATATAAACCACTAAAAGTAACAAATAATAATTACATGTATATGTACAATGTAGGTAGTTGGGTTTCAGATGTCGGAAATAAATTTCTCAATAATCACTATGAAACAAATTATTAACAAAACAGAAGAAAGTTAAAATTTTCACAAGTTATGTGTACAAAGGTCATTCACATTTACCTTAACCTCAAAAATTACTCTTAATCTTTTTACCAGCTAAAGTTTCACATATTTATGCTTCCTGTTCTTCTTATAGCTTATGTATAAGGCAATACGTTACTTCATTATTGAGCTACAGAATATTCATCTATTAACATTATGACATTAAACTATACACTATAGTACATAATCCTAATTTTGAGGTCACTATGAATGTTAACAAATTTTACAAAACATCCACAATTAAGTTGGGGTATAGTGGTGGGACACGTTTTGAGGGTAGAAAGAGTCAAGAATCATGAAAATAATATGCATCTAACACTGAATTGTACATGTATGAGTGATTACAGCTATACACTGGAAAGATTGTGATACAAATATAATTATATAATCATCATATTACCTGAAAATCATTAAGTTCTTGATCACAAAGTATACCATCATTATCAATATCACAAATCTGTAACAAAAACAATGAAGGCACAAAGTATGAAGAGTAATAGCATTACATGTATATTACATCATGAAAATTCTTAGACAGTGTAATATAATAGTAATTACTAGAACAAACCCTATACACTGTTGCTTTACTAATAATGAAGAGTAACAGATATATAAACCTGAGTAGTGATACAATCCCCACACTACTGCTGGTGCATGTAATGATAAAAATGATACACAATGCACTTTATTCAAACTATCAAGACAAATGCCTAGAAGCACCAAGTAACCATACAAGCAGTTTTAGCCTCAATCTTGAGCTGAATACATTGGTGAATACATAAGTTCATGCTTTCGATAACTTCTACATGTACCTTGTTTCTCTACTGTTTACATAGCTACACATGTTTTATTCCCACATCACAATACAATTTCTAGAAACGTTTTTAATAAGCATGTACATGTATATATACATGTCTATATGCTTGTGTGACATACATGTATGCAATGCAAACATAATTAAGAAGTTGCATCATTGCGGCTCAGTGAATTAATTAATGGGCATATGTACAGCAGCATGTATTGAGTTACAGTACATAATATGCACATGTATAACCTACAAGCTGCAGTTAAAAATTATCAGTATGTTCACTATGTTTGTCTTGCTTGAGCCCTCCTCTTACAAGACTACAAGCAAAAAAGGTCATCTACATGTATAGACAGAAAGTAGATACTCCAGTGTAATCATTTTATTTGTGATTGATTGTGATACAGTTGTAAGCACAGCAAAAGGTTTGGGAAGGTACATTGTTTTTTTATTAATTACAATTTGAGTCTGATGTGATTGTTAAATCAGCTACAATTTTTATTAGAAAAGGCACTCCTTAGCAATCAGACATCACATGACTTCATGTACATGTATATGTATATGTATATATGATAGTATAATTTATTACAACTACATCCTCTAGGAACTAGCACATGCAGTTTATGACCTCCATATTTCCCCTTGCTCCATGATGTCAAACAGCCCAAACTTTGGCATATAGGAAATATTCTTCAGATCCTATATATACTGTACATCATAAATCGGGCTTGGAAAATTTTAACTGAGCCAGCAAATGGTGACTTTGTGATGTGGCTACAAATGGAATCTACATTTGGCTCTATAATAAGTGGCTCATTCACATTCAATATTCACATGGAAGTTGCATGCTTCCTTTCCTAGCCTCATCATTCAGCCATTCTGTACAGAATAGGTAATGAACTACTAGGAATAATAAGACTTCTTAGATACAAACTTTTGTGTCATTTGAAAGGCCAAAAATTATGTTGAGAATATATGTCATAAGTTAAGAAGAGACAAGGGTGTGTGTAGAAGTATACCATTGCAAACAAAACCAAGATTACCAAGATTACCAATGCATATAGAAACTATCAAAACCCTCATTACCTACATGTACTAGCATTCCATTAGCAATACAAGAGTAGACATTAACTGTCATGATAATGAACACAAATATAATTTACACGTGTACAAATATCTTACCTTGAAAATCCTTTCAAGAGCAGTTATACATGCTGGTTTTAACTAAAGAAAAACAGACAACTAATTAATACACATTAATTGAAAACACATTATTAAAAATATAGAGCAACTGAATGTTGCCCCTAATTGTTGCTTTTCATGATTATATTATACAAGTTAATTTATGCTATAATTATGGGTGGGGTGTTTCATTAGAAACATTTGTCAGCTTTATAACTTTCAAACTATACATGCTAACTCGCTTTGGTGGAAAGAGGAGTAGTTAAGACAGCCAGTGATGTAAAACTCATGCTTCATTAGACGCAGGAAGAATGAAAGGCGCCACGCCACGCCTAGCAAACTTTTTACCCTTTTTGATAGCATCTAGTACATGTATAGTAAAGAAACTATTAGTGAGTGCTCGTTCTTGCCACTTTGGAGGACTGTATACACACCAAGTATGGAAGTCAAGGAGCGTCCAGTTCTTGAGGTCCACAGAGGGGTCACACACCCAGACAGACATTTTCCAAACCATTTTATAGTAACCCTCCAGGAGGAGGGTCAATGTATTACAAAACACATACATGCACCTACATGTATAATTACAGTGTATTTAAGTGTTGTACATATTCAAGAGATAGAGATTATTAATTATAATTTAGTAGTACATTTATCAATAAAATATAATCTAATATAGAAAAACAGAAATATTATCCGAGACAATGTTTTAAGCCTGGTAAGAATATGACACAAAGCCTACCTTTGCGTGAAAACTGATTGATGAAACACACACAACGCACCTGATTCAAGATAGAGTCAGATCCTAATCTTGTGTTAAGTTACGTTGTGTTATGTTTGAGTGTTGATGGAAGCATATTTTGTTAACAAAACAATGCATTGATGCAACACAAGGCTTTGCGTCATATTCTGGACCAGGCTTTACTGTTATGTACTGCAGGAAAAGTTACCGATTCTTATGGCCCATAGGGCCATTCCTATGATTGTTTTCCCATGGGTTCGAACTTCGAACTATACATGGGTTCGAATCCCACCTGAGGCAACTCTCATTTTTTCATTTTTCCATTGCCTCAGGTGTCTTTCTTTCTTTCTTTCTTTCTTTCTTTCTTTCTTTCTTTCTTTCTTTCGATAATATCATGTATATATATATATATATATATATACATGGTGTATATATACATATATATATATATATATAATTATATTCTTGTGTCACTTACGCAAGTATGCGTTATATACATTGTACGTAGTTAAGGAAGTTACGTCATTCTTGGGGGGGCTCATGCTCAGTCAGTTAATGGGAGTGGCACGTAATAGAACAAGCGCTAGATTTCTAGAGACCAGCAGGAAGAAAGATGTTTGTAGCTTATGCAGAAAGTGGAACTAATGGCTAACTATTCTACCTGAAATATATTTCTAAAGTGCTACAAGGTCCTTTAAAAGGTAAGGAGAGTATAGATAATCAAAACTAACTATAATAGGCTGTCATGAAATAATTTGCAAACACGCATGTAGTTGAGAACTATTTCTTGAAATGAACGTTTCGACAAAAGGGACTCCTTTAGGTGAAGATGTCCCTTGGGCTGAGATGTTATTTCCCAGAAATATTAATTTTATTGCAGAATTATCGCAATTGGATAGCTCTCAAGTCTCAACCATTTGCACCATGCTAAGCAGCACTTCCATTTCCAGTTAACAAGAATTTCAACTAAAGTTTACACAAAGCTACAGAATTTTTGGTTAGGAAGGAGAACGAATTAAATTTAATCGATCATACAAAGCACAGTGCTCCTGGTAGGGTCTACATATGGGTATATTTTCCAAAGAAATATTTAAATATTAAACTTTCTAAGGTTGCTTCTGGTTGGCCTCTGGGACCACAGAAGGTTTATTGCTTAGATGTTGTTGCATGTTGAAATACATGTACATTTGGCTTGAATATCTAGGGGGAGGGGGCAGGATGCAAATGTAACCCCTCTTAATCCCTCCCACATCCAATTCAAGACTTTTAACAACATTTTCGACATTCAACAAGCATTCAAAATTTCTAAACAAAATTGTGATACAACTATATTTCAACCAAAAGTGATGCAACTACATATGTTATCTGAAAGAAAGAAAGAAAGACAGACACCTGAGACAATGGAAAAATGAAAAATGAGAGTTGCTTCAGGTGGGATTCGAACCCACGACACTCTGTATTCCAGACAGATGCTCTACCAACTGAGCTACCATGTGGTACATGTGTATTTAAGGTTTATAGTAAAATATTACCATGGCAATATCGAATCTCACTAACCAAAATTCAACACATCACAAAATGTATACCAGCAATCTATTTCATAGTAACCAGTAAGTATAAAATGTACCTGCTTTTCAGACACACTGCAGTTATTTGAAGAGAATGGTGGAACATTTATTAACAAACTTCCTCCTTATAATGACACTGAGAAGGAAGAGCAAATGTGGTCCAAAGGGGTGCTTCAAGAACATACACATCAAGCACTACTCAATACCATCTTTTTGATATATGGCATGTTGTTTGTTTTACAAAGTGGCAGTGAACGTAACCTACGTAAGACTGAGTCCTCCACAGATATCTGTTGTTAAAACCAGCAAACTCCTGTATATTTATATATAAAGAAGAGGTCTCAAAAAATCGTCAAGAAGACCTAAAACATCAAAGAATTTCAATAAAGAAAGTTAAACACTACTCAAATGAGGAATCCATCATGATGCTTTGTATGACTTTACAAACAGTACATCAGCAAGCTGGCCCCACAATGCTCACAATCTGCCTTCTATTTCAAGCCTTTACAGAAATGGTCTACTTCCCGTCCATGGTTCTCTAAACAGACCCATGGCCATCAAGATTCCAGACCAACCATTCGCTCCATGCCACAGCTGCCAGTAGGCTATATGATATTGAAATACATGAACAGCTAATCATGAAAAGAACAAGTCATCAAAGCATTGAAGGTAGAAGATCTTACAAACAAACAAGTAAAGAACAGCAGTTATCAGTATCGAATATCTTCAGGAATCGGCGACTCACATTACTTTCAGAAAAAAATTCAACAAAAATTAACATTTTCTGGCTCACTACAACTTCAGCACTGGACAGGAGTAACAATCAACATCAACAAAATATTATAGTACTGAAAACATAGTATGAAGAAAGAAGAATCATTTTTATAAACTTCTAACCTCTACAGTATTGTAATAACATTACTATGCTAATCTTTATTCATTATTGAAAACAACTTCACATCTTTAAATTAATTGAGTTTACTGGGAGGTTTCTATGTGGCCCGGGAGGTTACTAAGTGGCCCGGGAGGTTACTAAGTGGCCCAGAAGGTTGCTAAGTGGCCCGGATGATGGCTAAGTGGCCCGGGAGGTTTGCTAAGTGAAATATAGAACCCCTCATTGTGCAATATGATTGGTCCATTTGAACTTGATATAAACTTTATGTACATGTATAGTCATGTATGTATAAATTGCTTACACTTCCTTCACTAATGGAATAGAGTGGAGCTGTAGGATGAAGTACAGCTTTTTGAGCAAAATAGAACAATTCGGAGACATTCTGAAGATCTTTAGCAGAGCACTGTTAAAGTAAAAAAAGTATTAATTACACATCCAAATACATATCAAGGTAGGCTATCCCAATTTCAGGAAGTAATAATATATAATTTACATATACACATGCTAATTTTTACAGCTTGAGGTTTTCCTTATGGTCATTTCACATTGGAGTTAAAGTGTTATTATACACATTCATGTATAATATGCTAAGCAATGCATACATAGTTAAGAAAATTACATGATTTATTGGGTGAAGACAGTGTTGTAGTTTGGGGCTGAACCAATGGTTTGGGGCTGAACCTACTAACCATATAACCAGGTAACCATTTGATGTTGTTAGGTGCATACATATATAATAATTCTACAATAAATTATATATATAATATATATGCTATCATTGCAATAATGAAAATGTATACATGTACCATAAATATTACATTTACAGCTACACTGTAGTTCACCTCGATTCCAGTTTCAACTTCAAGATAAGCATTCAGAACATCTTGTAACCTAACGTTATGACCATCAGCATCATATGGAAGGTCAGACTAATGAAGAATATAAACAGAACAAGATTGCATTACATGATGCAAATATAATATATGCAAAATGAATTACTTAGCCAATGAACAGATGACATTGACATGTTATATCTTGTCTTGCATAATGCATGTACATGTACATGTGTATTAATCATTAAAATTTAGTTTCTCGGGTAAATATACACATGCATGTAATTTATACCATTGAGTATTTAATCTACAACAAAATAATAATAAAACAATTTTTCAATAAAAATTAAAAAAAGACGTAGGGACGTCAAAACCCAAAAAGAACACAAACAAGGTTGGGTGGCTAACATAGGACCCCAAATTAAACAAACCACTTCCATATAACCCTACATAAGTACTTACACTGCTATAAAGCAAAATACAAAGAGCTGTACTTATGTAGGGTTATATGGAAGCGGTTTGTTTAATTTTGGTTCCTATGTTAGCCCCCCAACCTTTTTTGCATGCTTTTTGGGTTTTGACGTCCCTACATTTTTTTTTTCATTTTTATTGAAAATGTTTTTTGTTATTCTTGTTTCCATTGTTTTTCCTGAATGGTCTGAATATTTTTGTAGATTGCAGAAATACTGGTGTAAGTTATCTATCATATGAAATCATACAATCATAATTGCATTAAAGCTTGTTCATCAATGAAGGTCAGTCTTTTGTGTATATCAATTAATTGATTGATTGTCGTTCGTTTTCACATAAAGATGATGTCTATTTTCAACTTCACTTACAGTACTGTCTGAGGTCCCACGAGAAGTAGTGTCAGTCACTGTGTCGGCCGTTATGCTTTTCATAGCATATAAGCATTTACAATGGCTTTTATATTAATATTCATTATTATATGTATTTGCTCACAAATTTTATTACTATGCTTATGATTCCAATGCAACAAGCACTCAGCTTCCATTTTCTGAGGATACAAATGCACATGTGAAATTAAATTCCACATGGCTCGATTAATGAATACACTTATCAAAATGGCGTCCAATTCGAGATCAAATCTTTTTAGTCGTTGAGACTGTCTTCTTTCATAGTACATGTATCTGAACTCTGAAGATATCATCACAATACTTGTAGATCAGAATTGTACTATGAATCTGACTGGAATTGTGCTAGAATCATTGTGATATATAGTTCAAAAAACAAGAAAATGATTTGTCTGGAAAATAATAATAATATGAATACTGAGTATGATGAAGATTTTGCCAGTTTTGCCACTCGCCAGTTCTCTATGTTAACAACAATCTTTGTCCATTTAGGAGGCGTTGGTAGTCACTAAATATGAATAGGCATGTGTGTATTAAAGCTTATATGTATATATTACCAGAGATTTCAGCTTGGCACTTGCAATTGAAATGTATGAGCGGCCATTTTTTTATCATGTCATACCTACATAGAGAGTACTACCGTACTCTCTGATAAATGGATAAACTTGAACAAGGCCATACAGCTGAAATGTACTTCAACTATTTTAGTAATTAAATTTGATTAAACATGAATATAAAACTGATATACATGTATAACGTACATTTCTGCTATATACTGTACCTTATTTCCAGCTAGTATTACTGGTTTACTAGCAGTACCAGAAGACTGCCGAATTAGAGGCAACCAGTAACCAGTGACCTGTACATAATACAAATAACATGTACAGTATATAATTAGTATACTGTGTACCATTTACTATTTTATAATCCAGTAAAAGTCATATGCAATGTAGTAAGCAAACTGAAGTACATGTACATGTATATGGTAACTATATGAATGAAACACACTGGTGTTTACCCATAAAGATGATGTATAAAGAACAATTAGTACATAATTGTAAATTGCCAAATCAAACTTTGCATTCTTTTTCTCGTGATTATATTGAAAAGTGATTGCATTATAAACAGCATAATGCACACTTAAGAATGCATTAACTACAATACTCAATGCAGTTACCTGCAAACATGCTACCAAACATACTAGAACTGTCAAGTATAATTTCTTTACAGAGCATTAAGTGTTATAATGCAGCATACTCAGGCAAACCAAAAACGTCTTGATTAGATAATGCACTTGCTTCACTTGTGTATTATCTAATCTCGACCTTTATTTAGGCCCATCATCATAGTCACTCCTACCATATTAAAACAAGAAAGTCAGAAACATTACTTAAAAATATATAGTATATTCTCTGTGCATCTAACCCTGTCAAAAGCATCTTCAACTGTGAGATCATATACCACACAAATGACATGAGCTTTTGATATCTCGTCTTGTAAAACATCGTCATCTTGCTCTTGAGCTGCATTTATATTCAGTGTAATAATAGGTTGGAAACAATAATTTTACATAAAGTACAAAAGGTCACACACTCTTTACACATTCTGGAAATCACTTTTGAAGTTGCAAATACATGAATATTAATTTATTACAAAGGAAAAAAAAAAGGGATTGAGACCTTACACATGTTAGGTAGACAAGACAATAAAAACACTACATTATGGCATGATTGTAACGTGTACTAATTCTGTGTGTTCGTACTTCACAGGACAGATCTATTTACAAATAGCTATAAGGTTCAATTTGTCATTCCCATACATGTACGGCAATTGGCTTTTGTAGATAAATTGGTCATCAACAAATTTCAATCCTAATTTTGTCTACATGTCATTTCTTACATGTATCAGTAAATAATTTTTCGGTTCAATAAAAACTGATCACAAATTAGTTGGACAGTCAATGCAATCAATGCAGTACATGTATGTACAGCTACATGACTAACATAAGTACTTATAGCTACATTGTAGATGTCTAAATAGGCCAATACATAGCAAAGGGTAACAATAAAGTGATTAGAATACTATATCACTCAACACTAACCAGCCACAAGCTATGCAATTCTGTATTTATCTATAGTTAAAAGATTAACCTTTCATCGAAAGTTTATGAAAGTGGGACAGTAAAACATCGTGATGGTGAAATATTAGTGATATTAGCACTATCACTCAGCTAACATACTACTGATACTAGGGTTACATACAAAGGAGGGGCACAGATTCCCTTCCTCCACAGGAAAGTTCGTACTCTCACCTCACTAAAAATTAACAGCAATCATAATCTGTGCTTATTACAACATCATCAACTACAAGCCACAGAAGATCAACATCTGAGGGTCAAAACTATTTCCTGGGGAGCATACCCCATATCTTTTGATCAATCGTTTCTCCACTCCAACAAAAATCCTTATGAAACCCTACAGGCCTTATTCTACAATGAGTCTCATGCTACTAAGTAATAACACATGGAAAGAGTTTTCTTGCTTTGGCAATCGTAAAGTTTGTACAAATGGATTGTACTAAATCCTGAACTGGATAAGTTTAAATAGCTGAGAAGTTGGAGAGCTTTATCTATGCCCAGTACTTTCGAGGTGACGGTAGCTCCAGACAATCAGTGGTCTGGGTTTTACATGTACCTTGTAACAGCTCCTTATCATGATTGTTTTATATTGCTAACAGCTAAACAAATTATCATAGGGATACCCAAGAGATATCACTTGTTGGATACACGGATTGTCACTCATCCTTTGGACTTCTGCCAATACTTTGTATCCAACTTATGATATTTCCTGGTGTCTATTTGATAATATAATTATAATATAATTATCATGATTTTAACATCCATAGTCACATACATACATGACATGTCAGTGGCGATTTTAGGGTGGTTCTAACTTCTGAGGTTATGATCAGTAAAGAGTCATAAAGCCTGCTAAATTAAAGCTCAAGAAGTAACCGTGTCCCTTATGCTAACATTCATCACATTCCAACATACCTGAGAAGTCTACAATATGTGTTGGAACTTTCTCAGGGGTCACATCGCCCGGAATAGTAATTTCTTCAGCCCTTGGTGGTACCTATACACATATGTAATGCATAATTACAAACATAATTAAATATGCATTATGTATATATAGTATATGTATATAATTATTATGCTGAGTAGAAAATATGCACTCACAATTATGATTAACGAACGTCATGTGAACAAAATGTTGAAAATAACCAAATGTATACTTGAATCACATGCACAATTACATGTGAAAAAGGAGGAGCTACATGTATGTCATGGCAGAAATGCTTGGAGTGCCAGTGCTGTGTTGTAGCGGTCACTAACTCAATTGTACTTGGTTTTGAACAGTGTTTTGCCAGTTATGTTTCAGTGTATTCATTTGTTAAAGAAGTGTTCAAGGTTGGAAAACAGCAACTGTGGGTTATTAATTTGTCGTAATGTTAAAACATTCTGCCCAAAGGGCTAACCCTATGATTGCTTTCCTATGGGTTTAAACAGTACAAAGTTATAAATATTCTTACGTCATGTATGCATTGTAAATACAGTTACAAAAGAATATTTAATAATTATCACATGCAACATGGGGCTCAGTCAATTATATATTAATGCTGCTTAGTCAACTGCTAGTAACTCGTTCAGAATACTTATGTTGATTTCTTTGCATAAAATGTGGTATTATAAAAACACTCCTATGTGGGTAAGGGTTAACACTCCATGGTTCCATAGTTTGTCAAATGAATTAGTGCATTGGATGACTACAGTATCCATACATACATAATACCTGACTTTATTAAGTTTATATGTACTATTATGGGAGCTACACTTAATAAGGTGATAGCCAATTGTGCCATAATCATAGTAATGTGAAAATTCCATTTACATTTGTATGTGATAGCATAGTACTAAAGTGTAATACTGTGTAGCAAATTATAATGTACTTCACTCACAAAGTACACTGTAGCCAATGGAAGCACAGTGATAGTTAATAATGTCAGGTACTGTACATGTACAATTAAGTAAAGCACAATATCCACTAAACAAGAATGAGGAATACACTAATCTGTGACACAAATATATAACTGACACTTTTCTATCTTGCATGAATTACAGTTGATTATACTCATAAAACTTACAAATAAAGGGAATTCCTCTCCTACCAAAGCCAAGATAATGGAGGTTTTTCCACACTGAGCTGAAATAATAACAGAAAGACCTAATGTTACATACTAATAATTGGATTAATACAGTTCAAAAGGAATATGAAATGTAATTATAATTATATCAATACCATTTCCATCAAACCTATGTGGCCATAAAAACATCTCGAAAGCAAAGCAGCTTTCTGATTGAGTTAAACCTTAAATTGTAATTGGCAATGTCAATTAGCTCATTTGTTAAATGATTTACTTTGAAGTTGCTTTATCTTATAAAAAATAGCTATTGTGCTATTCATACACAAATACATACATATAGATAGATAATCATGTATATAAATAAATAAATAAATAAATATATAATATAATATTATATATATATATATATATATATATAGATAGATAGATAATATTATATCAATTAATGGAGTATTTTATACTTAGTCCAGATATACAATCCTCACTGGAGTTTACACCCCTGTGATTTGTATCATAGATATTAATTCTAAATTAAACTTACAGTCTCCCACAAGTAAAATTCTAACAATCTTCACATCCTGAGCAGCCATGCCTAACTACTGAAAGAGCAAGGAGGTGGAGACTCCGAGACTGGGCTAATAAAAAGTCTGGTTCTCAGACTCCGCGTTGGGGAACTAGACCAGATATAAGGCTGTGACGGCTATGGAAGATCTGTGGAAGCCTAGGAGGTCTAAGAGACAAAATCATCGTGGAGCTCATAACTACAAACTATATAAAATTGCTACGCATGCTATCTACAGTCATAAAGATAGTAATGATGTTGAAATTTTACAGGAAAGGCAACTAACAGAGGGAAATTCACCTCATAGGCTTACAACAGAAGAAGGCATGCAAGACTGTGATCTGGAAGTTAATGATAAAATTTTACATCAAGTGGCTGCGGACAATGTCACGGTATTACACAAAAGGAATGATGGTGGTGATTGTGTAACGGTGGTGAGTGATGATGTGATGACTGATGTGGCAAGTCAATGTATACTTGCCCCTAAACCTGTAAAATCCAGAAAACGTAAACCAATTATTGTGAAACTTTGGCATCCTCGACATATCATAAGAAATTACATGCAGTTGAGTGAACTTGACATATGCTTAGGTGTGTATATGGATACAATACAAACCTTAATGAAACAAGAGAATTGTAAGATTATTAGAAGAGCAATGAATATTCATTGTAAAACTACCAGAAAAAATCTGCTAAATAGTATATGTTCAGCTAATGTAATTATGAACCACATGGAGAGTTAAAACGTTGATAATGCTATAATTTATAATATATACTATATAGAATCTATATATAATTATATTATAACAATTATTATTTATGTTCCTATGCAACAAACTATTTCAACTAAATATTATAGGTTTATGGGAAGCAAAGGGGCAAAGGGGCAGGTACCCAGACTGCTGGAGACAAGGGTGGGTCCACAACATTTGTATATAATTATACATTATATATCTAGGAGTCGTTATTTCACATCCCGAAATTCTCACACAATTTCATTTCATTTCATTTCATTACAAAACCTGTTACATTATCTCATTTTTTCTGCAAGTGATTAGCTTTGGGGGTGCTGATATGAATTATATATAGCAAGTCGATAAACTATAGTGTGACACCTAATAGTCTAATACCATGCTGAACATCTAGAAGAGAGAGAATCCATACTTACGAGGCTTAGTTGGATGTGGGCCAATGTAGTACAAACTGCTACCGTGCAAATAGTGCATTTGGAAAGTAATCAGAGATCATATTAAACTACCAAAAGTCAACAGCTGCATATTATGCAGAGACCATCTTCCACAATTTTTTGTAAAAGAAAGTATATATATATATATATATATATATATATAGAGCACTTGAGAATGTACACTTCTGGCTTCTGCCATAATTAGCACAAGGCGCTCTATTTATCATATCTGAAATTATTTCGTACTTCTACGCCATACATATCGCATGATCCACGTTGTGATGTTGTCCAGAGTTATCAGATTAAAGCAGGTTTGTTTTGCAGTACACTGTGTTATCAAAGCTGTTTGAAATGATTCTTTCTTCATATAGGCTAGTATTAATTTCTACAACTTGCCACATTATGTGGCAAGGCTCTCTACAAGTACTTTATTATCAGCCAGGATTAGACCACCGATGAATACGGTATGTTTACTGTTAACAGTTTAGAATACAAGTACTAATTTATTATGTGTACATTATTAAATCGTTTATGATATTTGAGCAATTTTCAATTTAAAAAATGTGTTATTGTAGCATCAACTGGTACCCCAACAAAAGCACATTGCACATTACAAAAAAGCAAAATACATGTAGTTTGAATAACTAATTTATTGGTTAGTGTATTTATAAGTTAGTTGTTTGGATTGTTATGAATATACGCGTATGCTAATCCCGCTAATGCCATAACTAGTTTATACTAATCAATGACATTAAATTTTGCATATAGTATAATTAAATTATTAGAAATTACAGTTTTGGGGGTTACGGTTTAATTAGAATACTTTCCACGTTCTTTCACTTGTGAATATGACTACTAAATTGTGTTAGTCTGAAGTCCAGGTGCTTCTCTATGCAGGAAAAACCTATGTGAGTAAAAAGTTCCCGGGTTGAAACATTGGCTATAAATAATGTAGAGCAACTTTCACAAGAGGGAAAAAAACAGATTTAGTTGCTATGTAAGGCAAAATGAAAATGGTTAGGCAGATGCTATTGTTGCTCCGGACCACTGTACAGTCGTTTTTCTGAACTGAAGTCAAGATTCCACTTCGCCGAGTGAACTCTTTATCCAATATGCTGCCAGGGTAAAGTTCTAAAACAAATGTGATTAATCCCAGCTGGAGATATTCCAACTAAACCTTATATGTGTTATTATTCTTATAAGTAGAGAAAGTCATTTGCTGGATGTCAGGTAATGATGGCTTTTCCACAAAAATTTCCGTAGCATCTAAAAACCACTTTCGTCATAGGGTACTTCTGTTCAAGTGACTTGGGCATGGACTACCTCACTTGGAGGCGAAATTGTGTGTACTGTCTATCAGTTTTTGTCTAGTTAAAAAAGGTTTTGGGGATTAGCCACTTGCAACAAAAATAAAATGTAATGATAAGTGATGCTGAACATTTGTATATAATTTACATGTATATTCTATATTTTATTCTATATTTATATTTATTTGGGTTGCACCTATACTAGTATATGGATCTGAATAGGTGCCTGTATTGAAAATATACATTTAGGCAGAGTATTGGTATAGACAACTGCATTGCCTATACATTGCCTATACAGCTTACACAATATTTTTCAGGCATTGCAGATTACATTATCGTCAAACTCCACAAGTACAATCTGAAGATGTCTGCAACCAAGGCTGAATATGCCTGTAACTACATGTACAATGTACTTTGGGATGAATGTATAGCACGTGAACAATAGAATAATTAACACTGTACCATGTGTGAACAGTTGTAAACTAGATAAATACAACTATATATTTCATACAAACAATATCGGATTGGATCTGCATATAGGCATTTGGGCAAATTGCTGTATAGGTGCAACACTAATATTTATGTATACCGTATACTTTTTGTATTATCAATCATAATAAAAAAACACGTGTGGATCTCAACAAAGAGATATGACATTGAGAAGGAGACCTACATCAAGACAACTTGAAATTACAGCTACATAATTATAATGTTATATGCACACAGACAGAGAGAGACAGTGCTGAGCTTCTAAAATTCTTTTGGGCTACATTTGTTAGCAACTGAGTAGAAAACAACTTCATAGCATTCAATTGTGAAGACAACAGCATAAAAGACTGCCAGAATCTTAAAAATGCAACCTACCACCATCACCATGAAATTATATAACTGCTCGGTGCTAATGCTCACTTTCAATGCCTTGCATTCACCTAGATAACTTAGTTTGAGACAACTGTAACATAGTTTTAGGAATTCAATTGTATGTACATGTGTATTATCTTTAGTTTATTAGTTGATCACATATCACATTGCATCTAATAATTGTGTACTTGACCATGTGTTTGTTGCATAGTCTCACATATCGAGACCCAATTCTATTACAAGCATTTGGTGTACTGGAAGTTGGTTGGCGATAATTATCTGTTAAGCTTGTGTGGCTGTCTAACTACGTGTACATTATTAAAGAAGTCAGAATTCTAACTTGCTGAATTGGAGAGAAGACCTAAGAATGCTGCAGATAAAAAAATACTTTTTCATTAGTAGCAGGAAAGTAGCAATGGGAGTGTTTGAAATATTCATGAAGGGTCAAAGGTACTATATAATTATATTCCCCTTGACCTCAGTGTGTACATTCATGCCCCTTTCAGTTATATAACATTCTTGACAGATATTTATTACAACTAATGTCTGGTAGTACTGAGTATGAATAGTCAGTGTTCTAGACCTTTCCCATAAGGTTACACAGGAGAAGATACATTTTAGAAAATGAGGTCCCACCCCTCGATGTCAATATGAAACCCTGTGCGGGGTGTTCAATTTAATGTGATCAGACTTGGGGTCTGTATTTGTATTTACATGTAGCTGTATTTAAAACTAATAAGTTTTAGAGTATGTGTATTTCATTTGAATTAAGGTTTTAAGTAAGTACATGTATATGTATTTGTTTCAATTATAAAAATTGTCAAAGCTTTAAAACGGCAAATGCAAATACTTCCTGCTTTAACAAAACTAATACTGATATTTTCATTCAATACTGTGATACAATATTAGCTTTTGGGAGTATCGATACACTAAAGTGGACAGTTTTATACCTACATGTAAAAGCAATTATAATAAGCTGGTGTGCATAGGTTTTGATTCAATTCTACTATTTTTTGACAACTACAACCAAACACACATTTAATTACATTTTATACGCATCCCATTATTATTTCAAATATTACGATACTGTATCATATCGTGACATTTATAGCAGCGATACAGACTATCGCATATCCATACTAAGTTAGTTTTTAGACTAAAGCCTAAACAAGTAATAGCAGGACTTGAGTTGTCAATTTTGACAGCAAAATCAGAAATTCAACTACCTTTTAAAGTATTTGTATTTTGTATTTGAAATATGCATCATAAAATTATAAATATTTTTATTTTATATTTGAAATATACATGATTATAAAAAATATAATATAAATAAGAATAATTATGTATTATAATTCATTTGTATTTCAAATATGTGGCCTGAATCAGCTGAGGTCTGCATGTAATACTGTACCATATTTACAATAAATATCGTGCTCTTTTTCTCTACTTGCTATCATTATTATTAGTTTGAATTATTTCTCATTAACTTCCTCGGTATTTTTTTTTTTCAGATTATAAACTTTGTTCCCCAGCAAGAAGCATGGATCATTGAGAGATTTGGTCGATACCTAAAAACATTAGATCCTGTAAGTTACTAAGAGAAGTATAAATGTTGATAGGATGTAGGGCTGAAACCAATACTGCAATGTTCGGATATTCGTTTGTTATTTTGGTATTTGAATATATGTTTTGCATATTTTATTTGCGCATGTGCAGAAACAAAACACATGCAATTTTTATGGAAATCTAAGGGCGGCAGAGAAGTTTCTAGCTTCATATTACTTGTTTTCAGAGAACGAACAATAAAAACACGGAGCTTGCTATATTGTAAACATCTATTGTAACTAATACTTAATATTTTGCAAGAAGTAATGAAACAAATATTTGTATATTTGTTTGTTAAGTATTCTAATATTAAAAGGCATTATTTGTTTCATCCACTAATAAGATGTTGATCATAACATCACTGTTTGTAAACTTACATTCTTTGAATAAATACATGTAGCATTTCCTTATTTAAATTCAGTAATTAACTATCTCATTACAGGGACTTAATATTCTGATCCCAATAATTGATAGGATTAAGTATGTACAAAGCTTGAAAGAAACAGCAATTGATATTCCATCACAGTCTGCTATCACTGAAGGTAATATTTATCGACTCATTGGTCAATGAGCAGTCATACATTATTTTATCAGTTCCATTGACAATGTAATCCTTTGTTCATTTATTACTAATAAGTGATAAGCATGTACTGTATGAGGTTGTATGGTACCCCTTTATATGGGTATTGTATCCTCTGAACCAATGTTGATGACATGCCCACACAAATGTTCATCTTAATATACCATTGAGGTTATTAGACACACCCCTCATCAATGACGAAAGTGATGTTGAAATTTTTCTTCAGTGTACAAAGTGTGTATCATCATGCAAAGTACCAGTGTTTGTATATTTGTTGGAAATCTTGGAACAGATTTGCTTACATCCTCTACTGTGCCTGTGCAGGCTACAGTTAATTAACTGTGTGTTATTTATAATTGTGAATAATGAATCTGTAAGGAAATGACAGAATGTACCTTACATAAATTAAATTACCGAATTAGAAGTGCTGAGGTGTTATATTGATACCGATACAGCACTTGTCTGCTTGTGCTGTTTCTCTTGCATGTACATGTACATGCATGTAGTTGATTGTTCTTTTGTTTATACAGATAATGTTACACTGCATCTTGATGGTGTGTTATATTATCGTGTCGTGGAACCATACAAGGTACATTCATGTACATGTACATTATACAGTAGTGAATTGACTCAGAGACCACAATAACAATAACACTCAATAACACTCATTAACACACAAATCTAGCACCTTCTATTGATGTCTCGCTCTTTCTAACTCAATTGCTACCTGGCCTCACGTGTTCAAAAGTATGGGTGTGGCACAAATTATTTAATAATATATTTTGATATTTCAGTATGCAAAAAAAAAAAACAATCGATTTATGGTATTGTTGCAATTCCTGATTTTTCAGTTTTCTTCTGCTCCTGACTTGGATCTCTAGAAAAAACACTGGTTATGATAATGACATTTAATTTGTGACCTAATATTCAAAAAGAACATTTCCCACTGATTTGATGGTCAAATACTTACCTTCAATCACTCACTATTCCTCCATTTTGTAAAAGAATTCACATGTATTCTCACAATTCGGTGTGTTTGTACACGTGTGATTAGACTAGCACATTTTTGAGAGTATCACGGTTTACTATAGTTTGATATTATGATATTTATTATTTTTTCACATACACACTGTACACTCACATTCAGTCATCATATGGCGTAGAAGATGCTGAATTTGCTGTTGTTCAGTTAGCACAAACTACAATGAGATCTGAATTAGGTAAGACAAACTGAAAGTCTTATTGTGAATTTATGAACCTTATTTTGTTATATGGCTGGTATCATTATCAGGATATTATATTCCCCAGAGTGCACCACTCTTTATATAGTGTGCACCACTGATTAAGGTGACGCTGTAGCTCGGTAATGATATTCATAATAGTGATGTGCGATACAACTAAATAATAGTATTGTGTATCGCTACCAAAAATATCACGATACGATACAGTATCACGATATTTGAAATATTATTGAAACACTTATAAAATGTAAATAATGTCCTATTTGGATGTATTTGTCAAGAAATGGTAAAAGAAAGTTATGCACACTAACTTGTTATAATTACTTTTAGGTATCAAATTAGACAAATTAGAAAAACCATGTTTACTAAACTGTCCATTCCAGTGTATCGATACACCCAAAAGCAAATATTGTATCACGATATTCAACGAAAATATCGATATTTCGATATATCGATACGTATCGCACATCACTAATTCATAACTTTTTTAGTTACTATTATTTTACAAGAAAGTGTTGCAGCTATATACAAGATAACTATTCCTTTAAACAGATCTTGGGAAGAGCTTCTTTTAGCTAAAATTTCGCAGCTATCCAATAGTTATAAACCAAATTACAAAGAGCTGGAAATCAAGTAACTTTGGCCCATAGACATGGCTAAAAGCTCGTCTTTTACATGTGACATCACTTCTGTATTGGTTCTTGCTTCACATACATGTACATGTTGCATGAAGTAATTAGTATATGGTACTGTAGAAAATATATACAATATAAAAATCACACCCCTAACATACACTGCTTAAAATAGTACCATATAATTATACTTCAATTAAATGGCCTAGGTCACATGAAGCCATACACCAGTAAAATAGCCACACCTACTAAAATATGAATAAAACATTTACCACCATTTGTGCGAGAAAACTGATATTACTATACATATTGTGATACTTTCAATATTCTGTACATCATAGCTCAATCAAACTATATAGTATATGTATTCTAGGTAAAATCAAGTTGGATTCTGTATTTCAAGAAAGAACTAATCTCAACATTAGTATTGTAGGTAAATATGATGACATTGTGTATAATTTTAGTTATCAAAAAGTCTCCTCTGTATAATAGTGATGTGGTGACATAATGATATATCGTGACTACTACAAGTATATATGTATGTGCTATATGATATGACATACAAAACACTATTATGACATTATGTGTTCTTTCAAACCTGGTTAGCAGTGATTGGTATTCAGTGTCTAACTACATGCAGTATTTATGCATGTTGTACATGTGTGTGCATGGAGCGATTGCATATTAACCCTGGACATGTGTATGTAAGTATTGATATTCAGATGAGAAGATGGGTTAGCTGGGTAAAGACAACTTAATTCTAAAATAGAATTAGGAATTGTTTCTGAAATAAAAAGGAAACTATAAGGTATGGAGGATTTTGTTTTTCGTGCTCAAGGATGTCACAACATGTCATATTGTGACGTACATGCACATGTACTTGTAGGATGTATACATAGGCATATGTCACACATCACTACTCGATCCCCACATATTCTCTTTTGTTTTTTTTTTCTAGAGGCTATCAACCATGCTGCTGAAGCATGGGGTATTCGTTGTATGAGATATGAAATAAAAGATATCCAGTTACCAACTAAAGTCAGAGAGGCTATGCAAATGCAAGTGAGTTAAAGGTCATTCACATTCACCATGACCTCAAAAGAGTGTCCATAACTTTCATTTGGAATGACCAACAATCTTTTTACCTCCACCATTTTCATATAATTATTCTACCCATACTTATATCAAATTATCCATTGTTTCATTATTAGTTTATGGTATATTTGTGTATATATTAACTCATCTTATCCTAGCTACATTTAGTGTGTTACTATAGTCATATCTATAAATATACAGGTTGAAGCTACATTTAGTGTGTTACTATAGTCATATCTATAATTATACAGGTTGAAGCTACATTTAGTGTGTTACTATAGTCATATCTATAATTATACAGGTTGAAGCTACATTTAGTGTGTTACTATAGTCATATCTATAATTATACAGGTTGAAGCTGAACGTAAAAAGAGAGCAAATATATTAGAATCTGAAGGTGATTATAGTTTTATATGTAGAAAACCATTTCCTTTTTTTATCTTTGTGAGTCACCAACCTGTATGTTTCAAAGAAACTTGTTTTTGCCAAACATTTTAGTAACTATGTAGTTACCTTCATTAGTGGTATACATATTATACTATACAAAACGAAATCAATGAACCACATAATGATATTCATAAGACTTAGTCCATAAATACAATGTAGGCCTTGCTCACGTGGTGTTCTTGATTCTCTGTTTAATGAACAGAAAACCAGGGAGGGTGCTTGTTGTGAAATCCCAGAGCACAGCCCCCTGTATGAAACCCCACCAATCAGGCATCTCTGTTTCAATTGTTATTATCCTGGTGCATTCCATTGTCGTTTTAAGAGAGTGTTTGCCAATCCACTGTTTATAGTCCTCATATTATGCTTCAAACTCACTGCTGTCTGTTTTTTGACTACTCGTTTAAATAAATGTAAGGCAGTAATAAAAGATACACATTTATGAAGACTGAAAACAGTGCCCTTCCAAAATACACTTGCACAATGCACATAAGGCTTCCTAGATTAAAAAAATTGTTAGCTTTTTTATGATTTGTAGTAGGCATATAAATGTGTAGTATGGTATTTTGTGATCCCTGTCTAGAGATATACAGTCATAATTATTTCTGAGGAAATAAAACGCCCTCGATACATTTGATTTATGCAATTGCATTGAGTAGAAATTTTAAAAAGTTTTGGAGAGCTTGAACTACACTTGCAAATTTCTGGTAAATGTCATTTGAAATCTAATTACTTAAACTAGTTCAATAGCAGATATAGAAACCGGGAGATGCAGTGTAGCCTCTAATGTGGGAAAGCTTAGTAAATGAAGGAAACAGGTATAGTAGAGCTATTGCTAATACTCATGTAACATTAAAATATTACGAATGTTAACCTTTGATCAAAATTGAATTTATTCTCTTGCTAGTAAGGATCATGATGTGTTAGTTATTTGTGCATTGTTTTATTAAATTTTGATTATTCTAAACTTATTATTTGACAGGTGTTAGAGAGTCTGCTATCAACAGAGCTGAGGGTTTAAGACAAAGTAAGATTCTTGCTTCTGAGGCTATGAGAATTGAACAAGTGAATAAAGCTAAAGGTGATTTGTTATAATGAGTTTAGCTAGTATACATTCATTATAGCTCATCATATATATATTACTTGTCAATAATTAAAAATGTAATAATTAACCCTTTCCCCATGTAGGTGGAGTGGGTTATTGTGATCATAATTATTATCTGTTTGTCTTTTTATTACTCATTTCTATAGGTGAATCATCTGCTATTCTTGCTAAAGCCATGGCTAGAACCGAAGCCTTAACAGTACTAGGACAAGCTCTGGGTAGTGCAGTAAGTGAGATATGTGTAATACATTGTATGGATTACTTACACTTGTGACTGTATTGGAAAAAATATATCATTAAACATTAGCTATTTGTTTTTTTTTTATAATCAAATCAATGATATTCTGTATTGTGCAGGAATGTTAATCACTAAGCTTCTTAGATACAGAATTTTAGTGATTTCTAGCACTGAAATGAATATTCATTTATTCTTTTTAGGCGTCCTGATATCCTTTGGTATCCAGGCCAGTTTTATGATACAAAAAAGTTCGCAAAAACTGTAGGGTTGGGAACTCCTCCCGTTTTGATGATTAAAAAGGCTTCCTGTCACTTCCATATCATACAATATTTGTTATCACATGCTTGAAAGTATGTTTTTTGGAAGACATAGCATAATAGATATCACTAACTTACAATTGATAATCAGATATCAATTGATTAATCAATTAATCATCGCAGCCCTAAAAAACATTACTTTCTCCATTCAATTCAATGCATTTTCTTAGGAAATGGCTATCATAAAGGGCTCCAGTTGTGACGTCACATTCACTAGCAAATTTCTTTGCTTATGGTAAAAGTCTATTGTGGAGTCTATTACAAATGCAAAAATTTTGGTGTTACAACTGTTATCACACTAGTCCATTGCAGTGTTTGAATATGAAACATTAGTTTAGCTTTACTTACGACTTTTGTAATCTTGATTTTAATATCTCATGCTTTTTTAAAAGCTTTTTAGTGGAGTTAAGTAAGCTTCTCTCTAAAAAAGTTAGAATTGATGATTTACAGGGAAATTCTACCATTCAGAAAAACAGTGGTAACAAGAATAATAAAAAAAGCATTTTAAATAAAAATGATAGAAGATGTAGGGAAGTGAAAACCCAAAAAGCATGTGGACAAGGTCTAGATAGTAATAACACAGGAGGTTAATGTAAGACCCAAAATTAAACAAACCACTTCCATATAACCCTACATATGTACCCACACTGCTATAAAACAAAATACTAAGAGCTAAGGATATATGGAAGTGGTTCGTTTAATTTTTAGTCCTACATTAACCTCCTGTGTTATTAGCCCATCCTTGTCCACATGCTTTTTGGGTTTTGACATCTCTACATCTTCTTTCATTTTTATTTAAAATGCTTATTCTTGTAAAATTAAATTAAGGAATACAAACTTTGTTTTACGATGCACAATTACTTGTTTATATAATATTGAACTGTAAAGAAGAAACTAGAATATAAAGAATGAACTCAGGTCATTTGCATCCAAATATTCTCTTTCTGGATCCTCCACTGTATCCATTGGCCAAGTCTTATTGATACTGTAAAAGAAGAAAATTTTGCTAGACTAATATTGTGCGGTTGAACAGTAAACACACCCCCTAACTTACAAGTACATGTACTTTGCTAGAAAGAAAGGTTGTTAATAAAATCCATTGATGACAAAATTATGCTTCACTATCAACAGGAAGATAGCAAGGTAAGCACTTGAAAGTATAGTAGTCCCACATGCTTGTCCACATGCTTTTTGGGTTTTGACAAGCCTATCTAACTTCTAGATTTTAAACAACAGTGACTTTTAACTCACTTAGTTAAACAGAAGATGTTCTAAGAGAGCCATAGATACAAAAACTATGCTTTATTAATTGTTAGCTGCAAGCAAGCAGCAAGACGGGTGTTTGAAAGTAAGCACTGAGTGTATGTGCGCATGTGCAATCAATTTGGTAAAAAATTTTTAATTGTGCTATTCCAGCCTCACTGCATGATCCATATGATTTAAATCCCTGCACAATTTTCTTCTTTTATGGAACTTGTACACAAGCATATGAAAGATTAATGGTATTGGAGGGTGGAGACAGGAATGGGGCCACCAAGTTAAATATTTGTATAGTCTGCCCACTGTGCCCCCCTGTTATGTAACATGTAATTGCAATATGAGAGTGTGGGGGGTAGGGTAGGTAAGGGGTGTGGGGAACAGTAGGGTAGGTAAGGGGTGTGGGGAACAGTAGGGTAGGTAAGGGGTGTGGGGAACAGTAGGGTTGGGCAATAATTCAGTATATTGCAATAATAGTATTGCATGATTTTGGTCTGTCAATATTATCACAATGACAAAATATTGTCTTACTACAATTATAATATCTGCAGTTGAAAAATACTATAACACTTAATCTTGAGCCGTCAAAACAAGGATCAGAAGTGTCATCTTTTAAACAATGAGCCATCATAGACAGTATCAATGAGTGGTTGCTATAATCACAAGTCACCTTTAGAGCAAAACCTAATTTTATTATCTCCCAACCCTAGTAAATACCCCATGGTCCCTATTTACTATCACCTAAAGACTGATTGTTAATTATGGACTGTACACTTAAATTTTTGCCTTCTCAGAGACAATTTAGACCTAAATATACTTGTAATTAATTAATACCTACTGTAACTCTGTATGAACCTTTTTTTCTCTATTCAGCATGGTGGTAAAGCTGCCTCACTAGCTGTAGCTGAACAATATGTTCAAGCATTTAGTCAGTTAGCCAAAACTACTAATACAGTATTGCTACCTGAGAATACAGGAGACATCAGTTCAATGGTTGGACAGGTGAGAAATTGTATCTGTTTGTACATTGTACATGTACATGTAGGTATAATAATAATTATATAGTATATTGTAGTTATATTGTTTTTGATTTGCTATATGTACAAGTTTGCTTTTTTAAGCCAGATGATGCGTTTAATAATAAATTCTTCTTTATATGCTGCAATACATTTGATTGTATGTTTACCTTGTTAGGCCATTTTGTATAGAAGCAACTGTAATTTGGTATCAAGCTATTGTTGATATGTTTTACAAAATATTGGAATATCAAGCATTTGAATGTTAGTCCCTGATCAAAATGAGTTTATGCAAAACAGTTGATTTCGTGAACATACCCACTTATGTGTGGATTTGACTTCCTAAAGCACTTTATACCGAAGAACATTATTTTATTGTGATATTATTATTATTTCACATACGTATAAGCAATGGCAATTTATGGTCACATGACAAGAACTACACCCACTTCTGGGATGACACCTCCTAAAACCCATAAAGTTTGCAAACAAGGTCGGGATGGTACTACCACAGGATAGTAACGTAGGATCCAAAATTAAACAAACCACTTCCATATAACACTATATGAGTAGCTCTTTGTCTTTTGCTTTATAGCAGTGGTGTAGGTACTTTAACCTCCAGTGTTAGTATCATCTCGACCTTGTTTGCATACTTTTGAGTTTTGATGTCTCTACATCTTCCTTCATTTTTTTATTATTATTTCACTACTTCACGTATAGGCAATGGCAATTTATGGTCACATGACAAGAACTACACCCACTTCTGGGACAACACCTCCTCCTGAAGGAGAAGCAAGGCATGATGAAGACACTACAATACCTGAACTAGCAGATTTTGAGGATACTTTAGAGAAACTTAACAGAAGTATTGATGATACATTAGGTCAACGATTTGATTCTCAATCAAGAAATGCAGTTGTGGACAAAGAAGAACCTCATTTTACACTAGCTACTTCACCAACTAGAAATATGTATAAAACCACTTTTAGGAAAGATGATGAATACTGAAAAACTTGTAATCATGAATAGTTTTGAGTTATAATAAATTATCATAAAAAATAATGGGTGTGAGTATTCAAAACGTTTTGCCCCCGCATTGCAATTATTATATTTATGCAGGTGTGGTGTATCAGGCATGCCAGTACCTTTCATTGCTGTCCATGCAGGTAATTATAATTCAGTGTGGTCGTACAGATACCATGCATGAGAGCAGACTTCTATTTTCGCTCTGTAATTTTATTTCAATTCAGGTGCTGGTCATTTTTGTGAAAGTACTCTCAAAGAATTGAAGGAAGTTTGTAAAGATGCATGTAGAAAGGTATCACATGAAGTCACCATACTACTATATATATATACTGTTGCTAAAATTATGAAACTATTAAATAATTGTTTTGTAGTGACTACTGCTATTGATGCCCAATCCTTGACGTGGTCATTTATGTCGAAACCACCATTTTGATCCTCATTCACCCACACACCAGGAGTATTGCTTTTATAATTCATATTGTCTCACATGATTGTGGGTTCGTTCAGAACATAACTAGGTAATTATGTTTACACATATTTGTGGCATTGGTCACATAATGGCGACTGTCTGCTTTGTCAATACCTATGGTCTATATAATTATTTCACTGGTATAATTATCATAATTATTTTTGCAGTGGTATGCATTAAATAGAGAAGCTCTTTTAAAGTATTTCTCCACATTACCATACAATTTACAACTTTGGTTGCTTTCATCATTACTTAACATTGACTTATAATGTGTCTTATATAGCCAGCCCTCCCTCTCTAAAAGAGAAAGTAGGGTCTAGTATATAGCTGTCATATGTCTTGTTCTGAGAGCTACAAATTTCTGGTGCAATTGAGAGCACTGAACTTGTTTTTCAAAATTCTTCTCATTTCTAACACCGTCGTCTCTGCTGCAGATACCTTGGCCACCTTAAAAACTCCCACCATACTGTGTATTAGGGAGGCCGAAAAACTATGAACGTTTCATTCATTTTCGTGGGCTTATCCCTTACACCAATTACGAACATTGGGAGTGCTTTGTAATGCGAGGAATGCACTCTCAACTATGTAGAGATCAAATGTGACATATACACATGTACACATGTATGTGACATCAGTCCTCTAAGGGTCAACTAAAATGGATAATTCTTAAATTAAACACTCGCCTTGCTGCCTTTCTGCAATTAACAAATAATTTTTTTTTTTCATCTTTCGTTTTCTTAACTGCTTTTTTTTCCAGCAAAATAAGTTAGAAACCTTAGTCTTGTAAAATTTGAGACATATGACAAAAGTCCTCCAACTACGTCTAATTAATTTTGGATATTAACATCTGTGTTTCCAGTGGCTCTCAGAATGAGACATACAATAGTTATATATACCACATCATCCTTTACCGTTTAGAGTGAAAGGGGCTGACTACTTATAGACTACTTATAATACATAAACATAATTTATCATTGTGTATCTATTTGAAATACAGGGAACAAAACTGTTAAAAGAGGGTATTGATGCTGTTGCTGTCATTACCACAGTTATTAGTGTTTTAGAGGTTAGATGAATTATATATAAATTCTATAATATCTACATCAACACAATGATATCTGTATTTTGATTGTTTCTTGTAGGATAGTCCATTAACTAATGCTGGATTAGGTTCATGTTTATCACTACATGGTACTGTTGAGTGTGATGCTAGTATAATGAGAGGAGATGGAGCATGTGCTGTAGTTGGTGCTGTTAAAGGTGAGGTATTCTTTTCAACTGTCCGACTGTGAGTTGATTGTATACATGTACTATTCAGTTGAAGTACATGTATGGTCCATTAGTTAAAACAATTACCCCATCTGTGTATGTAGCACAAAGTAGTTAGAAAATTAGTGATCTTTTTGTGTCCATATATCTATCCTGGTCATATACATGTAACTAAATCTGGTTTTGATTTTTTTGTCATCATTATTAACTTCTTGCAACCAGGCTAGAGTTTTCACAGAAAACAGTGTTACAGCACTATTAATAATTATTAGCATTGTGTTTACTCATTTATTAATTGGACTAGACAATGTCACTGCTTTGTTCAATTAAAATAAACATTATCATAATAATAATTATATATTTACAGGTGTTAGGAACCCCATAGAATTAACACATAAACTATTATTACATCAATCACAAGGATTATTATCACTAGGAAGAATTCCACCATTGTAAGTTTGTTATTATGACCTCATTACCCTCACCACGAAGCATAAGTGTGTCTGCATGTATGTGTGTGTTCACAAAAATATGTGGATACTACAAACATTGGTCCTCGACCAAATTGTAAGACTTGCGAAGATAAAATACATGTACATGTATGTTTCATGTACTTTTTGTATTTAAAATAGTTTTTGAATTCAATTGGTAGCAATGAGTCACTCAGTCCTTCACAGTTTTACTTCAGTTGATAGCAGAATCTCAGTCCTTGCCTTTTATAACTTTTATATAAATAATCTTAAGTTAACCTGTTTATAATTATATGACTCAGACCCATACAAATGAGCAAGGATATGTACATAAAACATAATCGTTTGGTGTATTATGGTCATAAATAATTACTCTTTGTTTCACATGTGTAATATTACTTTGCTACATAGGCGAGGGTCCCGTCCCAATGGTGCTCATTACATTATTAGTTTGTATTTATTCTCAGATTTCTATGTGGTGATGGTGCAAGACTCTGGGCTGAGAACAACGGAGTAGCAATATGTCATCCTGATAAGCTTGTTACTGGTAAACAAAAATATAGGTATATATATACAGTAGCCCTCAGTTCTTTGTATTTTGCTTTATAGCGGTGTATGTACTTATGTAGGGGTATATGGAAGTGGTTTGTTTAATTTTGGGTCCTATATTAGCCTCCCAATCTTGTTTGCATGCTTTTTGGGTTTTGACGTCCCTACATCTTTCATTTTTATTGAAAATGTTTTTTTATTATTCTTGTACATATTTTATATTAGATTCATCTAAGGAGATATATTTAGATCACATTTCAAGACTGGATAATGTGTCTTGTAAAGAAGATGAACCTGTTATTAAGAGATTTAAATCAGATAATCAAAAGGTTAATTACATGTACAAGTGACTTGTGTATTATATTCACGATTGTTCACTTCCTTTTTTATAAGAATGGTTAATGGTTTATTTAGAATAAAGAATAGACAATTATTTTATTAGTGCTTTACTAAACTGCAACCACAAAGTATAACATTTGGATGATTGTAATGGTGTATTAATTAACCCTTAGAGGACTGATGTCACATATATGTGACATTTGACCCCTACACAGTTCGGAGCGTGTTCCTAGCATTATGAAGCATTCCAAATGTTTGTAATTGGTGTTGGGGTTAAGCCCATGAAAATCCCTAAAAAATTGATGGTTTTTCAGCCGCCTTTTGCCCTAAATATCGAGCATGGGGATTTTAAAGAGGGGTGTCTCCCTTGTTAATGGGGAGCGCAGCCCCCTCGCGGCCCAAGCAATTTGGGATTCAGTGACCCTGCCAACGCAATCTGATGGGTAGCTGAGACATTTGCTGTGAAATCTGATATTGTTGGTGTAGCTAGTGCCAACATGCAATGGGGTCATTTTGTTTGCCCCAGTTGCAGTCAAAAGAGGGAGAACACTGTGTTTGAATTAGTCTTACGAAGCGCTTTGCGACTTTCGAGTCCTGAAAAGCAAGTTGGTAGAAGTAGTACTCCATGTCAACTCCTTTCTATAGCTCCTGTCTTCAATCCATTATAAAATTGTAGGTGTGGTTCAACTTGTAGGAAGTGGCAGTGATGCAGTCAAGGTTTTTTACATGTAGGTCTGACTAAAAATGCTTCACACAGAAACAGACAGGCACAGGTATTAATATGTAAATATATAAGCATACATCAAACCCGTGGGAAGCAATTATAGAAATTGCATGCCATAAAAATTACTGATTTTGTTGTAGTCACTGAATGTTGCCGAATGTCACCAAATCAAATTTATATACCCTGAAACAATATTTATCAGGTAGTGTGAGTAGTACATGATATATAGAATTGAAACTAGTAGTACATGTATTTGGAGATACAAGAAATGAACTGAGTACATAATTATAAATATTTTGGAATGTTGAGAGTAGCAATCTCTCATTTTAAAGATGAGTTAATTGAATTGTAATTATTTAAATTAATGTTTTATTTCAAATAGGATGATCTACAGCTAGACACAGTTGGAGCAGTGTGTATAGATACAAGAGGTGTCATTACAGCTGGTTGTTCCAGTGGAGGAATTTCTTTGAAACATCCTGGAAGAATAGGACAGGTGAAGATATGCAATAAACATCAGTGTGGAGTTGAAAGCTCAAAGAAAGACAAAATTTGAGTATGCATATTATCTTTACGTATATGGTGGGTGTTTGATTGTTAGACCTTAATTTTGGTAATTTATCATTTTGTAGTATCATATGATTAGTCGATTAATTAAACTTACAAATGAAGTGCAGAGGCAGTTTTTACTTTGTTATCTAATCACATGACAATGATTAATAATTCAATAATGATTTCTACCACCAACTAAATTTCAGGTTTTAATGAGCTAAAATAATAACAGAAATGCATTTTCAATCGTATAATTACTTAATCCTCAGTAATTCTAGTATTATCTGAAGATGAATGATCAGCCATACTTAATCAACTACATGTTCAAATACTCCACATATGCAATTCATTGATTTTAAAATTGTTTGACATAGGTTTCGCTACTAATTGATCTAATCATACATCTGTAATGTATTTTACATAAACATACAGTGAGCCCAAAAATTACTGGATGTTTTTTAGTACGATAATTACAAAATGTAGATTCCATGATTGCATTTATAACTTCGCATTGTATTTTAGACATGAATTTTGATAACATGATGTTAGAGTCTTTGAACAGAGTTGGTGTATTGGACAAAATTACATACCACTTTTGATTTTTTTCTCTCTGTAGGCTGGTGTGTATGGGTGTGGTTGTTGGGCTGAAGGTGGACCACTTACAAATCAAATTGCTGCCAGCACTTCTGGTCAGATTAGATATGATGATCATAAAAATACATGTATCATTGGTGGTTTCATTACCCCGGCCATCACCTAATGCCTTGTGTCAAGTTAGCCTATTCATACAGGCATATGAGATGTTTGATTCGGACCCTGCCAGCTGAGCTGCCTTGGTAGCTCAGTTGGTAGAGCATCTGTTCGGAGTGCAGAGTGTCGTGGGTTCGAATCCCACCTGAGGCAACTCTCATTTTTCATTTTTCCATTGCCTCAGGTGTCTTTCTTTCTTTCTTTCTTTCTTTCTTTCTTTCTTTCATCTCAGATAACATCATGTATGATACTTTTTCATAGAAGGTTTATACATTTTCAAACAAGGCATATTGTGCAGGCTACTTTCTAGTCATGTAGTATATAAGTGCATATTACATTATACAAACCACAATTTGATATTCTGTTTTATATTGTCTGTTGGGTGCTGATATTATATATATATTTATAACATATACGTATATATATAATATATATATATGTTATACTACCATGGCAACCTTTTGATGTAGTTAGGTCTCATAACACATCATTAAAAATTCAATTGTTAAATTATAGTGTAAATATTATGTAAACCATGGCTAGGTGTATATGCCAGATATACTACTTGTTGTGGATATATTGCTTGGCCCTACAAGCCTTGGATTATATCCACAGCAGGTGGCATATACACCTACTTTATATATAAATACAATATACATGTAATATAATTATCATTATATATTAATAATAATAAGTCTTTCTTTTATATAATTATGTACATATAATTATTATAGGTACAGGGGAATGTTTAATCAAAACTATGTTAGCAAAAGAGGTGGCTTCATCTGTGTAAGTGTTATGATAATTATTATAGTAGTACCTATCATAATAAATTATTACAAGATATCAATAAGAGATAATCTAAAGTAGTTGGTCTGTTTGTACTTTTATTATTAACCCACGCCCTTGTAGGTGGAATGGCTCCACCCATTCATTTCATGCATGTGATTGAAGCCACAAAACTGTTTTTTAATTTCTTCTTAGTTTTATTTTATTTCTCCTCTTAGAGGACTGAGCTTGTTTTTTAAAATTCTTCCTATTTCCAACACTGGCATCTCTGCTACTGATATCTTGGCAACTGTTTACTTTGTGTACTGTGACCCAAAACTCGGTTCCTTTTCCAACCTGGAGTACTACTTCTAGCAACTTGCTTACTGAGACTGAAAGTTCCCAAGCGTTTCGTAGGACTAATTGAAATACAGTGTTCTCCCTCTTTTGACTGCAACTGGGACAAAGAAAACAATCCCACTGCACCAGCTACACCCACGATATCAGGTTTTACAGCAAGAGAAATGTCTCAGCTACCCACCAGATTGTGTGGGCGGGGCCACTGAATCCCCAAGTTTTGAGGGGGCACAGCCCCCTTCAACTCCCATTAACAGGGAGACACACCCTTTAAAATTCACCCATACTCTATATGTATATTTAGGGCAAAGGGCGGCCAAAAACCATCAACGTTTTTAGCCATTTTCATGGGCTTATCCCTGACACCAATTATGAACATTTGGAGTGCTTTGTAACACTAGAAACGCACACCCAACTGAGTAGGCGTCAAATGTTACATATAGGTGATATCAGAGCTATAAAGGATAATTAGAGTAGCAATTATGTACTCTTGGTAGGACTTGGAGTGTAAGTTGTAACGCACACACACATATTAATGTAATCTCAATATAACAAGTGTAAGGTAGGGGAGGGTATTCCCAGACAAACGTTTCTGTAGTTGCTATTATTGTTACATGAGCAATTCTGGTTTATTGGAATACAGTAGGATGCAGGCTATTATATTTCTACTATAGATGATACTTCTTTCTGTTATTTTCTCGATACCATATGGACAAACACATGTTTCTGGGTATAATTTAAGAATATACAGATCACTGATGATTGAAGAAGATTGAATAGTGAGTAAAAACAATAGTGAATAACAAGAAATTTGAAAAGAGTAGTAGGTACTACCATTGGATGATTAATGAAAAAGTTTAGAATACCTAGATATAGATGAGTGTTGAGTATGCCGCCTAACTTATTAGAACAATGATAGAATGAATTAATGATACCATCTCAAGCACTTATTGCTGCGACCATCCAGTCATCTGCTTCTTCATCCCTTTATTCCTCTCCACATGTTGTTCATCATGAATAGGGTCAATAACATCATTTTTACCCTCTTTGATCTCTGATTATTAGTGACAGTCCTCTTTCTTTTTCTCTTCCTTCTGAACGGCAATTCTCTATCTTTCTTTTTCCTTTCCTTTTCATTGTCATTCTCATTCTGTTCCTACCAATTCTCTTCAACATCATGTAGGTTTGGTCTTTTTGAGGTGTGATCATTAATAACCCTCTCCCTTTTCTTTTCGTTTTTTTTTTCTTCTTGTTGTTTTCTATCAGCAGCAGCAGCGCTCTGTCTTTTTCTCTACTGTTTCTCCTGTTTCTCCTTCTGTTTCCTCTAAACTCTTCATCAAATCTGGAAATCTCATCGTTTGTCAGTGCTTCCCCTTAAAATGTACTTAAATCTTCCTTCTCTTTGCTTTCATTGTTTCTCCCTTTGTTCCCATATGTAGTTCTGTCACAGTTCTGATGAATAGATGTCTTGGGTGGTCCTTCACTGGTAGATGATGTGTGTGACGATTCACTTGTAATTGGAAGTGAGGGTGCCAGCTTCCAGGGAGGAATAGCAGACTTAGTTAACAGAAATATTCCTCAGTCCAGCTCTAAATCCATTTCATCCAACTAGATTATTTTGTGTCTATTTAAGTAGTCTAAACGTCTACAACATTTGCACCTACTGTTTCCTTATTTAGCCCAAACCCATTTTTTGGAAGGTTTAGCAGCAGTATATTGTCTCTCTCTCCTTTTCTTCGGTCAGAATAGTAGGCCTACCTGATCCTATGCATGGATACGGATAGTCATGTAGTGTGGGCTTTGGGATAGAGTATGTTTCTGCTGCTGAGTTGACACTACATTTAGTCTTCTCCTTTTTAATGTACTCACTAAATCCTCTTTTTGATGTTTTGTCATAATTATTTTCATTTGTGAAAAAAATTTATTGAAATTGTAAATCATTGAGCCCACCCAATGTTTTTTTTGCTGCATGCACATTTATTGTTCTTTTCCGCTGTTTGTAAGAATTTATTCCAAGCATGAATTACTGAACTTGTTTCACATAACAAACAAGAACTAAACTATCTAGGTGCGATATCAAAAGAAGCGCAATATTGTCATAAGCAGTACTATCAATTATATATAAAACTATACTTTAAAGTTATGACAATTTTTTTAACTCACGGTCATCGAATCACAGCTTGAAATGAAGTACAATTGAAGTAGTGGCTGCTACGACTTTGAGCTGGCTCTAAGCTTGGTTGTCAATTTCTAGCTCTACTCATTTCATTTCATCCACATGATTGAAGCCTGCTTTCTAATTTCTTCTTGATTTTAACACTGTGCTTGGAATTAAGTTCTCTTAGTAGGACTTGGAGTGTAAGTTGCAACACACATATATATAATGTAATCTCAGTATAATAATTATAAATATTATTTTCTTGTCAGTGACTGATGAATCATTCTTGTTTCCCAAATTACGCTTGTGGCAAGGGTTCTGCTTTGCAAGTGCATTCATTATTTGCTTTCCTGTAATCTTTTGGTTACAGTGGGAGTTCTAGAGCATCAAAACGTTCTTACCAGAAGTTAACAATGGATGCGAAAAGACGTTTGTATCTTCATTGAATTTGTCTTTCAGGATAATGTCAATCACAAAACATGCTACATAATGACCATAATTATTATCATTATTATATTATTCTGTAGATTATATGGATCATTCTCTTTACATAATTCATTACAAAAGAAATTCATAGGTAAGTATAGAATGAATCAATAATAATTATCATAATTATAATCAATTTTTTGTAGAGTCACCTTTTCTAACTGATATAGAATCAAAACACGCTGGAGTCATAGTGCTACATGTATTACCATCAGGTTAGTAGTGATATACCACATATTAATTATTTGTAATTTGCCATAGAAAATGGTCTCTTGGTGACTTGTCCTTAGTATGAAAAGTACATGTCACAAGTGACAAAAATAGCAAAACAATGTGTAATAGCATAGTATTGTATGTATGTACATAGGTATAACCTGTTATGTATTGATATCATTCCCATTTGAAAATAACAATGTAATTATGAAAACACAACATGGAACCATTAGGAAATTAGGAATCATTGTGTAGTTGTTAGGCTGACCATTTGTGTTCCGAGTGAGTGATTGATAATTTACAATGATTCGCAAATGGATGTGGTTAGTTTTATCTCTTCAAATAATTCATAGTATATGCCTCTTTTACCAAAATTTAATAGTATATTCTAATTTAGCTGGACCATCAAAACTGTGGTGACTATCCTCATTGAAGCTGCTTAGGTAGTGCAAATGTACATGTATAGTAAACGTACAATCACATAATAATATTGTATAGTATATACATGTAAAACTGACAACCTTGTAAATGACAGTGTTGTGTTCTTTCTACTGATAGGTTCTGCTGAATTTTGTTGGGCTCATTCGACTGATAATATGCTGATTTCATATTGTACTGGTAGTGAAGAAAACCCAAAGGTAATAAATAATATGAATGTGTTTTAACAGTAGGCTCAAATTCAACTGTGTCTTATTTATTCATTAACCCTCATCACTGAACTGTTATAACATCAGAACCAAAAGGTTTGGGAAAGTTCTAAAGTTTCTTGCAAACCTATTGGCACCTTAGTGCAAGTGCTAGTATTTATAGTTTCGCTGACATTTTTGGATTAACAGACATACCACACACAAAACCAGACAATCAACCAAAAGCCTTTGGCAATTTAGTTGCTGTTTTCAAATTTGGATGAGATTTTGGTTTGAAGAAAAAATGTCAATACATAAATCATACTATGAAGCCTATAGTGACATTGAGATTGTTGCATTTACTAATTAATATGTAAAAACAAGATATATTGAGAAAATAGTTGCTTTGTGATGACTATGTTCAGTCATTGCTGTGGCACTAGTGTCTCTACCTTTCTGTGTAGTTGAAAACTGGAACCTGAAGAAGTGCAGTAGACAACAAAAAAATTTCACGTTTTGTCTTTGTAGTACGGACCGTAGTACGGACCATAGTACGCTAAATGTTTCATTGAAACCCAGTTTAAACGGTAATTAATTATTAAGCAAATCAGTTATGATAAAATTTCCTTTTTACAGCGAATTTCAATAAACATGAACTCACAATTATTTCGTTCTGTATATAATATACATAAAATTATGTACATACTTACAGAGGGTGTAGTTACGGAACGGAATAATTGTGTCAATGCAACTAAAATCCTCTGTATAATGGAAAAAGTTATTGTCTATTATTCACCAAGAAAACTTAAGCTTCACATTTGGAAGTCTCCACTTGAGGAGATGTCTACATATTCACCAGTCCTTATGCTTATGCAAGCTTCAAGCTTTTCCTAACATCTATGAAGGCAGGAGAATCTGATGCAATTCTAATGGTCATACCCATCTTTGTCAAGACAATCATTTTGCTATTTCAACATGAAATAAAGAACTGTGACTGCACACGAATTTGGACAGAGCCTTAACCTTCTGGAATATTGACTTTGTTTAGTTCTGAATTCCTCTGAGAGAATCTAATCTCGTTAACCACGCCTACCATTAATAATTAATAGCAAACGTTAAACATCAATATATTGTAACCATACATTATAACCAGGAATTATAACCAGGAATTATATGCCATAATCTTCAGTTCAATTTACAACTCCTCATTCAGATGAACAATAAAAAAAATGTCTTTTTCATATAGTGGACAATTAATATGAGTGTAGTGACAATCACTGGATGTTCCATGGAATACTAGCTATATGCTGACATTCATAGAATCTCTGACAATATACTTTAGTATAGTGACAATCCCTGTATGTTCAATGGAATGCCAGCTATATGCTGACATTCATAGAATCTCTGACAATATACTTTAGTATAGTGACAATCCCTGTATGTTCCATGGAATGCCATCTATATGCTGACATGCATAGAATCTCTGACAATATATTTTAGTACAATCCCTGGATGTTCCATGGAATGCCAGCTATATGCTGACATGCATAGAATCTCTGACAATATATTTTAGTACAATCCCTGGATGTTCCATGGAATGCCAGCTATATGCTGACATTCATAGAATCTCTGACAATATACTTTAGTACAATCCCTAGATGTTCCATGGCACTATATACTGATACTCATAGAATATCTGGTGATATACTTTTGTATAAGTGACAATCCCTGGATGTTCCACGGATTACCATCTACATGTAAGCTGTCAGAAGAAAAGTTTGGTTATATAACAAAGCTGATTTTCTCACAGCAAATAACACTTTGAGAGCTTTTCCAACAGCTCTGTTTTCTGATAATAATGTAGATAACTTCTGGGTTAGGTGGTACGACATATTTATGATTACTATGGCAAACTGTATCTCCAAAAGACCATTTCTATGAGAAGAATTTGCCTTATATCACTAAAGACACTATATGTCTGATCCGAAAAAAGCTCTCTTTGTTCAAACGGGCTAAACATCTTAATTCTGGCAATGCCTGGGCTGCATATAATAAAGTCAGAAATCAAGTCACATCTGCCCTTCGTTCTGCAAAGAAAAATTTCATCACCAAACTTTCTGATAATATTTATTCACCAAAGGACTTTTGGTCAACTTATTATAAATTATCCCCCACCCGTTCCTGTTTCCCTGACACACTTAGCCATCAGTCAGTGAAAGTTCAAAGGCCCTTAGAGAAAGCAAACTTATTCAATCAGTTTTTCTCATCTTGCTTCTCTCGTCCCTCCTCCTTCTCCTCTTCTCCTTCGCTCACTTCTAAATATCTAGACTGTTCTCTTTCCAGTATCACTTGTTCTGTGGATGAAGTATCTAAGCTTTTATCTACATACAAGACAAACACAGCTTCAGGTCCTGATGGCATTTCCAGTATTATGGTGAGAAATACTGCTGATTCTATCTCTCCTGCTCTCACTTCGTTATTTAACCTTTCACTTGAGACTAGTAAGGTGACATCACAATGGAAGCTGTCAAATGTCACACCTATTTTGAAGTCGGGTGATCCTTCATTAATCAACAATTATCGTCCGATTTCCTTATTATCATTGGTTTCGAAAGTATTGGAACGCATAGTCCATCAAAGAGTTTCTAATTACTTACAAACACATCATTTGCTCTCTCGCCGTCAATTTGGCTTTAGGGCTGGGTCCTCTACTCAAGAAGCTCTGTTATCCATCACAAACGACTGGCATTTGTGTCTGTCCAGTAACCATCAAGTTGGAGCAGTTTTCTTTGATATAAAAAAGGCCTTTGATACTGTTCCACATGAGCAGATTCTACTTTCTCTGGAGAGAATTGGGATTTCAGGTTCCCTTCTCTCCTGGTTTTCAAACTATCTGTCTGGTAGAACCCAGAGAGTGGTAATTAATGGAACCACCTCAGATACCTGTGAAGTGACATCTGGAGTCCCACAGGGGTCCATTCTTGGACCACTCCTCTTTACTATTTTTATGGACTCAGTCTGTAATCTACCTTTATCACATAATAGTAAATTAGCCTTATACGCAGACGATATCGTCCTGTATAAACCCATAAATTCACCTTGTGAGACTCTTGCTTTTCAGCAAGATGTTGATGAAATTCTTCTTTGGACAACTAATCATGGTCTCACCTTAAACACTAGTAAGACATATGCTCTGCCAATAACTAGGTCTCCTAAACCAATCTCACTCAACCTTCACATAGATGGTAACCCCATAGCTGATGTCCTCTCAGTCAAGTACCTAGGTGTCACAGTTACAGCAGATCTAAATTGGTCTAGGCATGTGCATAACATCTCCTCGAAAGCGAAACAACAAATTGGTTTGATCTACCGTAGGTTGTACCAAGCCACTCCGCTGGCTCATCAGAAGATCTATCGTAGTGTGGTCCTTCCCAAATTGGAATACTGCGCTGCAGTATGGGACCCACACCAATCTATCCTTATTGATGAGCTCGAGAAGGTACAGGGTTTTGCTGGCAAGGTTGTAACTAAGGACTGGAAAGCCTCTTATAACACTAATTTGAACAAATGTAACTGGCAGCTGTTGTCTACAAGAAGGAAGTTACAAAAGCTCAAGATTTGTTACAATATATTAAACAACTTTTCAATTATTCCTCATAATGTTTTTACTCCTCATCCCTCACCTTCACCGAGATATCCTCATAACCGAATTATATCTCGACCCCTTACCAAGACAAACACTCACCAATTCTCATTTTTTGTTGATGTAATACCTTATTGGAACTCACTTCCATCCCATGTAGTCAATAGCACCTCGTCTAACTCTTTTAAGGCTCATCTGTCTGAGCATTTGCTCACTAATATACTTTAACTTTTATTTCATTATTATTATTTCTTTTTTGTTTTGTTTTTGTTTTGTTTTCCTTCTGTCTTTTCCCTCTCTTGGGGGGCACTATATATTAGCCGTTTGTGCTATCTTGTGTACCCTTAATGCATACCTTTTTTTATTTTTGTTTATGCATTAAAATTGATATAGAAAAAAAAATGTATATACTGACATTCATAGAAATTCATAGAAACTCTGACAGGACACTTTAGTGTAAGAGACATTCCCTGGAGGTTCCATTGATTGCTGCCTGTATATGAGTATTGATGGAACTGTTTATAGTGACAATCCTGGGATGGCTGTGGTTTGTAAGCAATATTCATGACATTTCACTGACAGTCCATGACTTGCAATGCCAACACTAGACATGTGTGATTGCCTCTGTTCTCTTGTCATTCCTCCAGGTTGTATGATTTGAGGAAGTTGTGCTTCTTCCACCTCCTTGACTGTAACTCCCTTTTTAAGTATGCTTACAGTATTTTCCTCTCCATCACATGTGCTTTTCACAGACACATTTCCTTTCTGACTATCACAGAATGTGAAATGCTGGTACCTCCTAATTCCCTTTACAGGCTTGAATAAGCCATCCAACATTTTGTCCCATGCCCTCCACTCCCAAGGATACATTTGGGCAACATTGTTCTGTGATGAATTGTTCGTCATTTCTTGTAGCTGCTGCACTGTATCAATGTCACTTCTGCCATAAAATCTTTTTAGTAGGCCAAAATTGCCATCAACAAAGCATCTTGTGTGACCAACCAGCATAAACGAGAGGGTTATTTTCCGGTTTAATCCAGTTATCACTCTCCAGGCTATGTAGCCAACAACTGTGCGGTTTTTATTTTGACCCACACAGTTCCTTTGGGCTGGAATATATCTGATCCAATCCTTTGCCACTGATAGTCTGGAAGTGTAAAGGAGATCATAGGTTCATGGTGTGGTTTGCACATTCAGGGCACTGTTCAACCATAGTTTTCAATTGGGTGGATATTCCAGGCCACCACACTGAATTACTTGCTCAAAGTCTACACCTTTAGATACCTTGGTGTCCCCGGTGAATCATCCTCAGTGTGATCTTTGGCTTGGGCATCTCGATACTCTTGCAGTCTATGTTTACTAGCTAGAAGAATTAACTATGTGGACGGCATATTCCAGTTCTTTTTGAAACACTATACTTCCCTCTCCTGGAGGAGCAATGGGAGCCCTTGAAAGGGTGTCAGCTGTATATACACATGTAGTTTCTTGCCTGGCACATGGTGGATGGTAAATTCAAATCAGTTGAGTCATAGTCTGAAACATAGTATTTTGGAAGGGAGGTTGTCTTGGTTTTTAGTACTTAGCAGGGGAACAAGTGGTTTGTGATCAGTTTGGATGGTAATGTGCTTTCCTAAGACATACATAGTAAACTTTTCACATGCCCATGCAGTTGCACGTGCTTTTTTCTCAATCTAAGCAAATTGCTGTTCAGTTTTAGTTATAGATCTTGAGGCATATGCTATTGGTTTCCAGATATCATTTTGTTTTTCTTGAGTAGAACTGCTCAGCAGAAATCATAGTATTGGCTTCTGAGTCATACAGACCTAATATTGTTGGCTTTGAAAGTTCTGTCTTGATTGCAGAGAAAGCAGATTCTTGGGTTAGTACCCATGCTAAACAATTTTTCTTGGTCAACAGTTCCCTCAGTGGCTGGATAAGTTCAGCAAGACAGATAGAGAACTTTCCCAGCCGATGTGTGATGCCCATAAAAGGTGTAATTCTGGAACGTTGGCCGGTTGCTTCATCTGAGCGATAGCTGCTACTTGTTGTGGGTCTGCTGAGATCCCATTCTTGTCGATTATGTATCCTAGGTTTGCTCCAGCTGCTTCTACTTGTTTCAGTACTTCCTTTAGTCTGGTGTCATGTTCTGCTGCCGTTCTCCTGAAGATCAGAACATCATCCATGTGACATGGAACTCCATCCAATCCTGTAAGGTTTTCATTCATCTGGCATTATAAGTGGTTCAAGTATGCCAAACAGTAGCTTGCTGAAACAAAAATGACCAAAGGGAGTTATGAATGTTGTAAGCAGACGTGACTTTCTGCTCAGGGGTGTTTGCCAAAATCCACTGTTGGCATTAAAGATGGTGGCTACTGTGAGCTGTGCAAGTGCATCGTTGACCTTTGGGAGTGGATGTACTTCACGTAGGACATTTTCATTCAGGTGTTTGAGATCAACACATATCCTTATGGCACTTGACATCTTGGGATTTGCAACAATCTTCGCACGCATAACTCCTAGAGATTCCATTCTGGCTAGCTCATCCTGGACTCTGCTTCTCAGTGGTAACAGTACAGTTCTATGTGTGTAGAGGGCCCATGTCTTTGCATCAGGCTTCAGTTGGATTTTGTAGGGCACTTGATGCGGTTGGCCAGTTTACTGAGAAACCAAGACCATATTCCTATAGGAATCTGGAATGTTTCTGTAGGTCCTTGTCCCTTAGTTTCAAGAAGAATTCCTCAACACAGCAATGACTTCAGCTCTAGTATCAATTATAAAAGTAGTATCTTGACTCCTAACTCTGATTTTGACTATCCAGGCTGTCTGTTGTCCGGATATTATAGTGTCAACGTAGGTTCCATCAAGGCTGACTTCAGTGTGTGTTTCTTGTGGGTTTTTCCCAGCAGTAACCGATGACGTGCTGCTCTTTGCAAAACACTGAGAGCTGCAGTGTCCTCTGCGTTTGCATTTGTGGCAAAAAGCATTCACAGCTGGACATTTCTCCCTGCTGTGCTCTACCTGCCACAGCGAGTGCAATGATTAGAAGTCTGTTTGTGTATCTTGCTTGCAGTGGATCCAGTTGACATCCTATTCTTCCTAGGTAGCTGTTTCCATTTAGTTCTGACTGCCTTTAATGTGATAGAGGTGCTCTTGCTACTTCCTTTTAGTGTTTGCTGTTGCTGCTCTACTGCCTCCTTTTGTCTAACTGTTCTCTTTGCCTTTTCCAAACTTCAGTCTGCATCTAAATGCAGACTTTCTGAGAGTGTTTCATCTCTGATTCCCACTAACAGTCTGTCTGTAATCATATCGTTGTTGAAATCACCATATTTTCAGCTCTCTGCTAGGCTGTATAATGCAGTAATATACTGCTCAGATGTTTCTCCTTCTTGCTGGTTTCGTCTATTGAAACGGGCTCACTCGAAAATCACATTTTTGCAAACTTTAAAGAATTCATTGAACTCTGCTATGGCATCATCATATTTTCCTCTGGCTTTGATCGAGATATCTGTAGAGGCCAGCACATTCTCTGCCTCTTCTCCAAAACAGTATAGCAATGTGCTCACTTGTCCTCCATCTCCCTCGGTATTGAGTCCTGAGGCAACATGAAACTGTTCAAAACTTTTATTCCAACGTAACCATTCATCTGGTTTCATGAAGGTAAGAGCTTCTGTAGTGTTATGCTAGCCATTAGATATCGATCCCACTGCTGCCACCATGTACAATTCACTGGTAGTACTATAATATATTATTCTGATGAAAGCAATAAGTGCAAGTTATTTGTATCAAGGGAATGGAAGTTCTAGAACATAAAGAACATGTAGATTATTAGTAAGAAACAATATAATATATAGAGAAAAAAGGATCCCTATGACTGCTTTGTGGTGTCCAGCATTCAGTAATCATGCCTGAAACACAACAACCTATTATTTTGATTATCTACTCTCCTTACCTTTTAAAGAACCTTGTAGAACTTTAGGAATATATTTTAGGCTTGCTGCTAGTTTCAGTTTTTGTGTATGCTACAAGCAACTTTCTTTCTGCTGGTCTGTAGAGCTCGAGTGTGCATTCTATTACGCGCCACGTCCATTAATTGACCGAGCCCCCTGGAATGACGTAACTTCCTTAACTACTATACAGCGCATACTCACGCAAGTGACACAAGAATATATATAATTATATATATTATATATATATATATACATTAAACCCCATGGAAAGCAATCATAGGGATGGCCCTACTGTCCATAACAATATCCATGACCAACTCCAATAAATCAAAACATTAATCAAGAACTTAGAATAAAATATTTATACTATTAATCAAAGTACCTACAGAAATCTAATAATATTTTAGATTCCACTAAAATTATAGTATAATAGTATATCATTGTGACATCATTATCAGATGAACTATACCTGAATATCCCTCTCTCCTTTTGGTAAACTCTTAACATGATTCAAAGATGGTAATCATAATAATGGGAATACATTTTGCCTCCTCCCTATGTGATTATCTAACAAACCTCCATTGACTATTTAAGTTTATGTTTTATAAATTTGTTTTCATATACTAGATAATCTTCTCTGAATTTCAAAGTAAAGAATCCACACTCAACAACAGGATATGTGTTGGAGGTGTGTCATTCAAACTTTAATATAATTATAGTAATTAATGATGAATTATTAATGAATGACATCAAATTTATTATTAATTTTTGAGTGAGCTAGAAATTAATTTAATCATGAACAATTAAGGGTAATAATAATTTAGCAATGTTGGTATGATTTTCTGTTGATATCAAAATAATATTCACTCGTTAGCAGTATACAGTTTAGTTCAAGTGTGTAAACCTCACACAACACAGCAGACATGCTATGTCAATGATTATTGTAAGTGAGGTTCATTAGAGTTAAATGGCATATGAGCGGGCTTATAATTTCCATAATATATACATCAAAAGTATGCATTGAGATGTGTTATGGATATTGAGTTACTAGTGAATGAGTTCTATTTCCGCAGACCATGGCCGATTTTGACTTTATACTGTAAAGAACAATAAATAAGAGTTACACCAAAACTGAAACAAGGTCGTTAGTGGATCATAATTATAATGCATGGGTCATCCACAATTAGCCAATACTATTCACTAGGTATATAACTACAAAGACCTATATAATAATTATTATTATAATTACATTTAGCATAATTATATTAAAGGCATTCAAAGCTATGATGGTAGCAAAATTAATGTCATTAAATTTTGGTAAACATGTCATGATGTACCAGTCATTTGGTTATCAAGAAATCTAGCCTCTTGATGAATTAAGTCACAGTTAAAGTTTCATTGTATATATATAATTATTATACTACATGTAAGTGTTTCTGGGCCTCTGGGGTAAGATTTTGGGCTCCATACCCCTGGGTGTACATGTAATATTAATTTTTAGACATGAAGACCTGTACATGTCATAAGAAATTTGTTCCCCCCAGAACTTATTTTTCAACAAAAATGGTCCCCTGGAACATATTTAATAAGTGAAAAAATTGGAGCCCCTTGGGCCACTTAGTTATGTATCAAAATTAAACAAAAGAAGACTTTTTTTAATGTAAAACTGAAACAAAATAAAACTTTTAAAGTGAAACTGAAACAAATCAATGAATACATTTATTACAATACCATGGTATAGACTTTGTTTTAAGTTGATCTGGAGTTATTTTCACACAATTGTTACAGTTGACCATTTGTATACCACACATTTCTGGCATCCTACACAAGCAATAGATAGGCACACAAGCCATATGGCTGATTCTGGCATTTCTTCTGTTCTTTCTTCTCACAGGAAATGAACTGAAAGCTCCTTTAATAAAACATTGATGTAGATGATCACGCATCAGATTCTGGTCAAAAGTGTAGCAGCCTGGATCATCACCATGTGCTATGATTGATGCAAATGCGATTGCAAATAGTCCACAATCTACTGATCCTACATATGCATGTACTTGGAATTGACAATATCTAAACCTAAATCAGTATAATTGCAAAGTATTACAATTAATTCAAATGTATAATTAAAACATACCTTAAAGTAATTTCTTTGTTTGGATGTGGAAGACAAATAATTGCTGCTATTTGTTGATGCATTGAGGAAGTTACTGTGGGAGAAAGGCTGTCATAGACATCCACAACTCCTGTTTCACAGCCATATATTGAAAAAGTGATCCAATGTCCATGACCATTATGTAAAACCTGGAAACATTCCCCATATTGAATCTCATATATTTTGTTAGGCCTAAAATAGTATTTTGGTGTCCTTTGATTTGTGGAAAGCTCTGGGATATCAATTTCTGTGCCGCTATGATTAGAGTTATTCAACCACTCTCCATCCAAAAGGATCATCTCATCACTTCACCTCCTTCATTCGTCTGTAATAGAGTCTACCAGGAGTCCATAATAGAAAAAAGTAAGAGGGATGTCTCCCTGGTCTCTTACGTTTTTTTTCTATTATGGACTCCTGATGCGTGTCTACATCAAAAGTACATGAGTCGAATTGACCTGTGATTGCTGTTTTAATCTTGCTTTCACCCTAGTGAAGTAGTCGCAAAATATAGCGGTTACCTCTTGCTGACTGGCGGGGAGATATCGAACCAGTGAAGTTCATCCATACATGATATCAACCTTGTAAACCTAATGAGCGTGGGTGTTAGTCTCGATTTCTTTTTTTACGGCAGAATTCAATTCTACATTTCAGAAAAAGTGTTTGTCTAAATATACTATATACTTTCTATCAAATTTGTGTTTAGTTTTTGAGTTATTTGCAAAAGAAGTTTCCGATGTTGCAAACTTTGAAGTGTAATAAAGTCATGAAGAATCATTGTATTGACATAGAAATTCAGATATCAAGCTACTGCAAAAATACAATTTACAAAATAGAGAGATTTTTAAAAATAAGTCTTTACTTTTGTTGTAACAATTTATTGAATTTTCAGATTTCTGACAATGGAATTTATCAGTGGGTTTACATTTTTAGGATAAAAACTCTCTATTACATTTGAGATAGTTTGCTAATGTATCTTGTTTGTACTTCGTATCTGCGAAATTTACTTTTATTTACCTTGAATTAGAAAGAGTGTTCTTGGATGCGTTGTTGTTCAAGAATCCTCCATTTTATAATAATATTTTTACAAAAATGTGTATGTCTATCGGTAATAAAAATGGTATTTACATAAATTTTGCACGTCTATCGGTAGAACAGACTTAGATAATAGTGGTGACGAATTATTACACTTTATTTCTAAATGAACGAATTACTGTGGGAGGAGATTAGAGTTATTATATGCGGTATCCTTGTGATAAGTATAATTATTATAAGGATTATAGAACTTTTTTGTCAAGACTCTACAACAAAGCGGAAAAAGGTAAAATATAGTACTTATAAACACCTAACATTATACAATCAGAGCCTCTGAGAGGACCATATAGACATATATTATTATGTAGCCCTTTTGTTTGATGTTGTAATAAGCTGTTCATGGGGGTTGGTGTAAAATTTGCAAGCCCTGTGTTCTGTAATAATAGTAATGCTATGCTGCTGTAATCATGGATGCCTCTAGAACCTGGAATCCAAAATTTTCTGTGTGTGTATGGGACAACATGCCTCAGACCCCTACATGCATTACACAATCTGCTCCTAGTCTCATATAACCAGACCCAACCCCTCTGCAATATGATGGGAAAGACATACTGTGTTCACTGAATCAATGTGAGGCGAACACGTATATATTTGTTCAGTATTGATAAATTATGATTACTGTCCAACAGCTTCATCTTTTTTGGATGATTCTTCATGATTTCCTTCTACTTTTGATATTCAATCAGCTTAAAATTCCTTTTTGAGTATATACATGTACAGCAAAAAAGACATTTTCTTCATCAAAATTGTCACTTTTTATCTCTGACTCTTTAAAGTTCAATAAAATGATTCCCGAAATAGTACTTCAAACTACTGCAATAAGACAACAAAAAGATTTATTTAGCAACCCTTTCCATAACATCTATTAAAATTTTTGATTTTCGAAATTTATCTCTGAGTATATGCTTTCAGAATTGTTCAAGAACCCTTTATTTTATTAATTAACTAAAATTTGCATGTCTAAAATAAATGGTTAAATTTTGTTGTCAATGTCATGTGACAACAAAATCACATTGTCACATGATTGTGTTGAATTACAAAAAGTATAATTATTATTATTATTGATTAACCTTTTTTCTGAAGAAAAATGGGACTAACGAAAAAACAGATGAGGCATTTAAATGAAGCTAGACATCAAAAGAAAGAAAAGGTACATATGTAATTAAATATTATTCCTATAAAACCAATGTATGTATATACATTGTATATATGACATTATATGTTTATATACATATATGAGGGTGGGGTAAAAGGTTTGAATGTTCGAACCTCTGATTGTTTGCTGCACATTTTTAGCTAAATTTCTACCTTCAAAGCTTTGCCACACTCGCTTTGATATTTTGAATATGTGTACTTCTAGTGAAGAATGTGGGTGTGTTCCTGTAAAGTTGAGGCTGTGTTGTTGGCTGCCTTTGTCTCATTTCTCAGTCCAGCAATGCTGAATCCAAGTAGAAACAGTGACAGGAACAAGACTAGTGCTTGTTATAAAGCAATAATAGTTGATAAAAATACATGCGAACCTTTGAATATTGTTTTTATTGCTTTGAATGTTGTTTTGCAACCTTCGTTCCAGCCCTAATATATATTATATATATATAAATTATTATAATTATATATATATATATATATATATAATATAACATTGCGTGTACATATTAGTTTTTATGTTTGTATGTACAGTGTATGAATACAACATAAGGCATGGTAATTTGGACACAAATTTAGTTTGCATATACATGTAGCCAAATTCACACTAGTCGCAAGTACATGTATAAGTGCAACTCACAGCTGAGATGCTGCTTAGTACATACAGTGTAAGTGCACCTTGTGTAACTTCACCTGTAAAAAAAACTTCAAAGCTTTGCTACCACACCCTCTTTAATGTGGCAAGGTAATTAGTAGTCTTTTAGTAAAGTAGAAAAGAACTGATGACGAAATAGACAAAGAACCTATACCTTTGAATTTTTGGAAGGGTTTCCTGCCTCTTGTGGCCAATGGCCGAGGGGTCTATGCAGGCATGCCTGCTAAGCACCTTGGTCATAGAAGGGAGGGGTTTAGAGCCTAACGTTTCTCAATAAATACAAGTATAACTCCATCTACACACAAATTTTTGTAGGAGGAATGGTCTGGTCTGCTTAGCCTAATTGTAGTAGTTGTGCCCTGTTACCAACAGTTTATCCAATCAAATTATATGTTATGTCAGGATAGAAAATGGTTTCCATGCTTCAAATTTTAAGAAACCTGCTTCTGATATGCACACTAGAGTAGTATCTATATACATGTAGTTTTATGTGTAGGAATGACATTGTCATAACTACTGGTAAACAAATTGTACTTCATATTGTGAGCATCATGGCTACTGTTTCCAGGCTTTCAGGCTGCAGTGAACCCTGCCCACAGTGGCATGGTAATTAGTAGGCCTTTAGTAAAGTTAAACAAGTGTATATAGAGAAAAAAGTATCCCTATGATTGCTTTATGGTGTCCAGCATTCAGTAATCATGGCTGACTTTATCATGCCCGAAACACAACAGTCTATTATAGTTATTATTTTGATTATATACTCTGTTTACCTTTTATAGAACCTTGTAGAACTTTAAGAATACATTTCAGGTAGAATAGCTAGCTATTAGTTCCAGTGTCTACGTAAGCTACACAGCTTTCTTTCTGCTGGTGTGTAGAGCTTGATCGCGCGTTCTTTTTCGTGCCACGCCCATTAATTGACCGAGCCCCCGGGAATGATGTAACTTCCTTAACTGCGTATACAACGCATACTCGCGTAGGTGACACAAGAATATATATATATAAACATACATCGAACCCGTGGGAAAACAATCATAGGGATGGCCCTACGGGCCATAAAAAATTACCGATGATGAAATTTTACTAAACTACAATAATTAAAGACTACATCACATCTCTTTATCCATCTACATGTATATGTATCCCTACTGTGATACTCATAAATACGTTACTTATATATGTATTTTATACTAAGTCACTTTATTCTTACAGGAAGTAACTTCAAAAGAGACTCCGAAATCAGTGGATAAACATGTATGTCTATGTGTCATGTGTGATGTAACATATCGCATGTATATATTTATATAATATATGATTATATTATATATATACATGTATATATGCACGCAGTAAGTGACACAGAAATGATAATTCAGAGTCAGAAATAACAGGCGGCCATCTGCCATTATCCGTGCATGTCAGGACAATGACTGAGCAAATTACTGCATGCAAGGACATTATGGCAGTTATGTTTGTAGAATGTAAATATTCGCAGGACTGTTAATGCCAGGTGTTTCATATGAATCTTGTCACCTCTAGTTCTCACATTTTATAAAATTGTAGATTGTAACTTGATTGCTTTGCTGGAAAGTTGAGTTGTTAAAAGACAGCCATGGTTGATACAAAAAAGTACATGTACCAAGACAGAAATACAACAAATCTTCGTTGAGATTTGCGTAATAAGTGCTTTCCTTTTTTTGTAAGCAGCAATTTCATAATTTTCAAGTTAATAATTCAACACATTATGAACATGTAAAATAGCCAGTTTGTAAAACATAATTATAATTAGACACAGAAATCTATAATATAGTAACATACATATATACAATGTACAATACATGTACAGGCATTCCACTACTGTTTGGTGTAGTTGTTATTGTACAAGAATAAAATAAATAAGGATATAGGGGTATCAAAACTGAAAAACACAGAAACAAGATTAGGATAGTACCTTAGCAATGAAATTACACACCACTTCCACCCTACATACATGTATATAAGTACTGTATAGCTAGTTTTTTTGCAAGTCCGCTTTTCGTTAACATGTTATTTGCTAGAAACTAACATGTAAGATTCATGTTAAACACAAACAAAGATCATAGATACATGTAGATGGTGAGAGAGAAAATAAACTGAGTCGCAAATTTTACATACACTGATAGATCCTTCTTAAAGACTTTGACTATTTAGAATATTAATATTATAACGAACAAAGTAACAATAGCAACAACTATCTCTTACAGAAATCAACCTGCCTACAGAAATCACTTAAATAGCTAAAGTTTCCAGAATGGTCTATATCATGTGGTACACATGTGGACAGTCTAGAAAATTCTAGATACATGTAAATCCATCCCACATGGTACTAATTGAATGTTCTATATCATGTGGTACACATGTGGACAGTCTAGTAGATACATGTTAATCCATCCCACATGGTACTAATTATATAAATAATCATGTCAATATTAATCCAGTCTATACACATAGTTACTTACTATGTGTTACTTTTCTAAGCCAGGGTGGCTGCTTTAGTATTACTGGTTCCTGCTGTTACATGTACTATGTGTGTATTGTGACTGATTGTTACTTTTCTAAGCCAGGGTGGCTGCTTTAGTATTTTTGTTTTATGAATTTTATAACCCATTTAGCTGCTGTTTATTTGTTAATCGTTTCTAAGCCTTTTGCTAATTTTCATGTAATGTATACACTATACAGTCCTGTTGGTTGTAGCGATTGTAGCCCTACTGTACATTTCTTTATGTGCTACATACATGTACATGTATATACGGCCATTAATTGACCGAACCCCCTGGAATAACAGAGCTTTAATTAATGTACATACAATGTCATGTACATGTATATGTGCAATAACATGTATCATGTATATATGTTACACATGCATGCTTTGAAAGTAACCATATAGGGATAGCCCCGTGGTCCATAAAACTACAAATATTCATGTTGTACTGCACATACACTTGAACTACACGTGTACATGTACAATGTACAATGTATAAATATTCATGTGCATGTATACATGTTAGCTACATATACATGTATGTACAATGTACAAATGTTCATGTAGCTTGTACTGCACGTATATATTTATACATGTACATGTTAGCTACATACATATACGTGTACATACAATATACAATTGTACATGGTCATGTACATACATGTATCTGCCTGTAAATAATATTGTCATTATGCAATTTGTTGTTGAGCCCGTGCTTTGGTGATTATTCTTTTGGGGGGACTCTTCTTAGAGTCCCTAAATTTAATACATCAAGCAATTTCTTGATTAATAACATAAATATAGTTCTCTGTATTTTGCTTTATATTTTAATGTACTTTCAGGATCCAGATATTTGTTTAATGTTTGCACATGTGCAGAAATTGAACATGTGACATTATAATTGAAATTATAATTCCAATATAATGGCTGCGGAGACGTTTCTTGCTCTGTGTTACCGGGCTTTCCATACCTGTAGCGTACTGAAGGGATAGTTATAAACAAGATATATAAAGAAAAAAGTATCCCTATGATTGCTTTGTGGTGTCCAGCATTCAGTAATCATGGCTAACTGATGCCTGAAACACATCAGCCTATTATAGTTATTATTTTGATTATCTACTCTGTTTACCTTTTAAAGAACCTTGTAGAACTTTAAGAATATATTTCAGGTAGAATAGCTAGCTATTAGTTCCATTTTCTACGTAAGCTACACTGCTTTCTTTCTGCTTATCTGTAGAGCTTGAGCGCGCGTTCTTTTACGTGCCACGCCCATTAATTGACCGAGCCCCGGGAATGATGTAACTTCCTTAACTACGTATACAACACATACTCGCGTAAGTGACACAAACATATAAATATATATATATAGTTCGAACCCGTGGGAAAGCAATCATAGGGATGGCCCTACGGGCCATAAAAAACTGCTATTCTATATTTCCAACTACCTTGTAGGATACCCATTCTAAACCAAGTTGCCACTTTTGTTGAGCCACTTTAGAACATTGAGTGAGAACTACATGTACATTAAACTGTTTGATGAGTGATTTATCTGGCACAATAGGGCAGTAATTATTATCTTAATGATAGAATACAATGCTGCTAATATGCATGTTACATGACAGTCTTTGTGTCAGTCTTGTGTGCTACAACGTGGATATTAATTTAGGAATGTAAAGCAAAACATTAATCGTCGGTAGAGTAAACCACATACATTTTGCACATCGAATTTTTTTTCACATTTATTAATTGTAACATGAATTATTTTCGATTTACATTGTGTTTTTTCTGTGATACAGACATTAATTAGTGTAGTTGTGTATATATATATATATGTATATATACATGTATATACAGAAGTGTGGAAACATTGAGCCAATTACCGGACATTTTGACCTATTTTCACCACTCTTGTCCTGCTCCCCATATACTTTGTATACAGCTCTGTTTCAATTTACCGGACATTCACTAGATTTATCGGACAAAGTCCTGCACGACTGGCTGTTTCCACACCACTGTATATATATATATAAAATAGAGTTGGATTTCCATATATAATATTGTGCTATTCAACATGCACATGTTTCCAGACTTTCAGGCTGCAGTGAACCCTGACCACAGTGGCATGGTAATTAGTAGGCCTTTAGTAAAGTAAACAAGTGTATATAGAGAAAAAAACATCCCTATATTTGCTTTGTGATGACTATGTATTAAGCATTGCTGATGGCACTAGTGTCTCTACCTTTCTGTGTACTCCTGGGGCCTGAAGACGTAAGTGTAAGCCTAATTGCAGTCTAAATACACAGGTGTCTGATGAACTGACTGAGGTACTCCTTCAAGGTTCTAAATGATGACTTCCTCGTGTCTGAAACTCAACAACTTATCATACTTACTTGTTAAAGATTCTTTCTCTGCTATATACAACAGTTATTAGCAGTTTTACATCCTTTCTGAATCTTCCTGGCTGGTCTGTAGCTCAAACGCGTGTTCTTTTAAGCGCCACGCCCATTAATTGACCGAGCCCCCGGGAATGACGCAACTTCCTTAACTATGTATACAATGCATAGTCGCGCAAGTGACACAAGAATATATATATATATATATATATACATTAAACCCTGTGGAAAGCATTATAGGGACGGCCCTACGGGCCATAAAAACTACTGATGTCGAAATTTTACTAAACAAAGACTACATGTACGTCACATCTCTTTATCCATCTACATGTATATGTATCCCTACTGTGATACTCATAAATACGTTATTTATTTAAGTATTTTATACAAAGTCGCTTTATTCTTACAGGAAGAAACTGTGAAAGAGATTTCGAAATCAGCGGATAAACATGTATGTCTATGTGTCATGAGTGATGTAATATATTACATGTATATTTATATAATATATAATATATATGCACACACTATGTGACACAAAAATGTTAACTTTCCATTAGCAGTAAGTATTTAATGAATGTACATGTATTTGGTATAGGCGAACGTTTCATAATCCTGGGCTTCAAAATCCTCTTACTTCATCTGTCATCTTTAACGGATGGCCTGATCCTCCTAGTTATGCAACCATTTTCAATAAACTTGCAGAGAGACTTATACATTCCTATCTGGCTACTATGCAACCCTTCTTGTTCCAGATTCTTCTGTATAGTTGGAGGTATAAAGAATAAAACACATGCTGTAGTAGTATAGAATATGCTGTTTCTTGTAACCATAACTCACAAAGAAATAAACTTGAAAAACTGCTAAATGTAATTTTGATTGTGTGAATTTTTACTCGTGCTGGTTGGACATCATTTAAACAAATGCTCTATAAAATGCAATTCAATTAAGCACGATACCTAATGCCTTTCAGGAATTGTATTACTTATGACACACCCCTTTGTGAAACAACTGAAACTACCATGCCAAGTTGATATTTTATGCTATAATTAATAATAAACTTTTTTTATTTAGAATAATTCAGGAACAACTAAGGAAAAGAAAGAGGTACACATACACACACATGTATACATTCTTGCAGAGTACCTACATTTGTACATTCCATCATGGGGGGAGGGAATGATTGAACAAGTGATATTGAAAAACAAGGCCGAAGCAAATCATATGGATTACAGAAGGTCATGGTCGTTGCTAAATACATGTAGTTAGCTAACGGAGAACGATATGGTGAAATCGCAAACATATTCTTTCATGGACAGGGTGTACGTAATGTATTTCAAATTCTTGCACCATTGCATTCATGTGGAAATCATTCACAAAAGAAGTATTGCCATAGAATATAATTCTGCAGTGTTCACTGGTGGGGTATATGACCACTAGTTTAAGAGATAATTATTGGCTATTCAGTATAGTAAGCCCAACACATGCCCATGACTGCATTTATTTACACTGAGCCATACCTTTCTTTTTGCTTGTTTGTTGTTGCATTATCTAGTATTTCTTATTTGCAACATAATTAATCTTCCGAATTTTGGAATATTACTGTCTTTCTCGGCTTGCAGAGAACAGAACAGACAACAATAACACGAAACTTCCTTTGCAAGTCTGAATTTAAGTGTACTCATCAGAATTACTGACCTGGAATATTCAAAAAACAAAGAGCTTTTGTGTGATATGAGCTGTTACAAACAAGTTATCAAATCTGTACATGTACTTTATCTACATACATGTATTTACATTTACAAGTTTACGCTTTTATAGGGTGATGTTTCTGCAATTATATGTAACAGAGACAATAAACATGTAAGTGTATCTTTTTACATATACATACATGTATTATGTGTAGGAAGCAATCAAGTCTCCTTTTATTTTCATTAATACTTGATGTTCACCATGACCTCAGAAATGTGTTTAACTGATCATCTTACCTGCACCAATTTCATATAATTATCCTTCTTGTTCTTTTTTGTGTATGTCGATTTTTGATCCCTGAACAGTATTATTTTTTACCAAATTCGCTAAATTTTTCCTTCCTGTAATTTTCACGGTATAAAGTATATAGTGGAACCTCTCTATTCAGGACTCTCTGGAATAAGTACACACCCGTATTAATGACATTTAGACGTCCTTTATTATACAACTTCACCCCTGAAATGAGGACAACCTCTATAATTATGATTACTTGGTCCCAATGGTGTGAAGGTTCCATTGCATACATGTACATGTACGTATTTGTATAATTATAACATACAATGCATATATGTATATAACACTAATATGCATGAAAACTGAGGTAGAATGTGACAGAAAGATTGAGCCAGTGACCATGCTGTAACCTCAGTTGTATTTGATTTCAAGTGCTTCTACAGTGTTGTGAGGGTTTGCTAATTTTGTAATTATACATAATATATATAGTACCTACACATAATTTTGTTGTAGTGAATTTTAAAATTTTACTGTACTTCTTATGCTACATACCAGATCCATATCTCATATGTAGGGGAGGGTCTGGCTACACAAGACTATTAATACTTTGATACTAATGCTCTTCACTTCATTTGTATAGAAAGATGGTATTCCTTCACCGTTAGAAGAGACTTTATCAGAGGTGTGTCTATCTGTTATATACATGTAATTATACATGCAGGTTTATTTTACCCTACAGGCAGTATTTCAAGATGAAGAAGAGGATCGTGATACATCGTTTGTAAGTGAAAACACAGATTCACTGTACCTCCCAACACCACAAAGAAATTGGGTAAAAAATATCAAGCCAATAACACTGCCAAAAAAGCTTTTTGTTGGAAGCCTTACTGAAGTAGATACATTTATTAAAATGACGAACGAAATTCGCCACTGTGTAACACCTGGTTGTAAAGGACAATTAGTTCCTTTGTCATTTGATACAAAGAGCTTGGGGGGTGCAGTTAAGGTTTATTATGGATGTGATGGCTGTGATATTTCAACTGTGTGTTTTGAAAGCTCACTGAAAAGTGAGTTACTTACCAGTAGCGAAATAGGTGCAGCCATTCAAGTAGGTTTTATTGTATCGGGCTGTATGCATGCAACCTACTGTAAAGTACTAAAGCTGTCCCTTGGACTTGATGCCGTCCGTATGGATAAATTTTACTCAACCGTCACAAGAATGTACCCTGTAGTGAAGGAGATGGTTGACGAGATGTGTGAGGAAGCTAAAGAAGAGATGAAGACAATGGATGAACACACTCTTGGCTCGTGGAAGCAGGCAGTAACAAGTGCAGACGCAGCATGGATGACACGTGGTTACCACTCCAAAAATGGCACATTCAGTGTTCGTAACTACTATAATGGAGCATTGCTGTATTACAAACACTTGTGCCAACGTGGTAGTGACAATATAGTAGAAGGAGAGCTATATAAAGGAACATCTAAATCCATGGAAGGATTTGCAGCGCGAGAGGTTATGCATCGAGCTAGAGAGGAAGGGATGAAACTCGCTGTCCATTGGCAAGATTCAGATTCATCTTCTGCAAAAGCAGTAGCGGAATGCTTTCCTGAATGCAAAATTATGATCTGTGGTGGCCATGCCGGCAAAAATCACTTAAAAGCTCTGGAAAATTACTCCAAGATGAAGGCACCTTCGATAGATTTGATTAGAAAGCATGAAGACAGGTTCCCTCTAATAAATGGAGCACGCTGCCACTGTCCTAATCGCCACAGCCAAGGTTGTGGTTGTATTACTGATGCTTTTATCATGAGAGCACGTAATAACTTTTCTTACATTCTGACAGACTCTAAGTCTGCTGAAGAATTTGCGAAAAGGCTGAGAGTTCTACCCAGACATGTCCGTGACGAGCACGAGTGGGAAGTGATGGAAGAGGGAGCAGAGCCAACAACAGAACACTGTGATTTTCATCCTCTCAAAGTGTGTAGCTGTGGCAATTGTGCCGATAAGGAAAACTTTGTGTGTGAAGGAAAAGATTACACTACGCGGTACGGGCTCACGTGTGCATTTCACTCTCTCCTTTATGAAATTGAGTGTGACTATAGAGCCTCAATGGCTGACAGCCTCGTTCATCCCGTGCTGAAAAGAGGCCACTCCAATTGGTTGGAAGCCTCGCACAACGTATTCATCAGGTTCAGGTCAAAGGACATCAGCCTGGAGAGGCTTCACTACGAGGTTTCCACTAATTTGGCCCTGTTGCAGTCAAACATGACTTACATGTACGAGAAACGAGGTCCAAAGTATCACTGGATACCGGACCTGTATAAACGTCTGAATCTTCCAGTGTATGAAGGTATCCAAGAGGCTGTGACGACAGCCAACATAAAAAGAAGACAGCAGTTGGGCAGAGCAAAACAAGAGAAGGTTAAGAAAAGGAGAATACAGCTGTTGAAGTTACGAGTGAGAGATGCGACAGAGCGTCGTGAGTGGTCAAAGAAACACGGAGGTGACACGTATGGCGAGACCAAAGATACGGATTCCAAAGCCCCCAAGAAGAGTAAAGGTGGTGCCACACAAATAAACATATTGTGCAAGTGTGGATCAACATCTCACAGCCGGTCCACCCACAGGGACTGTCCTCTTAACACCAAGTACAGTAACGTATCGAGTATCGACCATTCAGAGGACTTGGTTTGTGACAAAGGAGATGTTGTTTACACTGCCAAATATCAATGTTCTGATGATGCAAATACACATACGGTGTTAAGTGACGACGAATCGACCTTTAGTGACTCGAGCCTCGAAGGAGACTATCTCGAGGACAGTATGATATATGACAGCGATGACGAAACACAATGTACTTGTGGTGCTGAAGGCAGAGGCTGCAGAGCTCACAAGAAAGCTTGCCCCTTGAATCCTCATTTGCTGTATCAAGCGAAACCTGCTGCTTCGACGCCTGTACGTCCTCCAAATTCGACCCCTTTCAAAGAAAGGAAACGAAGCAGTCTTAAAGTAACCCCGTTTCCCACAGCCAAGAAGAGCAAACTCTCAACTCCGTGCAGTACCACACAGAGTGCGAGAGTACTGGCAGAATCCTTCAGTCAAGACTCTTCTTCTCCCGAAGAGGACCTATACTGCTTTTGCCGAGGAAGAGATAAAGGAAATATGGTGGAATGTGATGGATGTAATTGCACATTTCATTGGTTTCACTTTGAGTGTGTGGGGATCACTGAAGCTCCCGAAGGTAAATGGTACTGTGATGACTGTTCACAAGAACTCAATATCGATGACTTGTGTGTTGAATCAACTCCTGTACGTCCTCCTAATTCGACCCCTTTTAATGACAGGAAACGAAGCAGTCTTAAAGTATCCCCGTCTCCCACAGCCAAGAAGAGCAAACTCTCAACTGCGTGCAGTACCACACAGAGTGCGAGAGTACTGGCCAAATCCTTCAGTCCAGACTCTTCTTCTCCCGAAGAGGACCTATACTGCATCTGCCGAGGAAGAGATGAAGGGAATATGGTGGAATGTGACGGACAAAATTGCACGTGGTTTCACTTTGAGTGTGTGGGAATCACTGAAGCTCCCGAAGGTAAATGGTACTGCGATGACTGTTCACAAGAGCTCAGTATCGACGATTCGTGTGTAGAATGCATAGGCGAAAGCCCAGCCACAGTAACTGTGACCGGCCCACTGCCCACTGAAGAGTGGAAAAGTGCTGCCAGAGATGTTATTGCTAAATTGTCTCGTTGTGAACTAACTGCTCGGTCTCAACGAGTCCAGAAAATTCCCTGTAGAGATATCGAGCCCCACATTCGTGATAGAGTTCGGGGCGATGACAACTGCCTATTCAGAGCTTTATCTAAAGAAGTTACAGGAACCGAATCTAACCTCCAAGCTGTTCGTCAAGCAATTGTTAATTTCATGACACACAAAGATAATGCTTACCATTTCTGTAAGGACTGCTTTGCAGGTGACACTCTTGAGGCAAACCTTTATGAGCCTATTAAGAGTATGACCGGTTACATCAAGGAAAAGAAGCTGGATCAGCGTGGATGGGGAACTGACCGCGAGATTAGAGCTTTTGCTACCCTGTGTCAGATTGATGTTTGTACATACTCGGACAATGGGTCCAGTCGTGCTTGGCTGAAGTTTTCCCCCCTCTTTTGTAACGAGCACTGCATGCCCAAGTCAGACTACAAGATCTACCTATTCCACACAGAGGAAAGGAACCACTACGATCGTGTGGTTCCTTCTGTATAAAATCACAGAGTACATGTAATCGGTACGAACCACTTACACATAGCAGATGTGGTGGGAACAGTGAGTACATAACTCATGTACCACGTGTGGGTGGCATGTATGTATTCATTTGGACCAGTCACATGTATGTACATGTACACGTGTGGGTGACATGTAACGCAATGTGTATGTGCTCAGTGTTGGTGTCGTGTATCACGTGTGGGTGGCATGTATACCGACACTGATTGATTGTGTAGCTTTTACAGACTGAAGACTGAAGTATAGAGTAAAAAAGAAGGAATGTATTTTTTTGTTGAGTTACAACAGTATTTACAATTAACCTAGTGTATAATTTAAACTAACCCCTTTGCCCTTGCTGGCCGAGGGCAATGGGGATATTATTTCTCTCCATCTCTCTCTTGCTCTCTTTGCTATATGTTTAAAACATCTTCATGTGTACCAATGACTGGCTATACGTAATATAGTCACGATGCTTTTGACATACGGTTTTGTTTGAAACATGTAGTAGGATAGAGTAGCAAGGGAGAGACATAGTTTTTTTTTGTTGTTGTTATTGCACAAAGTTTCACTTGCGTATCTGTTGTGTTTGTGTATTGTTCTAAGGTTGTTGTTAGGCTTTTATAAATCTACATGTACATGTATGTGTCATATCAAGACCAAGATGTCTGGTTTAGGGCTGCAAGTACACACCCATCTTTGATGGTTTAAGACGTGTGCTTGTGTGCTCTTTCCAGACTTCCTGTACGCACCCCGTCATTAGACGGGTTTACAAGTAGCGTACATGGATCAAGACCACAAGACCAAAACTTCCTGTACGCACCCCATCGTTTAGATGGGTTTACAAGTAGCGTACATGGATCAAGACCACAAGACCAAGACTTCCTGTACGCACCCCATCATTAGACGGGTTTACAAGTAGCGTACATGGATCAAGACCACAAGACCAAGACTTCCTGTACGCACCCCGTCATTACACGGGTTTACAAGTAGCGTACATGGATCAAGATCAAGACTTCCTGTATGCACCCCATCGTTTAGATGGGTTTACAAGTAGCGTACAGGAATGACAATGGTGGGAATGACAATCCCTACCCTACTGTGAACCACTCAACGTGTGTTCACAAGGGATTGTGCATCTCTTACTCTGTCGTGATCCATCTTGTATGGTGAGCTTCCTAGTGCAATCCTGATGGTGAGCAGCCAGCTCGCATGTCAATGAGACATGTGTATGAGACGCTGGTTTAGGGATAAGCAGAGTGAGAGAGGGTGGCAGGGAGGGGGGCTTGCGACACAGTGACACCTTCTCGCGATGGTGCAGGCCGTCACTCTCTTTGCAGACATACATGTATGCAGGGTATGGATACAGTGAGCCGATTTTGTGATTTTCACATTTTAGCTTCTTGCATTGTTGGACAACGCCCTGCTGGAATGGCTGTTTCCAGTGGAAACAGCCATTCCAGCAGGGTCTTTCCACACCACTGCATATAAGTCTACCAAGAGTGTGCTGAGATCACTGTAAACTGTTGTGGGGGCTACTGTTAGTTCTCACGTCAGTTAAGTAGTGTTGTTTTAGTTAACTATAACTACATCCCCTTTCAGTAGTTAACTACCTAGTGTATAACTAAAGCCATATGGCCCATAATGGGCACTTTTTGTAGTTAGTTTGCGGCATACTGTAACTGTAACAAAGAAGTAGTCATTATCGTCATACTAAAACAGCACTACTGATTTAAGCAAGCCTCGCTCTTACTCTGTATTTTACATTGAGGGACTAAATAATTGTTGTTCACCTTTTTTTAATTGAGTATATGTAGGTGAAGAACAAACAAGCAAGTGGACACACAGAAAACTATGGTATTGTATTATTTGTATAATTGTAAATAGGCTAATTATGAAAAAGTGCATATTACTAGCCTACAGATGATATGTACAGTATGTGTGTAAGTGTACTCAAGCCTACAATTGATATGTACTTGTACTGTATAGTGTGTACACCTGATATGTACATGTATGTGTATGCTGTACAGTGCGTACTTAAGCCGACAATTAATATGTACATGTACTCGAGCCTACACTTGACATGTACATGTATGTGTGTAGTAATCCATAACAGTAAGTAATAGTAGTAGTAATCTACTAGGTTATAGCAGTAGTAATATATTACATTGACCTCAGAGGTAATAGTAATATATTGTAATTGACCCCATGTCTGTAATATGTATTTAATGATCTTATGACGTTAAACTATACACTATAGTACATGTAAGGGTATTAACTTACAGTATAATCATGCATTAACCTTATGATATTAACTATAGTATATTAACCTTATAATATTAAACTATACGTAGTGGTTATAAGATGCCAGGCTAGGTGGCCATATGTCAGTATGTACATGTACGTGTATGAATACATGTTCATGTATGTGTATTGTGTCGCGCATTTTATTTTAATTCATAAAATCATAGTAAATTTGGTTAGTTGTAGATATTTGAATAATAATTATTATTTTACATGTATTTTTTTGTGTTTTTTTAGAGTTAGCAACTTACAAAGGCTCCTATTCTTCATCGACCAGCAGGAATATATATATGAGATACACATCTGATGAATACAAGGTAAATACAAGGTAAAAAACCACACCCCTAATTAAATTTGTTATTCTACATATACATGTACATGTATGTTGACTGGATGTGTGATAATTGATATAGTTATAGTGATCGTAATTAATGTAGTGTATAACAATAGATGTTTGGTTTTATTAGTCTTGGTTGTTTTAGTTGACTATAACTATATCTAAAACCCCTTTTATTAGTATGGTGCTATGACTTTTAGTTAACTCAACTATAACTAAATTACAATTATATATTGTAAAAATGTTACTGTAATTAACTCAACTGAAACAAGATATGTAGAGAAAAAAGTATTCCTATGACTGCTTTGTGGTGTCCAGCATTCAGTAATCATGGCTGAGTTTGGGAATCGAGCTAGCTAATGGCAAAATGAGTACTCTTATAAATCGTAATACTACTATACCATATTCTCACTCACGAGTTTACAAAAATAACGAAGACTATCAGACTGAAGCTGTTATAGAAGTCTCTGAGGGAGAGGAGAAAATAGCAAAGAGTAATCGCTTGTTGGGAAGATTCACATTGCCTGGTTTGCCTCCAAGATTACGTGGCCAGGTTGAGATCCCAGTTGCTTTTTCACTGGATGCAAATGGTGTTTTGGAAGTGAGCGCAACTGTTAGTGGTGAAGCTGGATCCACAAAGAAGCTAGTTATTAAAAAGACAAAGGTCTTCTCACTGATGATGAGATTAAAAGTAAGAAAAAATTGTTGGCTAGCAGGAAAAAAAATGCAAAACTCAACTAGTTCTTTTAATGTATTGATTTGTGAATGTAAAAATATATTATAATAGGTAACAGTTATTGAAGTATAAAAATTACAATTGATATCACCTTGGTAATGGTTGTAAGAATGACTTTCTTTAAAGGCAGTGTCTTTGGTATGTCTTGTGGAATTACTTCACTTGTTAGCCAAACCTCTTGTTAATAATCACAATCCACATCTTTATGCTATGGTTATGATTTAAGTATTGCCATGGTAACCAACCAAAGGCAATAGTTTACTCGGTAAGTAAATGAAACATAAACAAATACCTATCTGCACATTTTAATTTGACTCTATACATTATTGAACAAATCTTCCCATGTTAACACCTAATATACCCTTATTATCACTTCATGCTGTGCATTTTTGAACTTTTATTAGACATAGTAAGACCTCATGTTAAATATGTAAACAAAAAAAAAAGGGTATTTCTTGAATATTATAATTGTGATGTTGTGAAATTTTCACTACTGCATGTACATTGCCAAAAGTGTAGATGCATACAGTAATACATTTATAAACTAAGGGACAGAAACTTATTGTTGTATAATTACTATATAGATTGTGGAGGCTCCCTGATGATCTACTGTGTGTAACATTAGCACAGTTTGAAGAATGTCTCAATACCTGGTAAGTTTAACAAGCATATACACATGTACATACTTACACATTAGGGTTAACATGTGGTTCTGCAGACTAATTTATGTAAGGTCAACATGAGGTCTTTTCAAGTGTTTACTTAATCTTGTAACCACAGCGGTACAGGATGGATGAGGGATAGAAGAGAGCCAGAAAACATTGCATGTGCATGTGCAAACTTTACTGACACACACACAGAATTTGTGTGTCCAGATACTACGTTTGTAAGAAGTATGATTGATATATGGGAAGTGTTGCATTGTCTTTTTTTGTATGTATATCAATCTTATTTCTCAGAAATGTACATAGTATGTATATGTATGTATGTTGTGTTATGTTGTGTATGTTGTGTATGTATGTTATGTACATGCATGCATGTTAACAATATTGTGTGGGCAGTTTTTATGATGAATTGGCTCAGTATAATTGCTGAGCACCTTAGTACGAGGCAACTAATCTGGGAGTGTACTCAGTGTAGTGAAATCTCGACCTTAGTTTGTATATATATATATATATATATATATATATATATATATATATATATATATTATGTGGGACAATCATTGGAATACTTTATGTCTTGTTTGTTCCATCAATTAGTATATTATTTTTTGCTTTTCTCATAGTTTCCAATCCAGCTCTGTTTGTGTCAAAGGGTGATACTTACATTAATGTAACCAATACAACAAGAAGACCTTAGGTTGACTTACAGATATCCAGGTTAGCCTCTGGGTGTACTTAAGATATTACTATGGGGCTAAGTGTTAGCTGTTGATATTGCTATTCACATACTTGTAAGGATAATCTCAACCTAGAAGAGGAATGGAGGTGGACTTTAAATTTATTCACATTAATAAAATTTTGAGAATTAACCATGGATGTCATCAGTAGCATTTTTGAAGCCCTTTGATATTTTTCAACCACATTTCTAGTTTTCTACGCAAGACAGTCTACTAAATGTGCTTTAAGTTTGTGCAAAAATCCAAAAGTTATAAGCAATCCAACTTACAAAGACGCTAAGTGTGGGTGTTGGTACTGGCCAACGCACTTTCAAACACTCGCCTTGTTGCTTTCCTCCCACTAACAATCCATGATTTTGGTATCTATAACATTGTTAGAAGGTCCTCTGTCTAGTAAGTTAAAGGTTTGTGTTGTGTAAAATATAAAAGTTATGAAGGAAAATATTTAGTATGTACATTCGTGAATTAATTGGTAATTTTGAATTTGATCTAAAACCACCAAACTGCCAATTAAACAAGTGTATATACTATATAGAGAAAAAAGTATCCCTATGATTGCTTTATGGTGTCCAGCATTCAGTAATCATGGCTGACTTTATCATGCCTGAAACACTTTGGAAATTTTGTCATGTTATTCTGGGTTTATTGGTAACTTGATCAGAAAAAGACCAAGACTAAAAGTGGTAATTATTGCCAAACTAAAATAACACTAGTGTCATGTAGTGTATAGCCATAAATGTAGTACATTTTCCTGAGGTCAAGATGTACGTGAATGACCTTATGATGCATGTACATTTGTTTTATTCATTTACATTGTAGTTACTAGAAATTGATGAAGTTCCAATGGCTGGACGAAAGAAAAGAAGAATTAGTGGTATGTAATACATGTACATGTAACTACATGTATTATTTACATGTGTGTTGACAATAATCCATGCATGCAAGCAAGTACATGTACATGGGAGCTCTGCCTCAAGATACTCCCATAGAGTATTAAAGACTCTTGGTGGGCTTTGGGGAGACTAGTCTATGTACTACGGTCCTGCATGAGGGAAGTACATACAGTAGAGGTCATAAAGAAGTTAATGTTTCGTAATCGTTCTACGATCGTTTTACGGCTCCATTCGTTGCAAATTACAGTTGCAATCGTTTTAAAAAACGAATCTGATCGTTTGCATTAATTAATAATTAACTTGGGCGTTTCTGTTTTTCCTAAAAATATGTGGGGGCGGATTGTTTAACATCTACATAATTCTTTTCACCTCCATAACTCTCGTATTTTATGAGATTGAAGATTCTAAATTTCTTTGCTGGACATAAGAGTTGTTAACAAAGCCAATGATGTCAAACTTATGCTTTGTTATCACCAGGAAGAGTCCAAGGTGAGCGCTTGAAAGTATAGTAGTACCATGGGCAACGCCCACCTCTGTACAACCTTGTATAACTTATGCATTTTAAACAGCAATGACTTTTAACTCACATATCTGGACAGAAGACCTTTTAAGAAAGCCACAGATACCAAACTCATGCTCCGTTAGCTGCAAGAAAGCAGCAAGGTGAGCGTTTGAAAGTGTAAGTAGTCACCGGCAACGTCCATATTTGGCATTCATGTGATTTCTTGTTGAAACGTGCATGCGCAAAGATTGCTTTAACGTTTTTAAAAACGATTATAATCGTAAAAACGATTCTAAATCGTAAAAACGGAACGAATCAGAGAATGATTGTAGAACGATTACGAAACGTTAACTTTTTTATTGCATCTACTGTACCTCCACTATGCTGACCAGAGTTAATGGATTATTATCCATGTGACTATAATATTTACATGTATATCTACTATGGATGGAAGAGCTAATGGCTTCATTGCCTCGCCACCCGTCAGTACATGTACATAGTAGTGTCCATCTCTGGACATTAATTTGACAGGCTACTTTCGGAGTAGAGTCTTACCTTAGACCTGTACCCAGTACAGTTCTACCTAAGCTATGACTGTCTAAGGTGTCTACTGATGATTGCTCCCTACAGAAGCTTGTGGGCATAAAGGCCAACAGGAGGGAGGGGTTCAGCTCAGACCAGTCCATGGCGAGGTTGGCAGCTGCCTGTGAACGGAAGGCATAGTCGTAGGTCCGCCATCCATCACCCCCGAAACGTCCTGCTTCTTGGACGATGTTCCTGAGGTATGCCAGGCGGCCTTTTGTTAAGTCAGGCCTGGGCTCCGACATAATGGCTTGTGAATGCACAGACCCATGACCTCATTGATGCCACCTCCCTCTGCGTGGCCTGCTAGCGTGGTACTTGGCCAACATGGGGCGGGAAAGCTTCCAGTCTCTCCATCAGGGCGATATTGTCTGGGAGAAGCTCCCTCGTGTCGATGAAGTGCAGTGCCTGGATCTTCGCCACCAGCTTTGCTGGGATGGGTGTTGAGGCCTTTGAGAAAATGAATGGCGCCAGGGAGCAGGCTCCAGCTGGAGTGAGGGGAGCCAGCAGAGTAGTTAGGCTGCATCGGTGCATCCCTCCTCTGGCAGCGGGGCTGGTAGTGAGGGCAATGGCAGAGAATTTGAGAAGGTTTGAAGGTGAGCTAGGGAGCTGGCTGGCAGGGGAGCTGTAGCAAGAAATGATAGAATACATGATAACTGGAGAATAATGGATGAGGCTTTTGCTGGCCACAAGAGCTGACTGGCTAGCTGACATGCACACACACTATTCTAACCTTGTGAGCTTGAGGGCGAGCTATTGTCCTGTCTTCCCGTTAGCTCAGAGGATATGAGCTCTCTCTGTAGACTATCGTCCTGCAACGGAGTTGGAGGCACTGTGCCTCCGCCGGCTATGGGAGTTTCTGGGTCTTGAGTGTCTGACATGGAGAGACTTAGAAAAAAAAGAAAATGACCTGTTCTGATTGTCTGCTGTGTTTTTTAGACTGAGGTACGGCACATGGACTCCATGTATTTATATTGAGAGGGGGCTCCGCCTCCTATATGGCCATCTTAGCTAGCTAACAAAGCTGGCCGCCTGGGGATCCCCCGTTAACTCTGCTTAATAACCAGTGTCATGTACACAAATAAGTAAATAAATAACCAGTCAAAACTGTCTTATCTTCTAGAAACATAAAGTGGTATATGTTATAACTAATATCAATTGCTCTTCCTATATGCTAATGGTTGTCCATATGTACAACTTCTTTCTCCGATCAGCTACAACTCTAAACTTCTCTTCAGGCCAAACAGGAGAAATTGCCTTTTTCACATTTTTTGTACACTTCATGGCCTTCTTTTAGGGTGTTGGTGAGTAAGATTACAGCAAAGACTGCATTCGTTGCAAAAAATAAATAAATAATAGTGTAATAAGCATAATGTAATAGTGTAATTTTTACTCTAACCCCATCATAATAGTCACATGATGATATTATAATAATAATAGTCACATGACAAATTATCATATAGTCACATGACAAATTATCAGTTATTAGGTGGGAATATTTGAGTGTTCATTGTGGTAGAAGGTAAACTAGGTGGTAGGCTGTTTTTGGTCCACGAGGGAGAGTTATCATTGAGGAGAGACCCTTGTCCCAATGGTGAAGGGGGTTTTCTTTGAAATACAGGTGGTAGCATCAGTGTAGTCTGGCCAGCACCCAACTCTGGTTTAGAGGGTGGAGCAATGGGTGTGGTTGACATCTATGACATCATTGAAGTCTGTTGTGTGGGTTGAATTACACTGGAACTAGTTTCAACAGTTGACTGTTCTGTTGCTGTCCTGGAGGTCTCAAAGGCTCTTCCAAAACCTTCTTTAGTGCCACACCCCTACCACTTCTGCTGTATATACATGTGCACTGTACAGATCTATTTATCTTTCATCTATTCATTTTATTCACGTGTATTATTCTATCTAGTATTTGTACCTTTATTTCAGCAATTAAGTATCGTATATAACACTTTCTTTTGATTAGTTGTTGAGCACATCAGAAGAAGTTGCAAAGCTTCAGATAGAACTAGAGGAGATGCAACCATTGCTTGAACAAGCGCAAATAGAAACTGATGAGTCAATGGAACAGATTAAGAAAGACACAGCTATTGCAGAAGAAACAAAAGAAGTAGTTCAAAGAGAAGAAAAAGAAGCAAATATTAAACTTGGAGAGACAAAAACCATTGCTGATGATGCACAATTCAATTCAATACAACCTGGCCAAGAAGATGTCTGTAAGTTTATGCATTTGTATAATTGAGGCGAGCCTGAGCGAGCCCCACACTTATCAGTTAGCTGGAAAGTTTGTATAATATTATATCTATGTTTGCGTAGTACGTATTAAAAATCTAAATAAGTTCAATCATTTTGAAAGCCACGTGTTTGAAGCGGTGTTTAACCACATAGGCTTGACATGCGCTGTCTCAGCCATGCCTAGTTTACATGACACATTGCATAAGGTGTTTGGAAACCTCATTAGTGTACTAAACTTGATATCAAAGAGAAACAATGGTTAACAATAACAATTGTAACTTTTATCACACACACACACACATTAATTACACATACATCCGTCAAAGTCAGCACTAGGCTTAAGTGTACATATACAATAATAATACATGCATGTAGTGTATACTGTACATAAATGTATTCATGTACATGTACATATGAGTGTCATGTGTATTCTCATTATCTATATCACTTTTATCATCTAATTAATTGTTACATGTAGTTGAAGATAAATTATGTTACGTGTACATATACATGTATATCATATACATGTATATAGGAGCCACTTTGGCTTTGTTGATATTTTTACAAGTTATTGTGCAACTATGACCTGGTACCCATTTTTATATTCATGTAACAAATCATATTTAGACCGATTCAAACACATATTTTATAGAATGATAGATTTATGTGTTCACAATATCCTTTTATTCATTTTACACAGGGTGAGTATCGTAATGATCTAATTCATCTGTGGCACGAGGCACGAGAAGCTGACAGAGTTTGGAGTACTACGTGGAAAATCAGCTAGTTTGATAGCTACTCTTGGTGATCCTTTAAAGATAAGAAGTTGGCAAATAGCAGGTACAAGTACCCTCTTTAGTTTGGAACTACATGTACAAACAATCTATTTGCCTGAACCATTTTCATATAATTATCCTTCCAATTCTGTTTGTATATGTTTCAATCCATGGAGGTTTCATTATTTACAGTATACCCATGTATTAGCTCCTTGTGACATTAAACTACAATGTATACACTACATGTACATGTACATGTACATCACATAATAAGTCAGCACATTCTAATTTTGACGCTATATCATGAGTTCAAACATACATGCACTTTACATGTACATGTACATGTTTCTTCAAAAAATGTAACCCAAAAAGCATCTGAACAAGGTTGGGAGACTAACATAGGACCCAAAATTAAACAAACCACTTCCATATAACCCAACATACGTACAGCTCTTTGTATTTTGCTGTATAGTGGTGTAAGTGCTTATGTACGGTTATATGGAAGTGGTTAGTGTAATATGCAGATTAAATTTATGCTTCATGTTATAATTAAACAGCTGAGAATCTAACCCACAAAAAAGTAAAGTATATGAAATCATTCCCAAAGTTTGTTTCAAAATTTAAGAAAATCATCCTATTTGATTCTGGGATATTATACATGTACACAACAGTATTGTCCCCAGGAAAATAATAGAGTGGTGATTCCATTAGCCCTACCCAAAGCTCCACCTATTTCAAACTGACCACTCCCCTGCATTTTCTCCTGATCCATCTCTTTCCTTTCCTTATGAAATAGCCTTACATTCAATTATGTATATTGTACATACAATATACTGTAACAAATACATGATATTATCAAAAGAAAGAAAGAAAGAAAGAAAGACACCTGAGAAAGAAAGACACCTGAGGCAATGGAAAAATGAAAAAAATGAGAGTTGCCTCAGGTGGGATTTGAACCCACGACACACTGTACTCCAGACGGATGCTCTACCAACTGAGCTACCAAGGCAGCCCAGCTGGCAGGGTCCAAATCAAGGTTTAACCAAATACATGCATAATTATATGTACATAACTGCTATGGTCAAGATTCACATCATTACTATCTTTACTGTTGTGATTTATAGAGTTATGAAGTATTAAGAGATAGTCTTACCCGCACTGAAAGGTAAATTCACAGCAGGAGGAACTCCATTTGACCCATTAACTCATGAATGGTAAGCAAATGTAATTGTATACAGTGTACATGTACACCAATATATACAATAATTATACTAGTGCTATAACTTACATTACACATGAGGAGATGGAAAGAAAGAAAGTTATTGGTATTGGGATATAATTATACATTACTCTAATCTCTATAGCCTAATATGTCTGATCAGGAGCCCATAATGACGTTGACCACAAAGCGTAAGAGTAGGAGCGGGAAACGACCACGCATTTAATTAAATTGGTCAAACTATCTGTCTGACCGTCTGTTACTATTTTTAGAACCCACGTATATACAACTTCGTTAAATATGGCGTCTACACTTCGACGATCTTCAAGGTTAGCTATGAAACGAACACGTATAGAAGCATAAATGGAGTTAACTACTATCAGGAAAGTGAGAGCATGCTTTGGGGAAGCCGAGAAACAACTGTTTAGTCCTATTCAAGAGTGTTTGACATCATTGCCTTCTGAAATGATTGCAGTGAAGGCTTCCGACTACTTTGTCAATGACTTGACTAGGAACATCTTCACAGTCTACACGAGCCAGAATATCGCTCAATTCTTTTCTCTGTTATACAGGAAACTTAGTCAATGTAGTACGGTATATAGTAACTGTTGATTTTGTAAAAGCCATATTTCACGAAGGCGTGTACACGTGGGTTCTAAAAATAGTAACAGACGGTCAGACAGATAGTTTGACCAATTTAATTAAATGCGTGGTCGTTTCCTGCTCCTACTCTTACGCTTTGTGGTCAACGTCATTATGGGGTCCTGGTCTGATATATATATATACATGTATATATTTATAGCACTTTGACGCCTAACATCAAAGGTACCAACAGTTCTATATTTTCCATATAGCACACTTTTTTTCACCACATCCTGTTCTATATTTTCCGATTATTGTCTAGAAAACAACGCGCTTACCTCGGGTTTAGTGCAAGAACACTAAGTACTTCATTTTTCTTCTCCATTGCATCAATCCAAAGTACTATAAACCAGTTAAAGCACCGGGTTTGTTCGTGTTGTCTTGGAAAATATAGCACTGGGGGTGGGGTCTCAAAGCCTCATAAAGTACTTGGCTACTCCTCGTGCTTTATGAGCTTCTCGACCCCATATGTATTAAATATTACTAACTATTAGCTACTAATGTACATGTAGTATGTGTGTTTCTTACTGCCCATGCCCATTGTCTCTATTTCCCGACTGATAACTCAATGCCACCATTTTTATATATTTACATGTACACACTATCATGAATTTCTTTAATGACAGGAAATTATTAATTGTTAGGTTATACCACTTGAGACTAAACAATAGAGAAAGTCAATGATTTACCCAACCAGTAGTTTCGGTATTAGGTTTCTGTTATGTCAGCAAATTTTGTCACAATCTTAATTCATTTGTGTTGTTATATATATAAAGTTGGTTATGATTGCCTCACTCATAAAAATTGCATAATTTTTATTTATAAGACTAAAATTCTTGTCTGCGTAGAACTGACCTTTTAGTCTTGGATACAGATCTGTACCTTTGTTTATCTCACAGCATCATTATTTTTCAAGTTAAAAAGTATCCAAGGAAGGGGCCAATGCCTATTATCGTTAGCAGTAATTACTGTTGTAAACACTTTATATCCTCTATACCTATTTATAATAATTAAAATTGAGGCATGGTAAACTGTAATATTGGATTGTTATCATCGATACCAGCATTTTTGACTTATAGGTGGCAAATTTTGTGTGCGACAATATCAAAATAACACATCCCAAACATGATTTTTTGTCATTGTTAGGATGTCTACCATTAATATTCACGCAGTTACTAACCCAAACCTGCACCACTATCTTTATCTGTATTTGTGCTCCACTGTGTATGTGTATTTACTAGGGTTGGGATCTGAAATCGATTATCAAATCAGAATAGGACAATTAATACAATGATTAATAATGTGAATATGTATATACATGTGTTTATAGAGTGGATCTGTAGCATTAAGTTCATCATACTCATACTCTTTAGCTATTTGAATTTAGAGGCCATATCCTTGTATTTATCACATGATTATCACACAATGTGGTATAACATACTACACAATATAAATACAACTTATAAACTTTTCAGCAACATGTAAGGAATAAAGTACTGCATTAGTGAGGTGTGCCATGACTTGTAGTCACACATATTGTATTATATACATGTGTTATTTGTAAGACTGATAATTATTGTAATTGTTGTAATATTATACATAATATAAGATGTGCACCCTGCCCAGGGATGGATACAGTACTGTTCCCTGGTCAGTCCGAAATTATTTCCGAAAGTTGAGATATCTGCACAGCCTTTTCGGCTATTTTTGGCATAAAACTATGTAGTGTATAGTTTAATTCCATAAATGTAGTACATTTTCCTGAGGTCAAGATGAACGTGAATGACCTTATGATGCATGTACATTTGTTTTATTCATTTACATTGTAGTTACTAGAAATTGATGAAGTTCAATGGCTGGACGAAAGAAAAGAAGAATTAGTGGTATGTAACACATGTAACTACATGTATTATTTACATGTGTGTTGACAATAATCCATGCATGCATGTACATGTACATGGGCACTCAGCCTCAAGATACTTCTATGTATAAGTTATTGAGTTACTGTATAATCATGTATTTAACCTTATGATATATACTATAGTATACATGTATACATGTATAAGTTATTTAGTTACAGTATAATCATGTATTAGTGCTGTAGCAGATATTCGGATTATCTGAAATCCATTTTCATTATTAACAAATATTTTGATCCATATATCCGTTCAATTTACTGAATGGTGCTTTCATCAAACTTTCATTGTAGTTAAATACTCAAATAATGACAATTATAAAATTTTAGTAGTTAAAAATAAATATTGTGAACCTGTTTTGCAATGTTTTTATAGCATTCTTGCACCTGGAACAGGTTTTTTTTTTGGGTACATGTATGTACTGTACCTTGATTATACACTGTATGTCAATAGAAGGTCACCATTAATTAGTCATTAGTTTACTACGTAATTGGTGTGCAATGTGAGACAGTAATTACTGATAGTAGAACTAAGGTAATTACTGTTACTGTATGGCGACATTTTATTGACATATACTACATGTATATTTACATTATTATTGGTAAGAGTATGTACATGTACCTGTATTTGTATATATTTTCTATTTATACATGTAGCTGAAACTGATTTCTCTACTACTGGAACAATGGACAATTCAAAGGCAGCCATCTACTAACAGTAGTAAGTTAATACTCATTATACATTGTGTATGTGTGATTGGCTCAGGGAATATCAGATTTATGGTTCAAAATCAAAAGCTTAGCTCATTATTTAGTCATTTTGTACAAGAAGCATACTAAACTTGATATCAATTGTTGCTCTTTCAGGACTCAAAATTTACAATGTACATGAAAGCCTAGCATGCTAGCAATAGCACACACAACAAACAAACAAGCAGCCACAATGGCTTCATTAAACATTAGAGCAGCCACTATGGCTTAGAAAAATAAAAACCAGCAACATGGCTTAGAAAAATAATAATCAGCCACCATCGAATAAGCAGCCACAATGACTTAGATAATAAGCAGCCACTATGGCTTAGAACAGTGTTAGCACCAGAAAAATAATGTTGGTCACCACTTGTGTATGTCGTTTAAATTGAAATACATGTATTTGAAGCAAGAGTATATTTCTGAATGAAAATCATGTATTATATATGCCAACAACTGAATAACAGGACTGATACTAAAAATAATAATAGATATTGGAGTGACCACCATGCTTACACACATAAAACACGACCATCTACATAAAAACTCACACAATCATTCAATCTATTAGGCTTCTTGGATTGTGGGATTGACTCAGTTTCATCTTCTACATTTCTGGAGTTAGAACTTGAGCCAGAAGGAAGAAAGTATGATCGTAACTCGGATCGTAAGTCAGCCATTCCTAAATGCGTGTGCACACCCACTTATTTATTATTCATTATTAATTACAAAATGGAGGATAGAAGAAACGCGGTCGTTGTTTGACGGAGAGACGACCACTGGCTTAGAAAATAAACAGCTACTGAAAGGGGTTTAGCTAAATCAATACTAGTACTTATATGTAATTATGTAATTGTGTTTGTGTTTGTGTGTCTGTGTGTCTGTGTCTGTGTGTTTGTGTGTCTGTGTGTTGTGTTTGTATTTGTGTGTTTGTGTTTGTGTGTCTGTGTTTATGTGTCTGTGTGTCTGTGTTTGTGTTTGTGTGTTTGTCTGTGTGTCTGTGTTTGTGTTTGTGTTTGTGTGTCTGTGTTTGTGTTTGTCTGTGTGTCTGTGTTTGTGTGTCTGTGTTTGTCTGTGTGTCTGTGTTTGTGTTTGTGTGTCTGTGTTCGTGTTTGTCTGTGTGTCTGTGTCTGTGTTTGTGTGTCTGTGTTTGTGTTTGTGTGTCTGTGTTTGTGTGTCTGTGTTTGTGTTTGTCTGTGTGTCTGTGTTTGTGTTTGTGTCTCTGTGTGTTTGTGTTTGTGTGTCTGTGTCTGTGTCTATGTGTCTGTGTTTGTGTCTGTGTGTGCCGAGCAAAATCCAAGTCATACCTCCTCGCGGTGCTCAGTGGGAACAGCAGATTTATCTGCTGGCTAACATGACTGGTAATGATAGCAGTAGTAATTTTTCTCTCTCTAAAGCAACACTAACATGTATGTCCTGAATACTGAAGTGAGTATGCAGCACTATATGTACATGTATATTCATAATTACATACACATGTACTGTACATATAGGTAGATACTGAATGGACAAAATGACATCTTTTCTTTTCTTAGATGATATTTCAGAGTTGGAGACCTCCAAACAGAAAGTCACTACCCCTTATCCTACTAAACAACTCAAAATATGGTTATATAGAGTTAGCAACTTAGCATTGTGCAACTTACAAAGGCATCTACTAGCAGGAAAATATGAGATACACATCTGATGAATACAAGGTACATGTAAATACAATGTAAAAGACCACACCCCTAATTAAAATTTGTTATTTTATATGTACATGTACATTTATGTTGACTGGATGTATGATAATTGATTTCATTATCCTAATCTAGTTAAATAATCGTAATTAACGTAGTGTATAACAATAGATGTTTGGTTTTATTAGTTTTGGTTGTTTTAGTTGACCATAACTATATCTAAAACCCCTTTTGTTAGTATGGTGCTATGACTTTTAGTTAACTCAACTATAACTAAATTACAAGTATATATTGTAAAAATGTTACTGTAATTAACTCAACTGAAACAAGATATGTAGAGAAAAAAGCATCCCTATGACTGCTTTGTGGTGTCCAGCATTCAGTAATCATGGCTAACTTTATCATGCCCAAAACACATCAGCCTATTATAGTTGATTATATACTCTGTTTACCTTTTAAAGGACCTTATAGAACTTTAGGAATATATTGAATAGTTAGCTATTAGTTCCAGTTTCTACGTAAGCTACACAGCTTTCTTTCTGCTAGTCTGTAGAGCTTGAGTGCATGTTCTTTTACACGCCACGCCCATTAATTGACCGAGCCCTGGGAATGACGTAACTTCCTTAACTACATATACAATGCATAATCACATATGTGGCCACAAACCTATACATGTACATGTATATATATATAGATATATCTAGACGAGTGTGACAAAGTGACATCTTTTCTTTTCTTGATGATATTTCAGAGTTGGGGACCTCCTAAACCAATAGACAGAAAGTCACTACCCTATATCCTAGTAAAGATCGTTTACAGATATAATGGTCAAAATATGGAAACTACTTATATATTTAGACAGGTGTGTGTGTATGTGTGTGTGTGTGTGTGTGTGTTTTTGTGTATGTATGTGTATGTGTATATATGCAGGTACATGTATTTATGTACATGTACATGTATCACAGTTTTTTATATGTTTTAAAGCATGGGTCAGATTGGCTCAATAACGGTTAGTGGGTCAACCATTGGGAATACATCTTGAGCCAATTAACAACAAGTTAATGCTGTTACTGACAATTAGTGATGCACCGATAATCAGATCGGTAATCGGTATCGGTCATTATCGGCCATTATTTTTAGTATCGGTATCGGTTATTTATGAAAAATGTAACCAATATTGTAAAAAGTGTACCAATAATGTCATTTCAGGTGATTAAGGCACCATTAATTGCTTTTAGAATGCTCATTTTCATTGAAAAAAATCAGAATCCAGAAGGTAGATTTAATATCGGATCAGTATCGGTTATCGGTACATATCTAAAGTAATTATCGGTTTATCGGAATATCGGTATAATCTCATATCAGTGCACCACTACTGACAATATAACCATAATTACATTTGTAACTGTGCCACTTGCCTAAAGAGAGAACTGTGCAGTGCTAAATAAGAAGCTCTTTGGGCCAATGGTGCACCGTATGAGCATATCATGAATACTGATGTATATACATGTACATGTACATGTACATTTATATATACATGTACATGTACGTGCAGGGTTTCTTTTAGAGGGGGGGGGGGGGGTGGACAAAAGCTTTACTCAAGACAGAGAAGGACAAGGACAAAATTACGTATTTAAATTTTAGTCACTAAATGTAACATTTTTATCATTCTTAATCAAATATAATTTCAGAAGTATAATTGTTATTTAATAAAACTTTACTGGAATAAAATTAGATTGATTAACACAATGTGTAATTCATACTTAACACTTCAATTCAAATGTGTACAAATTTACACCTAAACTCTTCCCATGAAGTTATAGGATGGATTTGTATTTTTCAAATTCTGGACAGTTAGGAAATCATTAAAAGAAGCTGTTGGCAAATATCAATTTATGCAACCAAGTAACAATATGTTACATTATGTAATTCAGTTCACATAAATAAGTATTTTTAAATTGTTTCACGCATGTGCAATTCAACTTTGCCACGTAGGCGAGGGTCCCGTCCCGACGGTGCTCATTGAGTTTGTATTAACTATTAATTACCCTTATGATATTAAACTATACATTACAGGTATACATTATTGAGTTACAGTCATGTATTAACCTTGTAACATTAAGCTATGCACTATAGTACATATAAAGTTGTCACATTTTAATTCTGAATGTGAACAAGACAAAAACACACACATTTCCCTTCCTACAGAGTGAAGTACGTCCTCATCTTCAAAATGATCCTGATAGTCCTATGTTGTTGAGGATCCAATAGCTGGTATTCAATACAACCTGGCCAAGAAGATGTCTGTAAGTTTATGTAATTACGAAATATAATAGCTGAGATGTCCCCAGAAAATTATGGGCACATCTAAGCACATATAATACTCATACAAATAGCATGTCATGGCATGAGAAAGTCAGATTATATAAATGATGACACCACAAAGGTTCTCCACCTGCTATGTGGCTACATTCTTACATAATTCATGAGGTTGCCCACAATCACAGCCTCTGGGTGTGTTATACATGTCTATCTGATCAATTCTCTCATACATGTGTATGTATGTAAGTATGTACATGTATGTATGTATGTATTTTTGTATGTAGTATGTACATGTATTTTAAAGCACTAAGGTAGTATGTACATGTATTTTAAAGCACTAAGGTATTTGGATTGAAATATTGGTTTCCTTAGCCAGTGAATATTTGTAAACCAAGCCATTTTACTATTAGTCACATATTTATTAATGTAGCCTTAGTGTTTTTATTATCCATTCTGTGTTCTAAAAGTCTGGACATCCTGTTACCATTTCTGTCACCAATTTATTGTAATATGGAATTTGTTACTTGCTAATGTACAGTTTATTCAACTTTGATTTTGTAAATTATTATAAATTATGTCCTCAGTTCACTTTAAATACATGACCCGTGCTCTTTTAAGAAATGATGAATATATAGTGAATGCACAGCACAAAGTTATGTAATATATAACATGGCTTCAAGGTGTGTATCAGCAATATCAGATCTGAACCCCGAGATAGCAGCCCGAGGCGAAGCCGAGGGCTGCTATCGAGGGGTGAAGGGCTGATATTGCTGATACACACTGGGAAGCCATTCTATATATAATATATTCTTTACTTAACATGTACATCAATGTTACCTAACATCTACTGCTCTACACCTCTCAATTTACAACTTGACTGAGCATGCTCAGACTGATGTAATCTATTATGAATATCATTATAGGTCTTATATCAGCCCTGTGGTTTCATATCCACCTGTGGTTGGGTGTATATCCTGTATATAACACCTGTCTGTAACTTTGATGTGGGTGTTATCTATGGATGATATAAGCAGGTAACAATTTTGAAGGTCTTGTATCCAATGGTTTTCCTGTCTTTTGCATAGTAGTGGGTCATTTGTTCACCACTTCCATGTCATGTATAGAACGGTTTGGCAAATTAAAATACACATGTATGTAGATAGATACTATCTACAAATATGCCAAACCACTCTATCAGAGTGTACGGTAGTACTCTCTATGTAGGGATGGCACAGAAAAAAAATGGCCGCCCATACATTTTAATTGCAAGTGATGAGCTGAAATCTCTGGTAATATATACACATAAGTTTCTATACACACATGCCTGTTCATATCTAGTGTTTTTATGACTACCAATACCTTCTAGATGGCCGAAGATTATCGTTAAGGTAGAGAACCGGCGAGTGGCAAAACTGGCAAAATCTTCATCATAATAATTATTATTATTAATATTATTATTTTCCAGACAAATCATTTTTTTGTTTGTTGAACTATCACGATGATTCTAGCACCATTCCTGTCGCATTTATATTCTGGTCGTAAAGTATCGAGACGATATCTTCAGATACTATGAAAGAAGAGTTCAAGACAGTCTCAACGACTACAAAGATTTGATCTGGAATTGGACGCCATTTTCCTAAGTGGAATTTAATTACGCATGCGCATTTGTATACTCGTAACATGGAAGCTGAAAAGGTGGAAGTGTTTGGCATTGTAATAACATTTGTGAGTTTGTGAGCAAATACTAATAATGAATATAATAATTATTAATATTAAAGCAATTGTATAATAATATTGTATACTATGATAAGCATTGGAATACTGAATGGTTGACACAGTGACTGACACTACTTCTTGTAGGACTGCAGACAGTGATGTAAGTGAATAGAGAATATACATCATCTGTAAGTGAAAGAGAATGATAATCAATACATAAATACAAAAGACTGACCTTCATTGAAGATCAAATTTTAATGCATTTTTGATTGCATGATTTCATAATGATATATAGTATTTCTGCAATCTACAAAAACATTCACATCGTTTAGAAAAAAAAAACAATGAAAACAAGAATAATAAAAAACATTTTCAATAAAAATGAAAGAAGATGTAGGGATGTCAAAACCCAAAAAGCAAGCAAACAAGGTTGGGAAGCTAACTTAGGACCCAAAATTAAACAAACCACTTCCATATAACCCTACATAATTACAGCTCTTTGTATAGTGGTGTAAGTACTTATGTAGGGTTATATGGAAGTGGTTTGTTTAATTTTGGGTCCTAAGTTAGCTTCCCAACCTTGTTTGCTTGCTTTTTGGGTTTTGACATCCCTACATCTTCTTTCATTTTTATTGAAAATGTTTTTTATTATTCTTGTACAACACTGAAGTGGTGATTATTGGCCCATGACCTTCAAACTGGTTTCCCTACTGGGATTCACTAATTATCTTCCTTGTTAACACCTGATAAGGAATCTAATTATCATACCTTATATTAGTTACCACTTTGTGGTGTGCATTTTTAATCTTTACCAGAAGTAGGACCTCAGGTTTAGAATCTTCAAATATGTAAACAACAACAACAAAAAAACATTTTGTTTATTAGCTAGCAATATCAGGGTATTTCTAGAATATTATATTGTGATGTTATTGTGAAATTTGCACTACTAACATTAACACAGTTTGAAGAATGTTTCAATGTGGTAAGTTTAACAAGCACATTCATGTGTACATGTAGTCATACTTACAAATTAAGCTAAGGGTCAATACATCCACAGACTACACATTATATGTATGCCTTTTAAGGTCAACACATGAGGCCTTTTCAAGTGTTTAATAACCGCAGCAGTACAGTATGGATGAGGGATGAAAGAGAGCCAGGAAAACATTGCATGTGCATGTGCAAACTTTGCCGTCTCACACACACACACACACACACACACATACACACACACACACACACAGAACTTGTGTGTTCAGATACAAGAAGTATGATTGATATATAGGCATCGTCTTGTTCCCAAAGGATTGTATGATTATAAAAGATTAACAGGTGGTAGCTGTTAACTCTGTGTGCTCCAATAATGACACTTTTGTTTTCTGGTTTCTGGTCTATTTTGCTACCAAGTAATACAAATATGTGAAGGATGCAAGTAAGAACAGTGGAGTTTGTAGTTACTACATGATGTTGGTTGTTTCTCCCCTGGAATCACTGATGGTGGAGCAAGTTTTTAATCGTTAGGAATGAATGTCTGCTGCCTTTTTTCTTGTCAATCATATTTCTCAGAAATGTACATAGTATCCAAGTATCCAGACACACATGTACATGTATGTACATGTATGATATGTATGTATGTTATGTATGTACATGTATATGTATGTATGCATGTATGTTATGTATGTATGTATGTATGTATGTATGTATGTTATGTATGTATGTATGTATGTATGTATGTATGTTATGTATGTATGTATGTATGTATGTATGTATGTGTGTTATGTATGTATGTATGTATGTATGTTATGTACATGTATGTATGTTATGTATGTATGTATGTTATGTATGTATGTATGTTATGTATGTATGTTATGTATGTATGTATGTTATGTATGTATGTTATGTATGTATGTTATGTATGTATGTTATGTATGTTATGTATGTTATGTATGTATGTATGTTATGTATGTATGTTATGTATGTATGTTATGTATGTATGTATGTTATGTATGTATGTTATGTATGTATGTATGTTATATATGTATGTATGTTATGTATGTATGTTATGTATGTATGTATGTTATGTATGTATGTATGTATGTTATGTATGTATGTTATGTATGTATGTATGTTATGTATGTATGTTATGTATGTATGTATGTATGTATGTATGTATGTATGTATGTATGCATGTTAATGGTAGTGTGTAGTAATTTTTAGGTAATAGTCTGTTGTGTTTCAGCATGGGAGGCAGATTACTAAATGTGGCACACCACAAAGTAATCATAGGGATACTGTATGTCTTCCATCAATTATTATATTATGTGTTTTCTTTTCTCATAGTTTCCAAATCCACATCTGTTTGTGTCAGGGGTGATACTTACATTAACGTAACCCAAAAGGACCTCAGGTTGACATACAGAGGAGATACATGTCCAGGTTAGAGTTCTATTGTGTGCCCCTGTGTGTGACAAAATGACTACTTTTAGTTATAGTTGTAGTATGCCTGGTTTCTCAAACTTTTAGTTTAATTATAGTTTAGGTAATTACTAAAAGGGTAAACAAATACAAAATACATGAAAGCCATTGGATACAAACTGGTTAGCCCACAGGGATGAACCTCAGAATGGATTCAGCTCAGCTGCTAATTATCTTCCTTGTCAACACCTGATAAGGAATCTAATTATCAGTTACTGCTCTGCATTTTTAATCTTTTTGGTAGTAGCTAGCAATATCAGGGTATTTCTAGAATATTATATTGTGATGTTATTGTGCAATTTTCACTACTGCATGTACATTGTCAAAGGTATAGATGACTAGATGCATACAGTAATAGCCTTTATACATTTGGACATCAGGGTTGGGGTTAAGCACTTCTTACTTAAGTTTCAAGCTAGCTTAATCAGAAATAAACGAGTGCTTTGAGTAAAAAGATTGGTTTAAGTTATAGTGAAAGTACTGGTACTTACAGCATCTGAAACTTTTTAACAGCTTTAACCCTTTAATATATTACATATATATATACATGTATATAATATATATATATATATAGCATGCTACCATGGCAACCGTTTGATGTGGTTAGGTCTTATATTTTTGTATATAGACCTGTGAATCTTTAATCTATCAGCATACAATATATTGTATATAGTACACTTACAGTTCTTATATAAAACAATATAAAACCTTGGTTTAGTGTCCTCGGATGTGATATAGCCCTCGCAGGCTCGGGCTATATCACATCCTTGGACACTAAACCTCGGGTCTATATTTTTGTATATAAGACCTGTAAGTGTACTATATATATTACATATATATATATATATATATATATATATATATATATATATATATATATATATATAATATATATATATAATATGTAATTCATTGATGGATCTATGTGTAAAGTGACAGATAAAAATATTGACAGTTTACTGTTCAGAAAGAGTTAGTTGATGAATTACGCCATAGCTTGCCTATCAATGGTTGCATTTTTGTTTGAAGTCCTTTAATATTTATCCACATTTCCATTATCAACCAATTTTCATTTTAGTTAAGATATTGCTGTGTACTTGTAGTTTTATAAAAGTCACAATGCCTTACTAAAAGGAGTTTAGTTATAGTTAACTAAAGCAACACTAGTGTATATGTACGTATATGTAATTATGTAATAGTGTTTGTATTCGTGTGTTTGTGTGTTTGTGTTTGTGTGTCTGTGTGTGTGTCTGTGTCTGGTGCAGGCCATCTCTCTCTTTACAGACATACATGTACATGTATGCAGAATATGGATGCAGTGAGCCGAATTTGTGAATTATACATTTTAGCTACTTGTGTCTTGCTTCTCACATTGTCAGACAACGTCCTGTAAGAATGGCTGTTTCCACACCACAGCATATAATAAGTCTACAAAGAGAGTACTTTTAGTGATTTAAATGTAATTCTCTAGCTAAAGTAAATTGAGTCACACATTTAATTGATAATAGTAAATTTGGTTAATAAACATGCCTATTAATGTTACATGCTGACCTTAGTAATGCTTAATACATAGTTTACTTTGTGGTGGCCACATAACAGTGGGATTAAAGTTATTGATAACTATTAATTAACCTTATGGTATACATGTATACATGTATAAGTTATTTAGTTACAGTATAATCTAGTATATACATGTATTAGTGCTGTAACAGATATCCGGATTATCTGAAATCCATTTTCATTATTAACATTCGGATTAAATATTTTGATCCATATATCCGTTCAATTTACTGAATGGTGTTTTCATCAAACTTTCATTGTAGTTAAATACTCAAATAATGACAATTATAAAATTTTAGTAGTTAAAAATAAATATTGTGAACCTGTTTTGCAATGTTTTTATAGCATTCCTGCACCTGGAACAGGTTTTTTTTTGGGTACATGTATGTACTGTACCTTGATTATACACTGTATGTCAATAGAAGGTCACCATTAATTAGTCATTAGTTTACTACGTAATTGGTGTGCAATGTGAGACAGTAATTACTGATAGTAGAACTAAGGTAATTACTGTTACTGTATGGCGACATTTTATTGACATATACTACATGTATATTTACATTATTATTGGTAAGAGTATGTACATGTACCTGTATTTGTATATATTTTCTATTTATACATGTAGCTGAAACTGATTTCTCTACTACTGGAACAATGGACAATTCAAAGGCAGCCATCTACTAACAGTAGTAAGTTAATACTCATTATACATTGTGTATGTGTGATTGGCTCAGGGAATATCAGATTTATGGTTCAAAATCAAAAGCTTAGCTCATTATTTAGTCATTTTGTACAAGAAGCATACTAAACTTGATATCAATTGTTGCTCTTTCAGGACTCAAAATTTACAATGTACATGAAAGCCTAGCATGCTAGCAATAGCACACACAACAAACAAACAAGCAGCCACAATGGCTTCATTAAACATTAGAGCAGCCACTATGGCTTAGAAAAATAAAAACCAGCAACATGGCTTAGAAAAATAATAATCAGCCACCATCGAATAAGCAGCCACAATGGCTTAGAAAATAAACAGCTACTGAAAGGGGTTTAGCTAAATCAATACTAGTACTTATATGTAATTATGTAATTGTGTTTGTGTTTGTGTGTCTGTGTGTCTGTGTCTGTGTGTCTGTGTCTGTGTGTCTGTGTCTATGTGTCTGTGTTTGTGTCTGTGTGTGCCGAGCAAAATCCATGTCATACCTCCTCGCGGTGCTCGGTGGGAACAGCAGATTTTTTATTTAATTATAGGAATATCATTGGTACTTAATATACAGTATCTAAACAATGCCTCTTCCATACATTAGGAAAATCTTTGTGATATGCACCTCAAGTGCGAAATACTGTCAGGTTTTCCCCCATGCTCCATACATGGAATGGGTTTGTACACAACGTGTTAATATAAAATTTCTTATGTCAAAAATCAAAAGTTTAAAATATACGGTATTCGCAGGCAAATGTGGAATTATTGCAAAAATTTTGAGCAGGCAAAACGGTGTAGACAAACCTGGCATATTTCCACATGTGTAATTTTATATGCATATTTAACTTGATACCCATAATAATCAGATTGGTATTACTTGCTTTTTTGTATCAATTCGAAACTTTTATACTTGTTTTGTAGTAGTGTAGATTATTGGGAATTTTTTTAATTGCCTTTATTTTTGTTTGTTTGTTGGTTTGTTTGTGCTATGCAAAGGGAAAATAACCACTTAATTATTTTGATATTCTATTTCCAAGGAAGCCAATATTTACATGTGTGCTAAAAGCTTGTGGTAAAGTGGTTTGTTTTGCCACAGCCTCTGGGGTGATTATACACCTTATGATTTTGCTATTGGGCTAAGTTTAGTTCTAATTTCTAGCTGTAAACTATGAGTGCCCCACCTTGTAAGGATAGTCTTCACCTCTGGGTGTGTTATACAATATGTAATATACATGTAATTATTATGTTATATAATATATCAGCTGGACTTTCTCATGTTTGATCTAGGATAGGTTATGATAATAAATATTGGCTGTTCATGGAGTAGTTAATTTTACACAGATATCATGTCATGCATATCAACAGTTGCACTTTCAAACACTCACCTTGCTGCTTTCCTCCAACTAACATTTTAATATCTATGACATTTTTAGAAGGTCCTCTGTCTACGTAAGTTAAAAGTCTGTGTTGTGTAAAATGTAGAAGTTACAAAAGAAAACGTTTGGATTGTGCATTCGTGAATTAATTGGTGATTTTTAATTTGATGGTTTGAATCTAAAATCACCAAACCGTCAATTAAAAAACCGTGTCAATAATATTTTCATGTACATGTACATGTATGGGGTATGTGTAGGTTTACAATTTCCTTAGGTAAACCTTTACTCTAAATTTCACTTAACTTTGCACATATATTCCATTTCATTCAGAGTCTTTTAGGGTGGTAATTTTTGTCACACAATAGAGTCAGACTAAGAGGCTACTACTCGAGTTGTCACTTCATATAAGGATAGTCCCATTACAACCATAGAATACAATAATTTCGTGCTTGAGTGAGAACAAATACATAACTTCAACTCACATTTACACACTGTTTTTAATTGAATTACTAAATACTTACTACATGTATAACTATATGTAGTATTACACCTAATCAACATTTAAGTTCTGAAGAAGAGCATCACTTAAAGAACAACGCTCCAGTCTAAATATTTTTTCGTAAAGGCTGAAATCCTTTCTGCTGGTGCTGACGATGCTGGAATGGCTAGATTGATGAAAAGCCTGGCAAATGCAGGATACTTTTCTTTGTTATCCTTCCAAAATTTTAGAACATTAGACGTCATTGGTGTCATCTGACATGCATGGTTGAGATAAATAGTGGGTAACCTCAACCCCATTTATGTTACTATTTGTAATTATTTGCTGCTTATGGGGAAATATCAGAGATGTACATGTAGATAGCAATTTCTGGTACATGTACCTGCTGGATAGCATTGTTATTTTGTGTCATAACATTCTTTACATTATAAAGAATGTTATAAAAGCATGACATTTCTAGTTAAAGCTTCACACATAACCATTATGTTGTTTAAAACATCATTAAATGTCATTGGCTCAATGTCACCTGATGTGCAAATAATAACTGTTGAGCCATTTTGCTATTAGTAACTACTATATATAAATGCAGTCTTATTGCTTTTAATTGGGCTATTTATGATCGGTGTTCATAGCCTGATTTTTAACAGTGTAATCATGGTTATGTGAGGGTCAAAAGCTCATGACATGTTTAATATATTATATTATAATATTAGTATATAATTGTAAAATAATATGTATTATAATGTGATGGTATATATTTCTGATTATCAAGTGTACCTCCTACTTACAAATTAGGCAGGCATGCCCAGGTTAGGTTCTCTGACATTTAAGGTCAACATGTTTTGACTTAATCTCATAGCCACAGGAATTTGTGTGTGTGTGTGTGTGTGTGATTAATATTAATCACACACACACACACAAACACAAGGGTTTTGCTGCACGTATGCATGTATTAGAGATACATATATGTATGTATGTATGTATGTACGTATGTATGTATGCATGTATGCATGTATGTATGTATGTATGCATGTAAGACCTGTGTCTACCAACATACATGTATACTATTAGACTGTTATATTATTATTAAGTCATTGTACTTCATCATGTAGTCTATAGTTGTTTACAGTTTTATATCTCCAATAAGCTGATAACTCATTTTTAATGTCCTTTGTTACTGAGCGTAGAAATGAATTAGTTGAATATTCAACTAATTATACATGTGTATATATATAATGAAAAGGACTGTCACATATGTATATGTATGTATATGTATGTATATGTATGTACATGTATGATTGTATGTATGTATGTTACTATATATGTTATTTACTTGCATTTACTAAAGCACATTCTACTTTGATTCTGGAGGTGCTGACTGTACTAGAAATGGTAAAGTTATATATCTTCTGATTCATCTGAAACATAGAGTAAGTATTTCAGTTTTTCAGTCCAATTCTGAAAGCTCTAGTAGTGTCTATTACCAGTACCTCTGGATGTACTAGACATGGTACTACATAGAAACTTTTCATAATAATTATTATATAACATACATTTTGCATCATTCTGCACAATGTATTGTGAATTTGGGATACACTGTGCTGATGAGACCCAATAGGTCGAAACAATCTGATCAGTGTACATATACATCAGATTGTCCACAGTTGCCCTTACAAAGTTATAACACATCTGATTGCATGAAGATTGATAGATACTGTGTGAATATCATTAGTATCATTTCAATACTAATTTAATCTACTCGGCCATGTATGGGTATAAGGTATAATTAATAACGCATTGTCTATAATTTATTGCCAAAAATAAAATAATAATAATAATTATTAATTAATTAATTAAATGAATTAAATAATTAAAATGGCTGATAGAGCTGTGTACATACATCTCATTGGTCAATTACTCACGCGATCATACCTCCATTGCACGTTGATATATAAAGAGGTGTACGTCATTTGGAATAACCATGCGTCGTATTGAAAGACTGACAGTTTGAAACCCGTCTGTTTTTCTGAAGATTTTGGTTTTTGGTTTTTGGTTAGTTTCTTGTGTGTTATAGTTACTGTATAGAATCCTCCGTTTTCCGATTGTCTTATGCATGCGTATCATAATTTTTATTATCTCTCTCCCTCTCTCTCTCTCTCTCTCTCCCTTTATTAAGGAAGCGTTTCTCATCTACTTAACTCAACCTCAGTGAGTAGTTCATTTAGTCTCTTTTTCTGAAGATTTTGGTTTTTGGTTTTTGGTTAGTTTCTTGTGTGTTATAGTTACTGTATAGAATCCTCCGTTTTCCGATTGTCTTATGCATGCGTATCATAATTTTTATTCTCTCTCTCTCTCTCTCTCCCTCTCTCTCTCCCTCTCTCTCTCTCTCTCTCCCTTTATTAAGGAAGCGTTTCTCATCTACTTAACTCAACCTCAGTGAGTAGTTCATTTAGTCTCTTTTTCTGAAGATTTTGGTTTTTGGTTAGTTTTTTGTGTGTTATAGTTACTGTATAGAATCCTCCGTTTTCCGATTGTCTTATGCATGCGTATCATAATTTTTTTTCTCTCTCTCTCTCTCTCTCTCTTCCTCTCTCTCTCCCTTTATTAAGGAAGCGTTTCTCATCTACTTAACTCAACCTCAGTGAGTAGTTCATTTAGTCTCTTTTTCTGAAGATTTTGGTTTTTGGTTTTTGGTTAGTTTCTTGTGTGTTATAGTTACTGTATAGAATCCTCCGTTTTCCGATTGTCTTATGCATGCGTATCATAATTTTTATTCTCTCTCTCTCTCTCTCCCTCTCTCTTTCTCTCTCTCTCTCTCTCCCTCCCTCCCTCCCTCCCTCCCTCTGCAGGAGTTAAGGAAGTGTTTCTCATCTACTTACCTCAACCTCAGTGAGTAGTTCATTTAGTCTCTTTTTCTGAAGATTTTGGTTTTTGGTTAGTTTCTTGTGTGTTGTAGTTACTGTATAGAATCCCCAGTTTTCCAATTGTCTTATGCATGTGTATCATAATCTCTCTCTCTGTCTCTCTCTCTCTCTTATCAAACATTTTGGTGCCGTCTCTTACTTTGGATCATTCCTCAAGCTAGCTTGTTACTACATTCACATTTTGCCGTTTGGAACAGAATGGCTGCCTCTTCAACGTAAGCATTATGTGTCACCTGGTGTTATTTTTACTATCCCTGAAAATGTTTAGTTTGCTATTGGTTCCAGTACCCTAGTTTGGTGTATGTAACCACTGTACTTACAAAGAAGTGCTAATTGAGTATTAATTGTTGAATGTGATGTCATGATTTTGTTCATAACAATTTAGTTTTAGCCTCTAGCTCATTCAGTTTTGTTTAGTTCTAATACCCAAGCACTAGAACAACACTATAATTATATCATTATTTAGACAATATAACCTCAATAGACATTAGACATTGAATAAACACTTAATGAAGTCTTTGTGCTGTAAACACTACTATACAAGTACTCGAGTGCTTTATGCCAATAATGCAAAGTTTGCCATCAAAATCTCTATGCCATAATACATATATTTCAATTATATTACTGCATATTGGATTTGTCATTAAATAAATTGCTGAAAAATAATAATTATATTTTCAGAGCAAGAATTGAATGGAATGGACCATACACATTTGTAAAAGAAGAGACAAAACGAAAAACTTTTTCGGAATACAACACCACTAAACTTGATTCATTAATAAGTGAGTTTCCAAGTATACATAGAGGAAAGCGTCACACGAAAATACGGTAAGAAAAAAATCATTTACATTATACAATTACAAATTTTTTTATATTTTAAGATATATATCTTCTGGAGAAAGAATATATGGGTCACCACTCTCCAAAGAGTTAAACAACATTTTTTATAATTTAAAGGACAAAGAATTGTCTCTTTATACTGAAGATGTAAGACTGAAATACATGAGAGCCATGTCCAATATTGCCATCAAAGACTAAGATCACTTTGATACTGATGAACCCTAACCCTACCCTAAATGAATCACATAATGATATTCATGAGATTTTGATGTCAATGTTGGACATTAATGATACATGACTTACTTCTCTTGCTCCTATTTTGGTAGTAGTAACATCAAGTAGTTCAAAACCCCACACTTCTAATTTATTAGATTTAGCTTGACAATTTAAGTCCCTTGATTAAAATTTTAACCCAATGTGTCGCTATTCTAGTAGTATACATGTACATACCATCCTTAATTTTAGGGTCCTAAAAGATTTACATCAACAATTCAACTTCAACATGGCTGGTTCTCTTGTTGCTGTACAATACACTGCTGGGCATTTTACATTATGACTGCAGTCATTTGAAATATAGCAGTCATTTGAAATATAGCTCTCAGTATATTGTTTGCATGCTGTTTTCTTTTTTTTCTTTTTTTTGCTCGTACTTTTCTTAATTATTTTGTCTGTGGCTGCTACATAGGAGCTTACATTGACATTATTATATTGTCTGTGGCTGCTACATAGGAGCTTACATTGAGACATTATTTTTCCTAATAGGAAATTTTTGAAATAGTAAAAACGATGGAGGAGCAATCTTGTCCAGTACGGAGTATGTCAGAGGAAGAGGAAGAGGAAGAGTCGAATGAAAATGATGACAGTGATCATTCACCAGCTGCAAAAAGAGTGAGAAGAGAGGCAAGTAGTTATTAAAATATAATTAAAGTATATACTCAAACTTTGTCTCAAAGTACTTGTTAGTGTCTACATGTTTATCAAGAGATAGGTGTGGTCAATGATCTCCATTTCCTTTCCCAATTCCAGAAGGTTTTTACAGAACAAGAAGCTGCTATCATGAGCAGGTGCTTTTTTGAATACATTAGCAGATACAACCTCCTAAAACAAAATAAATACTCTAACGACACGGTAAAACATTTTATTAGAGCCGTCTGTGAATTATCAATAATGGATATACCGAATCTGTCTGTGTGAGTAACCTTGTGTGTTGTTTATGATGGTGTACTGATAGCTGACTTTCATATTTTAGGGATATATCGACAACAAATCACACCAATCAAATTTTGTACTTAAAAATTAATTCAAAATTCAGAGTAGGAAAACAACAATGGAAAGATACAATAATTCATGTGAGTATATTTAATATACACAATTATAGCACTATCAAATAATTTGTAACATTATTTTCAAGGGAGTACCTGGCGTTGCCATAACGGACAATCAAGATAAAAAGAAGAAATTTTTGATTGGAGAAGTAAGTAGTGTGTGTGTTTGGCTGTGTGCAGATGGTTCAAGTTTCATTCTTTTGTCTTGTAGGGAAAATCAGTGGATGATTTAGGGACAGGGGACGAGAAGGGGGTTGGCCAGCTAATGCTGGCCACCCTTGTGGCATTTACCGACAACAATAACCCAATTTTAGGGTTTTTATTAAGTCCAGAGAAGGTAAAAATAATTTGTAATTAGTAGTGATGGCGATACGTATCGATATATCAAAATATTGATGTTTTTGTTGAATAACAATATCAGCTTTTATGTGTATTCAATACACAGGAATGGACACTTTAGTAAACATGGTTTATTTAATTTGTCTAATCTGATACCTAAAAGTAATTATAAAAAAAGCTAGTGTGCATACCTTGCAATTGATTTCTTTTAGGGCTGGGCGGTACTCCATGGTATTTTGAAAATAGAATATAGCAATACACAACTAAATACCAACTAACCACATGTTTCTACGATTGGTCACACCCACAAGTGTTTTAAGCAACAAACAATGCCTGAAACACCACAAACAATTCGTTCAGACTTTACCTTTACAATACTAAATCTATATAAAACATACATTTAATAACAGTAACACTCCTCATCACACAATTTAGCATCTTGTGTTGAAAAATAGACGTCTAGCACTCTTTAACTCAATACTGTATCATATCATGATATTTTTGGGAGTGATACGCAATACTATTATTTAGATGTATTGCACATACCTAGTAATTAGATCTGAGAAACTGCAATTAAACATTATTCCTTGTTAAATCGCTTGCAATTTAGTAATTTTATTTACACTTGAAGTAGTTGAGCCACAAACTATTTTCTACACTCTGTGTAACTCCACCTCATCCACCTGATTACCTCCTTACAGATAGTATTATACAAAGTGTGGGAAGAACCCGGAGAGTCCGAAAACCTTATTAAAGTAGAAATCATATATGAAAGAAGAAACTCCAACGAGATTGACGATTTTTTCGTTGTTGCTGGATTAATTAAAAGAGAAATTGAAGATCGTATAGCATCATAAACCCCGTTTTTAGTTTTTACCAACCACCCACCCACCCACCAGTGAATTTCTTTCATCTTCTCATTTGTTAAACTGAAACTCAATCATAATTATTATTCTTACTACAAGAGGATTTTTTTTGTAGTGGCTTGATTAATTAAAAGAGAAATTGAAGATCGTATAGCATCATAAACCCCATTTTTAGTTTTTACCACCCACCCACCAGTGAATTTCTTTCATCTCATTATTTGTTAAACTGAAACTCAATCAATTATTATTCTTGCTACAAGAGACTGCACACAGCAGTAAAATATTTGTTCAGAAAAAATCTTATTATTTGTTACACTGAAACTTCCACTCATATAATCAATCATAATTATTATTCTTACTCCAAGAGTTTAACTGCACACAGCAGCAAAATAGTAAAATATTTGTTAGTCCCATACAGAGGAAGTAAATCTCACACCAATAGTTGAAGATATACTAGTATTTATTTTGTGGAGGAATGCACTAGAGAATGGTATAACATTTCAGCAGAGTCTGTTTTGAATATAAGAGAATTTGATTAATCAAACACAGCATAGCTTAGTCTCGCGTAGCCAGCCCCTCCTTCTAAACGAAAAGAGGGTCTGGTGTACTGACGTTGATCTGTTCGTTCTGGAAACACTCGAGCGTAAAGTATCTGTCGAGTGAGGGACCGCCTTTCGACTAGGTGTGTCTATAAACAACACGTTACAAGTGTGAAAAGAAAATAGTATGTCGAAAGAGAAGAAGGCTTTGGACTTTGCTGCAGGGAAGTTGGGGTTGAAACTTAAAGAAAAACAATCAGAGGCTGTGCTCGCATTCTTGTCAGGACATGATGTGTTTGTTTCTTTGCCAACAGGCTATGGTAAATCTCTAATATACGAATTGGAATAATGCAACCATAACTGTCCCAGCTAAACTTTTCTAAAATATCTCGTATGTTTTGAGTCGTAGATCCTGACAGTTTCCTTCCCTTTACTTTTATTAGTTCCTTGATTCACGTTCACTTGGCACAGAAAACAGCAGTTCATATCTCTTCGCATTAATTAACTATGAATCACACCTACTTAGGAACCTATTTACACCAACCAACTTCCGGTTATTTTCAGAACGAACAGATCAATGTCAGTACACCAGACCCTCTTTTCGTTTAGAAGGAGGGGCTGGCTACGCGAGACTAAGCATAGCTTACATTGTGAGCCAAGAAAGCTTACACTATCACTATAAATTATAAAGTTTGCTTATAGTGGTGTAATTAATTGTCCCTGTTGTTTGAGGTAAATATTAATAATTAAAATATTCTACTCTTCTATAGCTCATTAATAATTATTATTAATGAGCTATAGTACAATATTAATTACTAGAGAATGATAATCATTGTGGGGCAAGCCTGAGAGAACACATAAAAAATGGTGTGGTTATAAGAAAAGAGTAAGACTAATTATTAGTAAGCTATAGAAGAGTACTAGTAACATATAGAAGAGTACAATATTAATTATTAATGAGCTATAGAAGAGTACTAGTAACATATAGAAGAGTACAATATTAATTATTAATGAGCTATAGAAGAGTACTAGTAACATATAGAAGAGTACAATATTTACCCTCGCCGCGTAGCGTAGGCGGAAGGGTACGGTAATCGTTTTGTCTGTGTGTCTGTGTGTCTGTGTTTCTGTGTGTCTGTGTGTGTGTGTGTTAGCAATTTTTCTTGAAAAATAAAAACATTGACATTTAAAAAGGGGTACTGATAGACTTCAAATTATACAAGGAAAAAAAATAACGTAGGAATTCTTCTTAAACCTTTTGGTTCTAAAGTTATGACAATTTTTATAACTCACAGTTATTGTTTCACCACTTTAAGATGAAACGAGGGCAATAACGAGAGAAAATATGGACACACAATATGGACAAACAATCGATGTTATGGTTGCTACTACATCACCATTGATGCAAGATAGTAGAGAGCTACCTAGCTCCGGCTCCACCTACAGGTATGACGTACGTACGTACGTCCATGCAGCGTCATGTACTAAACACGTGATCCAGGTGATTCAATACGTTTTCACACGTTGGAGGTAGACTTGAGAACGTCTTCGAAGGAAAACAGAGAATAAGATGTAAGATATATATATATATATATATATATTAGTTTTTTTCATTACTTCTATTCTTCTGTGTGTATTACACATAGATATCAAGAACCTCAGCTCTAATATATAACTTTAATAGCAACATAATATCTATTATGATGTACACATTATACAATATTATCACATCTACTTTCGATAAACATAATTATTTACAATTACTTACAATTATTTACGTTTAAAGTTTAAACTTCATACATCACACGTTACTACTTAACCACGTAGGCGAGGGTCCCGTCCCGACGGCGCTCGTAATTATTAATGAGCTATAGAAGAGTACTAGTAACATATAGAAGAGTACAATATTAATTATTAATGAGCTATAGAAGAGTACTAGTAACATATAGAAGAGTACAATATTAATTATTAATGAGCTATAGAAGAGTACTAGTAACATATAGAAGAGTACAATATTAATTATTAATGAGCTATGAAGTGTACTAGTAACATATAGAAGAGTACAATATTAATTATTAATGAGCTATAGAAGAGTGCTAGTAACATATAGAAGAGTACAATATTAATTATTAATGAGCTATGAAGTGTACTAGTAACATATAGAAGAGTACAATATTAATTATTAATGAGCTATGAAGTGTACTAGTAACATATAGAAGAGTACAATATTAATTATTAATGAGCTATAGAAGAGTACTAGTAACATATAGAAGAGTACAATATTAATTATTAATGAGCTATAGAAGAGTACTAGTAACATATAGAAGAGTACAATATTAATTATTAATGAGCTATAGAAGAGTACTAGTAACATATAGAAGAGTACAATATTAATTATTAATGAGCTATGAAGTGTACTAGTAACATATAGAAGAGTACAATATTAATTATTAATGAGCTATAGAAGAGTGCTAGTAACATATAGAAGAGTACAATATTAATTATTAATGAGCTATGAAGTGTACTAGTAACATATAGAAGAGTACAATATTAATTATTAATGAGCTATGAAGTGTACTAGTAACATATAGAAGAGTACAATATTAATTATTAATGAGCTATAGAAGAGTACTAGTAACATATAGAAGAGTACAATATTAATTATTAATGAGCTATAGAAGAGTACTAGTAACATATAGAAGAGTACAATATTAATTATTAATGAGCTATAGAAGAGTACTAGTAACATATAGAAGAGTACAATATTAATTATTAATGAGCTATAGAAGAGTACTAGTAACATATAGAAGAGTACAATATTTACCCTCGCCGCGTAGCGTAGGCGGAAGGGTACGGTAATCGTTTTGTCTGTGTGTCTGTGTGTCTGTGTTTCTGTGTGTCTGTGTGTGTGTGTGTTAGCAATTTTTCTTGAAAAATAAAAACATTGACATTTCAAAAGGGGTACTGATAGACTTCAAATTATACAAGGAAAAAAAATAACGTAGGAATTCTTCTTAAACCTTTTGGTTCTAAAGTTATGACAATTTTTATAACTCACAGTTATTGTTTCACCACTTTAAGATGAAACGAGGGCAATAACGAGAGAAAATATGGACACACAATATGGACAAACAATCGATGTTATGGTTGCTACTACATCACCATTGATGCAAGATAGTAGAGAGCTACCTAGCTCCGGCTCCACCTACAGGTATGACGTACGTACGTACGTCCATGCAGCGTCATGTACTAAACACGTGATCCAGGTGATTCAATACGTTTTCACACGTTGGAGGTAGACTTGAGAACGTCTTCGAAGGAAAACAGAGAATAAGATGTAAGATATATATATATATATATATATATTAGTTTTTTTCATTACTTCTATTCTTCTGTGTGTATTACACATAGATATCAAGAACCTCAGCTCTAATATATAACTTTAATAGCAACATAATATCTATTATGATGTACACATTATACAATATTATCACATCTACTTTCGATAAACATAATTATTTACAATTACTTACAATTATTTACGTTTAAAGTTTAAACTTCATACATCACACGTTACTACTTAACCACGTAGGCGAGGGTCCCGTCCCGACGGCGCTCGTAATTATTAATGAGCTATAGAAGAGTACTAGTAACATATAGAAGAGTACAATATTAATTATTAATGAGCTATAGAAGAGTACTAGTAACATATAGAAGAGTACAATATTAATTATTAATGAGCTATAGAAGAGTACTAGTAACATATAGAAGAGTACAATATTAATTATTAATGAGCTATAGAAGAGTACTAGTAACATATAGAAGAGTACAATATTAATTATTAATGAGCTATAGAAGAGTACTAGTAACATATAGAAGAGTACAATATTAATTATTAATGAGCTATGAAGTGTACTAGTAACATATAGAAGAGTACAATATTAATTATTAATGAGCTATAGAAGAGTGCTAGTAACATATAGAAGAGTACAATATTAATTATTAATGAGCTATGAAGTGTACTAGTAACATATAGAAGAGTACAATATTAATTATTAATGAGCTATGAAGTGTACTAGTAACATATAGAAGAGTACAATATTAATTATTAATGAGCTATAGAAGAGTACTAGTAACATATAGAAGAGTACAATATTAATTATTAATGAGCTATAGAAGAGTACTAGTAACATATAGAAGAGTACAATATTAATTATTAATGAGCTATAGAAGAGTACTAGTAACATATAGAAGAGTACAATATTAATTATTAATGAGCTATAGAAGAGTACTAGTAACATATAGAAGAGTACAATATTAATTATTAATGAGCTATGAAGTGTACTAGTAACATATAGAAGAGTACAATATTAATTATTAATGAGCTATAGAAGAGTGCTAGTAACATATAGAAGAGTACAATATTAATTATTAATGAGCTATGAAGTGTACTAGTAACATATAGAAGAGTACAATATTAATTATTAATGAGCTATGAAGTGTACTAGTAACATATAGAAGAGTACAATATTAATTATTAATGAGCTATAGAAGAGTACTAGTAACATATAGAAGAGTACAATATTAATTATTAATGAGCTATAGAAGAGTACTAGTAACATATAGAAGAGTACAATATTAATTATTAATGAGCTATAGAAGAGTACTAGTAACATATAGAAGAGTACAATATTAATTATTAATGAGCTATAGAAGAGTACTAGTAACATATAGAAGAGTACAATATTAATTATTAACGAGCTATGAAGAGTACTAGTAACATATAGAAGAGTACAATATTAATTATTAATGAGCTATAGAAGAGTACTAGTAACATATAGAAGAGTACAATATTAATTATTAATGAGCTATAGAAGAGTACTAGTAACATATAGAAGAGTACAATATTAATTATTAATGAGCTATAGAAGAGTACTAGTAACATATAGAAGAGTACAATATTAATTGTGTTATACAGATAAAAACATATGATTTACCACTTTGTCAAATCCACCTACGAATTTGCAAGTAATTAGCATTTTACTTTCTGATCCAGTAATGACAACATATCGTCCCAACGACAAATTATTCATGATAATCACATTTGCCCATCTAGAAAGGAAAGAATGTAGGATAATTCCACACACACACATAATTATATATATTATATGTATATATACCATGCTAACAGCCACATCAAAGTTACCGACAGGTGTTTATATACGCAATATACACCCAACCGCAGGTGGATAAGGGCTGATATAAGACCTATAATAATATCATAATAGATTGCATCAGTCTGAGCATGCGCAGTCAAGTCTGATATATATTGAATATATATTATATTATATATATATAATTATATATATATACATATATATATATATATATATATATATATATATATATATATATATACATATTCAATCCTGTCATGTGATCCACCATGTGGACCCAAATTAACAGCAAAGCAGCAAGCAGTTCACATGGCTTCACCACAGGTAGAAGTTGCTGACACTTCCTTCTCAGGCAACTAATTTTTGTTACTGCTGTTAATCACTGTTAATACAAAGAGCTATACTTGTGATGTACATGTAATTAACTTTAGTGACATTAATTTGGGACATTAATTTCAGTCCCATTCAAAAATTTGAAATGAATTCAGACACTCCTGGCTCTCCCTCCACCTGCTGCTTATCCACTCTCACCTTTGTACTCTATGGGTGTGTAGGTGGGTTTGCTTTTTAAATTACTTAAGGACATCTTCTATGAATCTAATTAAAAAGGCAAACCCACAATTACCTGCAGCACCGTTGATCTCTGATATAGTACATGTACTTAGATCGCTGTAACTCTCAGCCTTCAATTGCACAGCTTTACATGAATAATGTACATGTATTACAGGTACAGTAGTTAACAGAACATATGGGGATATCAAAATCAAACAAGCTCATGAATTACATGTAGTCTGCCTAGCCAGACCCAACCTACATGTACATTCACTACGAAAGAAGGGTCTGGTCCACAGCGTCAAGTACCTGGCAAACTGGTAATTGAATTCACAACTCTAGTAATGACAGCTGGCTTACTAGCAAAGTATAGTTATGAACAAATTATAAGTATTTTGATTATAGTTTATAAAAACTCTGGCTAAACTCTTTAGCTAGTACATGTACAGTGGGTGAGACCTCTCCTTCATAGTAAGTTGGGTTTGGCTATGCGAGACTAATGTACAAGTACATTGTACACATATGTTTTAAATGTATCAAAGCCTTGTTGGCTTGCCCTAACATGTTCCTTCTAACAGGCTAAACCCTACAACATTAGGCAATGACAGCCCAACATCAGAAGCCATAGCTGTGGAACCAATTATCTGGTACATGATAAACAGTAGTGGTTGAACTTACACTTAATTACATGCATTATATTACATGTATATACAAGAATAATAAAAAAAAACATTTCCAATACAAAAGAAAGAAGATGTAGGGATGTCAAAAACTGTCTTATACCTAACCACACTGTTTTGACAAAGCCACAAAACAAGAATGTGGGTTGTTATACTCAACTATTACAGATATATATTATATCACCTTCAACTGAAAATATGTTGTGAAGAGTTCTTGACTGTGTTTTGTAGGTGAATGAAGACCACTTAAGGATTCTTCCTAGGATAAAGAGGTACATGTTTGTATGGCAAAAGGATTATGAAGGCTGATATGAAATTATGTCAGATCAACATGTACATTGGTTGGCATTATCTGACAGCATTAACTTGATGTCATACACATAAAAAAAACAACACAGACACACACTTGGGCCCTGGTTGCTTTGAGATATTTTTTTACTTATAATACAGGTGAAGAAACTAAGGTGGAAATTTACATAGGCAAGCATAAACTAAGCTCATGTAGCACACTATTGACCCAATGAAGTTGATATTTGCCACTTCTCTCTCTGGACCACTGATAGCATTGCCTCTTTTATTAATGTATATTCTCAATGGTGAACACACAACATTGTATAGGCCCATACACAAAAACTTCTGAATCTATTTGTAGACATACATGGGGCAAGCACTTAGTAAAGTGCTTGAAGCTCAATTTCAAGTACTTTCTAAGGGCTTGAAGCACAAACACAAGCACTTTTTGACTAAATATACACTCCCTAGCTTCAGAGGATGACAGTTTCTCTATGAAGAAAACAATGTGACAGAAAATATATCATAAAATCAACTGATATGAATTTTTGTAAATTTTAGTACTACAATTACTGCTCAGTACTAGACTAGTCTACATAGTGTACTACTAGTACTCTATCAATTAAGCCATGTGCTTCATCCAATTAGTTGAAACTTTAGTAGATCCAGATATGGTCTCATCACAGTGTTTACATATGGCCTTAAAAGATGCCTTCCAAAGACTGAGGGTTATTAAAACAGTAGGTAGCTTTTTCTCAGCCATCTTAGCCTAAAAGTGAAAATAGCAGTATCAAAGTCACTTTGATACTGCTCTTTTCACACTTTGAGTCTTTGACAAAGTGTGAAATAGCGGCTGTCAAAAGAATTATCTCCACATGTGAAAATAGCAGCTGTCAAAAGAATTATCTCCACATGTGAAAATAGCAGCTGAATTAGTGTGAATAGAACTGCCTTTGTACAATTTACACATACTGATTACCAGTATTGATTAAAAATTTATGAATGTATAAAGCACTTCAAGCCTTTGGGCTTAAAAGTGCTTATAATGTGCACTAATGCTATAATGTGCTTAAGTGCAAGCTCAAGCACAAGCACAATTTAGTGCTTGTGGCTAAAAATTGCTTCAAAGCACCCTCCAAGCATTTCAAAAAATGTGCTTGACTCATGTCGGAATTATTTGTAGATACTGATTTTGTATACATGTGACATTTTCAGGGCAAACCATGGACAATCAGAATATACATACACTGATCAGATTGTTTCGACCTATTGGGTCTCATCAGCATGGTGTATCCCAAATTCACAATGCAATAATACACTGACAGATTGACACTATGTAAATAGAGTAATTATGTACCTCCAGTATAAGAGATGTACTACTTTCCAATCAACTGGTTGCATCAACTGGTTGCATCAACTATATCAGAAAAGCTACCACTGCCTTCATCATCTACAAGGTTTCTTTTTTCTTTCGTGTCTAGTATAGTCAGTATACCTCATATACGGTATATCGTATAGAACTCACGGGATCCTATTTCTATTTACACTCGGGTATGACCATAATTATACTTAGCAACATATGCTTACATGTATATGTACATATATATGTATGACTCTACTAGTACTGAGGGTCATACATGTAGTGCACATATGACCATACTTATACTTACCAACATATGCGTATATGCATATGTACATAGGTATGTATGACTCTACTAGTACTGAGGGTCATACATGTAGTGCACATATGACCATACTTATACTTACCAACATATGCGTATATGCATATGTACATAGGTATGTATGACTCTACTAGTACTGAGGGTCATACATGTATTGCACATACATGTACATGTATGACCATACTTATACTTAGCAACATATGTGTACATGTATATGTACATATATATGTATGACTCTAGTAGTACTGGGTCATACATGTAGTGCACATGCATGTACATGTATGACCATACTTATACACATGCGTACATGTATATGTATGACTGTACTAGTACTGAGGGTAGTGCACATATGACGATACATATACTTAGCAACATATGTGTACATGTACATGTACATATATATGTATATATGAGTACTGAGGGTCATACATGTTGTGCACATACATGTACATGTATGACCATACTTATACTTAGCAACATATGTGTACATTTATATGTACAGACTCTACTAGTACTGAGGGTCATACATGTTGTGCACATATGACCATACTTATACTTAGCAACATACACATACATGTATATGTACATATATATGTATGACTCTACTAGTACTGAGGGTTATACAAAGGGGAAAAGAAGGAATAAGAAGAGAGGAAGAAGATGAGGAGAAGAGAATGAAAATACATGTAGGTAAAGGAAATGGAAGAAAGGTGGAGAAGGAAGAGTTAAGGGAGATGAGGAACAGATAAGGAAGAAGAGGAAGTTAGAAGGAACAAATATCAAAAGGAGGTCAAGAAGAAGAATGGGTGGAGGAAAAGGAGAAGACATTGTGCATCACAAAGTACCTTCTAGGTCTGGCAATATGAGAAGCTGAACGTGATCTACAAACTGTTTCAGGATGTGTAAAATGACGAGGATATGGTTCAGCCACTCCACTATAAAATGTTAAGATGACACCTTGTTCCCATAGAAATGCATACTGAGAAAACATCTTACACAATGACTAATGGATGTAAAAAGAAACAAATATCACATGTATATATGTACATGTACATGTAGAGGTACATATGTACATGTAATGTTTGAGTACACTAAACATGAATTACATGCTACAATGTACACATGTATATGTGTATATCATAATAAACATAATAAAGTAAATAAGTAAACTGATTACATGTACATTGTTTTCCATTTTAACACAAATAACTTATCACACATCTACATGTACATGTGTACTTGTACTTGTTTACACACATACACACACCCTAACTATAGCACACACACATGCACCCATACGTGCACTGTAGCACATACATACACATACAACCTGTATACATGTAAACATACATGCATACATCTGTGGTAATACATATTGATTTCATGGATGATGAACACATAATGATCAACATACATGTATGAACAGTTAGTTACCTGGCATTGTCTTGCACTGGTTTCTATATGAGCAGTAATCTTCTGTACAACACTCAATACTTCATTATCATTACTAATCTCATTGAAATAGTCCTGCAAAAAAAAACACAACACATATTACAAATATGAATACATGTATCATTAACCACATAATATTTCTGACCCCAAGGTGGAACAATTACAGCCTGCAAGCACATCACATAAGGTGATGTACACAACTGGAAAGAACAGGTTCAAGTACACCAATGTGCAATGGGAGGTCATGTTGATCACCTCCTGTAAGGCTTGATGTATATATGCATGTACATGTGTACATGTATGTACATATTTATGTACACATTTATGTACATGTATGTATATATGTATGTATATATGTATATATGTATGTATGTATACACGTATGTACATGTATGTATGTATGCATGTATGTACATATTTATGTACACATGTATGTATATATGTATGTATGTATGTATGTATGCATGTATATATTATGTATGTATGTATGCATGTATGTATGTATGTATGTATGTACACATTTATGTACATGTATGTATATATGCATGAATGTACATATTTATGTACATGTATGTATGTCTGTATGTATGCATGTATGTATATATGTATGTATGTATGCATGTATGTATGTATGTACATGTATGTATATATGCATGTATGTACATATTTATGTATACATGTATGTATGTATATGTATGTATGTATGTATATATGTATGTAAGTATGTGTTTATGTACGTATGCATGTACATGTATGTATATATGTATGAACTTTGACCTCTCCAAATTGACCAGCAGATCTTATTACAGTAATGATATTGGAGTCTCCTTCAGTAAGCATTGAATTCTGTTGCAGTTAGTTCAATGATACCGTGACCATCATCATTTTCAGTTATCAAAATAGTAGCATTGTTAGAATTATTGTCAGTAGCAACCACAGGAAGAGCTATATATGAGAAATAGTATTATTTATATCACAAACATCTGACCAATAATAATTATATACATATATATACCATAGCTAACACCCACATCAAAGGCGCTAGATTTCAATGGGGGAACATCCCATCCCCAAAGTTAGTTCACATTCACATACTCTTTTGTTATTCTCCCTCCACCCGACAAATAATTCCTGTATTAAGCACCACACAATTGATGTATTTAATAATTAAATTTAGGGACTGTAAGTTACAGAGTTACAGTCCCACCCAAAAATGTGTATATACATAAGTATGTATGTATGTATGTATGTATGTATGTATGTATGTATGTATGTATGTATGTATGTATGTATGTATGTATGTGTGTATCATAGTATGTATGTATGTACACTGTACATGTATGTGTGTATGTACGTATGTATGTATGTAATGTAAAATAGCCAAAATGGTTGTGCAGATATCTCGACTTTCGGAAATTATTTCCGACCGAAACTCGTATTTATCGTAATCTTGTGGGATGGGCTATTCAATGAATTCAGCAAAAAAAATAAAAAATTGAGAGTGACACCCACGCAATTAGCTTGCAACATATCATACCCATACTAGATACATGTACTTTGACTATACTAACACAGTTCCTCACTTCTTCATCTTCATCATCTTCTTCATATCGACCTCTTCGTGGTTAATCCCTTATGAGCTCTCTTCTCTTTCATTCTTCTCTGTTGGCTTTCAAGCCTCACTGAAGCACGAAGACGTTGTTCCTCTTGCTAACAAGTATACAAACGAGTAACTAACAAGTAAACAAATACATGTTTTAAACCAGTATTTAGTACCTTAATCATTTCATTTCTACGAGACTCGGGATCTTTTTCTACAACTGGTAACACTCTGATTTTCTGTTATAGATAAACATGTATACATGCCATATGTACAGTATATGACAAGTGGATATATATGTATGTAATGATTGATTGATGGATAGACAGACAGATAGGTAGAATGACAGTCAGATAGAGATACAGTGTAGATTTTACCTGAGCTTTTGAAAACCGGTCAACTATAGATAATGTCATTTTTCTATGAGTTTGGTAGAGTGAGGTCGAAATGTTATCTTGTTTTTAAAAACAGCCTGACCTTGTAATCCAGTACCTGATAAATAGACTGAGCTCATTATATATTTATATATTCATAAATGAATGAAATATTACTATTATCATTTGTTATCAAGTCTTCGGATATATATATATATATATATATATATATATATATATATATATATCCCAATACGGCGAAACATCAAAGTAAACCACAGGTTTATAAATCAGATATAGCATCTTATGGTCAGATAAAAAACCTGCCGTCAAAACAGACTACAAGAAAACAACGCTTACCTTCTCCAAAGTGCTGACAAAAAGGTAGGAGAAACATCAGACATCAACAAAGGTTTTGTCTTTCGTTAATTATAACACGCTATTTGTGCTATATCAGATTTATAATCACCACGCCCTCAGGTGTGTCATCGGATACATACAGCAATTGGAACTATCATTTCTGGAACATCATCCTAATTAATAAAAAAACAAGATGAGTAAATAATCATTTATAATAAAGTCATATTCCATCGTCTTCCTATCTCACAAGCTTAGCAAACAGCATCAGATGAATCACTTAGCAACTGTAAATGCTTTTGATGAGAGCTAAATAATCGATAGATAGATAGATAGATAGATAAATAGATAAATATATAGATGGATGAATGGACGGACACATACATGTAGATAGATATATAGATACATACATACATACAAACACACAAATAGATAGATAGATACATAGATAGACAGACATTACTAACATAGCTAGTGCAGGTTTAACTCTCGGATAGTTCTCTTGTACAAAAAGAGGACCCATACAATAGTCGTGAAAAAATAAACCAGATTTCTCAGCTAGTGTCATTTTTCTCTCTCCTTCCTTTGGCATAAACACCATCTTAGTAACATCAAATGGACCCTGAAAATATAACGATCGATAGATAGATAGATAAATAGATAGATAGATAGATGAACTTATAAGTAGATGAAGGAAAGACAAAAAAGACATCTCGTATCTTGTATATTTCTACCATTTTTACCACTCGAATGGTACCCGAATACATAGAGATAAACATACATACATACATACATACATACATACATACATACATACATACATACATACATACATACATACATACATACATACATACATACATACATACATACATACATATATACATACATACATGCATATATACATACATGCATTCATACATACATACATACAAACATACATACATACATACATACATGCATACATACATACATACATTGTACATACATGTACATACATACACACATACATACATACATACATAAATACATACATACATACATGTACATGCATCATTATGAATACATACATACATACGTATGTACGTACGTATGTATGTATACATGCATACATAGTTTACATACATACGTACATACATACATACATATCATTCTGTAATGATAAATACACAGTGTATCATGAAATCTGGCTCTTTAGATCATGTACAAACCAATATCAATACACTGATTCCCATAAAACACATAGTATTACTAAGTATTCATCCATTAGTACACCTATTTACCTATCATTTATTATGCTTGTCCTCTGGTTGAGCCATTTTATCAGCAAACTAAATTTTAAAAATAATGGGCGTGGAAAGTTATATCTAATATTAAAATTAAAATGAGTATAACCCTATTAATTAAAAGTCTGTTTTTATCCGAAATTCCTGTACAGTTTTATAAAACAAAATTCGTCACAAATCATCATCAAAAAATGAATATAGTTAATATAATGATATTCATTGCAATTTTTACGTCATAATATGAATAATAATGAGGATTTTATGCTGAAAATAGCCGAAATGGGTGTGCAGATATCTCGACTTTCGGAAATTATTTCTGACCGAAACCCGCAATTACAGTAATCTTGTACAATGGACTTTTGAACACGGCATAAAAAAATAAAATTCGTGATATAATAATGATTGTACATGTACGTATATGTACATTTACAATCTATATAATATATATCTATATGTATTAGATAAAGCACCGGTGCGAGTGTTGTATGGAAAATATAGCACGAGGGGTGGGGTCGAGAAGCTCATAAAGCACGAGGCATAGCCGATTGCTTTATGAGACTTCGAGACCCCACCCCGAGTGCTATATTTTCCAAGACAACACGAGCAAACCCGGTGCTTTACCTGGTTTATAGTACTTTGGATTGATGCAATGGGGAAGAAGATAGTACAGTACAACACATTGCTTTCTCACAGATATGTTTGTATCACACATTTATATGAGTTGCATCATCATTCTAGGGTATGGTACATAAAGTGATTGAGTTGGAGAACTGAGACTATCAGGAAGAAAGTACATGTAGTTATAGCCAGCTTGTTTGAAAATGCAACTAATATCTGTTATTTCATCGCACAAAAAATATATTATGGATCATGGGATCAATCAACCTTGATATGATATTAGAGTGGGAATACAAAATATTTCATTTTTCATGTACAATATCTATACAACAAAATCCACAATAGTAAAGTACACACAACATCTTTCGGTCTGTACTACACATGCATATGTGTATGATACATGTACATACATACAGAAAGACAGATAGACAGACACATACACACATGTATCACTTACACAAATGGCAATGGAAACTTTATTATAAGACTCCTAGGTATTTAAATGAAAATCTGTTACACCATTCCACAAAACTAGCTATGAATTCCATTGGACTGCACTGACCATTGGATGGACTTTTGAATTCTGCAGTAAAAAAAAAAGAAAATTGTGACTATCACCCACACTCATTAATTCTGCACTGCAAGTGATCCGTGACTCATTTTGGGAACTGTAATAGTGAGTAGTTTCGGGCATCAAATATATGATGCCCCAATCAGCTCACGTTAGTCCATACAAGTAAAATTATATTTTAGAAAATGGAGGTTATCGATTGCTTGGGCAAAAGCTGTGGACATTTCCCTCTCAAAATAAAAATAGAGAAAGAGAGGTTGTGAACATGTTTTTGAAAGGGAATGAAGTGTCAATGTATGTAAAGTACAGTAGAAGCTGGAATTCCAGGAACATTTTACAAGCTTAGGAAGATCTCTAGTTCATTCGCTGGCTGGCATTCTTTTTAGGTATAGTAGTATAGACATTTTTTAAATGCGATTAGAAACAGCCGTGCGTAGTTGATGACAAGTTTGATGGGGGGAAAAAATTCACAGTTAAAAGTTGATTTGTGAAATTTCACGTCTATTTTTCCCTGCTTAATTATTCACTATGGTAAATCATTATTAATATAATTAGAAATGATGTACATGTAACACTCAGTGAAATAATTTCCAAGTCACTATCAACACTTGAATTAGTACAGTCATGTGATAGTTGACCATTTTTTCCCAAATTTACATGCAAAGAATTTTGAATACTGCAGAGCAATGTAAGTAAATGGAATTTGACATACATGTGTACATGTATTTTATGTGTAAGAAACTATACATGAGCAGAAGTTGACTATTTTCACTGTGATCCAAAAATGGTATTTTTAATATTTCTGACACACAAAGTACAACTACAACAATAAAGGTGGAAATGTCTAATGCCATTAATCATTAACCATTAACCATATAATCTTTCTTACCAGCAGGTTCAAGTACACTATTATGTAATGGGAGGTCTTTTGCCACCTCTGGTTAGTCCTGCAAGGCTTGATTGTATCACTGCAGAAAAGGCAGGTTGAATCCCTGTGAAATCAAGGGGCAAGGGAGGGTCTTGTGTAAGAGGCAAGTATAAATAACTTTGGAACAGTGAAAAATATCACAAAAGAAAACATGGGAAGTAGTGAGGAAGAGAACACAAAAGAAGAAGAGCAGAAATTGAAGCAAGAGAAGCTGAGAAAAGAGGAAGAAGAGAAGTCAAGAAAAGAGCAGAAACTGAAAGAACTTGAAAAGGAAGATACAAAAAAAAGAGAAGACAAAAAGAAGCAACAACAATACCAGGAAGAAAAAAATAGAAGAGAAAAAGAACAAGAGAAAAGGAGGAGAGACTACTACCAAAGGAAGGAAGAAAGAAGGAAGAGACAGGAATGGAATAGACTAAAAAGAAAGTTTGATGAGGAATATCAAACAGTGAGAAGAAAGAGACAGCAACTTGACCATGAAATACAAAACAAAGAGCCTGTTTACTCACCTCAGGTGGTACCTCATCATCCGTTTCTTTTTGATTATCTTCTACCTTCTTATCTTGTCCCTCAAGTTACCCAGTCTAAAATAGATGCTGTTCCTACTCCTTCTCCTTCTCAAGACCAATTTGTCCCTCAAGTCACCAAGTCAGCAATACACGCAACTTCTACTGCTTCTCCTTCTCAAGACCAATTTGTACCTCAAGTCACCCAGTCCACAATAGACGTAACTAGCATGTGATGTCCAGCAGCTGCTGAAAATCATTCCAAAATAAGAACTATACAATAACATATGTACATACATTTTACATGATTCATTTATAGGCTGTTTTTGTTTTTGTTGCTTATTTTATTTATACTGTAAATATATTTCATCGTTCAGAATTATTTTTAAAAACACTCTTTAAAATGTGATTTAATAGTTAATTTTTGCAAATGTAAAGGAGCATTAGGTCAAGAACATCCACATCAATTGCTTATAGCAAAATAGTGAGTTAATGTAACCTGATGTATCGGCCATAAACAAAGTTATTTTATCTTAATGGAACTTACATAGTAATATCCTAAAATACTTCAACTCCAATGGAGTAGCATCAGCACCTCCAAAACTATAAAATTAAATGGCAATATTTTGTGTGTCGTTTTAAGTATGACATTAATGACCTCTTTTAGGTATGGGAGGCAGGTTAATTAACGGAACTGTAATCTACATACATTGTATATGCCACCTTTCATTGGACTTAAGTACCATTTTCAAAATCAATAACAATTATTATACAAATTGTTTAGTAGATATAAATTGTGTAATTATGTATAATTATATTTGTTTAGACAATGTTCAGCCATCTCTACATAGAGAGTACAACACAAATATTTAGAAATTATTTCAGTAATCCTTTTAATATTTTCCTGCAGAAGTATTTCATATCCCAGATTTTGCCCCAACACCCCAATATGGGTAAATTTATGAAAAAAATCCTATTATCAACAGTATGCAGATTTATAATTGTAGTTCGAGTGCACCACTTCGTGGGATGTAGGTGGGACAAAGTATCCACCTTGACCTATTTCCAACTTTGTCGATTCACTTGTACATGCAGGTCAGAACATTGTAGACATATCTGTACACGTGCATTACATAGTTGGGATAATAGTCTTTCGTAATAGTAAGCAAATACTTCATGCTTCACTATAAACAGATTATGATAACATATATATGAAAGCAATCTAACATCCAGATATTTGATACACGTATTTGTAATGGGAGACTAAAGTATTACAAAATATGTGTCATGTGATAATTGATTACTTTTCACAATTTGCAAAAGCAAGATGTTTGAATACTGCAGAGCATTGTATGTGGATGGAATGTGACATACTTTATCTACAAGAGACTACACGAGCAGATTTTCGCTGAGATAAAAAAATGGTGCCTAATTCACGCGTATTGATTTCTAGCATAACAATGATAACAGCTAACACACAAGGTGCAACAATGAAGGTGGAAATGTATAATACATTAACCATATAACCCCAAGGTGGAGCAATTAAAGAACTTTAGAGCCAGCAAGCACATCACATGAGGTAACTGGAAAGGACAGGTTCAAGTACATCAATGTGCAATGGGAGGTCTTTTGGCCATGTTGATCACCACCTGTAAGGCTTGATTCATTTCATGTAAAGCAAGCAAGTCAAGGCTTAAGACAAAAAGGGGAAGTCTTGTGCATGATCCCTTATTCCAATTATTTGTAGTATATGATCTAGTCTAGCGTAGCCAGATGCCTACTACAAAGGAAGGATCAGGTCAACCCACTGTACTATATAGCATTCGTCAAGAGTTTAGCCAGATGTTTGGCTATTATAGTGGGCAACAAACTGCTAATAATATTCATAATCAAAATAAGTATATTCATAACTACACTTAGCCAGCTGTATGAATTCAATTACCAGTTTGCCAGATACATGACGCTCTTGATTTCATGGATGATGAACACATAATGATCAACATACATACGTACAGTTGTTACCTGGCATTGTCTTGCACTGGTTTCTATATGAGCAGTAATCTTCTGTGCAACACTCAATACTTCATTATCATTACTAATCTCAATGAAATACTCCTGCAAAAAAACACAACACATATTACAAATATGAATACATGTATCATTAACCACATAATATTTCTGACCCCAAGGTGGAGCAATTAGAGCCTGCAAGCACATATGTGATAGTTTTGTTTGGAAAAGATTGTTGAACTGAATCTGGTTGAATCTAGAGGGAAACTGTTCCTTTAGATGCAAACTATATAATTCTCCAAACCCTCTTTTTAATTTAATAAAAGGGCATGTAAGTTATGTCAAAACCAAAAAAGCACAGAAACAAGATTGGGGATTGTACATTATCAACTAACCACTTCATACTTACATGTACCACATGTAAGTATAAATATATACATGTATATATATATATATATACATGTATATTTTATATATATATATATATATATATATATATTTATATATATATATATATATATATATATATATATACATGTATATATATATATATATATATATATATATATATATATATATACATGTATATATATATATATATATATATACATGTATGTACATGTATGTATGTATATTATATAGTATGCTAATAGGTCCTACATAACATTCACTCCACCACCATTGTTTATTTATTATCACATGCAGTATAATTATAATAATGATTTTATTATGGTTGTAATTTCATTATAATTACTAATTGCTATCAATAATCTGTTATGTACATGTATGTGAAGATTTAGGGGCAGTTGATAGATACATGTAGATACCCATGTAGATACCCATGTATCCCTTTATCATGGGGGGAGGAGGAGGTGTGGTGATGCTAGTAAAAAGTTGATGTTGCTCATGAGTGATTTATCGACCAAACATAGGGTCATAATGTAAAAATTCCTTGCTCTAACAGCTGTATCTAGATATCAAGAAAAGCTGTAGCGACTATTAACTTTACAGATGCTTTCAAAGAAAACTATCAAAATCGTAATGGCACATGCACAGACACATGTGGTATTATTGCAATAAAATTTTTTTATATAATCGATATCGCAATCGCCAAAAAATATCGTGATAATCAATAAATCGATATTATCGCTCAGCCCTACTTTCTATAGCACATTGATAAAAACACATGCAAACCTTCACTCCTTTCTGCTTACAAAGCTTCAAATGTATTCACTCCAGACCTAATAAGAGTTACTGACAATGCCCAGAATATACATATATGTATGTACACATGCAATGTATGTGTATTGATATTAAAGGAAGACTCATTGTTGCATTACTATTACACATGTACATATACATGTACTTTTTATTAATTGGGTGGAGCTGGAAATATAGGAAAGCATATTAAACCTTGGTCAAATGTAGTACAGTACAACACATTGCTTTCCCATAGATATGTTTGTATCACACATTTATATGAGTTGCATCATCATTCTAGGGTATGGTACATAAAGTGATTGAGTTGGAGAACTGAGACTATCAGGAAGAAAGTACATGTAGTTTTAGCCAGCTTGTTTGAAAATGCAACTAATATCTGTTATTTCATCGCACAAAAAATATCATGGGATCAAGCAACCTTGGTATGATATTAGAGTGGGGAAACAAAATATTTCATTTTTCATGTACAATATCTATACAACAAATTCCACAATAGTAAAGTACACACAACATCTTTCGGTCTGTACTACACATACATATATATATGATACATGTACATACTACATGTACATGTAGTGTATACATTGTAGTTTAATGTCACAAGGAGCTATTACATGGGTATACTGTAAATAATGAAACCTCCATGGATTGAAACATATACAAACAGAATTGGAAGGATAATTATATGAAAATGGTTCAGGCAAATAGATTGTTTGTACATGTAGTTCCAAACTAAAGAGGGTACTTGTACCTGCTATTTGCCAACTTCTTATCTTTAAAGGATCACCAAGAGTAGCTATCAAACTAGCTGATTTTCCACGTGGTACTCCAAACTCTGTCAGCTTCTCGTGCCACAGATGAATTAGATCATTACGATACTCACCCTGTGTAAAATGAATAAAAGGATATTGTGAACACATAAATCTATCATTCTATAAAATATGTGTTTGAATCGGTCTAAATATGACTTGTTACATGAATATAAAAATGGGTACCAGGTCATAGTTGCACAATAACTTGTAAAAATATCAACAAAGCCAAAGTGGCTCCTATATACATGTATATGATATACATGTACATGTACATGTACATGCACACATAACATAATTTATCTTCAACTACATGTAACAATTAATTAGATGATAAAAGTGATATAGATAATGAGAATACTCTTATGTGCATAATCATACACATGACACTCATATGTACATGTACATGAATACATGTATGTACAGTATACACTACATGCATGTATTATTATTGTATATGTACATGTACATGTACTAGTGTTGTTTTAATGTGTGGTTTAATGTGTTTTAATAAGGTGGTGTACACAACTGGAAAGAACAGGTTCAAGTACACCAATGTTCAATGGGAGGACTTTTGGCAAGTTGATCACCTCCTGTAAGGCTTGATTTATATCATGCACCTCAAGACATGCCAAGGCATAAGACAAAAGGGGGAAGTCTTGTGCACACCTAATGAAAGGCAAGTGAAAACATGTTCAAACCTTCATTCATTGGAACCTATTTGAAGTTAAAAGATTTCCTTTGAAAGCCTTACTTTAAAATTTTACTTGTACATGGGGTTAATATTGCAGACATGTTCCTGGAATATTGCATGCTGCTTCTGTCCTTTCTCAGTAGAAACAGCAATTGGAACAAGTCTAGTACTCGTTATAGAAAATAATCTAGTTTTTGGAGGCTTTCTATTATAGGGCTGAGCGATATTGTTATTATTATATCACGATAGATAATTGCCCGATAGCGATAATATCACGATAATTTAACACCTGCAAATGAGTTAATTATTTATTTCATTAGTGCGTAGTACGTACGTACATGTATGTGTACATCATTACATGCACATTGTAGCTAACTCTAAATCACATTCTTCTGTCTTTAGCTTACTTTTATGAGACTAATCTATAAGCTTAATGATGCCCTCCACAGAAAGTTCCATGGAAAGTTGAAAGCTGGAAAGCTAATATGCTAGTAAAAAGTTGATGTTGCTCATGAGTGATTTATCGACCAAACATGACAATGATATTAGAGTGGAAAAACAAACATTTAAAATTTTCATGGACAATATCTATACAACAAAATTCACGATATTGAAGTACACACAAAAATTATCGTCTTATGGTCTATATACATGTAGACATACATATATGCATACAGACAGAGAGACAGACACATACACACATGTATCACTTACACAAATGGTTTAATATAATATACTCTATAAAAAAGGTATTTATTCTAAATCAAATAAAATCTTGTGGTCTGAGCAATTAAGTTAAGTCTCAAAGTACATGTAATAAAAAATCAGGCCAAAAACAGCTAATAATGCCAATGTGTATAATCTCACATCTCAAAGGAAGCCTTAGGTCTAAGAGATCCAGGCTTGCATCTTCAAATAGGCAGTTCTGTGGTTTCTCAAAATGGGTATAAAAATACTGAACATTTACAAATAAAGGTCAGATAGAAGAGCTACAATGGGTGGTGGAAATAGCAAAGTTGAAGAAAAGACAGAACAAGTTCAATCATGTGAAAAAAAGACAGAACAAGTCCAGTCAGTCGAGATAACAAGTGAAAAAGCAGGAGTAAGTATCACAACATGAAATAAGATGTTACTACAATATTAATATTGTTATATAGCAAAGAAATGAACTTGAGTACTGTTGCAATATTGCAACATTGCAACAATAACACTCCTGCTACATGTATCAGGTGTACATGTACATGTAGCTGAGTTCTTGTTTGCTATACAGTTTGTGTACATGTATGTGACTGTGCTAATGTTAAAACTTCAAACTACAAACATGTATCATGTATCTCATACATTTTAGTGGGTTTTAGTTAACTATAACCAAAATTTAGTAAGGCATTGTGACTTTTAGTTAACTAAACTATAACTAAATTACAGGTCTAGTGTAATAACTATAACTAAAATGAAAATTGGCTAATAATGGGCACTTCTAGTTAGTTAACTAAAACCCTTTTAGTAAGCCAAAAATTGTTTAAGTTAACAAATTAAAATTTGAGAAACTATAAGTATAACTAATGGTCATTATTGTCATCATATATTTACAGTGTGAGAGAGAAAAAGAATGTACATCATGTCAAAGAACTAGAAATGAAGAAAACATGGAGGAAAATGAAGAAAGTAAGAAACTAAAAGAAAGAAGAAGCGAGCAACAAGAAAAAAAAAGACACAACGAACTAAGAAGAAGAGAGGATGAGGACCATAAATGGAGGCAGCAGATAAGACAAAAAGAAAAAGAATACTACAACTTGAGAAGAAGGATAACAGAAGAAGAATACAGGTGGAGAAAGGAAAGAAAAAGAAGAGAAGATGAAGACTATAGGTGGCAAAAGGAAAGAAAAAGAAGAGAAGATGAAGACTATAAGATGAGGAGAAAGGAGGAAGAGAAAGAACAAAGGATGAATGAAAGAGATTATCGGCCTCATGTGGTATGTATGCCTTCAATACCAGCACCTACATGTATGATACCAACTATGCCTAGTGCACATGGCATGACTAGTGGTGTGCCTAGTGCTGCACCTACATGGATGATACATGGCATGACTAGTGCTATGCCTAGTGCACCTACAATGCTACCAATGTCTACAATACAAACTACACCTAGTGCACCTGCAGGTACATGCAGTGTGTCCAGTCAATGCACTGGCCATTCATCCCTTTTGTAATTAAAAGTTCAAATGGTCTAGGCATTCAGTTATGTTAGGATTATATTATATTGTTATATATTGTTTATTGTTTATTTACTACTTATTTTATTCATTTCTTGATTAATTATGTGGTTATTAATTAGTTATAATTAATTAAAAAACATGTAATAGTTTTTGTGGAAAAGATTGTTGAACTGAATCTGGTTGAATCTAGAGGAAACTGTTCCTTTAGATGTAAACTATACATGTATAATTCTCCAAACCCTCTTTTTAATTTAATAAAAGGGCATGTAAGTGATGTCAAAACCAAAAAAGCACAGAAACAAGATTATAAATTCCCGTACAGTTTTTAAAAGAACAATTTCGTCACAAATCATCACAAAAATATGAATATAATTAATATAATAAAATTCATTGCAATTTTTACATCATACTACGAATATAAACTAGAAAAATGGAGGATTTTATGCCGAAAATAGCCGAAAAGGCTGTGCAGATATCTCAACTTTCGGAAATAATTTCGGACTGACCAGGGAACAGTACTGTATCCATCCCTGGGCAGGGTGCACATCTTATATTATGTATAATATTACAACAATTACAATAATTATCAGTCTTACAAATAACACATGTATATAATACAATATGTGTGACTACAAGTCATGGCACACCTCACTAATGCAGTACTTTATTCCTTACATGTTGCTGAAAAGGTTATAAGTTGTATTCATATTGTGTAGTATGTTATACCACATTGTGTGATAATCATGTGATAAATACAAGGATATGGCCTCTAAATTCAAATAGCTAAAGAGTATGAGTATGATGAACTTAATGCTACAGATCCACTCTATAAACACATGTATATACATATTCACATTATTAATCATTGTATTAATTGTCCTATTCTGATTTGATAATCGATTTCAGATCCCAACCCTAGTAAATACACATACACAGTGGAGCACAAATACAGATAAAGATAGTGGTGCAGGTTTGGGTTAGTAACTGCGTGAATATTAATGGTAGACATCCTAACAATGACAAAAAATCATGTTTGGGATGTGTTATTTTGATATTGTCGCACCCAAAACTTGCCACCTATAAGTCAAAAATGCTGGTATCGATGATAACAATCCAATATTACAGTTTACCATGCCTCAATTTTAATTATTAATTAGTAATTACTGCTAACGATAATAGGCATTGGCCCCTTCCTTGGATACTTTTTAACTTAAAAAATAATGATGCTGTGAGATAAACAAAGGTACAGATCTGTATCCAACACTAAAAGGTCAGTTCTACGCAGACAAGAATTTTAGTCTTATAAATAAAAATTATGCAATTTTTATGAGTGAGGCAATCATAACCAACTTTATATATATAACAACACAAATGAATTAAGATTGTGACAAAATTTGCTGACATAACAGAAACCTAATACCGAAACTACTGGTTGGGTAAATCATTGACTTTCTCTATTGTTTAGTCTCAAGTGGTATAACCTAACAATTAATAATTTCCTGTCATTAAAGAAATTCATGATAGTGTGTACATGTAAATATATAAAAATGGTGGCATTGAGTTATCAGTCGGGAAATAGAGACAATGGGCATGGGCAGTAAGAAACACACATACTACATGTACATTAGTAGCTAATAGTTAGTAATATTTAATACATATGGGGTCGAGAAGCTCATAAAGCACGAGGAGTAGCCAAGTACTTTATGAGGCTTTGAGACCCCACCCCCAGTGCTATATTTTCCAAGACAACACGAACAAACCCGGTGCTTTAACTGGTTTATAGTACTTTGGATTGATGCAATGGAGAAGAAAAATGAAGTACTTAGTGTTCTTGCACTAAACCCGAGGTAAGCGCGTTGTTTTCTAGACAATAATCGGAAAATATAGAACAGGATGTGGTGAAAAAAAGTGTGCTATATGGAAAATATAGAACTGTTGGTACCTTTGATGTTAGGCGTCAAAGTGCTATAAATATATACATGTATATATATATATCAGACCAGGACCCCATAATGACGTTGACCACAAAGCGTAAGAGTAGGAGCAGGAAACGACCACGCATTTAATTAAATTGGTCAAACTATCTGTCTGACCGTCTGTTACTATTTTTAGAACCCACGTGTACACGCCTTCGTGAAATATGGCTTTTACAAAATCAACAGTTACTATATACCGTACTACATTGACTAAGTTTCCTGTATAACAGAGAAAAGAATTGAGCGATATTCTGGCTCGTGTAGACTGTGAAGATGTTCCTAGTCAAGTCATTGACAAAGTAGTCGGAAGCCTTCACTGCAATCATTTCAGAAGGCAATGATGTCAAACACTCTTGAATAGGACTAAACAGTTGTTTCTCGGCTTCCCCAAAGCATGCTCTCACTTTCCTGATAGTAGTTGACTCCATTTATGCTTCTATACGTGTTCGTTTCATAGCTAACCTTGAAGATCGTCGAAGTGTAGACGCCATATTTAACGAAGTTGTATATACGTGGGTTCTAAAAATAGTAACAGACGGTCAGACAGATAGTTTGACCAATTTAATTAAATGCGTGGTCGTTTCCCGCTCCTACTCTTACGCTTTGTGGTCAACGTCATTATGGGCTCCTGATCAGACATATTAGGCTATAGAGATTAGAGTAATGTATAATTATATCTCAATACCAATAACTTTCTTTCTTTCCATCTCCTCATGTGTAATGTAAGTTATAGCACTAGTATAATTATTGTATATATTGGTGTACATGTACACTGTATACAATTACATTTGCTTACCATTCATGAGTTAATGGGTCAAATGGAGTTCCTCCTGCTGTGAATTTACCTTTCAGTGCGGGTAAGACTATCTCTTAATACTTCATAACTCTATAAATCACAACAGTAAAGATAGTAATGATGTGAATCTTGACCATAGCAGTTATGTACCTATAATTATGCATGTATTTGGTTAAACCTTGATTCGGACCCTGCCAGCTGGGCTGCCTTGGTAGCTCAGTTGGTAGAGCATCCGTCTGGAGTACAGTGTGTCGTGGGTTCAAATCCCACCTGAGGCAACTCTCATTTTTTTCATTTTTCCATTGCCTCAGGTGTCTTTCTTTCTCAGGTGTCTTTCTTTCTTTCTTTCTTTCTTTTGATAATATCATGTATTTGTTACAGTATATTGTATGTACAATATACATAATTGAATGTAAGGCTATTTCATAAGGAAAGGAAAGAGATGGATCAGGAGAAAATGCAGGGGAGTGGTCAGTTTGAAATAGGTGGAGCTTTGGGTAGGGCTAATGGAATCACCACTCTATTATTTTCCTGGGGACAATACTGTTGTGTACATGTATAATATCCCAGAATCAAATAGGATGATTTTCTTAAATTTTGAAACAAACTTTGGGAATGATTTCATATACTTTACTTTTTTGTGGGTTAGATTCTCAGCTGTTTAATTATAACATGAAGCATAAATTTAATCTGCATATTACACTAACCACTTCCATATAACCGTACATAAGCACTTACACCACTATACAGCAAAATACAAAGAGCTGTACGTATGTTGGGTTATATGGAAGTGGTTTGTTTAATTTTGGGTCCTATGTTAGTCTCCCAACCTTGTTCAGATGCTTTTTTTGAAGAAACATGTACATGTACATGTAAAGTGCATGTATGTTTGAACTCATGATATAGCGTCAAAATTAGAATGTGCTGACTTATTATGTGATGTACATGTACATGTACATGTAGTGTATACATTGTAGTTTAATGTCACAAGGAGCTAATACATGGGTATACTGTAAATAATGAAACCTCCATGGATTGAAACATATACAAACAGAATTGGAAGGATAATTATATGAAAATGGTTCAGGCAAATAGATTGTTTGTACATGTAGTTCCAAACTAAAGAGGGTACTTGTACCTGCTATTTGCCAACTTCTTATCTTTAAAGGATCACCAAGAGTAGCTATCAAACTAGCTGATTTTCCACCTGGTACTCCAAACTCTGTCAGCTTCTCGTGCCACAGATGAATTAGATCATTACAATACTCACCCTGTGTAAAATGAATAAAAGGATATTGTGAACACATAAATCTATCATTCTATAAAATATGTGTTTGAATCGGTCTAAATATGACTTGTTACATGAATATAAAAATGGGTACCAGGTCATAGTTGCACAATAACTTGTAAAAATATCAACAAAGCCAAAGTGGCTCCTATATACATGTATATGATATACATGTATATGTACACGTAACATAATTTATCTTCAACTACATGTAACAATTAATTAGATGATAAAAGTGATATAGATAATGAGAATACTCTTATGTGCATAATCATACACATGACACTCATATGTACATGTACATGAATACATGTATGTACAGTATACACTACATGCACGTATTATTATTGTATATGTACACTTAAGCCTAGTGCTGACTTTGACGGATGTATGTGTAATTAATGTGTGTGTGTGTGTGATAAAAGTTACAATTGTTATTGTTAACCATTGTTTCTCTTTGATATCAAGTTTAGTATGCTTCTTGTACAAAATGACTAAATAATGAGCTAAGCATTTGATTTTGAACCATAAATCCTATTCCCTGAGCCAATCACATATACACAATGTATAATGAGTATTAACTTTAGTGTTGTTTTGGTTGGGGTATTATATTTTAGTTTTAGTTTAGTTTTAGTTTTAAAATGTGAAAGTAGTTTTAGTATATCAATTATAAGATGGTAACAGAGGAATTATTCATTGGTAGCAGGTAGAGGTAGATACTTGTGCAAAGTTGTAACCCTCCAACTCATACTTGCTGTGAGCAAATAGATATTTCATGCTTCTAAGGTGAGCAATCATCAGTAGACAACCCAGACACACAGCTCAAGGGGAACTGTACTGGGTACAGATCCATGGGAACCCTCTACTCCAAAAGTAGCCTGAGAACCCAGTGTCTAAAGATAGACACTACTGTGTGCTGTATGAAGCGGCGGCAGTGCCAGCTGGTCCACATACCACAGTAGAGGTGGTACATGAGTAAATAATAGCGTACTGTAAATACCCAAAACAGCAAAATCCAATTCCCAGAGCCTCTATAGGGTGGGCCATGGATACTCAGTGCAATCTCTGACAAAGAGCTAATGGGAGTATCCAAGAGCAGAGTCCCCTCGGGGTGCTAATGGCTAACTGTATTCAAGATATGAGTCTAAATATCTATTACTGAAGAAATAAAGCAGCCTAAGATGTTGCAAGCAAGAAAAGCGATCATAGATGTTGAAGTTAAGAAACTTGAAGGCCTTTTACAGGATTTAAAAGTACTCAGAGAGGGTTGGAGTGATATACATAGAGAAGCAAAACGTGTTGTTGAATCAATGGAAATTAATCCCTAACCTACCAGTGAAACAAAAGCATAAGCAAATTTTTTGAATGAAGCTGAAATTCCACAGCCTTCCACATCCCTTGTAGAATCTTCAGAGGAAACTGATTTTCGTCCAAACATTTTCTACAACTTGATGGATAATGTAATCTCTGGTATTACAGAAAGACTTACATGTACAGCAGTGAGATACACTAACAGCCTTTTCTCATTTTTATGGAATTACTGAGGAAAGACAGCTCACAGCTGCTGTGGAAAAGTTCATTACCCATTACGACAATAATGTATCAAATGCACTTGTTGAGGAGTGTCTACTGTTGAAAAGTAATTTAATGAGCCATCATATAGTCCTTTTGATTTACTCAACAAAAATCATGAACTTAAGCTCGAAAACCTTCTCCCTCATTTATCCATCTCCATGCACATTTTTTGTACACCACCAGTCACAGTTGCAGAGGGTAAAAGATCGCTTAGCAGACTCAAATTAATTGAAAATTACTTGAGGTCAACAATGTGCCAAGAACATTTGCAAGGGTTGGCCATATTGAGTAATAAAAATAAAATTGCCAGAAAAGTTAATTTAAAGGTAATGATCAAACTCTGAACCATTTGCTTGACTTGATATATAATATATATATATATATATGTACCGTATATGTATAAACTGAGACCACTCTATGAGGGGAAAAGTGAAAAACTAAATCTATTTCCAGGAAAAATAATCTGTCACAGATATCAAGACTGGGCTCCCGATGAAGACTTTGACCAACGAGAAAAGCCAGTTTGTGAGCATACCAACATGGAGAGGAACACGAACCGTTCCAGGTCAATTGTGATTCAAATGAGTTAGCTTGTTGTAAGCACGTCTTTGCTTATGATCTGGTTTGAATCCAGTGCTTATCTGCCACAACATTATAATGAGTAGGTGCAACAGTACCCTGACGAACATGTTGACTCACAAGAAGAAAGTCATACCATCCTTTTCATGTACCTACTTTGGATGTTAAAGTTGTGCAAAAGAGGATATCCACACGTATTTTTGGTCAGGGACCTCAAGGATATCAAAACCCTCCTCCAGGGACTGTCCTGGATCATACTATTTAGCTCAAACTTTGAACCATTTGCTTGACTTGATATAATATATATATATATATATATATATATGTACTGTAAATGTATAAACTGAGACCACTCTATGAGGGGAAAAGTGAAAAACTAAATCTATTTACAGGAAAAATAATCTGTCACAGATATCAAGACTGGGCTCCCGATGAAGACTTTGACCAACGAGAAAAGCCAGTTTGTGAGCATACCAACATGGAGAGGAACACGAACCGTTCCAGGTCAATTGTGATTCAAATGAGTTAGCTTGTTGTAAGCACGTCTTTGCATATGATCTGGTTTGAATCCAGTGCTTATCTGCCACAACATTATAATGAGTAGGTGCAACAGTACCCTGACGAACATGTTGACTCACAAGAAAAAAGTCATACCATCCTTTTCATGTACCTACTTTGGATGTTATAGTTGTGCAAAAGAGGATATCCACACGTATTTTTGGTCAGGGACCTCAAGGATATCAAAACCCTCCTCCAGGGACTGTCCTGGATCATACTATTTAGCTCAAACTTTGAACCATTTGCTTGACTTGATATAATATATATATATATATATATATATATATATGTACTGTAAATGTATAAACTGAGACCACTCTATAAGGGGAAAAGTGAAAAACTAAATCTATTTACAGGAAAAATAATCTGTCACAGATATCAAGACTGGGCTCCCAATGTACAAAAGAGGATATTTTTGGTCAGGGACCTCAAGAATATCAAAACCCTCCTCCAGGGACTGTCCTGGATCATACTATTTAACTCAAACTCTGAACCATTTGCTTGACTTGATATAATATATATATATATATATATATATATATATATATATACATGTATATATATATATATGTACCGTTGTGAAGGACCAGTTGACTACTTCAATAACTCTTACAGTATGTGCTACTTGGCAGTCGGCCGTCAAAATTAATCAAGAGGGAGACAACCGAGTCATGGAGCAATTAGCAGCCGCATTAACTGAGCTTGCTCGATTTCAGCAGGAGCAGCAATGCCGACTAGAGGAGAGTCAGAGGCAGCAAGAAGAACAATGACAACAGGACGAAGAGCAGAGGAGGCAGCAGTATGAAGCGTATCAGGAGCAAGTTAGGATCATGAACGAACAACATGTGGAGCAGATGGGAGTGATGAGAGAAGTGTTGAAGACAAATCGAAACACAACAAATACAGCACACTTGAAAATGACACCGTACCAGGAGAATGAAGATATTCAAGACTTTCTCGAAGCATTTGAAGGGATTATGAAAATCTAGGAGGTTTGTACACCCCACTTATAGCATAAATATGGCTATTTTTTATGGTGTACTAGAATGACCACTTGTAATTGTGGATGTTTTCTATATTGCCACAATAAAAATAGATTAATATGTACATGTAAAGTCTGTTCACATTCATAATGTCCTCAAAATTATGATGTGATGACTTTATATGTACTATAATGTATAGTTTAATGTCATAAGGTTAATACATGATTATACTGTAACTCAATAACGAAGTGATGGATTGAAATTTTACATACACAAAAAATATGAAAATGGTGCAGCTAAAAAGATTATTGGTCATTCTAAACTAAAGTTATGAACATTTTTCTGAGGGCAGGCGAATGTGAATGACCTTTAGTGTGGTTTATATATGATAATAATAACCACTTTTAGTTATAGTTAATTAAGGTTTAGTTAACTAACTAAAACTACCCATTCCCATTATTGGCCATTTTAAAATCGTAGTTATCACAGTAAATTGCGATTTAGTTATAGTTTTAGTTAACTGAAAGTCATAATGCCTTAATAAAAGTGATTTTAGTTATAGTTAAACAACACTAGTATACACCACTAGGAAATAGATATACGTAGACTGATTTTTTAAATTTTTCTCTACAATATATTTTAGGTGTTAAACACGGTATAGTACTGTTATGTCAACTAGACCACTTCCGACTCTCAGCCTTCAACTACTCATTGTACAGCTTTACATGCATACATACATTGTATTACAGATACAGTAGTTAATATTCCTGTATCAAGCACCACATAATATACTTACTGTATTTAATAATTAAATTTAGGGACTGTAACTTGACTTGATGTACAGTCCCTACCAAAAATTCTAGCAAATAATAGACTACATTGTTAACAACTAACAACTTTAGCTGGGGCTTTATACTCCATGGGTTGGTAGGGGTATTGTGGGTTTGCTTTTTAATTACATTTATAGACACTTGTGGGTGCTATATATAGTGCAGGGAGCCATGATGTCACAAATTAAGTAGGTGTTATATCTATAATGAGTGGATGGTAGCTTTGAAGCAATGATTAATTAACTTAACATACGAAATTTCAAAGTTTGTATACCCCCCATTTTGGCTATTACTTTTAATTAATTAAATAGCTTGTATTATGATAAATATGAGAAAACTGTGTAAAAATATTCACTTATTGTACAATTGGCTGTGACAACATAAACAAAACAAATAGAAATGTCAAGTGATATGTACATGTACTTAGTCTCGCGTAACCAGACCCAATCTACGAAGGAAGGGTCTGGGGATAAGCCTACATACACTTCGTTCAAGTACCACCTGGACGTTGGGTGTAAAACTCCTTAACAGATACGTTAAGTCCACTCCCTTCATTCAATCAACGTGCGTGTTATCTGTAAGTGTGTTAGTAGAGGTACAGCGAAGGCTAAAAGATTGAAATTGTACGGAGACAGTGCGGAAGCCACTAGAGAAAGGTTGGAATTATTCCTTTATCAAGAACTGTATTTATTGTTGGAGAAAACAAATTTCAGTAGAGAGAGTTGGCTATGCCACAAGTGTAATAATCAAATTGATAACTATTTCGAGCTAATTCAGGAGATCAACACGAAGAGAGAACATTTAGTGACGAAGTTGCAGAGTTTGGCTGCTCTTGCTGAACCAATAGGTAGAAAGAGATCGCACTCTCCAGCGCCATAATAGTTTCACACGTGTAAACGTATGAATATAATTAGTTTACTTCATGAATATCATTAAGTAATCATGACCACTTCAAAGTACTTGAACGAAGTGTATGTAGGCTTGTCCCCAGACCCTTCCTTCATAGGTTGGGTCTGGCTACGCTAGACTAATATGTACTAATATCATTCTTTACAGTACATTTTAATATTAGGTATAATTATAATGCAAGAAGTACCTCTTACCTACGGGCCTCAGGTTATATACATGTACATATTATATGACTTTTGACATAAGTAGGTTTGTGATATATGCCCTGTAGTTTATGGATGTAAACAATATTTATAGTATGGCCAAAAAGCTTCAGGAAATATAATTATTAGTTAATAAAATAACATCATGCCCACTTGTCCATTATCAGGCTTTGTTTACAAATGCCTGATATTGGCTAAGGAAATGAATATTTCAATCCAAAAACCACTATTTATTGGTACTGATTGATTGTTTTAACCATGGTTATGTGAGTTCATTTGCTTAATGGTGCTTTTATATAAAGTATTAATAGTGAGAGCCAAAATTATCATAATTACTTCCAATGAAAAATACAATTACCACTTTCCATTATAAACATGTTTATTACAGATTGTTGTCCATTAACAACATAATAATAATTGTCCATTATAAACATGATATGTGTAAGGTGGATGTAAAACATGAAACTGATATAATCAAACTAATTGGTCACTCTGCTACGAAGGTTTTGTCAGTCAGTCTTACATCATTACTATATGACTCTTCCAGACATATTATTAATCACTACAAAGCAATCAATCGTAAGGATACATTTTCTCTTGTTTAGTGCTACAACTACAAATGATATGGCTAGTTCAATCAAACACACTGGTAAACATGATAGCCTCTGATCAATTGTTTCAATCATTCACAGCAAAATAATTATATTGAGGATGTGGCATGTTAAGTACGTGTCATGTGTCATATATAATATAATATACCGTAAATCATGAAATTTATGCGTGCATCTAATTCGTACGTATTCGTGCAAGGTGTCTCAGAGCACATGAATTATATCACACGGGATTTTCCCATTATGTAATTAACAGTGGCTGGGTTACCTGTGCTAGTACAAACACCTATACAAGATAAAATGATGGCTAAGCTAGCTAACGACACAATAATACTTGACTGTTGTAAAATGTTAAATTCAGGGACATGAAGTGGTCATGTCCCTCTCAAAAATTTGTTAAAGTTTCAGAAAACTCTGAGAATGCATAGAGCAATTAGTGCGTAGGTTGGCAGGGCCTTTATACTCTAAGGGGGTGTAAGGTTATTGTGGGTTTGCTTCTCAAGTACAGCATCCTTTATGAATGTAATTAAGTGTAGTATGCTAAATAGCCCAGTGAATAGAAATAGGAATGGTAACAGGGCACAACTAATATAAATAGGGCAAAGCAAAACAGACCCTTCCTCCTACAAAATTTTGTGCATAGGTGGAGTTATACATTATTGAGTGACTTCGGGTTCTAAACCACTCCTTCCAATGAACAAGGTGCTTAGCAGGCATGGACACTTCAGCCACAGGAAGGAGGGAAAAAACCCTTCCAAAAATTATCACCCCTATAATAAGGACATAAATATTAAAAAGTCCATGGGGGCTTGCGTTGTAGGTAGCAAAAGTTCTGACAACTACACTCTCATCATTGTTGTGGGTTTCTACGTTTCCTGTAGGGTGTTGTGGTTATGCTAACTATATTTACTACAGACCCCACATGGGCTTTGAGGTGGGGGTGCAGAAGCAACACCAAGATACATACATACATAACTATATACATGTATATCAATATATAGTTATAGTTATATACAATGCACATGAAAGGTGATAGTCAATATATATAACTATTACGATTAGAGAATAATTGAAGAAATACCACTTGGACCAACAGCGAGCCTGCCATCAGCATATGATACAATACAATATTATTTTGTATCAACACAATCTATCATAAAAATTTAAATAGCCTAATTTATGACATAAGTGATTTCATTGTCCCACAATGAATTTCATTATATTAATTATATTCCTATTTTTGTGATGATTTGTGACGAAATTGTTCTTTTAAAACTATACAAGAATTTACGGATAAAAACGTACTTTTAATTAATAGGGTTATACTCATTTTAATTTTAATAACGGTATAACTTTCCACGCCCATTATTACTTACATACATACGTACATACATACATACCCATCACTGCCATACAGTTCCAATAGTATGTTCATCCTAGACTCTTCATCCTCTGATGGATCTTCAAGGCTAATTGAATACGTTTCATTTAGTTCGGGGTTTGTGTCAAATACTGCAGTTACTGTGATTGTCAATTGAAAAGAAAAGAGGTGAGTAAAGAAATGAGGAATGGAGGGAGAGGAAAGAAGAGGCAAAGGTAGTGATGAAATAAGGAACAACATATACCTTTTCAATTTCTTTATCACCAAATACTAAAACTCCTGGAATGGTTGATAAGTCATCAGAACCATCTGAGTCTAACACTGTAGTTGTACCAAATGCACCTCTGTCTCTCATTACTGTCAATATCACAACAGAAAAGAAATAGTTAAATGAATGAACATACATGTACATGTATATAGACAGACAATGGATAGATAGATAGATGTAGATAAACAGACTGAGATAAATGAATGAACATACATGTAGATAGATAGATGAATATTACTATTATCATTTGTTATCAAGTCTTCGGATATGGCTTCTTCTATCGACTGATCCAAACAATCCAAGAGGGTCACCACTTTCCTCAATAGAAATACAAGCTATTGAGAGAAAAGAGAGGAGATATAAACACTACACTACTACATGTGTATATACATAAGTATGTATGTATGTATGTATGTATGTACGTATGTATGTAAACTATGTATGCATGTATACATACATACGTACGTACATACGTATGTATGTATGTATTCATAATGATGCATGTACATACGTATGTATGTATGTATTCATAATGATGCATGTACATGTATGTATGTATGTATTTATGTATGTATGTATGTATGTATGTATGTATGTATGTATGTATGTATGTATGTATGTATGTATGTATGTATGTATGTATGTATGTATGTATGTATGTATGTATGTATGTATGTATGTATGTATGTATGTATGTGTGTATGTATGTATGTATGTATGTATGTATGTGTGTATGTGTGTATGTATGTATGTATGTGTGTATGTATGTGTGTATGTGTGTATGTATGTGTGTATGTATGTATGTATGTGTGTATGTAGGTATGTATGTATGTATGTATGTATGTATGTGTGTATGTATGTATGTGTGTATGTATGTATGTGTGTATGTATGTATGTGTGTATGTATGTATGTATGTATGTGTGTATGTGTGTATGTATGTATGTATGTATGTATGTATGTGTGTATGTATGTATGTATGTATGTATGTGTGTATGTATGTATGTATGTATGTATGTATGTGTGTATGTATGTATGTATGTATGTATGTACATGTATGTGTGTATGTACGTATGTATGTATGTAATGTAAAATAGCCAAAATGGTTGTGCAGATATCTCGACTTTCGGAAATTATTTCCGACCGAAACTCGTATTTATCGTAATCTTGTGGGATGGGCTATTCAATGAATTCAGCAAAAAAAATAAAAAATTGAGAGTGACACCCACGCAATTAGCTTGCAACATATCATACCCATACTAGATACATGTACTTTGACTATACTAACACAGTTCCTCACTTCTTCATCTTCATCATCTTCTTCATATCGACCTCTTCGTGGTTAATCCCTTATTAGCTCTCTTCTCTTTCATTCTTCTCTGTTGGCTTTCAAGCCTCACTGAAGCACGAAGACGTTGTTCCTCTTGCTAACAAGTATACAAATGAGTAACTAACAAGTAAACAAATACATGTTTTAAACCAGTATTTAGTACCTTAATCATTTCATTTCTACGAGACTCGGGATCTTTTTCTACAACTGGTAACACTCTGATTTTCTGTTATAGATAAACATGTATACATGCCATATGTACACTATATGACAATTGGATATATATGTATGTAATGATTGATGGATAGACAGAAAGATAGGTAGAATGACAGTCAGATAGAGATACAGTGTAGATTTTACCTGAGCTTGTCAACTATAGATAATGTCATTTTTCTATGAGTTTGGTAGAGTGAGGTCGAAATGTTATCTTGTTTTTAAAAACAGTCTGACCATGTAATCCAGTACCTGATAAATAGATAGACTGAGCTCATTATATATTCATAGATTTACTTTGAGGAAGCACGTTTTACTATACATGTAGTTCGAAAACCAGGATTATGATCATTTAGGAAACAAATGTTTAATTTCAAAAATGCTCAATATTCAGCAATTTGTATATGAATCCAACATCATTCATTATCTAGTGAGACCAATGGTTGTTCTTCATGGATACCAACGTTTGATACAAGATGCTCAAATAGCAGGTATTTTAATTTATTTTTCATGAGGTTGTGAGTATGTCAAGGTGGGACAATGTCAATTTACGGTTGATTGTTACTGTTATTTTAAAAAGGGTTTAAAATGTGAGTTTTTGTAAAGGATCATTAGGTCATAAACATCTGCATCAATTGCTTTTAGCAAAATGGTGAGTTAATGTAATCTGATGTTTTAGAGTTATCTTATCTGAAAGGAACTTACAAAATATTATTAGTTGGTGTTTTTAAATCTGGTATAAAACATTTTTCAGATACCACACATTGTAATGTTTTAGTGGTAGTTGTGATTACATGGTTACATGTTTTGTTCTTTGAAACACACACGAGGGGCTTAGATGTGTTCATTTTTTTAGTATTAGTTGTTTTTACACATTGCAGAGGCAACAATAGCACGTACAATACTGCAATAAACCCCTTAATGGACCCCTCCCTTTTCTGCTATGTGAAATTCTATGAGTATAATAAGTACAGTATATAACCTGGTCTGTAATGATTACTAATATGAAACACACTATAAATAGTACATTATATTGTCATCAACATTGAGCCAACCATCAGTATATGATTCATGTAAGTTACTAACAGCATTCTGTAATGATAAATACATTGTTTAGTACAGTGTGTGATGGAAATCTGGCTTATTTAGATCATGTACAAACTAATATCGATACATTGATTCCTTTAAAATACATACGTATCCATTAGCACATTACTACTAACTTCAAGTGCATCCATTAGTACACCTACTTACCTATTCCATTTACTCTTCTTCTTAGAATCACTGCAGAAGTGTCCATGTTTTTTCATTTAAAATCATGGGCGGGGAAAGTTATACCGTTATTAAAATTAAAATGAGTATAACCCTATTAATTAAAAGTCCGTTTTTATCCGTAAATTCCTGTACAGTTTTATAAAACCAAATTCGTCACAAATCATCACCAAAAAATGAATATAGTTAATATAATGATATTCATTGCAATTTTTACGTCATAATATGAATAATAATAAGAACAAGTGTATATAGAGAAAAAAACATCCCTATGATTACTTTACAAATTTAAGTGAAGATAAAAGTATCTTATGACTGCTTTGTGGTGTCCAGAATTCAGTAATCATGGCTGACTTTATCAAGCATGAAAGACAACAGCTTATTATAGTTATTATTTTGATTATCTACTCTCCTGACCTTTCAAAGGACCTTGTAGAACTTTAGAAATATATTTCAGGCAGAATAGCTAGCTATTAGTTACAGTTTCTATGTAAGCTCAACAGCTTTCTTTCTGCTGGTGTGTAGAGCTTGATCGCGCGTACTTTTACGCGCCACGCCCATTAATTGACCGAGCCCCCGGGAATGATGTAACTTCCTTAACTACGTATACAACCCATACTCGCGTAGGTGACACAAACATATATATATATATATAATATATATATATAAACATACATCGAACCCGTGGGAAAGCAATCATAGGGATGGCCCTACGGGCCATAAAAATGGAGGATTTTATGCCGAAAATAGCCGAAATGGTTGTGCAGATATCTCGACTTTCGGAAACAATTTCGGACCGAAACCCGCAATTACAGTAGTCTTGTACAATGGACTTTTGAACACGGCATAAAAAAATAAAATTCGTGATTGACGCCCACGCAATTAGTCTTCCAACATCACAAGGGGACTTCACAGAAATAGGGTGAAGTTCAGGTCGCCCTGAGTCTATTTTCTTATTGTCCATTCTGACAGATAGAAGAGTCAGGTATACAGCATCTTTTATAGTAAATCTGACATTCTTCGTCTTCACTATATACCCTCGCTGGACAGCTTCAAAGATGTTCAAAGAACGTTTGATCGTAGAGCGTGATGTAGCAGCGTACGCAGAACTAATTTCACAAAGGGGTCCCAATTTTACAACAAAATTTGTTCCAGGGGGGTCCAAATTAAATGTGACAGACCCTGATAGTCTCGTGGATGGGTGTCAGGGTCAAGACTAAACCATGTTGTCAAGATGCACAAGTTCAGTTTTGCTAGCTATGCTATCGTTTTGTTGTCTGTATGCATGTGTAAGTGCTGAAAGAATCTATATTAATGAATGGATTGTCGAAGTAAAAGGAAGACCCGAGTTTGCTGATGAGATAGCAAGAAGACATGGTTTTCGAAATCTTGGAAAGGTAGATCAATATTATTATATAATATATATATATATATATGCAAATCAGGGTGTCATACAAGATATTTTGTTGGAGAGGGGAAACAATCAATCATGTGAATCATTGTGCCTTGAGGGTAAGTGGCTAGAAGAAGCATAATTTTCCTTTCCAGATTTACCATTGAGGCAGGTAGACCCACATGTAGTCTCGTGCCTAAGAACCCACTATCGTGGAGATGCGTTTTGTGACTTTCTAGCACTTTCTTGGTTGTACTGACTTGGAATTTAATGTGATTATATAGCCCAACATGCATGACCATTTTAAATTGTGCGAAATATCAGAGACTGGTTCTTTCCCATACTCACTGCCAGTCATTTGGTGTCAAATAACAATGGTAGACTCACTGCCAGACAATGGTATAACAGAGGCTCTTTTCTGAGTTGGTAAATCAACAAACATATCTTTCCCATGCACAAACCTTTCCAAACATTCATTTCGTGACTTAGTAGTGTAGATCTACTTTCATAGCTTAGCTTACAACATAAAAAAGGATGGTAGCCATCAGTGACAAATAGCTATTCACCAGTACAAAGATTTCTTTGACATTTTCACACAAGTCACACATCTAATCACTGATATTTGTCTATTATTTGATGACGTTACAGTATACTTCAATTTAATTGGTCAGTATTCCCTGCATGCTGAGTCAGCACAACCAAGAAAATGCTAGACTGTCACCAGATGCTTCTCCACAGTAATTGGTGCAGTTGGGGATGAGACTAATACACATGCAGATTCTAATAGGCACGGGTTATACATGCACCTGGTTAGACCAGGGAAAGTCTGTTATGTTTGTATACATATGTATCTCCCTTATCATAACTTCACTTCCTGCACATAATGAAATCCAGTGGCTTAGTAATAAGATAGAAGAGACACAAACATATGCATGCCTTCTGGGCCACCCCTGGAGGACCATATTTCCTCATCCCTTAAGAACCATCATGTTTCACATGATTCTTTACCTTTCTTTACAGAAAATCCTGTATAAAATACTGATGTATGTTTATATACATGTATGCATGTGCTATATAACCATGGTTAGGAGGTATATATGCTCAGGGGTGTGAACCAACTACTGGACACTTTGACCTATTTTCACCACTCTTGTGCTGCTCCACATACATGGCATATATTTGTATACAGTTTAGTTTCAATTTAACTGGACATTCATTAGATATATCGAATAATGTCCTGCATGATTTACTGTTACCACACCACTGTATATGCCAGATATACACATGTACAACCTGTCGTTCAGGGCCAAGAAGTACATGTATATCTGGCATAATTTATATAGCAACTAAACATGGCTTATATAATATATACTGTGATTTACAATAGAATTTTTGATGAGGTGTATATGCAAAATATATACCTAACCACATTAAACAGTTGCCATGGTAGCAAATATCCTTACAATTAAGGCAAGTAACCACTGGTTTTAGAAATCATATATAAAACCTTCCATCAACAACAGTAGCACAAACTAAAGACTAAAACACTCACCTGTTCCAAAGTCAGGACGAAATGTTAGAATAAAATATATATGGGAATAACAAAATCTTTATTCTCTTGCAGATTGGTAATCTGCAGGAACACTATCGATTTGTCCTCCAGAATACATCTCATATTGTTGATATAAGTGAGGCTATGAGTCATGAAGAACAGGTAAATCATGTACATGGTAGAAACGTGTCTGTCTTATTATTAAATTTATGAAACCAGCAAGGTTTAATTATGGCCCACAGTGCCATCCTTATAACTACTTTCCATGGGGTTGAATCTGTATAAGTATATTTCTGTGCTTGTGTCATGTAATCATTGCTAAGGAAGTTGTGATTAGTGTTCTCACCAGGATTTTTATGTTTGGTGGTGCCACTCACCATTTTAAATTAATAATAAAATATACTGATGTTTAGAGCATCAGATGATGCCCAAGTGCATTATTAATTAACTTCGGCTGTCATTTCACTAGGTCCTCATAAAGTCATAATGTGTTATAGTCATAAAATAAATCAATGATTAAAAATTATTAGAAATTATGAGGATAAAACAATAATGATGAATGACAAAAATGAAGAATAAACAACAATGCACAGATGCTCATCTCATCCTTCATCACTCTGTCTACCATGCCTTTGGCGGTTTAAGCTAGGCAAGCGTAGTATGTTCTAGTGTAGTATTGAGTATGGTCTTTAAAAGAATCACAATTTATATATTTATAGTACAAATGACTATTATAATTTTTGTTTAATAAATGAATGTTACGTCTCTCACTCTCTCTCCGACTCTGTTCAATCTTCTCTGCTTTTCCTGTTCCACTAAACGCCTCTTTCTTTGTCTTGATTCTTTCATCCTATCACTCGTGTCTTCCTGCTTGTGTAAAAATTGTTCAAAAAATTGTCAAGCAATTGTGGACACAGACACTACATATTGTTGTTGTGGAATTTCCTGAAACTGGGTCTGTCCCAACTAATAAAATGTACATGTGTATCTATATCAACCTGTGTCTTCTCATTCTATGTCTAACTCTATCAGATATTAGCTGAGCTTCTTTCTCAATCAGTTAGTGTTGTCTGTGTTTGTCTATGTCTCTCCCTATCCAAAAATCTCGTAAACTAACTATCTTTCTACTACTGTCTCCAAACTTCTTCTCTCTCTATGTCTATCTGTATCCAAAGATCTCCCAAACTCACTCTCATAGTACATTCTAAGTCTAGTACACTACAGGCTCATTCATTTGCCTACCTTTAGCTGGGCTTCTCTCTCCATATCATTTAGTCTTGTGTGTGTTTCTATCTCTATCAGATGTTAGCTGAGCTTCTCTCTATAATTATATCAGTTAGTGTTTTCCGTTTCCATCTATGTCTCTCTCTCTCTCTATCCAAAGATATCCTGAACACTATTTCTACTATTGTCTCCAAAGCTCTTCTCTCTCTTTGTCTAATTCTGTAGCTGATTCCAGTCCATCTTCTTTATAACGCTGAACTGTCATATTTACTGTCAACGCCTCCTTTTATTACGTCACGTAAACGCGTGCACGTACATGCGCACATAAACGTCTAATTTCCTGGGTCTTTGTTGCTGGTGAGTTCAACCAGACAGACAACAGTATTATTATAGTCTAATTTCCTGGGTCTTTGTTGCTGGTGAATTCAACCAGACAGACAACGGTATTATTATAGTCTAATTTCCTGGGTCTTTGTTGCTGGGGAATTCAACCAGACAGACAACAGTATTATTATAGTCTAATTTCCTGGGTCTTTGTTGCTGGTGAATTCAACCAGACAGACAACGGTATTATTATAGTCTAATTTCCTGGGTCTTTGTTGCTGGGGAATTCAACCAGACAGACAACGGTATTATTATAGTCTAGTTTCCTGGGTCTTTGTTGCTGGTAAATTCAACAGACAGACAACGGAATTATTATAGTCTAATTTCCTGGGTCTTTGTTGCGGGTGAATTCAACAGACAGACAACGGTATTATTATATAGATAAATGAAGATTCAAAAGAAAAGGATCCTAATGAAGATTCAAAAGTAAAACAAATCTTATCAAAAGATGAAGAAAAAGAAATTAATGATTTGTTGCAAGATAAATCCTTTTATTTGAAATGCAAAGAGTTCAATCGGAAATTTGAAAACGATTTCTCATTATCTACATCTCAATGAATTATTTATTACATGAAACAATAAAGATTAACATTAACATTAACATCTATATAATAATTACTTACAAAATATTATTTACAAAAAAAATTAATTTATGAACTTAAACTATAATATAGATTATGAACCATAATAATATTAAAAAATATCGTTAATTATTTTTTGATCTTTTTTTCCCTTTGGCTTTCTTTTTTCACTCCATCTTACATGCATAAATCCTTGAAGCTCTCGTTCATTATCAATTTTTTCTTCTACTATTTTCGATTTCATCCAGTTCTTCGTATTTTATTTTTATTTCCTTTCTCAAAACAGATATTTTTCTATTCATCTCTTTTATAGATGATTCCATTTCCTCTAATAGAAGTTCAATTCTCTTTTTTTCGTTCCTGGTCTTTGCTAGTTCATCTTCAATTTTCATTTTGTTATCTTCCATATCTTCGCAAACTTCTATAAAATAGCACAAATGTCAATTTTGCTGTCAACGCTTTCTTTTATTACGTCACGTCAACACTCACACATCAATGTCTAATTTTCTGGGTCTTTGCTGCAAGGGAATTTGTGACAGACAGACAACGGTATTACTATATAGATTACTGAGTTATCTCATGCTTGTGAGTTTTACGGTAAATCTCCTTCCCACCATCCCACACCTTACCAATGTACATGTATTTTGCATGTAGGTATTACCTTGTCTGTAATGTTAGTTATTTAGCATTGCATGAAAGTAATCATGTGACACATATGGGGCAGCAAGGACTCTAAACTCCTCCCCACAGTCTAGCAAAGGGGTAGAGAGAAGCAATGATTGGGGATTAGGCTTCACCTGTGGGAATCCTGTGCCTCTATGAATTTTTCATAACCCCATACTATGCCACTAAAAGAGGTCAAGCATGGGAGGTAGCTATATCTCAAACTGGACAGCCAGGGCAGCTGGTATGGTAAATAGGAACCTGTAAGCATTAATAATGCATGATTTATCTTCAAAAGTTGATTGTTTAAACAATGCAGTTTGTAGGTTGGGTGTTAATATCATGTAGTTTTATGGTAATTAAGTATAGCATACTTGGTGCAATTAACACCTATGTGGAAATGATTACGAGGACCTGCAGGATTAGATTACTTTTTGGCAGTATACCACTTGCGGTTTCCTGTATGGTCCCTCCCCGTCTCGTTTTAATCCGTTATTTCCCATCTACCAGTAATGCTTGTAGACAACGGTATTTTAGCTCTCGCCTTGTTGGTGTGACTATGCCACTTCTAACCTGTGAGAGACGATGCAAGCGTTTCTGAAATACTTGGACATCAAACTTATCCACTGGTAAATGAAAAAGTACTGATTATCAAGTATTTTTATTATAATTAATTTGTATACAATTTTATTATAATTATATATAATTATTGCGTTAATTGTCCCTGAAACTTCTTTCTTGAATCTCTACACTTGTTAGTGATAACTATCTTATTCCACCTTTCCTCCATCTCCTTTATTGTGGACAGTGGATACATGTATTCTACATGTGCTATTTAGAGGGAAAAAAGTAAGTTATAAACATATAATATGGTAACAATTTTCACCCTTTATAGCTTGCAGGATCTTTGGGTTAACCATCTCCCTGCCTATAGCTTCTGTACATTTAGAACGGGCTAAACTGTCTTGTGGTATAACCATGTTGTTCTGGTTAACTGTCTAAAACTAAAATATTTTAGTATGCCACATAAATGTATTAGTTAACTAAACCAGAACTAATTTCATATGAATCTGCAAGAACCAATACTATAACTAAAAGTTGACAAACTTATTTGTAGAACTGTAACTTAAAAAAAAAAAAAAAAACTTTGACTATTTGTTTTGGTAAAGCTTGGACTGTCAGCCCTATATAGCTGTCTTAAAATTGCATTTTGTTTATAGAGATGTGTGAAGTATGGTTGTATAAACTAATTAAACTGTGGTATACTTATTAATTATATTTGCTACATGTATGTGCTCTATGTGCAACCATTTTCATTTAGTGAAATTTTGAAAGACATTGCTTAACACTAAAACTAAAATTAAAATTGTTTTTGTTTTACTAAACTATTACTAAAATTTCATTACTTGTTAAAAACCAAATCAAAAGTATTTACTTCTAATGTCTGTTAACTAAAACTAAATTAAGCACAAATTTTCTGTACCAAAACAACTAGGTGGTATAAGTATACCCAGCAACTTCACACTTAATCTGCCTGGATCAGTAAGGGGACACGCTAGAAAAACATCTACAGCAGATATCACAGATGGTTCCAAATCCAAGAACACTTGATTCTTCCCAAACCAGCACTCACTACTGTTGCACACTGTGGTATCATTCTTTTTGTTCCTTTCTTTTTGCTGTACATATGATTCTTCTGTTTCATCATCCTCCAAGTGTAATATTTTTTTTAATTATAGATATTTTGGTTTTATACCTTTTTAGTCTTTTTTCTAATGATTGCTTTTTTTATCAATGTTACATCGACCTTGTTTTGTGAATCATCCATTTTTTGTTGAATGTGTATCAAATTGTCTTTGATGATACTGCCTGAAAATAAAGTTGTAGATATACATGTAAATAATGGAGTGCAAAATAATGATGAACATACCATGGCATTACTTGTTATACCACCAATTCAATATCTTCTCTTTCAATGTGCTCTGATTCTCTTACAACTATATCATTTTTTCCTTTGTGTCATATTCTTTCATATTAACCATTTCATCCAGTATCTCTTGGCTCTTGACATAGTTCTGTTTATCCTTATCCTTTCCCTGACATTGCTTTTTTGATCGCTTGACTGTTGCGGTTTCCCGTCTTCTTTTTCATGTAGCCTTGATGGGCGTTGAAGTTGTCATATCTTGCTCCACCTCAATTAAAGTGAAATAGAAAAGTTTGGTCTAATTCAGTTTATTCTTTCTTCATGATCAACAGCAGTTGCTGTAATTAGACCACTAAATACAACTGAGTGTCCTACTTCTGTGATTTTAACCTCAAGATGGATAATTACTGTTATTTATGCAGAACAACTAAAGTGTATTCCAGTTTCCCAAATTCTCTGTTAATTGCCTCTATGTACTGTTGTAAGATCTCAGACAAATTTAATTGTGATTATTTGACGGTTAAACCACAGTGCTGGCGCTAACTGACCACAATTAACACAAGGCAGGACCAGCTCTAACCCGCAGTATCTCGTTATTGATTTGAAATTCCGTAACAAACGGGTATTGTAGCAAATCCTGTGCAATTTGATTTACCCGCGAGTAGCCAGCGATAATTTCCACACAGGCAGGGTGCAGCACCACCACAAAATGGCCTAACGAACACCAGACATCACACGTAATAGAATACACACTCGAGCTCTACAGACCAACAGGAAAAAAGCTTACACAAAAACTGGAAATAATGGCTGTTCTAGCTGAAATAAAGATGCACAATAACCTTTTAAAAGTAAGAAGAGTAGAAGATAATGAACTTAATAATTATAACACTGCATTGTATGTCAGGAATGAGAAACTGATTGATACTTTTTCTCCATAATTAACCCTCGCCCACGTAGATGAAGCGGAGGGTTACTGTAATCAGCTTTTCTGTCTGTCTGTCTGTGTCTTTTACCCAAAATTTCTGAACATCTAACAACGTTGGGACCTCGATGGAGCGACCAAAAGACATGAAATTATATACAATGGAAGACAGGCATTTTCTAAAACGTTCCGTTGTAAAGTAATGACAATTTTTACAACTCACGATTGCCATTTCACCACTTTCAGAAGACTTCTGGTAGCAAAAGAGTATGTGGAAAAACAACTCATCCTATTGCAGGCTATTGCTGTTGAATCACAGCTTGAAATGAAGTACAATCGAAATAGTGGCTGCTACGACCTTTCTGCCATGCCTTTCAATTTCGAAATGCACCAATTTGATTTCATCCACATGATTGAAGCCACAAAAATGTTTTCTAATTTCTTCTTTATTTCAACACTGCGCTTCTTGTACTAGGAATTATGTACTCTTGATTAGGACATGGAGTGTAAGTTATAACACACACACACACACACATATATAATATAATCTTAATAATTGTAATAATTATTATTATTATCTCCAATTATTTTCTTGTCCGTACTGAATCATTCTTGTTTCCCAAATCACACTACAAGTGCATTCATTATATCTTGTTTCTTTTGGTATGCTGTGTGTATATTACTATTACATGTTAAGCATGAGTTTAAGTGCTACATTTTTGATAATTGTGACACCATTACAGGTGTATTATCCATTTTGTCAATTTCCCGTTTTTATGGTCCTCAAGGCCATTCCTATAATTGCTTTCCATGGGTTGAATCTATATATATTTATGTTTCGGACTATCACACTGAAAACTCTGTTTATATTACAAAAAGCAACAGAAAAATTTGTTAGAGATGTAGTCTATAAAAAACATTTAGTCGTTAGTACTTTACAGATTTGATTTAAATTATTAATGTGAATAGACCCATTTATATGTGTAGTATTATAGTTCACAGTAGCACTTAATAGTAGAGTACATGTGTAGACTAATGGGTTGAGACATGTATGCATTAGAATAGTTGTGTACTACACAAACAGCATGGGAGGGGGCAGTCCCAATGATAATTTACAGACCAAGATGAATGAATGTAGTGTTAATGTGTTGTACATGTAGGTGCAAACCACACTTGATTGATATTTATGTCTTGTAGTATAAAATTAAGGAACTTGCATTCATTAAGGTGGCGTTACAGCGGAAGCAAGAAACCATACAATTGCCCGTTAATTATATCATGCCTTATTCATGATATTCATTTTGTGGTTGCAGTACAAATAACTGTACAATACTATGCGCATACAGAACTGCGTTAAATATACATTCCTGTGGTATTATCTCTGCTATAATGAATCAAAATTAGTGGGTTGTACTGAGGTACATTTTTATCAGCTCTAATAATACGTACAGCTATGCAAAATTAATCAGAGAACCAAAACATGTGGACAAACAATTCTATTAAGCAATTCTGGAGATATGTGCAGATACATGTTGACTATGTATAATATCTTTGGAACAGGAAGAGGTATCAAGAAATACCTTCATAGCACTGTAGATCCTAGTAAGTTATTCATGTACAGCAACTTTCCAATCTCTATGTTGTGTAGTTTGTATTAAAAATGTACCTTTGTGATGGGTTCTTCTCACGCTCGTAACTCTTGAATGCAACAAGGTAACAACTTGAAATTTTCACTATCAATAAACGACAGTAAGGTAATGTTAATTATTAAATTATAAAACAAAATAATGAACAACAATAAAGATAATAATAAAAAACTTTTGAACTATGAATATCATTAACGTCACCGTAACGCCACCTTAAGGTTTTCGTCTTGGGCATATAATAGGGGAATATTATCCGAGAGTTACCCCCACAGTATAAAACTTGAATGTCTTACATGTAACAAATGTGAGTTTAAAAGTGACCTCCTCTATCAGAACAAGTGTGTGATGCAAAGACGCATATCATAATTATCATTTATCACACTAGTTATTCTATATTATTAAAATTCTGATATCATTAGTAAATCAGTATATTTGTTCCCCAGGTTAGAACAATTGAACAACAATATGGCAGAGAAAGAGTAAAGAAAAATTATACTGTTCCATATGATAGCAGATGGAAGCGCCAGTGGTCATTAGTAAGTAATGTATATCTCATAATAGTTTAGGTGTTATATTTTAATATTGATAGAAAAACACTGGTCAGACTAATGGTCCATCTGGATTGGATTTAAATGTGGAGAAAGCTTGGTTACAAGGTATCACAGGAAAAGAAATAATAGTTGGTGTTGTTGATGATGGTGAGTTGATTGTTTCTGTTTGGTTCAGTACATTTAGGGATTTTTCACGTAGGGGTAGACACTCAGACTGTGTGGCTTGTGTGACAGGATACAGCTGTAGACTAGTGCTAACTTTAATTTGTATTTTGTTAAATTGTGTTCTGTTCTAATTCCTTAGACAGTTGTATATGGTACTGTTATACCTAGGGCTCTGCCCACACTGGTCAGTACTTGTTGAAAATAATCACCATTCAAATAATACATATATAGCCTACTAAGACAGAATTAAGTATGTGGGTAAACAGCACTAACTGTAAGTTTAAAATGCATGTACATGTAACAATAATCTCATTCACAAAAAACTAGCATTGCTTTAATTAGAAATGTGCTTAAAATTGTGATTGTAGTTCGAGGTGCTTCTGCTCAAAGCACTTCCACCTGCATAACTAACTGCATGAGCAGTCTACAGCCTTGAGCACTTTACTGTGAACTTGAGATTATGCTCGAATACTTTCTAAAGTGCTTTGCCCCATGTATAACGAGAGCTGTGCTGTTTTGCATTTCATTTTGTATGTACATGTGTATAATATATAAACTCATGATTAGAAGTGCATAGCATAATTATTATGAAGCAATAATTTGAGACCATTTCTCTTCAATAGACGAACAGTTATTGGTACATAATATACAACAGGCACATAGTGTGTCTGTGATATATATGGTATTATAGTAATATAATTTTAACATCTTCATTAAAGAGTGCAAGAGATGATAGTGTGTGGTAAAACTATGATACCTGAATATCTTTCCAAATATTAGTATACCGTATAGCCGGAAATATTGGTGGAGAAAAAACTTTGGTGGTTTGGCAGTGTACACTTAAATTTGTCAAAATTAAATCCGTAAAATTTAAAAAAATACGGCACAAAACCACATGGATTGTCGGCATGTTGAAGAGTGGAGCAAGAGAAACAATACTGCCTGAAGAAAACCACTGTACCCTTCTATCTGCAAATGAGCTCAAGGAAGTCAACAAGAAGGTCCAGCTGGTCATACATATCAAAAGTGCTTGCATACGTATGCCTACTCGTGTTCAATAAACCCCACCCACACATAAACATTAATAATAAACCATCAAAAATAACTTCGTAAAGTTTATATTTTCACTATTTCTAGGTGAAACCGCCAATGTTTTGCTCCGTCAATATTTCCGGCTATACCGTATAGTTAATAAATATGGTAGTTTAGTATTGAATGTTTGGAGCTAATAATGGTTTATTATAATACCATTGGTCCAATTTATATGATGGTCCATAGTTCTGATAGAAAACTTCTATTAGTTGTATACTGTTCCTTTCTTGTCAAGATGTAAGCACATGAGATTAGATATACATGTATCACTTCAGCTTAGTCAATGGACAGGAGATTATTTTTTAGTTTTGTTGAATATCAAACACTATCAAACACACTTCTAAATCAAGTTGTGGTGCAAATCACACTCATAAAGTTGTCTTATGCAATACTATTTATAGTTAATGTGTTCTACATGATCTGTGGATTGTGTTGCTATGAAGATTGAAAATCTGCAAAATGGTAGACAATATGTAGTGTGCCAGAGCACACATTACTAATTATACTACCACTAATACAAATGTACCTCTCGTTCACAATAATTACTGTAGCAATGTTTTTATTATCCTCTGATGATATTGCAATGGCAGTAAACTGATAATAGCCTGTATCTCTGAAACAGTATACTTTTTCGTGTGGGCAGTAATACTTGTGGTTCAACAGTTTGTGTAATTAGTGCAATGAACGTATGTGATTAAGATTGAACTCTCTTTTTAATAAGAAATGGTGGCTTTATATAGCAGATTTATGACATGTATAGTATATACATGTAATTAGATTGCATATTTACAACTAGAGACAATGATTAATTATACATGTATTACACATTTTTTTCTACAACAATTTAGTTAACGGGGATGTTATGATAGAGGTCACATTTAGGGATGTGCGATACCACTAAATAATAGTATTGCATATTGCTGCCAAAAATATCACGATACGATACAGTATCACGATATTTGAAATAATATTGAAACACTTATAAAATGTAAATAATGTCCTATTTGGATGTATTTGTCAAGAAATGGTAAAAGAAATCAATGAAAGTTATGCGCACTAGCTTTATATAATTACTTTAGGTATCAAATTAGACAAATTAGAAAAACCATGTTTACTAAACTGTCCATTCCAGTGTTTCGATACACCCAAAAGCTAATATTGTATCACGATATTAAATGAAAATATCGATATTTCGATATATCGATACGTATTGCACATCACTAGTCACATTAGTATTGTACATAATCCTTCGATTCTTTGCCGATCTGCTGGTTGTCTACTATTCTGTTGATCTTCGATTTGCGCAATCCAATCCCAGAATTTGTAGAACGTATACAAGTTAACTTTAATAGTATGTACATGGGCATGCTCATGTGTAAAGTACCATATTAATATATAATTATTATTATATATTGATTTATCAAAATGTCTGGTTCATGATTGGCATCACTTTATAGTATATTACATGTACATCTATCTGTTCTAATTATAGGTCTGGAGTGGCAACATTCTGATATAAATGACAATTATGTAAGTTTATTGATTTTGAGTTACATGATAGAACTAATAATACATTTCATACATGTATTATACAGGATTATTATGCAAGTTATGATTTTGTTGATGGTGACAATGATCCTTCTCCGTCTACTTCATCTGATAGTCATGGTACAAGTTGTGCTGGAGAGATTGCCATGGTAAAGAACAGTCAATGTGGAATAGGTGTAGCTTACAAGAGCAAAGTGGCAAGTGAGTTTAATCATTATAATACGAAAATGCTAATCAGAGAGTACTGTTCTATGTAGGGATGGCCCGAATGAAATGGCCTCCTATACAGATGTCTTGGGAAATGGTAGCCATGAGATTTCAGCAAAAGCCTATTGTTATTTCTTTAAAGTTATGACAATTTTATAACTTGTGGTTGCAATTTCACAACTTTCAGAAGACTTCAGATAAACAAATACATGTACTGATCATGGAAACATAATTCATTTTGTTTGAAGGCTATTGCTGTCAAATCACTGCTTGGGAATCAGCTTAATTTAGTTAGTGACCACTACTATGTCAAGCACTGGCTTTGAGCTTTTTATTGTGATAGTCACTTTCTAGCTCCTCGTATTTTATCTCATGCATATGATTCAAGTCACAAAACTATTGTTTCTGCCTGATTGTGAAGGTTGCTTTTACTGCTCTTATGCATACCTGTAAATATCATTTCAATCTCTCAGTTTATCTTCTTCCCTCAAAATGATGAGCATATGGCAGTGTGGCAACCCTCACTTCTGAAATTCAATGACATCCACCATAGCAACCGTAACACCAAGGACGTGCCTGTTTTTGATATCACACAGTAGATCAGTTAAGTGTACCTTGTACACTCGTGAAACGGGATCATTACTGTACTCAGATACTACTGCTACCTCATCATTTGTTGGCTCGTTGTATCATCAGCAGTCTGGTCCATGCTTGAAAAAGTCTCACTTCCTGTGGCTCTCTGTTGACAGTTTCAGCACTTCTCTCTTTGGTCTGCTCGGTACTGTGCATGTATCTGTAGGCATCAGCAATTTCGGCATATGGGATTGTTTCACTTATTACTCCCTGCATTTCACTTATTACTCCCTGCATAATCTCCATCACTTCTGGTAGGCATTCACTATCAGGTGTTGCACTCATGCGAGTGGCTATGGCTTGGTCTCCCTCAATAATGTATAGTTGACCATCACTCGTTCTTTACCATCAGGTGGGTGTAGAGTGCTGGGGGAGTGATATGTCTGACCATGTATCTTGTAGCAGTAGGTGTCACGACTGGATATTTGTACTGTCTGAGTTCCAAATGAGGCCAACGAAATGTTCTATTATATTTTCTTATATTTTCTTATATTTCCTTTGAAGTTTTTGGACATTTCATTTCTTCATTAAACAACGTTTTCAGTGTAAGTGGGGTAGTTGGCTGGTGATGGTAAGCTAACCTTTCCATTATGGCAGCAGTTTAGTGCTTCTCCTGGAAATCTCTTGGCATGACAGTATTTGCATTCTTCAAACATGAGTCCAAGATAAAAAATGCTGTCATTGCTATCATTTTCCCTTCCTCTGTATGTATATTATACCGTATGTCCATAATACTTTGCACACTCCTTCTGTACTGTTTGCTGTGCACATATATTATTCTTTGCATCCATAATACTTTGCACATCATCTCCACGGAAATAGCATGATCTTCGATCGTGATATACGTTACAAGGATAATTATATATAGATAATTCTTATAGTGCTGTCTGCAATTATTAGTCAAGTTCTGTTGATAATATTTGGGAGTACTGTTTTCCAATGACACTCGAGACGAGGGCTCTGTGCAATGATTGTACTCATTAACCCTTGCCCACGTAGGAGAAGTGAAAGGTTATTGTAATTGTTTTGTCTGTCTGTCTGTTTGTCTGTCGGCAAAATTCCAGTGAACCTACGAACATTAGCACTTTGAAAATACTACCAGCAGACATCAATTCTTACAAGGATCATAAGTAACAATAGGCTTTTGCTAAAACCTTTCTGTTTTAAAGTTGGGACAATTTTGTAACTCACAATCGCCGTTTAACAATCTTCAGATGGCGTCTAGTAGTAAAAGAGTTCACTGAATCACAGCTCATCTTGCTTGAAGCCTATTGCTGTCTAATCACAGCTTGACATGAGGTACAATTGAAGTAGTGGCTGCTACAACTTTGAGCTAGCTCTAAACTTTCTGCCATGACTGGCAATTTCTAGCCCCACCCATTTATTTCATCCACACTGTTTTTAAGTCTGGATTTTAGCACTGCAGTGCTAATGTTTGTAGGTTCACTGGAGTTTTGCTGACAGACAAACAGACAGACACACAAAACAATTACAATAACCCTTCGCTTCGCCTACACGGGCAAGGGTTAATGAGTACAATCATTGCGCAGAGGTATCAATCATCCTGACCAGGAGTGGAAGCAAGAACCCTCAGCTCCAAACAAAAAAACCATCCAACATTAATTTATTTGTTCATTCAGTTGACTACACTAAATGGGTGTTGCTTGAACTTGCCCTAATAAACACCCTATATAAATAATGGAAAATAACTGTGAAAAAAGGATGCAAACAAGCTCAATTATCTTTTATTTTAGTACTTTGGAGCTGGGGGACCCTGGTACTTTGGAGCTGGGGGACCCTGGTTCAAATCTTGCTCAGTTACCTTTTTTTTCCTTTTTGTAACAACATGCTATAGAGCTGAAGGTTCCTCATTTTCTATTATCTTTTTTTATAACATCATGAATACACTTTGGAGCTTAAGGCATTTTTTTGTATCTTCAAAACATACCTTCTTGATATTTCATTCACACAGTAAAAGTTCTTCGGTTTCACCACAACAATGATTTGCATTTCAGTAATATATACTTTAGCAGGGCAAGTAATAGATAATAGGTTCAAAACAACATAGAAGAAGGGATATCTTTTGAAATGTACTGGGTGTAAGCATGGAGCTATGGTAATCAGAAAGTACGGTAGTACTATATATATGTAAGGATGATAAAGAAAAAAAAATGGCCGCCCATACATTTCAATTACAAGTGGTAAGCTGAAATATCTGCTAATCAAAGTTTTTGATACTTTTTGAAGCATGGTCTAAATTGGCTCCCAATGGTTAGTTGACTGGTCCACTGTGAATACATGTCGACCCAATTAACAAAGAGTTAATGCTGTTAGTGACAATATGATCATAATTAACTGCGCCACTGGCCCAAAGAGAGAACTATGGAGTGCTAAATAAGAAGTTCTTTGGGCCAATAGTGCACCATATAAGCTTGTCAAAAACACTGCTGCTAATATATACTGCTAATTTAAATTATACATATAACTTTTCATTTAGCTACAGAACTGGCAAGTAGCAAAACTGGCAAAATCTTTGTCATAGCTATTTTCCAGACAAATCATTTTTTTTGTTTGTTGAACTATCACAATGATTCTAGTACCATTTCTATTGCATGCATATAATAGTAAAATTCTTGTCTGCAAGTATGGAGATGATATCTTCAGACACTATGAAAGAGAAGAGTCTCAACAAGTGCAAGAGATTTGATCTCGAATTGGACTGCCATTTTTATAAGTGTATTCACTAATTTAGCCAAGTGGAATTGAATTGCGCATGTGCATTTGTGGCTTCAGTACATGGGGTCACTCTGTGAAAGGAAGGGAAACTTTTGTGTAGGGTTATATGGAAATGGTTTGTTTAATTTTGGGTCCTACGTTGACTTCCTGTGTCATTACTATCCGGACATTGTCTACATCCTTTTTGGGTTTTGACATCTCTACATCTTTCATTTTTATTTAAAAATGCTTCTTATTATTCTAATATATGTAGTAGAAAATTAGAAATATTGTATAGGGATATATGATAAATCTTTTTTTAATATTCTTGACATTTAGAACATACAACAGAGCAGTAGATAATTATTTATCACTATAGGTTTGAAAATTGGACTTGGTTCAAATACAACAGATTCACATGAAGCTAGTGCACTAGGATATGAAAATGATTACATCATGATATATAGTAATAGCTGGGGACCAAGTGATGCTGGTTTTGTAGTAGATGGACCTGGAAACTATACAGCAATTACATTAAGAAATGGAACAACTTTGGTTAGTTATGTCATATATCTGGAATAGTGTTCTACTTATGTATAATTAACAGAGCATATTACCTTCCTGGTGATATTTGGAATTTAGAAGTTAATGAAGGAACAGGCCCTATGCAATTTATCCCTTCTTTAACTATATAATTTTGTATTCTATACGTATGTAGTATTTAATATGGAGACCACGCACATTAAAATATTAAATCATTACTAAATTTAGTAAAATATCTTTCTCACTAATATAGTAAGTATACTGTTTCTTATATTTATTTAGGGACGTAATGGAAAAGGTTGTATTTATGTATTTGCTAGTGGTAATGGAGGACAGAGGTTTGACTCTTGTGCTGCTGATGGATATGTAAATAGTATATATACAATAGCAGTTGGATCAGCTGATCAGAATGGATATCAAACTGATTATGATGAAAATTGCGCTTCAAAAATGGCTGTTACTTACAGTTATAACTCCTATCAATCTAACAATCAAATTGTGAGTCAACTCTTTAAGAATACATTTTTTTAATTTGTTTTAATATTATAGACAACTCTTACTCTTAATGGTGGATGTACTGATGGATTTACTGGCACAAGTGCTTCTGCTCCTCTGGTGTCTGCTGCTATTGCTTTAGCTCTAGATGCAAAGTAAGACTACTAACAATAATATAAGGGAGTTATGCTATAAATCTTTATAATTACAATAAAATTACATACACTCTGTTACCATAGCGACTGAATATAACTTCGAGAGTAAAGGCTGGTTTACAATATGACGCAAGGCCTTGCGTAGCGTAAGTGTGTTGAATTGTGAAGATGATGCACTTCATAACATAAGACATAACGCAAGAATAAGATCTGATTCTATCTTTGCGTCAGCTGTGTTGCGTTTGAGCAATCAGTTTTCAGAATTTTATCACAACGCAACTGAAGCAAAACAAGGCTTGCGTCATATTGTGAACCAGCCTTGATGCCAGGTAGAAGTACCAATATTAAAGAGTGTATATGTGTTATTCTATCCTCCTTTGACTAAACTTACATGTACATGGATTATCTTATCTGTACATGTTAATATTAGACTCCCAAGTGTATAGTGGAAAATATAAACTCTTAGGCAATGTGCATGTAAAGTTATTGTAGAGTTTGCTTATGCTTATTAATTCAAGTTAAAGTTCTAGCTAATGAGTGAAAGAGAAGTGCTTAGTAATGTAATTGTTAGTTTAGAGAATACAATTATTCATAGTTCAAATCTGACTTGGAGAGACGTTCAATATTTAGTAGTATATACATCAGACACTACAAAATTGAAAGGAGGGGAGTGGACAACTAATGGAGCTGGTCTTAGAGTCAGTTCACAGTTTGGATTTGGAGCTATTGATGCAGAAGCTATGGTAACTAGGGCTAGAAACTGGATCAATGTTCCTGTTCAGCTTCAAAGTAGAATTCTTTCATCAGAGACAGGGTAAATACATAGATATATAACCATTAATATAATTATTTAAGGAAAGCTATTATTAATTAAAGCTATATCTAATGGGGAAGAGAATCAAAATCCCATTCACCAGCTGGTATGTGAACCTAGGATCCCATGCTTAACTCAACAAGTGCAAGAGATTTGATCTCGAATTGGACTGCCATTTTTATAAGTGTATTCACTAATTTAGCCAAGTGGAATTGAATTGCGCATGTGCATAAAACAACAAGTAATAACACTACAGCACATTTAAGCAGTGGTGCGGAAACAGTCAGTCACACAGGACATTGTCCGATAAATTTAGTGAATGTCTGGTAAATTGAAACTAAACTGTATACAAAGTATATGGGGAGCAGGACAAGAGTGATAAAAATAGGTCCAAATGTCTGGCAATATTTTCACATGCCTGCATTTATGCAAAAATTAGTTATAGTTGAACTTACTCTCGCCCATGTCCAACTGGCTAAGCAGTTAAGAGCTCCTGACCAGGAAGGAAGCAAGGATCCTGGGGTCAAATCTCAGCTGGCTTATGACTTTTCTACTATGAATGCATCTGATAGTGTAGAACACTGATCCACATAGCTCAAGTAAAGCAGCTATTTGTATCGATATCTTTTTAATATGCAGTACTAGTTAACTAAAAGTCAAAGGGGTTTTAGTTATAACTAAAACAACACTAATATGCACTGTCTAAAGACATTTTAAAAATTAATGAAACTAGTATGTGTGAGTCAGTGTGACCTATATTTGCTTATTCTCAGGACAATACTGTTTTGTTGTAACTCCTATATTATACAGTTATGTTTAAAAATGCAGAGTAAGTGCTCTACTAGCCTATTTAGAAGCTTATAATGCACAGCAAGAAATTTCTTTCTCTGTTGCCATTCTACGTTTTATTGTAATTATCTGTGCCACCATTTTATATAAATTCAACACTACCTTCGAATGCAAAATAATTTGTCAGGGCCTTGCTATCAACTTTAATTATGCTTGATACTGGTATTGAAAACTAAAAATAATGAATGCACTCATAGTGGAGACCCCAAGTGTTGATGATTGAGAAATAAGAATGATTACTGACAAGTAAATAATTGCAGACAATACTTGACTGCAATAATTATTATACTGATATTATAATTCTATTATAATATTTTGTATGTGTACGTGTTACAATAATTATTACAATTATCAGATTATATTATGTATGTGTGTAATTGTGTATGCGATACAACCTACACTTCAAGTCTCACCAAGAGTACATAATTCCTAGTATAAGAAATGCAGTGTTAGAAATTAGAAAACACTCAAAACAGCTTTTTTGGCCTCAAATACATGTTTATAAAATAGTCACATGCATGAAATGAAATGGGTGGAGCTAGAAATTGGCAGTCATGGCAGAAAGCGTAGAGCCAGCCTGAGGTTGTAGCAGCCACTACTTCATTTGTACTTAATTTCAAGCTGTGATTCAACAGCAATAGGCTTCAAGCAAGATTAGTGAACTCTTATCCTACCAGACGTCTTCTGAAAGTTGTAAAACTGCGACTGTGAGTTATAAAAATTGTCTTAACTTTTAAAAGGTTTTAGCAAAAGCCTGTTGTTACCTTTGATCCTTGTATGATTTGATGTCTGCTGGTAGTATTTTCAAAGTGCTAATGTTCGTAGGTTCACTGGAATTTTGCCAACAGATAGAACGATTACAGTAACTCTCCACTCCATCTACACAGGCGAGGGTTAATTATTGCAACAAATTCTACACACACACAAAAAATCTTACTTGTGTCAAATCTTCCAATGTAGCCAAGGTGTAGAACCCTTGCCACTAATTAGATTACATAATTGTATAATTATAATTAGAATGTAATTTTTCTTCAATACAGATATGCATATGCATTATCTCAATATCAGATTACATTTGAAGTTCAATCACCTAACATTGTATATCTGGAACACATAGTATTGACACTAACTCTTTATCTTGAAGATTATGGAACAAAATATGATTATTATGATTATGTCGATGCATTTTATGACTACTACATAGATGATTACAATGATTTTGAGGACTCTGAATATTTGGATGAAATACCCAAAGGCAACAGAAAAAGAGATATTAATGATTGGCTTGAAGACCCTCACCCAAAACGAGGTGATATACAGGTTGAACTGGTATCTCCAAATGGAACTAAATCCATTCTTCTTCCATATCGTAACTATGACTTTGTCAATGTTGAGGGTTATGACAGTTGGCCATTTATGTCTGTTCATTATTGGGGAGAAAATCCTCAGGGAACATGGACAATCACTGTCCACTATCAGTCTAGTGCAGGACGTGTTTCAGTAAGTATGAATTCATTTGAAATGTATGGGACATCTATAATTCCTGAAGCAGTGAGTCGTATCCCTGACCAATGTGATGATGCTTGTGCTTCTGGGTGTGCTGCAGCTGGACCTGAATATTGTGATGCATGTAAAGAATTACGTAATGCTACAACACTGGAATGTGTGGATAGTTGTTCAGAATCTAACTATATCGAATACAATGGTTATTGTGTAGATGAGCTGTACATTAAAGATGAGTCAAGTAACATTCTACCATACCTCTTACCAGTGGCTTTACTTATAGGTATTTTGTTTTTTGTCATTCTTATTACTGCCGTCATTATTTTCATACAAGTTCATCGATGTAAATTTGCATCTCGTAAATATGAAAGAGTTCATTGAACTAATGTTGGCAAGTATTTTACAAATGTTCTCTCTTTTTTTTTTCATTTTTGATATAAAAATATAAATACCAACCTAATTTGATTGTCAAGTCCACCTGTACATAGTAGTTTGTAAAGAGGGTTCTTATCTTAATCTCAATGTGTGCACTGAGTTTGGGGTAAAATTTCTTAGCCACACCCACTTTTATAGCACCTATGTGGGTGTTTATAATTATGTACATAATGGGTATCATGCGTAATAATTAACCTAACAACCTATGGTAATCATAGTTAATATTAGGACATGAAAAGGGGAGGTTCTTCTTAACCACCCCTGCACACATGCCTATTATAATTGACTGTATTCAATATTTCACAAATTGGAATACCTACATGGTGTATATGTCATAACCATGCTACGTAATTCACCTATCCTTTTTACCCTCGCCGCGTAGCGTAGGCGGAAGGGTACGGTAATCGTTTTGTCTGTGTGTCTGTGTGTTAGCAATTTTTCTGGAAAAATAAAAACATTGACATTTCAAGAGGTACTGGTAGACTTCAAATTATACAAGGAAAAAAAATAACGTAGGAATTCTTCTTAAACCTTTCGGTTATAAAGTTATCACAATGTTTATAACTCACGATTACTGTTTCCAGACTTGAGAAGACTCGTGGAGGCATCTGGACACATCAAAACATAACTACTCCTGTATCATGACTATCGCTAGCAAAGCACTACATAAAAGCAAACAAAATTTGGGTAGTGGTTGCTACAACATCGAGTACTGGCTCCAAGCATTCTCCATTACTTTCAAACTCCGCCTATTTCAATTTCAAGTCATGTGCTGCGTTACTCGAACGTCAGCAGTTTTGAGGACCTGTCTATGCTGTCTTTGTGGAATATTTCACAAGACGAATTGAGGATCTTTCTTTCTTCTTTCAGATAATACAGAGACTAAAATGTAAGACTTATAGTATAGACAAGGAAGAGACTAGTATAATCATACTAAGTAATAAGTAGTGACATGTTAGTTTATATAATTTATATATATATATAGTAAAGTCACGTAATACCAGACTATCCCTAATTCCAGACACTTTTGATAGACAAGTTTAAACTGACAGTTGACTGACAGAAGAAAAGAATTGGGAAACTTTCTACATATGACAAGAAAGCAAAAAGCATATACTATCTCATGAGCATACTATCCAATTATAACTATAAAAGCTTGTAAGACTTATGAACAGTTAAAAACCTACTAGTCTAAACATATATTTTGCAGCTGTTCGGAATTTAATATACAAAAGTATACATGTCTGGAATTACAGGACAAACAGAGATTCTCATTTCTTGAGTATTTCTCTCCTGTCTTACATCTCCCATGTGAATTATGCTCATAGTTTTATACAGCAAGACCTACTGAAGAAGTAGGTACAAAAATTTTGTCTATAGTCCAACTATTTCAATAATTATAAGGCTACAATATAGTTGAGTTTTAGCTATTGAAAAAATAGTCTGAAATTAGGGGACTTTACTATATATATAATATATATATCTATATCTATTATAATATTATTATAAAAACTAACATGCCAGTACGGTTTTATAACTTAATATGTTTTATACACAAACTAAACAATCTGAAGTAAACATTCTCATTATTATATGACCATACAAACGAGCAATGATAATTATAATCTTTTGGCATATTATATTTCGAAATTATAGTTTGTATTACCTTGCCACGTAGGCGAGGGTCCCGTCCCGACGGTATTCATTATTTCTTGCATCTATTTGAGTCTTCCTGATTTCATTTAACCAAGGTGCTTACTAAATACAAGTCAGCTTTGCTGATATTTTGAAGGTGCTCAAGCTCAGGTAAAATTGTGATGACAGACACACTAGACCCATAACATTTATGTAGTAGTCTCATAAGACTAATAATTACATATGCATGTATATATATAGGTTGTGGTGATTGGATAAGATTTATAGCAACCATATCAAATTAAGTGGGTATTAAACAGTATACAACAGAATTTCTGACTTCAATTATGTCAAATTATAGTATACTTATCTTGTAGCAATGATAGGTACAAGCCATGCTACATGGCCTATGGTATATTCTGTTGGATGTCACAATTTATCATCACAATAATATATACTACCAAGAAGCAGAAGAATACATTAGTCTCCTGACATTATCAATACCTTTAAAATCAAAGTATTGCCATTCGTTTCAGTGAGCCAACAAATGATCAGAAGATCTACTTGATCACTGCACTCACTGCAGCTGTAAGCCTGTAAACTAATATTATCACTATAATTATATAAAGTACACAATGAAAACTTATCAAGGTAAACATTACAGCTGAAACATTTTGTGATACTAATCATTCATCTGATCATGAAGTTACTACTTATTATCTGTAGCTGGAATATCACTTGACTCATTTACAATGTGTAATTCATCTACACAATAACCATTGTATTCTGTAAAGTTAAATTCTGGACACATTTCTACACATTCCAGTGTTGTAGCATTGCGCACATCTTTGCAGGCATCACAATATTCAGGCCCGGTTGTGGCACACTTAGAGACACAAGCATCATTACATTGGTCGGGAATATGGCCAACAACCTCAGGAATTATGGTTGTCCCATAAAATTCAAACATATGCACACGTACAAAAACACTTCCTGCACTAGACTGATAGTGGACAATGATTGTCCATGTTCCCTGAGGATTTTCTCCCCAATAATGAACAGACATAAACGGCCAGATATAATAACCATAAGCATTTACAAAGTCATATTTACGATACGGAAGAAGAATAGATTTAGTTCCACTTGGAGATACTAGTTCAACTTGTATATCACCTCGTTTTGGATGAGAGTCTTCAAGCCAATCATACATATCTCGTTTTCTTCTGTTTTTGAACACATCGTGGTAATATTCAAAGTCCTTGAAATTTGTGTTGTCATCGTTGTCTCTGCTATAGTAGTCATAAAATGCATCGATAAAATCATAATAATCATATTCTGTTCCATAGTCTTCAAGACAAAGGGATAATGTTAATACTATGTGTTCCAGATACACAATGTTAGTTGATTCAACTTCTAGTGTAGTGACATACTGAGATAATGCAGGTGCATATCTGGAATAGAAAATATAATTTATATATTATACTAGAATATAAAATCAATGAGTGATGTAGGGATGATAGCTGTATGAAACAAGCCGAAAGAAGGGTTGTACTTTTGCCACCGCTACTTAAATTAATTTTTACTCATGATGGATAATCAGGGATAGCAGAGCTATGATAAGAATCACGTTAGAAGGGACAGAGAGAAAGATACAAGTGCAAAGAGTGAAAGGTTTGATTTGTTAATTATTCATGAGGGGCACAGTCACTGTTACAGCTCATTTATTTATAAAATAACAAGTAATTATAATGAATGTTAATTCGATTACATCTAATATCATTTCCTAAAACAATTACATAATAGCCAATAACGGAGGGTCAAACTCTCCAGATTTTATTTGGAGATGGGGGTACCTCCTCTGCTTTGCCACCCCTGACAATGTAGATAATGATATCAGACAAAAATTCTAGTGAATGCGTGTGTGGTGAATATATATACATAAGATAACGCAGGAGCGCATAAACCTCGCCAAAGGCAGGGAAAGGAGCGTACAACTGCTATATAAAACGCTGTGTCAACCTTTGTCGAATGAATTGCACAAAATGCCCATATATGGGCAAACACTAAGCAAACAAGGCGGAGGCACTAAGTGGCTGACGATACACAAAATTAAAAATCTACCGACAAACCGCACCCAATGCACGTGCAGTATAGTAGTATACACTAATCAGTTAGGAAAGAGAAAGGCAGCTGTAGCGAGCTTATGTTCCATGAAGAGAACCACATCGTTGCCTCTTGAGGTAGTGAAGCAAGCGATGTTGATATCAACATCGCTTGCTTCACTACCTCAAGAGGCAACGAAGAATATGGGAATATATAAAATAAGTGGCAGCCCAAAAAGAAAAGCTACAGGCCAAAACAACGACGAATAAATTTCACAAGAACTTCCAAGGAAGGTTAGTTGCTCATGAAATGAACAGCATCCACTTCTCTCACTCTACCTATAAGATACTTCAGCTCCTTCTTCAACAGCCGTCTAGTATATAGTACGTTTAGCAGCTTTTGTGGCCATTTTCATCACGTGCAGGACACGGCGCTAGGCATGTATGTTTACACTATAGCACTTGAAACACATTATGAATATCATTATCTCAAGTACTTTCGTTCGACAAAGGTTGACACAGCTTTCATATAGCTGTTGTACGCTCCTGGTTAACGTCATGTATAAAAATGACCTTACTTAAACAGTGTTCTGCCCACACTGGTCGGCACTGGTCGGGAATAACCACCTCTCAGATGAATTAACCACCTCTTAAATAAATTAACTACCTCTCAGATAATACATATATAGGCTACTGAGACAGAATTAAGTATAAACTGGATAAACAGCACTAAATGCAAGGTAGAATCCAACCACCATTCTAAATATCCTGGGCACAACACTGCTTAAATACTTACCCTCTATACGAAGTATAGATTAGTTGATGCTGCTGAACAGGAACGTTTATCCAGTTTCTAGCCCTAGTTACCATAGCTTCTGCATCAATAGCTCCAAATCCAAACTGTGAACTGACTCTAAGACCAGCTCCATTAGTTGTCCACTCCCCTCCTTTCAATTTTGTAGTGTCTGATGTATATACTATTAAATATTGAACGTCTCTCCAAGTCAGATCTAAACTATATATAAATAAAATTATCAGTACCAGGAACTTCCTTATGAGTGGCAAAGCCACAAAATAATGTTGAACTGCACCAGACTATCATTGTTCTGCTAGTGTATAGGCATGCATAGTAAGATCATGTGTGTTCACATAAATCTTCCTGATACGTTTTAGTATTAAAATTAAACAGCCTATACATGTGTGTAAATACAATAACAGGCTCCTTTGTGGCTTTCTTCTGTTATTACACATTAGTGTAAAACACTAACCACATTATAATTTTTGATAACATGCCTACACATGGTTAAGAGTTAAACAATCAATCAATCAATCAATACTCCACATAAACAAATAAATTGACTACATAAAGATTTAATTCACAATTAACTGAACAATTGTTGATCTTCTATGTCAAATCTACAACCTCTACTTTCAAACTCAGATACTTCACTAATTTGTCTAACTGACCTATCCTTATAAAAAAATGATACAAAACACAACAAGACTAACAAACATGACAGATGTGCCAGATCCTTGGACAGACACACAACTGAAGCAATTGTTTAACCCTTTTTGCTATGAATATGAGGTAATTACACATAAATATTTACAAGCGAGGTATGGGAAAAAAATAATATTAATGTATCGATATAAGTGTGGTATATACACTCTGAACATATACCAACCAATCAGATCAATTGACATCGCAGTGCTATATATCTCTCCTCGATCGTACTGTTAATGCAAGAAGGTAGATGCAAGGCTCTCGTTAACAAAAAAAAATAAGAACACAACCGGTTAAGGTGGCTTTACGGGGGCGTTAATGATATTCATAGTTCTAAAATTTTTTATTATTATCTTCATTGTTGTTCACTATTTTGTTTTATAATTTAATAATTAACATTACCTTACTGTCGTTTATTAATGGTAAAAATTTCAAGTTGTTACCTCGTTGCATACAAGAGTTACCAGCGTGAGAAAACCTATCACAAAGGTACATGTTCAATAGTACTCAACATAGAGATTGGAAGTCGCTGTACATGAATAACTTACTAGGAACTACAGTCCTATGAAGGTATTTCTTGATATCTCTTCCCATTACAAAGATATTATACATAGTCAACACGTATCTCCAGAAAACGTCACAGTATCGCTAAATTGCTTTATAGAATTGTTCGCCCACATGTTTTGGTTCTCTGATTAACATTTCATGGCTATATGGCTGAGAAAAATGTACCTCAGTACAACCCACTGATTTTGATTCATTATAGCAGAGATAATACCACAGGAATGTATATTTAACGCTGTTCTGTATGCACATAGTATTGTACTACAACCACAAAATGAATATCATGATTAAAGTATGAATATAATTAACGAACAATTGTATGGTTTCTCGCTTCCGCTGTAACGCCACCTTAACATGGGCACAAAGGCTTGAATCAACCATAGCTTGAGATCTAACTGGTAAAAAAATAGATATATACTTCCTGCCATTGATGTGCTTTCATGAAGCCTTAAAGTACCTGGTGCTTCACCCTTGGCACCTCCTTGGTTGTACTCAAGCACTACCCTTTCCCAAGGGATCCCAGGCAGGAGTACTATATCCTACACTGTAAATTGATAAACACCTTATATCTACACTTAGTGGATATCACATGACATATACTAGTCACCTGATCGTGTTTTAAACAACATAATACCCATGGCCATTAACTACTTAATGCACAGTTACCTGTGAAGATGCTAGTTGACCAACTAGAAATGTCAATTGATAGGCACTAAGTATTTTAGAACACTCTTTATGGTGCGTTAAGCATTTTAACGGGGCACTTGTGGGCTAAAACAGGTCTTGACTAGATAATGCACTCACTTCACTCATGCATTATCTAATCTCAACCTTTATTAAGCTCGGCTGTCGTGCTGTTAAAATGCTTAACACACCATAAAGAATGTTTAAACAAAATTAATGAAGAAAACATTCAATTACTACATATGTTGAACATCATCAACATACATATGTAATTAATGTTGAAAATTTAATTTAAAAGACAAGTGAAATACTAAAGATGCTTAGCAAATTGAAAGTTTATACATGTATATATAACTATAATAAATGGAAGTATGGTGTCACTAATTAATATAAAATTCAATTTTTAAATTAGAACCCAGGACATTCAGTGCCTATAATTAATTATGTAAGTGTTTAATTGCTTTGTAAACTCTCCTTTTTGCTTAATACCGACACTTCTGTACTATTATTACACACAACATATTGTACAATATTCTTACTTTGCTGCTAAGGTCAACGCAACCACAGCAGACACTAGAGGAGCAGAGGCACTCGTACCAGTAAATCCATCAGTACAACCACCATTAACATTAAGAGTTGTCTAAAATAATTTAGAAAAAATATCAAATAAATAATGAAACCACTCACAGGACAGAGCCCTCAGCACTAGTGTGATATGTGATTACTGAGAAGAAAATAATTGTTGACAATACTATTTAGTTATCCCTAAATGTTCGGAATAGGCAGACAGACAGACAGACAAACTGATTACAGTAACCCTCCACTCTGACTATATACATGTATGCAGGTGAGGGTTTATAAATTTATGAAAATTATTCACTAAATCATGAACTCACAATTTGATCATAAGGGTCCCACTCATCATCTTTAGATGGAAAAGTATCAGCGTTATAACTGTATGTAACAGCCATTTTTGAAGTGCAGTCTTCATCATAGTAAGCTTGATATCCATTCTGATCAGCTGATCCAACTGCTATTGTATATATACTGTTAACATAGCCATCAGTAGCACAAGAGTCAAAATTCAGTCCTCCATTACCACTAGCAAATACATAAATACAACCTTTTCCATTACGTCCCTAAATAAATATAAGAAACAGCACATTATATTTCTAAAACTAAAATAGTCACAAATTTCATAGTCATTGTCATAGGTAGTGCTGGGCAATAATTGCAAACTTACATAAGTTATCATTGACTGTAGAGCTAAAATTGTTTGTGATACTGACATGTTTTTACTGTCAATAGTATGCAAGTGGTTTTGCGCATGACCTCATGTTGAAGTAAAATGTCACTTTGCCGTAATGCAAAAGGTGTAGGCGATGGAGTTAAAGCGAAGGAGACAACACTACCTGTAATCTTTGTACTGTTGGAGCGAGCTACTAGTGTAGTCTGTAAATGTTTTGATTTGAAACTAGCACGTACATGTAGGTATGATTTATTAAGATAGGATGCAAACATTTGATACTGATAAATATATGTCAATATTACAATTTACAAGTATCAATTCAAGTTTCAATATATTGCCCAATCACTAATATAAAATTTGCAGAGTTGGGTGATAGCAGCATGAATTTTAATTATAATAAATCATATGTATCACTTGGCATAGCAATGAGGTGTATAATTATGCATCTTGTTGATTGAGAGTGTTGTATTAATTAATTGATTTTTAGGATATTACACACAAACATCAGATAGTATTGATGACAAACTTCCTAGTAACTCCAATGACCATATTATATAAAAACATATTTACATGCATGGATAAGAATCATCATGCAGAGCCAGTCATTACAGGTATTAGAAATTAAAGATCGAAATGTTTCATATAAGGGGCATCCAGGGATTCCCCCTCTAATATGTTGGAAGCTAGAAGAGACATGTAGCCATAACTAACCGAAAGTATTCCATTTCTTAATGTAGCTCTTGTATAATATCCAGGGCCATCTATTATGAAACCAGTATCAAGTGGTCCCCAGCTATTACTATATATCATGATGTAATCATTTCTATATCCCAGTGCATCAGCTTCATGTGAATCTGTTGTATTTGAACCAAACCCAAGTTTCAAACCTATATGATAAAGAATAAGTATAATAATTAGGAGCTAAGTGGAATCCACATGAATTAATAACTCATTTATCTATCTGATTCTAAATGTCCTTTCGCCATGACCTCAGAAATATGTTTATAACTTTAGTTTGCAATGACCAAAGATTTTTTACCCGAATCATGTCATATGATATTTCATGTATGGAAAATTACAATGCATTGCTTCATTTTAGAGTTACAGTATAATTATGTATTAACCTTATCACATTAAACTATACACTATATAACATATCGAGACATCACATCCTAATTTTGAGGTCATTGTAAATGTAAACAATAATAATAAAAAACATTTTTAAAAATGAAAGAGTATGTAGGGATATAATTATATCAAAACCGAAAAAGCATAGAAACAAGATGGCTTTGGCAACAAAATGAAATACCACTTCCACATAACAACTGTACATAAGTATCACTTCTTTGTGTTTTGCCTTTACTTAAGTTGTCTATACTTATGTAGGGTTGTTATGTGGAAGTGGTATTTCATTTTGTTGCCAAAGCCATCTTGTTCCTGTGCTTTTTCGGTTTTGATACAATTATATCCCTACATACTCTTTCATTTTTAAAAATGTTTTTTATTATTCTTGTTTTGATTCTATTTTTAAAGAATTCAGGTAACTATTCTGTTTCATTTACAGTACTGATATTTTCTGCAGGAACAGTGTCCAGAAGGAGACAGTACTCAAAATTTACTGCAATATTATAATTATTTGTTATTACAATTCCTACATCCTCTTTCATTTTTGAACATGTTTCTATATTATTCTTGTTTTGATTCTATTTTTAAATGTATATCCTTACATTTTTTTTTAATGTTTTTTTAATTATTTTTGTATACAATGAATTAATGGCACAATTGTGATGAAATTTCTTATCCGAGAGTGATTAACTAACACATTCAGTTATACTAATGATTTGTACATTGACAGTTTCAGTATCATCGGGGTTTACAAATTTTGCTGTTTGTGGAAGTGATGATATGCAGTACAGAAGCACATTCAGTTATACTACTGAATGATTTGTACATAGACAGTTCAGTATCATCTGGGATTACAAATTTTGCTATTTGTGGAAGTGATGATATGTATATATAATACTTTATACAACTTATCTCTTTTGTAGAACACCATCTCTATCCATAATTCTCTTAAAATTAATGGGTGTGTTTTAAAGGGTGTGATTTATTAAAAATGGCGTCCTATCATAAGTAGGTTGCAGTAGTGGCTGAAAGTATTCGTTGTCTATGCCAAGAAACAGAACAGTACGAAGTTTGTTCCCCTGAATTTAACTTAAAATATATTGTGTTTGTGCTACAACACAACTACTTTAATAGCTCCAGAAATGTAGAAATCTATTTTTAAAAAAAGAGGAATAATATTTTGCCAGTTTTGCTACTCACCGGATCTCTACATTAACGAAGATCTCAAGACATCTAAAGGTATTTTTAGTCATAACATTACTCAGCTTTATGTATATTTAACTTATCTGTATATATTAGCAGAGATTTCAGCTTACCACTTGCAATTGAAATGCATGGGCGGCCATTTTTTTTCCAGGCCATCCCTACATAGAGAGTACTACCGTACTCTCTGATATGCTTAACCAAGACCACAAACTATCTCATAAATACATACTGTACATGTAAAATTAATTATATTGTCTACTCAGCAGTATAACAAGATTTCAGCATGAAGTGAGAAAACTGAGAATCATTAGATATTTTAAGCTCAAACAGTACAGTATTTATTAACCCAGCATTAAAATCGCATTGTTCACTTAACACGAGGAGAGTTGTCCAGGTCTGCAATGTACAATTTTCTTAGGAATACTTTAGGCCATACCTGGTATGAGAAAGTAAGCCATAATTATTGAATACTAGATCAATCATTGGGACACTTTTGTCCATATGTGTTCTCAAAACTGCCCAGCAATATTTATTTATTTCTGAGTCTCATTACTCTTATTTATTACAATTTTGAATTGTTTGAACTCACTTGCCACTTTGCTCTTATAAGCTACACCTATTCCACATTGACTGTTCTTTACCATGGCAATCTCTCCAGCACAGCTTGTACCATGGCTATCAGATGAAGTAGATGGAGAAGGATCATTGTCACCATCAACAAAATCATAACTTGCATAATAATCCTGTATAATACATGTATGAAATGTATTATTAGTTCTATCATGTAACTCAAAATCAATAAACTTACATAATTGTCATTTATATCAGAATGTTGCCACTCCAGACCTATAATTAGAACATAGCTAGGTAGTTAGATACATAATTATTTCAATTTGTTTTATTAATTTACATTAACTTCATAAAAACTGCTGTGTTCAACTGCAATGAACATTGTGAACACATTATAGTCTGTTGCACTATTTATAAGGGCTCACAGGGCCATTCTATGATTACTGGTTTGAACTATATATATTTATATAAGTGTTGTTTTAGTTAAGATTTTAGTTATGCATCTAGGCAATAGTTAATTAGAACCAAAACTAAAATGTAATTGTAATTGTCTTGTATATAATTAATACTAAATTTGTTTAAACTTTGTTTAAATTAAAAACTATTTTTTGTGGCCATGGAAAACTAGTTCACTGTCATCTGATAAGTGTTGTGTAAATGGCATTTTACATAACACATTACTTCAATGATGTTATAATATAATTTTATAGCTCTTACTGACATATTAAATAAAAATTGTTTTCACAAGATTTGATAATTAAATACTATAACTAAAAATTTAGAACTAAAATGATTTAACAGTTGTTAATTAATTACTAACTAAAGGTTTCAGTTGTTAATTAAAAACCAAAATAAAGGAAACTTCCTTCTGTCTTAATTATTTAATTACCAAAACTATTATTATGTGAGATTGAATTTGCTAATTAAAACCCAAACTAAAATGGTTTGTCCTAACTAAAACAACACTAATTTATATGTTTATGTCACATACATGACTATACATAGTTAAGAAAGTTGTGCAATTATAGGACCTTGGTCAATTAATGGGCATGGTGCTAAAAAAACATGAGCTCAAGTTACAGACCAGCAGGAGGAGTCAGGAAGAATGTAAAACTGTAATTAATACTAATAGCTGCTGCATACAGCAGAGAAACAGTATAAAGATGATGCAAGAAAAATATAATAAGTTGTTACGTTTGAGACATGAGGAAGTCATCAGCATTAGAACATTAATGTAGTACTTTAGTTTCATCAAAGATCACACTGCAGTTGTTACACTTACTTCTTCACACCTAGAGTGCTTAGAAGAAAAAGTTCTAAATACTAGACACTAAACAAACTGAAAGTTTATATAACTAATCCAAAAGGAAGTATCAAGTCTTACCTCTCCCAGAAAAATAATTTTATGAAACCTTGCCAAACAGTTGTATAACAAAGCAGAGTTTCATACAGAAGTGGGATGGGCCCTGGGATTAATACAGCTATGGGTTTTGAACGTGATTACAATATTTAGTAATTATTTACACCTCTGGAACTTTTTTTAAATATCATCTGCTACAGGCCCCAGAAGCCACCAGAAGCAGCCTTGGAGAGCCTAGACTTAAAGGTTTTGTGGGAGCCATATCCTACGCCCTGCCCCCTATGAGAATTCCCTTCCCACAACTCCTTATTTCCCAACACATAAAATTCCTTTCTGAAACCACTGCATAAGTATTTGGGTTTAGCATATTACCACTTAATTTAACTAAATGTACTCACTCACCATCATCAACAACACCAACTATTATTCCTTCTCCTGTGATACCTTGTAACCAAGCTTTCTCCACATTCAAATCCAATCCAGATGGACCATTAGTCTGACCAGTGTTTTTCTATCAATATTAAAATATAACACCTAAACTATTATGAGATATACATTACTTACTAATGACCACTGGTACTTCCATCTGCTATCATATGGAACAGTATAACTTTTCTTTACTCTTTCTCTGCCAAATTGTTGCTCAATCCTCCTAACCTGAGGGACAAAAATTATACTAATTATGGCATAGAAAGAGTCTCACTGTATGGTTATAACAGAACCTGCATGGTGGTGATATGTCTGTCTGTGTATATACAGTATATATAGCCAGAAGGCAGCTGTGTGTCTGAGTTAATTAAAGGTGCCTATAATAACCATGTGGTCATACTGCATATACACAGGTGTTGCAATGAAATATTGCATTGTGAGTTCTCTAAAAAGTATTGACAAGAGTTCATGAGCTCCTAGTATTACTTAGAGCTAATATGGTCTTGAAGTAAACTAAACAGGAATATCACTACCTCAGGAAAGAAAATAAGGTCACATATTTCCTATATAGTGTGTACGTTAATCACTTCATGTTGACATTAGTATTGATACATCTATGGCTAAGTGTAAAGCATTATCCTGTGGATGTCATCATCAACAAGAAATATTGAGAAAAATATCCTTATGATTGCTTTATAGTCACTATCAATCATTGTTGACAGAATTAATGTTTCCTTCTGAAATCTGAAGATGCCAGTAATAGTACACAGATGATAGATCCTTGATGAAACTACACCTTCAACCCGAAATGAATCCTTGTTGATGACTCAGTTCTCAAGTCTCAAACTCTATATCGCTATAATTATTATTTTCTTACTTTTTGAAAAATCTTGCCTAATTTTTATAATGTCTCTGCTACAACAACTATTATTTGCAATTTCTACAAGCTCCTTTCTTCCTGCTGGTCTGTAGACTCAATATATTGACTCTAGTTCACTTTACAGTAGCTTGAACATATATTCATTTACACACCATGCCCATTCATTGATCAAGCTCCCTGAAATAACACAATTTCCTTAGCTTAACAACGTATACAAGCATACGTCACGCAAGTATAATTATATAGAAAAATAAATTCAATCTCATGGAAAGCAATCATAAGAATGGGGCAATAAAAAATAGCCGGTTACAGGTGATCCTAGCAGTCTAACTACCTCTTGTGTATTACACATGTATTTACCTGTTGTTCCTGACTTAGAGCTTTAATTATTTTATTTAACATATGAGATGTATCTCTTAGAACAAATCGGTAGTGTTCCTGTAGATTACCTATCTGTAAGAGAGTAAAATGGTAGATATAAGTGTGAAGAAATTGTGTCCATATATTGAAGCCTCTATAATCGATATTTTAGAGATAAACTCTCAACTTGTTTGAAAGTCTTTGAAAGAAAGTGGTGGTTGAATGTTTATTAGAATTGGAAAGTGACAATAATATATATTATCATTCTGGAGCAGCAACAGATTTGTTTAACAAATGAATCTTTGCTTTAGTTATGCTGGGTTCACCTACTCCATTTTATTGATATTGTCAGTATAATGAGTATATATATATTGGCAAATTCATTCTGCAGTGGACAGTGAATGCAGTCTAGACTAAAATAACCTGGTCAATTAGATTATTAGTAGGTAAAGAATGACATTTATTTCTAACGATATCCTTACAGAAAACTAGTCTATCAAACGTGTTAGCTGAATTACATTATTAGAACATAAACACTTCAGCTAATCTTATCATAGCAAGAAATTAATTACAGACTATACCTTTCCTAGATTTTGAAAACCATGTCTTTCTGCTATCTCATCTGCAACTTCAGGTCCTCCTTTCACTTGAACTATCCATTCGTTAATGTAGTTTACTTTGTGAGCACTCAGAGATGTAAACAGACAATAAAACAAAACTAGAGCAAAACTCGTGAACATGCTCATGGTAGAATCTCATGGGCGGAGTGGAAGCCTGGCCTCGATCTATATATCTATCGAGCTCGAGCGCTCTCAACTGCAACCAGGTTTTAACCCTCGCCCGCGTAGGCGGAGCGGAGGGTTACGTTACGTTTCTTCTGTCTTCACCAAAATGTCTGGACAACTATATATCACTATTGGGACTTCGATCGAGCCTTGAAATTATACAAGGATCAAAATATACATCAACATTCCATTCTAATCTCCTTTTAAAATAAGTACCCTAAGCTAGCTTCAAAGTAACATCATAGGGCGGACATTTGAATCAAAGCACCGCCCGACCACATCCAACAAAGCGTGGGCGTTTTGTATGAACGCCGCCACCACATTGGTATACCCTCGTAATCTGCAGTAATTTGGGGTGTGGTACATTCAAGGTCCGCGCCGCAGTTTAAATTCAGTATTCTATTAAGTTGGTTACACTTCCTCTCTGACAGGAAGTTGTAGGTATTAAATTCTACTGTAGAAAAATGACTAAGGAATAACAATGCCTAAACCACTAAGATGAACAGGTAAAGATTCATTCCAGATCATTTATTGCTAATTTTATCAAATATAGGGTTCTTCTATAGGATCCTCATATGAAATGAGACTGAGCTGTAGGATCAAGTGGTTGTGCAGGTGGATGTTTCTTTTATAAAATCTCTTTGACTGACAACTGACACAGAATCATTAAAGTGTCCAAGGCCAGTGAACCATTATTGCTTTGAGAGGATAACGTGTAGTGCAGCCCTCACCTTTCCCTCTGACATAAACCTTGCAAATACAGTAGCATCTTGTCTATTCGACAATGTCTTAATCTGAGGATGGAGGTAATGTTGTATAGTACGACCTTCACCTAACAAAGCTTCATTATCACCATCTAACCACAAAGACAATCTACGCTCAATACATTATATTATCAACCATTCTTTTTGATTACCAAGGCCATTTGACAGTTACTCAGCCAAACATTTATGAGCATAGAGTATAGATGTCATTTGAATAAATGTCTACGGATAGGAGGACCAAAACAGCCTACCCTATGCACAACATTGTCTGCCAGCAGCATAGGCTTGTCATTGCCACTCCAATGTGGATGAAGACTTAAGAGTCATTCAGTCTTAATCCACTGGATGGTAGCTTTGTACCATTGGCTGTCTCACAACTAACCTGTCTCACAACATACTCATGTGGGTGAACAATCCAACACAAGGGGAATTGTGCTCCACAATGATAGGAAGAGCCAACATTGTAGGATCAAAAAGCAACATCGCTGTGAACACTTGGCTGCCACAAGCCATGCAGTTATCCCTGTAGTAACATTTCTGACACCTGGCTTTAGACCTGCAAAAGACCAAAGGATCAATAAGCCATGATTTCACGATTCACATTTGTACTGAAATTGGAATCAATCAAGCTTTTACCCTCCATTCTCGCTGAGCTCCACTTTGGACACCTGTGTTATCATTTAACAGATGTGCTGCTCCAGCCAATCTCCCCTCCTGACACTGTCTTCAGCGCAGATTGGCAGCTCTCACAAGCCAGCGAGTGGCTGCTACACAGGCAACCTTTCAAACTAGAAGCTGTCGCACAAACGGCCATGGAAAGGGACACCGGCCTGCCTCTGCACCATCGAATAAGTAAAGAAAGTATTGGTATTTCACTGGTGCAAACACTGAGGTAAGCTCCCACCTATTCTACACCTCATGTCTCTTCAGCAGAGTCGGACTAGAGTCAAGCTCAAGACCGTCTTCTTTTCCCACTGATTGTGCCAAGCCTATTGATTGGCTGTGGTTTTGCTAGATAGTAGATAGCATTTGGATACTTCATAATTACACCCATGTTTACCCACACTTGATTGAATTTCTTCACTTTGACATTCAGAGTACCTCAAGAGAGTCATAGTTACTCACGACAAGTGTGGTGCTATGCCGGAATCAGATGACCCTATCTCCGGCCTTCCTGATTACAAGTAACACACTCCATCAAGAAGAAAAGACAATTCATCCCTGGGCTCTCGCTGACTTGAATACTATGACCACCAAAATTTGCACCAGAAGCCGCTCTGTTCATGGTTGCACTATGGACTGCACCACCACAAAGTCAAAGTGGGGACCTCTGAGCCCTCCTACTACGCGGGGCATGCATCTTTGCCAACCAGGCGTCAGGCAACTAGGCACGACATTTGAGCACCATTCATTTTCAGGGCTAGTTGATTTGGCAGGTGTGTAATTACACCTCATTCATGGGTTATGACTTCCATTGCCACTGTCCTGCTGTCTGGATTAACCAACACCTTCCTGGTTTCGCTCAGCATCAACTCTGGCACTGTATTTTAATGCTCACATTGCCAATTCTGCTTGCCAGAAATAGCCCTCACAGAGCCCCTGAGTCACTGATTTGAAATTACGAATAAGTTGAGGTCCTTTCAACCCCAATATGTCTAATCGCTTTACCCAACAAAACTAACCAAAACGTACCAAAATGGACTCCAGCTATCCTGAAGGAAACTTCGGAGGAAACCAACTATTAGACAGTTCAATTAGTCTTTTCCAAAGTGTAACAATCAGTTTGCACATCAGAAATGCTACATGCTTCCACCAGAGTTTCCTCTCTGGCTTCACCCTCATCGAGCACAGTTCACCATTTTTCAGGTCGCAACAGGAACACCTCACTCGAAACCAGCCACATTGTGACCATCAGGCTTGGTCTGCAATGTGTGAACTGTCTCCCATTGGCTCTCACACCAACAGTACTGGGTACATTTACTCTCACTTCACTTCACCTTTAAAAACAATTGGGTCTCTCGATCAGAGGTGATGGTCCCAACAACCACATCATTTACACTTTTTTGACTTGCACTTTGTCCATGTTTCAAGATGAGACACAGGGTAATAACTCTGACTCGCAGTAAACAACATAATCAAAACAATTATACATTGGGAGAAATGGTATATAATTTAAAGCTGTGATCACTTGCATAGTATGTGAGTGAAATAATAATTTTTATACTTTTCACACAATACATGCATATCTCTACTCCACATGAATTTACATAATCCATGCTCACTACATTATAATTCACAATGCATTGATTTCATGCTACTATCAAACTATATTTGTAATCAGTAGCTAAACATCAACAGCTATGAAATGATATCATTAAATTAATGCAAACCTTTATTACAGTTGTGAAATGATATCTTCAATAAAGGTTTGCATAAATGTTTACAGTGTTATGTCACTTTAAATGGTAAGAACAGTTTTAACAAACCCGTATAATTGTGTGCATGACTGATGTACAAACAATAAATCAAAATCTGAAATTCATTTCATAGTTCGTCACAAATTACACTTATAAATTGAAAGGTGTTTTTGATAAAGAATGTCAACAAAAGCTTACAAATTGGCTGTTTCCTACTAATTATAAAATCCCCCAGATGTGTTTTAGAATAAAGTCTATAGCACCAGCGTACTGTGCCAGATGTTTGCCCGCATGCAAACTTAATAAAAGATCTTTTGTTATTATTTTAGTAGGCTTCTGTGTATATACACACTTCTGCATTAAAACATTTTATCACAGTAATCATACTGTGAACAAATGACATAGACCTATAGTTTCTTGTTATATACTCACAATTGTTGTTTTAGTATGACTATAGCAACCAGTTTTATAGTTACAGTAATAGTTATAGTATGCCTGATTTCTCAAACTTTTAGTTTAGTTACAATTGATTTAGTTAACTAAACTATAATTGAATTAGAAATCCGCTGCAATAACTAAAATGATAATAATTGTTATAAAACTAAAACCCTTTTAGTAAGCCTATACTATTTTAGTGAAATAATATTAGGCTTACTAAAGGGGGTTTAGTTGTAGTTAACTAAAACAACACTAACTGTAATACCATTGGTAAATCATGCTCATGCACAATATAGACTCTATATGTAATATTCTGGCAGGTAACTCTTTAAGTATAAGGTAACTTTTTCATGTTCTCTCTTATTTCCAGTTGCTGATTCTGTGTCTGATCTTAACATTCCTACTAGTGATATCACAGTGAACTATGTTAGATTAAACTGGTCACTGGGTTTCGATGTGGTAATGCTGCCATCCCTGGGATAATTACTATATTTGAGGACACTAATAACATGCTACACCTCATATGGGATCTGTGATGTTGTCTCTACAACCAATAACAGGATTACAACCTTTAACTATGACTGTTCTGAATTCTGGCACCCCAAAATTTTCAATGAAACACACTTTTTAAATTGCAGTTTAAATATCATATTAAGTTGGCTAAACTTCCTCTCTGACAGGAAGTTGTAAAATTAACAACCTTATATTTAAACACCAAGTATATAGCCCGAGATAAAAATAGTGGCGCGGCACTTGATCGGTAGTTACATTTTTGACACATTCAGAAAAATGGCATTTATTAAATTGCTCTTTTTTGCTTTGTTCTTGTCCATCATTAAACCAGGTATGAATATGTTACAATAATGCATATACAGAGATGCAAGTATTTTTGTTCTCTCATGCACAGGTGGTACTCAGACCTCATGTACACACCCCAGAGGCCGGTTTTCCAGTGATGGTGATCTATTTCTTAACCTGAATCATCCAGATCAGGTTTGTATTAGATGTTTATTTGATGGTGTTCTACAGAATGGCACAATATACATTGTTGTTGCAAGTGGTATTACATTGAATGATAGTTTACCAGATGTTACTATTAATGCTGATGGTAGTATGATTTTGGATAATCCAGGAAACTATCTTAGTGATACTGATACATTTACATGTAGCTCAGGATCAACCCTCATCATTACTGCACGGCAAATATGTGAGTGAAATTCTAATACAAAGTCTTGCATGTGTTAAAATACTCTGAGTTATGAATTTCTTAAAGTCTACAAGGATTGTTATGTTATGCAGGCAATGTAGTTATTCATAGTATATATACTCCAAATACATTCATCATTATTGCTATAGTTAATTAATTTTTGTATTATTTACTAAAAAAGCACATTATTCAATTTCACTGCTGTAGACCTGTAACTAGTTAGGTTTAAAGCTAGTTTATTATTCATTTAAATTTCCTGATTATAATTATTACATAAATATATATATAATTATATATAATTATATATTCAATTATTCGTTTTAACCACCTTTATTTGTACATGCTATTATTAATATTCCATTTTTTTAACTGCCTGTAATTTTCCTTTGATATAATAGTGATGGTAGCCATGTAAAGCAGTTGAAAATGTGAAATTTCACCTCATAGTTTATTTTATATAATCATAGGCTACACTTATAAAATGGTATCATATTTTTACAGTATTTTTTGATCCTGTAATTAATCCTGATGGAGGAGATGATGGGACAATTGATATTGTTGAGGGGAGTGAGTTGACAGTGAGTTGCACTGGAAATCCAGGTAATACTGGTACTGGTTCTTTAGCAACGACATACCAATGGTTTGATAGTGCTGGAAATCCAGTAACTGATTCAACTCCTTTTCCGCCAAACAATTTTGTACTAACTGCTATATCAAGAAATAACAGTGGAGACTATCAGTGTAGATACACACTGACTTCAAGTAGTGAAATCACAAGAAGCAATGTAACAATAGATGTTCAATGTGAGTATAATAGTTGTTATTTCTTTATGAAACTTATCTTAATTGTTCATTTACTCTCTCCAGATCCCCCAAACATCCTCTCTATTACACCAGAAAACATGACTCTTATTCAAGCAAACTCACTCACATTTAATTGTACATTTGATGCTAATCCTCCAGTTAATAATATTAATTGGACTCTCAATGGAGCACTGTTGGATCCTGAAACTGATCCAAACTTGAACTTAATGATAGAAAAAACATTTTCTCTACTAGAAGTTACAGTTGCAGATATCAACTATAATGGAGTGTATCGTTGTGTTGTTGATAATGACATCAATCCACCTGATGAGAGTGAAGCTGGAAGAATTACTGTTCAAGGTGTGTTTGTGTACATGCATGTCATGTGTATACCAATTTCAGAACTATTGTGTAACAACACCACATGTGCCCAAGCTATGATTGTGAAAAATATTTAATGGAAAGATTCCTTTCTGTAATACACATCAATATTACAGCACATGTGCATCTGGTATAAATTTCAGTGCAATGTGTGTACAGAGTTTTGTACATGATATAGTGTCTAATACAAAGTATGTACATAGATGCATGGAGGAAAATCTTCATAATTAAATAGTTTTTCCTACTCAAAATAAAAATGATAAATAGTTTGGTGTTATTGTATTACACATGTATATATATATCCATAATGAAACACACACATATGTAGGAAATGATTAAATATAAACATTCTTACTATGATGGTTTTCCTCCATGTGCTAGTGTGAAAAAATAAACATCATTTTGGAGTAGTTTTGTGATCATAGGCTGGTTATTCCAATTACATTTGGATGGCATGGTGATTGATAGGCATGTATGTAAAGTAAATTGGAACACAATTTGGAAATGATCTTATTCTGTATACGTACATAATCTGGAATGTGTGCCATCACATGATTTTTTTTTTGTTTTAGACTATTCATGTTCTGTGCATTTTTGCCACAACACAGTTAATACTTTGTACGGTTTAACCAAAAATCAATTATAATGTGATATGTATTATATACAGTGAAACCTCTATAATGCGGACACCATTGGGACCAACTCAAAGTGTCCTTATTATAGAGGTGTCCTTATTTCAGAGGTTTATTATTATCTTTACCTATATTGTCAAAAACATTAGTTTTAGTGTTAAATCTTCTTCTTGATTGTTACCAATCTGTGACATAAATTCACTTTCCCAGTTATCATTAGCAAAGTCTTGACATAGCTACAGGTACATTATTGTTGCCTGTGGCAAACTCTTCTGCAGAGCAGTATTTATCTGTGTTTCAGAAATGGTCCAAATGTTTATGTCAATAGACTAAAAGCACTGATCGTTAGACTTCAAGATCGGATACAGTGAAGATAGTGTGACAATAATATAAATTAATAATAATTTTGAAAAAATTAATTATGCTGTCTGCAATTCAGAGTGGTTTTCGTATGTAATAATATCAATGTGATATGTGTCCGTTATACGGAATAGCGAGGTGTATGTATTTCAGAGGGTTCCAATCTATGGGCGTCTATGGAAGTGTGTTTGGGACTGCAAAAAAGTGTCCACCTTAGAGAGGTGTCCGCTATTGGGAGGTTTCACTGTATATATATACAGTGAACATGCCTATACGAAATATAATATACAATTCAAAAATGAATGGGTTATTTTAACCCTCATTTGGTTACAGGAGTTTCACTTCCTCCTGAGACTATATAAAACAATGCTGCTTTTTTGTCTAGTTAGATAATGTTTACAAGATATCTTTTGATTTTGATCTAGTATAAAGTACATGCCATAATAAAGAATGGCAAAAAAGCAATATAATGTACATGTACTTTTAAACATGTAAATCTCATAATAATTACACATGCATGTGCTGACTTTTCAGAAGTGTTACTTGTTTTCGTAGATATTGGAATTGGAATACTAATAATACACTACAGGTTGTAGCTATATAATACTATACTACGTATATAGTTACTAATTAACAAAAGTAATACAATGTACATGGCCTTTAAACATGTAAATCCCCTTACATACTTGTGCTGACTTTGCAAATATCTGTGGAGTACATCACTTGTTATTTCCTATTATAAGAACAAATTCGTGTACATACTTATATTAATTAATTACTCTGGAATGAGCTTGTTGTTTTCGCAGATGTTGGAATTGGAATACTAATAACACACCACAGGTTGTACCTATAATACTATGCTACGTATATAGGTATAGGGGTATATAGCTACATTGTATTAATACATGTGTATATGTTTGTTACCATATGCTTTGGCAATGACATGTACTTTATACTAGCCAAGATCAAATGAACTGTGACTTGTAAATATTTACCTAGCAGGAAAAATAAATCAGCATGGAGGAAAGTATATAATTGCATTGAAACTCCTTGAAGGTTAAAATAACCTATTACTTTTTACAGTGTATTATTGAGTAATTCCAAGTACAGAGCACTTGTATTAACCTTGTTTTTAAGGATGTGTATCATCAAAATTTCTATCCCAATTATCATATAAAGTTTATCACGATAATCGCGATACTTTACAGTTTTGTGCTCCTTTATGTAGCAAATCCACAAATGATAAAGGGGATTAGTCATGTTGCCACTGTAAGGCAAATGCCCCTTAAACAAATGACAAATTACCTCTTTGCTGTTTAGTTGGAGCATCGACCTTGAATCTGAATAACTGCCAGATCTTGCTTTTAGCTCCTACAAATGGAGCCAAAGGATCATGATATCCTTCAACTTCCTTGCTAGCCTAGCCATCTGTGTGAACTGCGCATGCATGAACGCATGTGTCAAGCAATAATAATTATTGAAATTAATAATAATAAATATTATAATTATATCGCGATATAGATTCCTGATATCGCTTATCACGATAATTACTTCAGTGATGAAAACATCACTATATCGATATTATCGCACATCCTTACTTGTTTTGGATGTTTCCTACAAATAAAATTATTAGTACAGCCTAATAAAATTACTTATAGGCTTCTGTGTCCAGCCTTAAAAGGGAAAATAGAATTATTACAAACAATCTTAGCTTCAGACTACATTCCTTGAATTCTGTGTATATTTTGTTAATATAATAATGCAACAAAACAAAAACAGAAATTATGTTTATTTATTATTATAATCTCCACATTCTAATATCACTGCCACCCACTATACAATTGTTGTGAAGATGTTTGTATACTACTACTATGCTAAATTTTGACTTAGCAGTATAACGTACGATTTTATGAAAACTGTAATATTGGTAAGTACGTTTTAAAGTTTTAGTTGTAGACAATTATCCATTTCCTTCACCAAGTGATTACACTGTTGGAAATAAACTATACACATTAATTATACCTGCAATACATTCTGGGGAATTTATAAGTAGTAGGAAACACCTAATCTGCAAGCTTCTGTTGATGTTGTCTGTATATTTCCTTCTTAATTATACCACAATGAGTAATAATTTAGAGCTGTTACAGTTATAAAGCTTCTGTGTGAAGTATGCTTCTCTTCTATACTCCTGGATAATAATAATTATATATGTTCTGCCCACACTGGTCGGCACTGGTCGGGAATAACCACCTCTCAGATGAATTAACCACCATAATACATATATAGGCTACTGAGACAGAATTAACTATATACTGGATAAACAGTACTAAATTCATGTAAAATCCAACCACCACTCTAAATATCCTGGGCAGAACACTGTATATATCAATTGTTTTGGCAGTACAAAAAAGTACACATAATATTATGCTGAACAAATGACTCAATCAGAAATGAACATCTAGTAATCAGATATATAGAGTTTTTTAGGAAGAAACCCTCCTAACAGTGTAATATTAGCAATGAAGTCCACTGAAAGACAGACACTCTCTTTTCAGTAAACAACATGACCGCAGCTGGACTCAAACCACCGACCTTTCGATCAGGAGGCTCAAGCTCCAACCACTAAGCCACACTGCCTCCTTAAAAACATCAAACTGGGACTATTCAACCACAACATATTACACCGTTATATACAGAGAAGTTTTTTAGGAAGAAACCCTCCTAACGGTGTAATATGTTGTGGTTAATCATTTCCATCAAATAGTCCCAGTTTGATGGGCACTCTTTTTTTTAAGGAGGCAGCGTGGCTTAGTGGTTGGAGCTTGAGCCTCCTGATCGAAAGGTCGGTGGTTCGTGTTTTATCTGTCAGTGGATGTGAGAGCATACTCTAGATATTTGTTTATAGTACACTGTATTAGATGCTCTATTAATTATGAACATTTCACAAATAGCCTCCCACACTACTAGTTAATGATTGTTCTGTGTGAATGATTTAGCAATTAAGTAAATTATAGTTCATGGCTGATTAATTAACTAGTGGGGAAATGTGTAGGACATTCCTCATAGTGAGCATAAATACCTTATTATTATTATTACACTTTTTAGTAAATATGCATAATTATTCCTTATCTACTATATGAATGTCAAGACTACAAATACTTACAGGGATACGTACTCTAGGTAACATCATCCACCAACAAAAATTGACATGTATTAGCCATTTATTCAGGAGCAAATTGAACACTGAAATTGCTTATGAAACCCTATATAACCAATAAGGTTGGTTGGATTAACAAATCAATTTTTAGAGTGCAGAGTAGTAATAAATATATACAATAAGTTGTACTTATAATAGCAAGTAACACATGATGTACTCCACAGATATTTGAAAAGTCAGGAGGAATTGAAACTCATGTAACCAAATGAAGGTTAAAATAACCTGTTTGTTTTTATAGTGTAAAATGTCAAATCTACTGTCAACGTATGTTTTTATTACGTCACATCAAAGCGTAACTATGTCTAATTTTCTGGGTCTTTGTTGCAGGTGAATTTCACGGACAGACAGACAACGGTATTAGTATATAGATTCAATCCCATGGAAAGCAATTATAGCAATGGCCCTGTGGGCCATAAAAATCATTACAGTCCTCGCATATATTATAGTGTGGCAATGATTATATAAATTGTGTTGTCTCTCCTCTCTTGTTTCTAGTTGCTCCTGATCCTGTGTCTGATCTTAAGCGTGATATCGCAGAAAACTATGTCAGATTAAACTGGTCACTGGAGTTTGATGGTAATGCTGCCATCACTGGGATAAATATCATATTTGAGGCCACCAATAACAATGCTACACCTCATATGGGATCTGTGTTGTTGTCTGGACAACCAACATCTACTGTAATAACAGGATTACAACCTTTCACTGAGTATAGATTCAGTGTGACTGTTCTGAACTCCGTCAGTGATGTTGTTGGATCAAGTATAGAGAAGAATGTGACTGCCATAACAGAGCCACTAGGTAACAATGTCATAATTTATAGTCTATAATAGTTTAAGAAAAAGCAAGAGCACAACCTTAATGTGTAGAAATTAAAACAGTATCCAGGGATATCAAAACCAAGCAATTTCATTGGTTAAAACAGTATCCTACATAATAATGTTTTTGCTTCTGTATTCTATCTGTCAGTGAATTTGTGTGTATACTCTCATTTGTTTATAGGTGCTCTATAAAATTATTATTAATTATGAACATGATTTTGCTTCTGTGGAATTCAATTAGCTTCTAATAATTCATTTATTAATTTCGTAATGATGTAAATTTTTGTTCATGGCTGAATAATTGATTACTAGTGGGGGTAACAGTGGGTGCATTCCCTCATAATGAGCCTATATATTTTATACTTCACTTTTGGTAAATATTACAAATAAACATTTGTACTTTAAATGAATATCAAGACTATGAATACTTATAGGGTTGTGTACTCCAGGTAACATAGTTAACCAGCAAATTTTTACTCTTATTGGCCACTTATATTCAGCAACAAATGGAACACTGAAATTGTTATGAAACTTGTATGGTTGAAATAGCATATTGATTTTTAGAGTGTGGACAAGTGCTAATTAGATACAATAATTATTATAAATTTATAATTTCTATCCAGTTATCATATTGTTGTTTTGGTTATTATAAATAAACACAAATTTATGGAATTTGTACTTATAACAACAACAAACAGTATCTGTTGTTCTCCACAGGTAATTGAATAGAAATTATAATAATATACATGTACCTCTTAGAGGATATTATTAAAATTTCATTGTCATTTAAATTAACCCATTAATGATTGTTAATATATAGTTTCATTCTTCATGCATAATTGTGATTATATTAATTCATTCCTCAGTTCCTAAAATGCCTGTAATATTATCACTAACACCTGTAAACGCAACTGCACTTAATGTCACATGGATGGTTAGTTAAAGAATGATATTCATGATATTGAGTGAAATATGCTTCTCCTTTCTAAAGGCTGATAATGATCCCTTCACACAGACAGCCATAGAAAGTTTTACAATAGAATATTTCATTTATGGTAACAGCCTCTCTAGATCTGCTGTTACTATAGATGACCCTAATACCAGAACTATCGTTATAACTGGTCTAATGAAGGGTACAACATATGGAGTTAGGATACAAACCAGTAACAGTGCAGGACCAAGTAACTATAGTACACCAGTAACTCAGAGGACTGACATTGATGGTAAGTGTCTTCTGATATATCATAGTTTAATAATGATAATACCATTTTGGGAATAAACATTGGTTTCAATATTATTGTTAAGTGTTAACATGCATGATATTGAGATCTAGCTATTCAATTTTTTTCTTCACAGTTCCATCAACAGTACAAGATCTTACCCTCACAACATATACATTTTCAGTTTGTGTCTCCTGGAGTGTTCCATTAGATAATGGAGGGCAAAATATTTCTAGTTACAAGATAGAACTATGGAACATGGAGAAATATACATTGGAAAACTACATACCAGTGACTACTGTAGGATCTAATATACTGATTTTTTCAATAGAAGACTTAAAACAAGATACTATTTACAGGTAGTTATAAACTATTTACATGTGGAAGAGCATAGTAGATTTATATGAATCATTAAAAACATAATGGTATAGCCAGAGCCATTCCAGTGCAGCCCACATTTGATGTGGTATGGCTCAGATTATGCGAAGCTATGACAATGTCTTACACTCATTAGTCAGATGTGTACTTGATTATAGTGATGCATCAATCAATAATCTGATCAGTAATCGGTATTGATCACTGTCGGCATGAAATATGAGTTACATTTGAGTGATGTAACTGATATTGTTAGAAGTGTTCTAATAATGTCATTTGTGTACAATATAGCAGGTTTTTTAGATACCCATATAAATATTGAGAAAATGCTCATTTTCAAATTAGATAATTACCCAGAGAGTAGATATGATATCAGATATATAGGTACCATATAGATAACTAAAGTTTTTTGGATTTTGAAAATCTCATATTAGTGCATCATTACATGATAAAACTAAGTGATACTTAGTCTATACAATCCAAACAAAAGAATGTAATTGAGCTAATTATAGTCTTTGGTTCTCACATTTCATCACTTTATTTGCAATCTTCTTGACATGTACTAGTATTCGTGTTGCTGCTAGTAATGAAAATAGTGGAGAAGGTGGCTTGGGTCCTTATGATAGTCGCACAACAACAACAGGTTAGTAAAAACATTGTTATATCAGCTATTCAGCTTCATTGTATACAATATGTGTACATAATTGTAAGCCCACTCATGATTTCAACTTATCTGCACATAACAGGCCTAGGCTCGGTGCATGGCACATTTCCTACTATGTCAGTGCATGGTAATTATGTAATGTGCATCATGCCCAGTGTCGCCATATAATATGTACATTGTGAAATGACTGTCATGTTTTATGATCCATTACTTTTATCTAGGTGAACCAATCCCTGAGGACACTGACATTGTAGTATCTGTTGATACAGAGGAACTGACACCTTTTACTGCTCCCATCAGCTGGACTCTAACATCTTCCAATATAGAATTCAGGCTACAATATAAACGTATTAGTAAGTATATGCGATAATTCTCTTCAAACTTCACTTTGTATTCTTTTAAACAGATGGTGGTTGTGATACTGATCCTTACACCTATTCATTAAATTTCTCTGGTGATGTAACAAGTGGAGAATTAACAGGCTTACAAGCAAACACAACTTATGAAATACGATTGATTCGTATTGAACAAAACAGTTGCATTAGGAAAACCAGTCCAACTATTACTTTCTCTACCTTTGCAATAGGTACAGTGTCTGCTCCCACTGGATTATCAGTAATATCTGTTACATCATTTGGAGTTACTCTGGTATGGTTCTCTACACCCGATGGATCAATTCAACCGTACCAGTATACTGTGTATATCAGTAATGATGATTGTAACTCACAACCTACAATATCAACAGTACAGTCTACTGGTAGCACAACTCAATTGTCTTTACCAAATGGTTTAGAACCTGGTGTGAATTACACTGTACATGTAATTGCAATGGGTATGGACAGTGGTGTTAACCTAACAAGTGATCCATCAAATTCTGTCAATTTTACTACACAAACTACAAGTAAATAAAATATGTATGATGCATTATGATTTAGGACCAACAGAAGATATTATATGTTTTATAGGGAATAGGGTGTCAATGTTATGCTTGGATTTACAACTGTATGTGATAAAGGTCTCATAATCTGATTCCAAACTACTAATTGTCACCCTTTTTCATTGTGATGGCCTGGGCAAACTGCCTGCTTTGTCTCACACTGCTTTATCCATAAAGTTGTCATACATTCACAGAGTATTTACTTATGCTTAACTGTAAAGTTATAACTATTTGCAAATGTATTTAAATGTTCATTCACACTGTTCCATTGTGAACAATGTAATCAATAATTGTATATATAGAAGAGCATGAAATAGATGGTGCATAATTTTGATACCTATATATATATGTAGATCCTGTATTCAGTTCCTCTACACTCAGTGTGTTATCTTCTGATTCACTGTTTATATCATGGATATTCACACACACTGGAGGTCTGTCGTTACTGAGTGTTAGTGTTGTGTGTGAATCAGATAACAGAGATATCATATCTGTTAACCTACCTGACACTACACTGACTGCTATATTGATAAGGGATGTATCAACAAATGGATCATACCATTGTATTATCAATGCTAATAATAGTGAAGGAATGGACTCCATTAATACAAACACTGTCACTATTATAAAACCACCAATGACCACTAGTAATACTGAAGAAGGTAACAGTCAGTGTGAAATGTTGAATGCAGTCTAAATGTATTAAGATTAATCTTTTCTATAGTTTCATCTGGTGTAAAAGGTACTGTTGTCACAGCTATAGTAATACCACTATGTCTCATATCTTCACTACTAACTGCTATTATAACCATTGCAGTAATTTATTTGTATGGAAAATGTAAGGGATATAAAGTTCTTCATTTCAATCTGCAATTAAGTATTTTCTACACTTAATTAATTGTTGTTATTTTTTTTCAAACAGGGAAAAGGCCACATAAAGATACGTCTATCTATGAAGATATGCAACTCGATGTAGCTTATGTTAAACGTAGTGGTACAAATTTCGCAAATCCACAAATTTGCAATTCTGATCTACCAACTCTTCCACCACACAATCAAACTCTTAGTAGCAATGAATCAGAGTATGAGAAGTTGCCAAATGTTGAAGGGATTGAGAAGGGAGAGGGAGAAGAAAAGAGAGAAAAGGAAAAAGAAGAAGAGGACGATATGTACATTTAAAGTCATAAACATTAATTAAACTTTTACTAATATAATTATAATTATAGTCATACAATTAAGTAAATTTAAAAACACTGCAAAACTATGAAACAATACTGTCACATTAGTTATTAAAAGAACATCTTTTTTCCTGTTAGCTGATTCATGAATGGTAATTAAAATTAATGATTCAAGAACAACAATAATTATTATTTTAAAATGCAAATTAACTGCAATTTAAAATTCATAGTCCTATATACCGGCACCTATAATTGTAGTTTAATTAAAAATTACTGGTATTACAAGATATATAGAGAAAAAATTATCACTATGACTGCTTTGTGGTGTCCAGCATTCAGTAATCATGGCTGACTATATATATATATATATATATAATATAAACACAACAGCCTATTATAGTTATTATTTCGATTACCGTATAGCTGGAAATATTGGCGGAACAAAACATTGGCGGTATACGTGGCCATCAGAATGTATGCTAGGAGATGAACTGGAGTGCAGAAGAGAAGGGACAATGATTTTGTTTGATATGCTGTAGCTGTGCTAAGTAGAGGTGTTGATGTTGGGCATCTACCTTGACTTCTGCTAACCTCTACGTTATCATATAGCACTGCTCAGGGGCGTAGCTAGACTTTGAGTGATGGTATGGCATATTCAGCACGCAAAAATTTGGAGACTAATTAAATTTCATGAGGGTCGTGGTCAATCAATTACACTCGTGGTACGTGCTAAAAAGGGACACACCTTAATTATATAATTGATTGCATATTGAGCTCAGTGCCACTTGAGCTATATGTGGTAAGTGTTTGCATGAGTACTGGTCACATTGCTTTTCAATTTCTTATGAGGCTGATCATGGTGGTTTCGAACACGTATTCTATCAGTAGCAACTGTATCAGTAGTGTTGTTTGTCGTGTTTGACCAAAATTGTGGTAATCTTCTCTGCATTTTAGTTAATTAAGCCACACCTAGTCTAGCACAGAAATGACTGGTGTGGCTACGCCACTGGCACTGCTGGACCTTCTTGTTGACTTCCTTGAGCTCCTAGAAAAAGAACGCGCGTTCGAGGCTCTTCGAGCTACAGACAAGCCAGGAAGATTCAGAAACTGCTAATAACTGTTGTATATAGCAGAGAAACAGTATAAATATTATGCAAGAATCTTTAACAAGTAAGTATAATAAGTTGTTAAGTTTCAGATATGAGGAAGTCATCATTTAGAACCTTGAAGGAGTACTTCAGTCAGTTCATCAAAGATCTGTGTACTTAGACTGCAGTCAGGCTTATATACTTACTTCTTCAGGCCCCAGCTTTCGAGTACACAGAAAGGTAGAGACACTAGTGCCATCAGCAATGCTTAATACATAGTCATCACAAAGCAAATATAGGGATGTATTTTTTCTCTATATACACTTGTTTATTATAATTACTATACTTAAATATTATATTATTGATGATGCTTTAGTTATAGAACTATAACTAACATACTTGTAATGGATGTTTTGGCTCACTTGCAACCAGTGCAAATGGATGTACAGTTTTGATTATCATCATTTCCTTGTTATACTGCAGTTCAAATTTCAACAGACATATTAGTATTTACATTTATAGTTTTAGTTAACTAAAATAACACTTATTAAAACTATTAGTTATTTGTAACTAAAACAGCATCTCAAAAATGTGATGTCTTTGTTTTTCACCAATAAAGTATAATACTATCCAAAGATACAACAACAGGCAATTTAATTTTTTCTCAAAGAAAGGGTTGTATTACAGGTATTCCTATATACATTATACATACTCTCCATAAGGATATGTAATGATTACATGGTAGTCTTGGTAATTTAGTTTGGTATCATGATAGATAAAACCAACGTAGTTGGCAATTATTATTATTATCCACCTGCGGTATGCACAAGTTGAATAATGATTCTAAATGTTACTCTTTACAATGAAAAATTGTATAGACAAATGAATGCATTATTCATACTTAACCATATTACTTCTTGAGAAACTGACAATAATGGCTATGTATGAGTAATGCATGCAACTCTGCATTGTAAAGAGTAGCCTGAGTCATCATTTTAGCTCAGGTGGATAAAGTTGGCTTTATCCATCAAGATATTATACAAAACTAAACTCCATCTTGTGGGTTACATGAGTCATAAATATTTCATATATATGAAATTAAACAATCAACTTTACAGGCAGTTTGAATTTCTTTTCAAAGAGAAAGGGTTGTACAACAGGTATTCCTGCAAAGAATATGTAATAATCGGTAGTCTTGGTGATGAGAATAGAATTTTTACCTACATGTTAATGTTCTATTATAATATCTGCACTTGACGGAATTTGCTAAAGAATACCTTAGGTCAAAATATTCTTATAAAAAAAATTGACTATGTAAATTATTCAGTTGAAAATATAAATTAGTAATAGTGCATGAACGTACTGTACTACAACAAACCAAATTAACACAGTACAACATTGACATCCATATGTTCCAAAGCAGTCACAAGATCTTGTCTGGTTTGATAATTATTATTCAACCACTTGTTAATCATATTCGCCATACATTGAGGAACTTTATTTTGATTTTCTAGACGTGTTGTTTCCACTTGATGATAAGGAAGACGGAGAGTTATTCCTAATTGAAACCATTCATGGGATACTGGAGTTAGGCTTCGGACAATGTCACTAAGATGTTTGAGATCTGTATAATGTAAACAATATTTTTTCTAATATTTGCCTATACTACTAAACTATACAGTACACCATTATAGTACTGTATAAGTATAATGCAGATGACCTTTCAATTTTTAAACTAAAGTTAATATTTATTACAAATTATGTTAATTACACAGGCATGAAATTATGTGAAACCTCACATCTAGCAGATGTAAAGAAATTTAGAAGAAGCCATTGAAAAACTTGTCACCAACTCACCATTATTTATGATAGGCGAGGTCAATGAATATTACCAAGCTATGGCACTGTATGTGAATAAACTTTCATTTTTGCAAAAAAGCTGCAGTTGTGTAATATTTAAATAATGATGGCTAAGATGTCCCAAATTCAGTTCACTTTATTATACAATGCGGGTAACATCAAAATGTTTAACTTGGGCAAATTACTCAAAAAGTATATCTGACACTTCAGATGGGAAATACAGTATGTAAACAAGTGTACTAAGCAACTAACTATTTTCTGTTAGTCTCCGGCAAGACTGCAGTATTTTGCATGTGTACTGGACTATCAGAGGCAATGATGTTATCTCACTATACAATAAAAACTGCTTTCTCCCTGCTAGTGAATCATTCTTTTAAATGCCACACCCAATGATTGACCAAACCCCCTCCCCCACCCTGTCACATAACTACCTCAATATTAAGTACAAAATGAGAATGTGACATTTCAGGGATAGCTCTACATGTTATAAAGACTAGGTTGTTTCACATATTTTTGAATGTTTGTAATTATGTTTTTTGTTTAAATTATACTCACCTAATGATCCTTCACTTGGCAATTTTGAAAGGTCTACAGTTGCTTGGGGAGTAATCTTGTCTACAATTAAAATAACAATGATAAAATGTTTACACATGGAGAATATAATTAAGAAGCAACAATTATTTCTACTATATTCTCAGTGTACATGGAAATTTAATTTAGTATATTGTTTGTAATAATACCTTCATAACCTGTAAATTACTTACATTTAAACCATCTTGATTGCTGTATTGACAAGTTGTTTATTTTCCCATGTTCTTCACAACGCACTTGCTCAAGTATTTGACTATCTGGTGTTGCTCCATGACAAACTACACCCAAGTGCTGCTCTTGTAATAAATCACAATGGACATTAAATGCTTCTTGTACGTCTCCAAAACTCTTGTGATAATGAAAGCGAATTGCAGCATCATGTACACCTCCCTTTACCGCTTTTAAGATACTCGGACAATCCACAGGATTACCGGCATAATAAAGTTTTAAAAGACATACTTCGTCAATAAGAAGCAACAAGCTACCCTCTTTGCAAGTTAAGAATACAGCATTGCGACGATGTTGAAACTGCTTGTTTTCAGTTTTTGTTAAGTCAAACATTGGCTTTTCCTTACGAGATAGTAAAGCATTAACTGTGGCTGGAAATATACCATATGGTACTGGCTGTCTGTCTTCCCATATAAGGAATATGGGATCAAGTTCTGGCCTATCAAAAGATATCAATTCGTCATCTCTCAATCTATCCCAGGGCAAAACAGAGGGAATGAAGTATTTTATTCCATCTCTATGAGGCACTTCTGCTATGATTAGTAGATATTTCATTAGCTTTAGAAACTCATTTGCAGAAAAGAGACGATCTTGGAATTCTTTATGAAGGACTTCGATTAGTTTTATTGTAAAGCAACCCTCTTCTTTTAGTTCTCTGTGTGAATCTGGTGGTAAAGTATACGCAAATTTTGGAAACCTTTCTAGGTTTTCAAGAAAGGACAAGGATATCAGGTCAGACAACCTTTTCAGAAGAGCTTGAGGTCGAATGAATACTACTTTGTTAAGAATCTCATGAAAGTAAAGGATCAAACCAAGACTATCGAGGTATTTCAAAGCTTCGAGGACTTCGTCAGTCATCATTTCAAGACTAGCTCCCATTTTACAACACGTCTCCAGACTCAAAATCTCACGTTCCTGTTCATCAGCAAATTTCAAAACTTCGAGTTTGAAAGCAAACCATCGAATGGGCAATTCTATATCTTGTTTCGTACCATGTGAATTTAGGATGACTTCACATAGTCTTTCTGAATCTGCTTTTCGTCCTTCATCTACTGTCACTAATGTATTCACTGGATGTATCAAATCATTATTAGGCATGCGTATACATTTTTTAGCAAATGGCTTCAGAGCTTCATTAAGCTTTCTATTCTTTGCTTCAATTGACTCGTCACAGGTATGAGCTTGATCAACGTAAGTTCCAATAACTAGTAATTTAGGCATCTCATCAATACTAGAAGAGGAAGACACAGCAATATGTCTTGTAGGAGACTCATCATCATTGCCTGTACTTCTTGATTCGTGTATTTTTGACTGGCTTGTTTGCAGAACAGATGTGAGTGAACGTGCTAGCCCAGTTACCATGTCCATATTCGTCACCTGTAGCCTACCAGGCTGTTCAACATAGTGACCGTTGAGCATAAATTCAAGATTTGGGATGTCATTTAATCTCTCATTGAGTCTGCATGAATGCAAAGAAGTATTGAATATAGGAGGACGTGAAAACACATTATAATATTAAATTAACCAACATTTCAGAAATAAAGAGTCCTCTTAACACAGGCATTCATGCGTGCATGCAGGCACATACACACACACACATGTACACATCCACAGCCCTTAATTAGTGGTGTCGTTGATGACAGATGGCATCATATTGTAAGCTGGTTGCATTATACCCTGGATTTAAAATCGCTTGCTCTATCTTAAATTAACAAGCACAACAGATTTCTTTTCGTCCAATTTACTTTACGAATTTATGGACTATTTAAAAATAAAACAACTCCCAGTCTATAGTATGCAGTAATTGATAAGAATAACATACTGTAGGGCAGGTTTTTTGCGTGGATAATAAAATTCGCGGATTTAATTTTTGCAAATCTAGGATTGACAGTGCGTTTCACAGAGCTAGAGTTAGCGTTTAGACCACACCCATGAGTGTGCGCATGTGCATTTTTCATGCACGTGTGTGCATACTGAAAAAACAAATCACTGTGGGCGTGGGAGAAGAATTCGAGAAAATAATTTTCACGAAGCATATTATATTCCACGAAATTTGCAAAATTTGTTATCCGCGAAAAAAACCCACCATACGGTACATAATTTCATTTAGCTGCAATTAATTTAATTCTGTTGGTATAAATATTATGTTTAATTTAATACACCATAAATTGGAATACATTTGCTGTTCAAACAAATTCATTGCCTTAGCATATAACAAAATATGAAACACATCACACGTGGTATGGTAAACAAACAACAAACATTTTGCACAGCAAATATTTTCACACAATTTATTATTATATGAATAATTTCTGATTAACGGTAGCACTCTCTTCATGCTATTCTACCAATTATTATTTTAATTTTCAAATGTGCACAGATCTACACACTGGACATAAACACACACACAGCATCTGTAATAATAAGTAGTCTTGAATTATTAAATAACAAACGCCCGCCTAAGGTTAATTAGAAGACGACATGTGTATAAGGACATGGTAGGTAAAGTTTTCAAGGGAGTAGGATCTTTTATAATCCAATTAGAATGGGCCATTATTTGATTTGAAGGTTTTTGTAAATAAGTTATTACTACATGTATTTACTGATGCATTGATAAACAGGACTCTATAAGCATTTTCAGATAAGGATAGAGGAGAGAGTTTGGATCCTGGCAAAAATGTATTTAACCCCATGTTCTGGTTCCCAAGGCCGGACTATCTGTGTCAGGAGTCCAATATCACCAAAGCATCAAAGCATCAAAGCATATGTGAATATGTTAAAAGTTAAGATTGTTAAATAATCATGAGACTGCTTTATGTTAAGTAGGTAATTATTAAATGTATACCACATTTCACTATAATAAAAAAAAAACATATACACTCTGTAAGCCTGCATGCTACAATAATAACCACAGGCCACCATCAAGATGAGTTGCATAAAAATAGAAAACAAAAGCACTAGAGCTGAAGAGAGACCTATTATGCCTGTTTAATTTTTTAAGCTTAGTACTTTAGCTTAATAAGATATCAATAAAATAAAGTAAATGTCAGATACTCGTACCACTGAAGTTTCAGAGGAGAAGTTACCTCCTGATCAGAGAGAGGTCTGTCATTTAGTCGGGCACAGGGCCACCTGTTCATTCAGCAGAGGGCTGAGGATCTGACAAATACTGTCTATTTTTCTTAAACACACACAGACTGAAAAAACATTCAGCTGTACCTCAAAGTGATGACAATAAGAGAATTGCGTCTTATGAATGCAGGTGCAACGTCTTGAAATGCCTGTTGTCCTCCAGAGTCAATACAGTACATCCATCGAACTCTGAACAGAGCATTTGATTGAGGTTCGGAAGGCAGAAGAGACAGCATTTCACGAGAAACTGAGAAATGTTGGTCTTTTGGAGGATGTGGCACAGCATCATCTGGAGGCTGTGATTCCTGGTGTGTTCTTCTGCGAAGCAACGTATGTTGTATGCGTGTCAAAAGACGTCGAACTGATGAACGATGAGTTGTGCTATCTGTAGGTGTTGTAGTAGTGTTTCTAGACATTGAATCAGTTTCGTTCGTGACAATATGTGCTGATGGTAAGGAGTCCTCTTCAAGCTGTGTCTTAATCCCTTGTATTAACAGCCCCATGATTGTCTCTCTATCGACTCTATCAATGCTGCTTGGAGAATCAGAACAACCGGTTAGCAATGAACCTTTCACATCTCTCAAGGCACCCATTGCTTTTACAGCTGCAGTTGTAATATCGGTACTCTCTCTATGTGAAGGTGGAGGTTCATTCAGTAGAAGATGTTGTAAGCACGTTTTTCCGCTACCAGAAGCACCATGAATAGACATACGTGTAAATTCAAGATGTACTGTTCCTTCTGCCAATGCTGACTGTAATATACTTTCTGACTTATCTGCACGAAAAAAATTAATGATAGACATAAGCTTAGTTATATATAGCATATTAAAAAAATAAACAGTACTAATGATAATGATGTGTATAAATACCACATATATTTGATGTGGTGAGTTCTATATATTGTATATAGAACTTCCATGTGCACACTTTGCAGGAGATGTCACCATCATACAATATATTGTATATAGTAGGCTAACAGGTCCTATATACAAAATATAGTCCCCTTGTTTTGTGTCCTCAGATGCGATATAGCCATTGCAGGCTCGGGCTATATCACATCCTCGGACACAAAGCTCAGGTCCTATATTTTGTATATAGGACCTGTTAGCATACTATATGTATTGCATATATATTATATATATATATATATATACCATATATATATATGTGTGTGTGTGTGTGTGACAGTGGATGCAAAAATCAGTCATTTGGCAAATGAGTATTTTCTCAAATGGTTATGTTTAAAACTTTAAATGTTCATTACTCGGCCATTTTGCACAGGTAACAGTATTATCTAGGTAGAGGAATAGTTGTACTTCATGGATACCAAGTTTAGTTAGTTACCTGTACAAAATAGCTGTATTACATGCGTTTAGAATTAAGTGTAATTTTAACCAAATGACTGATTATCATATCCAAGGTCACACATAAACACACACATATATATATATATATATATATTGACTTTAGAGCTTTTAAGTTTTGACCTTGATTATACATTGAATCAAGGTCAAAAGCTTTGACCTTGAAATAGTAATAAAGAGTTGCTATGTTAACAATATCTATAGTAGGCCTTGCAACAATGAGATAACAATGAGTACCTGCTTCACAATATGATATTTATTATTATATTTTTTTATTATCAATAACTACTGCACATGCACATTACCTAACCCATGTGTTACAAAGCTAAACAACATGGAGGTGTCAAGTTCAAGACTGGCCATATTAGGGACAGTATGTTAGCCACTCGTAAATTTACACTAAAATACGGGTATTCACCAAACTATAGGGTCTTTTGTCATTATTGATGTAGTAATCCTCCTCCACCCCACACAAACTCCATATGCTAGATATGTGCCAAAGAGAAAAGATGAAGACCATGAGGGCAATGGAGAAGGACTTGATATTCTTTTCAACTGATGGCTGGACATCCTGTGCAAACCATAGTTACATGTACATCACCCAGAAAGTGCATTATATTGATGAGTCATGGAAGTTCTGCAGTCATCTCTTTGATACTGCTGAACTGTTATCAGAACATACTGGAGTCAATCTTTGCATCTGAGTTAGAAGAAAGCCTTCAGCAATGGAATCTAGAAGTCAGTAAGCTTGTTACAGTAACAACAGACAATGCATTGTATATGTTTCTGGAGTGGCAGCAACTTGGCCGCTTTGCTCATACTTTGCAGCTGGGAGTAAAAAAGAAACAATGGATGTGCCACACATATCTAAAGCTCTTGGCCGTGCAAAATGTTTAGTGAGTGATTTCCATCATTCCTCCAAGTCTTCAAGCATCCTATTTGTGAAACCCTCTGATGCTAAAAATGTGAAGAAGGCAGTATTAGATACAGTTTAATAGTATATTTAACAGAGTTAATGGGGGATTCCCAGGCTGCCGGCTTTGATAGCCAGCTTAGATGACCATATAGAAGGCAGCGTCATAAATACAGAGTCCACATGCCAAGCGCTAAACAAAATAAAACTATTGCAATGCCACAGGGCTGATGCCTAGCAAGGCTAAATTACTCGGCTATGTATGTACACTTAGTTGTACCTCTGCTTAATGGCCTCATCCATATGCTTTGCCTACCTGTCCAGTTATCATGTATTCTATCATTTCCTTGCTGCAGCTCCCACACCAGCCAGCTCTCTAGCTCACCTTCAGACTTTCTCAAATTCCCTGCCGTTGCCCTCACTACCAGCCTCACAGTTGCAGAATGCAAGCATGCTCACTCCTAGCCTACCTACTCTGCTGGCTCCCCTCACTCCATCTGGAGCTATCTCTTCGGTGCCTTTAATTTTAACTCTCATCGACTCCCATACCAGGGAAACTTGTGGCGAAGATCCAGGAACTGCACTTCATAGATATGAGGGAGCTTCCCCAAGACAATATCGCCCTGATGGAGAGACTGGAAGCATTCCCCCGCTTTAGAATGGTCAAGCACCATGTCAGCAGGCCACCCAGATCAGGTCAATCAGGTCATGGATCTGTGCATTCACAACATACATAGCAATTCTGTCAGAGCCCAGGACTGACTTAACAAAGGGCAGCCTGACATACAATACCTCAGGAATATCGTCTAGGAAGCAGGACGTTTAGGGGGGGAGGGGTGGCGGACCTACGACTACGCCTCCAAACTTCAAACCCCCAGTATCAAAAGGTCCCCATCACCACAGCAACAGTTGTGCACCTCTTGGAACCAAGGGGCTTGCATGATGCCTGTGACCTGGTGCTACAGACATCAGTGTGGCACATGCGGGGAAAGCAACATGGCTGGGGATTGCATCCACACCCCAGATGACTCAGTGTATAAGAGACCCTCGAAGAGGGCATACAGGCGAACCAAACAACAGCATGGAACAATTCCTTATTGGGTTATACTTCAGTACTTATCCCTTATTTTATCTCATTATAAATTTATCTCTTGTTTCATTCAATTTGTTGATGAATACACCGGGTAACTAGTTATCACAACAAGTATGTCGTAGGGAGGCGGCTAATAACACAGGGCATGGTCACGTTTGCCAAGCACATGTATCTTAGCTGTAGGATATTTCACCATGCACCAGTTGAATGGTGGTCTTTCTTCCAATGTAGGAACTGGCCCAACTGGGTACATATACACAGCAGACCTGCAGTCTCTGGATGCCCTCTGTCCACTAGTGAAACCCTAGCTGCCATCCCAGCTTTACCAGGTATATACCCCCTTAACGTAATTGCATGGAAACAGATGCTCACAGACCACCCAGACCAGCACCACTTGTTGTGAAAAAAACATGGCTTCTGCCAAGAAGAATCCTCATGTGGTGCAATCCTACATTGACTCGGAGTTTGACGCTGGCCGTTTTGTGCCAGTCCAGGACAAGCATCCTAACATTCATATCAGTTCATTTGGTGTCATCCCCAAGTGCAGCCAGCCAGGGAAATGGAGGCTAATAGTTGACCTATCATCCTCCAATGGAAGGTCAGTTAATGACGATATCTCAGCAGCCCTATGCTCACTATATCCTTCACTGCACGATGGAGCAAGAATAGCACAGTTATTAGGGAGAGGGGCCCTTCTGTCAAAGCTAGACCACAAGAATGCCCAAGAACGTCCCAGTACATCCACATGACCGAATGCTTCTGGGAGTCCAGTGGAAGGGACAAGTTTATGTACACTCAGCCCTTCCTTTTGGCAGCACCAAAGATATTCAGTGCTCTCGCCGACAGCCTATCATGAGCATTCCAAAAGAAGGTATTGTACACACAATCTACTACCTTGACGACTTCTTATTCATCGGCACACCTGGCTCCCCCTAATGTGCTGCTAGCCTCAGCAAAGCCCTGGAGACATGTGCAACTCTTGGAGTACCTGTGGCTTCTAACAAAATAGACAGCCCCACCACTCAACTCTCATTACTGGGTATAGAGATGGATATACTGAGCTTTCAGCTCAGGCTTGCTGTAGCAGCAAAGTCACTTATAGCACAGTGGCAAACCAAACACAGATGCTTAAAGCGGGATTTGCAATCATTGCTAGGACACATAAACCATGCTGCCTCAGTGATCGGCTTAGGACATAAATGTTTGCAAGGCCTTGTAGACATACTTCCGTCTATGGCCACCCCTCACCACAGGGTCAGACGTAATGCCCAAGCCCACACTGAAATTCAGTGGTGGTGTATCTTCATGGAGCACTGGAACAGCATCAGCTTCTGCCAGCATCAGCACCAACTCACCATTTTTATTCAGATGCTTCAGAAATCTGGGGCTGTGGCGTAGTATGGGCCCCTGTCTGGTTTCAGCTTCAATGGCCAGCAGACTAGATGGAGGTGAACATAGCAACTCATCCCAATAGTTGCAGCAACTGCTCTGTGGCAAGGCACTTTGGTTTGCTGTCACTGTGACAACATGACAGTGGTAACAGCCACTAATGCTGGTCAAGGAAAGTACACTCCCATCAATAGGCTCCTTAGGTGCTTGTTCTTCTATACAGCCCAATTCTGCTGCTTCGTATCACCTGAGTATATTAAAGGCTCTCAGAGTGTCATAGCTGATGCTATATCTCGTAATCTTCCTTTTCCTCCCAATACACAGTACTCCGCAGCCCACAACCAATATTGCCGGAACTATGCCAAATCATTCTCGAGAAATCCATCAGCTGGTCATCTCAGCACTGGAGAGTTCTCTTCAATTCCTGTTTTGAAAGGGTCTAGCATCCCCAACACACAAGGTGTATACCACAGCTCATAAGCGTTACGTATATTTCTGCTCCGCCTTCAGTATATGGCCACCCTTTCCTCTGTCTGAAGTGTCCCTTTGCTACATTGTTACCTTTCTCAGCTCCTAAGGTCTGAACCCATACAGAAACGTCAAGGTTGCCACCAGGTTGTGACAAGGTTGATGCAGAGGACAGCAGTAGGAATAGTCCTACAAGACTGATAAGAAACCTAATTACTATTTTTTTTCGGAAAGAAGTGCTCGCTACATCTAGTGCATATGGAGGAAGAATAAATAAAGCACTTGATAAAGATATATAGGGGTGCTTGCCTCAGTAAGTTTGTATGTCATGCACACAATAAAATTCATTACATTGTATTACTTACAGGGTACGTATGTCCAAAATGTATGCAGTCACCAAAACAATACTGATTGACACAGTTAATGATAAATATGCCAATGCACACCGAAAGTAACAGTTGATTTCAGTTAATGGAACTGACTTGAGGTTTTTTTTGTTTATGGCATATATATTCACTTAAGTTTCAGTTGACTGATGTTTGTTTTCCTGTATACATATGTAATCACTAATCACTTGATAATTCTGAAATTGAAGAAAATTTGAAGAAACCTAAGCAACATGCGGCTTGTAGTATGCTTGCATCTCTGTCGCAAGACTCCTTCCACACCTTGAATAGCTGATGCAGAATGGCAGAGTAATTGGTAAGCAGGAACGCAATATCTGACCACTCTCGGCTTGAGATCGCTTGATCCCTTTCATTATGTATTCCAGTCTAGGGAAGGAGGTGTTAGCAAAGGGGTCGGGTAGACCTAGGGCTATTTGGGCATGACAAATTCAGGAGAAGTACAATTTGATAGTCTGGTGGTTACCATACAGAAAAGGCAAGGATGTTACAAGTTTGCTGCAAGCTTGTCCTCCATAACTTTAATTAGGTTGTGATAGGCTTGTGTATACCATGTCAGCTGGTTGTTGCACACTTGTAATTGAAACTGCTGCAAGGTAGTCACAAGCATATGGCAACCTTGTGGCAACCTTGTGTCAACCTTATACCAAACAGCTATGTTACAAGGTTGTTGCAAGCTGTCTACATAGTTGTAAACCTGACCACACCCTCATAAATGATTCAAGTTTTTAAGAGCAGTAGAATTTACAGTATCATCGTAGGAGACGTTCAAGACCAGGGCCCACCTCACAATTTCAGATGTAGCAGTAGATAGCCACAATGACCTGTCCATACTGCGAATCCACATTAAAGACAGACCCTTTCCGCAAAGGAGTCCATATCTACTTAGGCTGCACACACTCTGACATACAGGTATGCCCAGTGACATCCATTTCTCAATATCTGAGACATCAGGAAAAGGATCTTGTCATTATTACAAGATGTAATTGATGTACCTGCTGAAGATATAACCTCACATTGAGAGGGAAATACAAAAGTATATGTGCCTCGATGCAACCACAGATGGTCCACTAAAATAGTGGGTAGAAAATGAGAAGCATTTTCCTCTTTTTGCAAGGATTTAAAGGAAATATCTTTGCGTCCTAGCAACATCCTTGCCCTCTGAGACGGCTTTTAGTGTTGCAGGGTATGTAGTTAATGAAAACGAGCATGTCTGCTTTCAGAAAATATCAACATGCTTATTTTTTTTCCAGACTAGAATCAATTTCTTTTGACATTCACTGTACTTATGTATTATTTGTCATAATCATCACTTATTGTGTTGATCGTCTTATTGATACTGATATCATTGATTTATTATTTTATTATTTTATCCTAATTAATAACTATTATCGAGATAATATTGTTGATCTGGATAAATTTACCTAATTATAGGTATTATTTTTTTTTTATGCCTGACAATGCCATCCCTAAGCTTGCTGCTTTACCAATTTAATCTATATAATACATATATATATATATATATATATATATATATATATATATATATATATATATATGTATATGTATATGTATAGGTTATACCGAGGTAAAGGTCTCTACTAGATTTATCAAACCGAGGGCCGAAGGCACGAGGTTTGATAAATCTAGTAGAGACCGTACCGAGGTGTATAACGCACTTCTACCATGCTATAGCAATGCATTTCATTCGATGGTGCACCTATAAAATAAGGGTGCCTTAGTAACCAAAATCATTTTAACGAGACGCAATGGAAAGTAACTCACAAGACCTTCTTTCTCAACAAATGCTTGAAATAGATACAGAATTTGACAAGTTTTGCTCTCAAATAGTCAACTCAGTGAAATAATTATTGACTCCACCTACCAAGGTGCTACTTCGTTTAGATTTCAGCTCCACCCTAATTCGAGTAGAAGAGCAACTCATTATGTCTCATCAAAGCCTGGATGAGTGCGCACATACAAAAGAGTGTCCGAGGAGCAATGTCAGCAAGTTTCAAGTGTACTGCTACAAATTGCATGGAAGAATCACCACATCAAAATAAAAAGATTAAATTAGTGGATGGCCATGATCATGAAGAACGAGCACCACTCACTCTCTCTAACTGTACTAATGCAATCATCAACTTCTATAAGTGAAACAATGCCAAATCTGCATTTAAATTATTTAATAGTCTCTTAAAGTGTAATTTATAAACCATTATAATAAATCAATGGCAACTCTGACAAGATTATTATTTTTAAATACAATCCTGGGAAAATAATCCCGGGAGGTTTCAATATAATATTGAACCTCTCCAGGAGGTTTAATATGAGATTTATTAACCTCATTTTGAGCAATTTCATTGGTCAGACTATGTGAGACTAGGTTGGAATCAGTGATTCGACTTCAGTTTAATCAAGGATCTAGTATTCCAGAAAGATGGAGATACTTATGCCATCAGCAATGAGTGATAGCCACTGCAAAGCAGTCATAGGGATACTTTTCTCAATATATCTTGTGTTTGTTTCTACCAATGAACAAACTAACTAATAAATAAACAGTTAATTTGCTAAGCAGAAACTGTCATCACAATGACTAAAGAGGAATGAGCTTCTAATTAAAATCTTAGATTTAAACATACTTTATTGATAATTATTATTAATTTTATATCACTAACCTAAAACTGACAGATACTGCAACACTTCAGTATGATCCTCTTGTTCAGCTATACTAACAGGAGTAAATCCCTTCTATAAGAAAAAAAAACAAAAGTTAATATGTACATATAGTCAGGCCTCAAAACTTGCACTTGTCCAGACGACAATGTTTGCTTGGGACATACAAAAAACAAGGTATATGGAGAAAAAGTATCACTATATATGATCTCTTTGTGGTATGATGATTTGGTAATCATGGCTGACTTTCTTGTGCCTGAAATACGACAGACTGTTATAATTATTATTTTTTGATTATCCACTCTTCTAGCTTTTTAAAAGTTCTTGTAGAGCTTTAGGAATATATCTCATCTTGAACAGTTACTAGTTCCAATTTCTATACAAGTTTCAAGCAGCTTTCTTCTGGGGAGCTCAATTGCGCATTCTATTACGTGCCACACCCACTAATTGACTGAACCCTCAGAATAATGCAACTTTCTTTTAACTATGTATACAACACGTATGTGACACAAACATATAAACATATATATATATACATGTAATATTTCATGGATTCAACCTCGTGGAAAGTAATCATAGAAATGGCCCCTGTGGGCCATAATTTCATAACTTATCAAATAAAGACAACCACACTTGCACGTTATTAGCAGCATAAGGTTATCATGGGCATGATCAAATGAATATCATACACCCACAATAGCACTGGAAGAGTTTGAAATAAATGACCAACACGACAGAGGAGGGTTGATGTGGAAAGGGGAAGGATTACTTGTTCGAGTAAATTGAAAATGGTCTCCTGAAGTCTTGGCTATTACAAATACAACACTTTATTGAGTTTAATATTTCACTCACTGAAAGTTCAGTATGAATAAAGTAATTAATAATGAAACTTATAATAATTACATGTACTAGTTGTCCTGGACACAGTGAAAACCCAATTTTATTGAATGGTTGTCGGTTGGACTGCATGTAGTATTTATGAATAGATTAAACACTATAGTTACTCACTGTAGTGGAAACATTCCAACTAGCTCCTTTACCAATCAACAGTTTTATTATATCCAATTTTCCAACATTACAAGCCACCAGAAATGGTGTAGCACCACTCTAAAAGAAAAACAAAACCATCATTCTGAGGTCTAAACTAAAGTATACACTAGAAAAGTCACTATTATACCCCACGAGAGGACACCCCCTCCCCTCCTCTCTATATTGTACTGAAACAGTCATTGACAACAAACAATCAATAACCATATTTTTATTGTCATTGTCTAAGTACTACAAAAACAGGTAGTAAAGATAACCAAAAATAAATGAAGCAATTGATGTAGTACATCCAGCTTAAACACATACAAAACTATAAAATCATGTCTTCTTTTTCTTATTACAATATTATTATTATTATTAATATAATTATAGGCTGTTTATGACTTATGACAATCTTTCACAACTTTTTGTATAGAGAACCTTTTTATGTCATAGCCAAATCCCCATCCCCCAAATGTTTGGAGATGTCCTCTACACTACACTCCTTAATAATTATTATTTCAAATGTAGTAGTATTTCATTGATTCCAGTAGTCAAATTGAGTTGATAGAGTGAAACATATGGACCACAAGAGTATACAGATGTGAACATTTAAGACACTGAATTATACAATATAGGATTTCTCTATCATAATTATGTTCTCTGTTTTATAAATAAATAACTGTTTGTATCAGATTTTAAGCTTCACATAAATGCCCACAGATCAGATAATGTGCTATTTACTAGATGACAAATACATTCTTTACTCACCACCAGTAAACATATTTAACTGCATCTCATTTGTCATTTGGGGCTTCTCAACCAGTATTTCATTAATTAATTATACAATATGCACTTAAACATTGTGTAAAGTTTATAATAAATTATAGGAAAGGGCTTTTGAGTCATAGGAATAGCTACAACTACAATTTACACTGACCTGTGTTGGAGGATCAACTGTGGCCCCACAGTTGACAAGGGCTTTTGCAGCAGAATAGTTTTCTTGTGAACAAGCCAGAAACAACGGAGTATAACCATACTGTTGAATAAAGAGTAGTATAAATAATATACTTTTCTTGCAACATCATAATTACCAACAATAATTATTGTATTTTTGATAGCCATAAATATGAGAAAATAATGAAGGAATCAGATAACGGAAGGTACAGTAGATGAACTACAGGATTGGTATCAAATATTATCGGCACATATGTTTACAGTGACATACGATACTTCATCTCTACAAAAATAATGAATGCGCTCATAGTGCAGAATCCTCGCTAAAGTGTGATTGAATGATTACTGACAACAAAACAATTGCAGACAATACTTGACTGTAACAATAATTATCATAATTACTATACTGAGATTATAATTATTATATATAATTACACGTATGTGCATGTGTGAGTAACAACGTACACTCCAGTCAAACCAAGAGTACATAATTCCTAGTATAAGAAGTGCAGTGGCCAATCAGTGCTAAAACCAACAGTTTTGTGGCTTCAATCACAGGCATGAAATAGTGACCGTTATGGCAGAAAGCCAGCTTGATGTTGGTACAGCCAATACTGCAGCTGTACTTGATCTCAAGCTGTGATTCAACAGCAATAGCCTTCAAACATTACCAGAAATGTTCTGAATGTGGTGAAATGGCAATCGTGAGTTGTAAAAATTGTCATAACTTTATAACTGCAAGGTTTTAAAAAAAGCCTATATTTTATTTTGATCCTTGTATAAGTCTGTCGGTAGCTTGATTGAAGTCCCAATGTTGTTAGTTCTCCAGATATTTTGGGAATACACACACACACACAGAAAACCTGATTACAGTAACCCTCCACTCCACCTACGTGGGCAAGGGATAAATATTGCTCAAAGAAATAATTTATTGATTAATACAGTTCCAAAGAATAGTCATGTCATGCAGGTTATTATAAAGATGGGTACCACTCCCCTATTTTGACTAATCAAAACTATCCCATACTAGTTCCCACCTCCCCTCAGATAGTGGCTTGTTGGCCACATAATGTTTTATTAACCCTCACCCATATAGGTGGAGAGGAGGGTTACTGTAATCATTTTCTGTGTCTGCATATTACCACTTTTTTGGTAAATAAAAATATTGGCACTTCAAATTGTAAACAGTTAACAAAAATAATCACTGCTTGCAATCAAGTAGTGGCTGCTACACAGACTCTAAACTTTATGCCATGACAGTCACTTTCTAGCTATACCTATTTTATTTTCATGTACATGATTCAAGCCATTAAAACTGTTCTAAGACACACAGATATAATTAGAGCGTTCATTTTTTAGTCTATGATAATTGAGAATGTTTGTTTTCCAATCACACTTTTGTAGCAAGTGTTCTGCACAAATGGTGCATATATTTTCATAAGTAGTTATCGATTTTTAACAGTAAATCCAAAATAAATGCCTTTACTTCGATTTTGGATATAATTTACAGATATTATTATGAGCTTACATACTTTATGAATACATATTCTTTCATTTTAAAATCACATGGTGATTCATATACAAGTAAGTACATGTAGTTGATACAATTAACTTCACATGTAAGTATTATTTTTATTTTGAAATTAATGTTCTTTACCACTGGCATTACAAACCTCATCAGCTTCATCAACATTAGCACCATGTTTGACTAGTACCTCTATGACATCAGGATGGCCTTGATATGCTGCAATTGCTAGAGGTGTTTTTCTACCCTGTGTAATTTTACAGGAATTAAAGAAATATAATTGATAAAACTCTTAATGTAATATTTTTTGCTATTCAGCATGCTTATTTAACTATTTATACATATTTTATATTTATTTCACTCATGTGGTTTAATATCAATATAATTATAAGTATAAAAATCAATGTATAAACTTATACACACCTCTCCCCTGAAAGAGATATCAGCTCCATTTTGAATGAATTCTTCAACTTTACTAACATCTCCATCAAGACATGCAAACCATAAATCAGAACTCTAATAGAAGAGAAGCAATAGATAGTACTCTATAAACTATATGCTGTGAAACATGATTCTATAATCCTTAAGTCATCCAAGACAAACATGTCATTGAACTATAATACTTTCTCATATTTGTTGATTTAAAGGTTTAATAAATATACCAAAGGAAAGTTTATTGCATGTTTGTATGAGTGTCCTTTATTGGGGTGTATATATCTACAATTACATAGGCCAACACTGATGTGAACTATATATACATTTATAAGGATTGCCAGATATTCTTATTTTATAATCAAAATGGCACCAATTCTGAAACTATTCAAATCATGACTTAATACCACATTTATTACCCAACTACAATATAAAGCTCAAGAAAATTGTATAATCCTAAAACAAAAACTTTGTCTGTGCCAGTCTTTCCATCCCATGATTTTTTTATACTACTTGGTGAATTTCATTGATGTATTTACAATACATCGATGAAATTCACCAAGAAGACTCTTTTACACATGCAGACCACTGCTATTGAATATTATTGTACCAACAGCTGTTAGTTGTATTTTTTTACTGTTTCTGTGACACAGACATTATTTAAGTGTGACTTCAGTTTCACTATGCTTGCAGATATCAGCAGAAACTATAGTGTTGCTGTGGTATGGGAAAGCAAGACAAATGCAATGGGAAAGCAACTGCTGATGTTATCTCCTAAACAACACCATTGATGTATGAATGCTGCATTATTTGAACCTCTATTCAATTTATAAATATATTTGTCCATTGTATAGCTGCTGTATTTTCCATGTAGCAACATGTGTGAGTCATAGTTTACATAACAGTTTTACATACATGTGTAGGCATATCACTTACAAGAATAATAGTATGGGAATCTCCCAAACATTTAATAAATAATCAATGTGACATGCACTACAAGTCTATATACAACCTTGGGAATCTCCCACACATTTATCAAAATTACAATTGCTGAGTAACTATGTTTGACACATGCAATAGTGAGACCAAGTATTTCTTGTATGCCAGGAAGGTATGGGACAAAGCATTTTACTAAAAATGTAATACCTCTCTGAAACAAGTTGCATATACCTTTTTAAGGTTGTAGTCTTTTCCATGGGCGGATCCTACTCCAATCAGTTTCTAGTCTTGCCAGCTTCTTGCTGCATACAATCTGGTTCAATTCTGTATCTTTTGGAAGCCACACCCACCCGGGGGTATAATTATTGGGCCTAAATGTTTTCGCTGATAGTTTATTTTCAGAAACAAAGCTAAACACGGCCCACGGGTGGGAAACAATGGCGGGGTAACTGTAGTTGCTCTCTGAGAAAGATCGGAGTTTGATAGTGTCTAGAAAGGTAAATTTTATGGTTTCAGTGAAAAGCTACAGAATTCAGCTTTCTTCAGCCTCTTGTAACTTTAAAAGTAAAATGAATTTGCAGAAAACGGCTTCGTAACTTTTCTCAAAATACATTGTACTTGGTGCACGCCATGTATGGTGGGCGTGGCTTTTGTGGTTTTGTACTTATGTTAATTGGAAAAATGGTGATTTTAACCATATTTCTTCAATTACAGGACAATATAAAGCTGATCAGAAGATATGAAGGTTGCTATTACACCAGGTTAGAGTCATATTATATAATATTCTATTTTGAAACTGATTGGAGTATCATCCGCCCACTCCCTAGTACCACCTTAACAGTTAAACCATAGATAATTAATACTACGCAACGGTTGCGTAGTATTAATTATCTATGGTCAAACTTAGCAGTATCATTAATTAAGAAAGTTAACATAATTATATTAACGGTTAAAGTTAGCACTTTCATTAACCAAGAAACTTAACATACATTAAAGGTAAGGATTTCTATTAACAATAATTATAATTGGAATGCAATCTTAGGGATACATTTTTTTCTCTATGACATTTCTTGTGATAATATCATTTTATATAATCATAACTATTCTCACCAGCTTGTCTTTATCAACAGGTGTTGCCATCATGTGAATGGAGGCCTGGTATAATACGTGTTCAGGTAGTTCCAATCACAATCATTATATATAGACTGGAGTTCTTTCCGCAACAAAGGCAACGCAATCTACCATGCAGTCTCTTTACTTTCGCCACCGTAATATTTTTAATTATTTATTTACACACCGTCACACCCACAAATTTCGTAATGCCTAAATGGGTGGGAGGTGTTCGAGGTGTTTGAGGTCTTCGAGGTCTTCAAGGCTTCAGTCACCTTCAGAGAACCTAGATAATGAATCTACAACCTACCGAGTTAATTTACTGAAGCCAGAAAATACTCCAATTTCCATTGATCTCATCACTACGACTTCCAGAGCTATTTGTTCTGTTAAAAACAAAGATGGATTTATCATGAAGGGAGTTCTCGTGTCAGTAAATGGATCTATACTAGGATTGATCACACATTCAAATTCCAGGAAATTAAGTGAATGCTTTATTAATCTAGAATTCATTCCCCCAAAAACCAAGGAAGACGTAGCACCTGAAGTTCTATCACTTGCATTAGACACTAGCAGATTGTTTACATTCTATTGCCCAATAGCAGAGATAATATTCATCAAGCTAGAGGAAGAATGCGTTCAACAGTTGAATCAAAATGATTGTCACTTCCTTGCTTTGCAGGATTCTATGGAAAAAATAGAAAATGGATCTTCTCTTTTCTTGTGCAATTCAGCAAATCATGAATTTATAGATATTGCTTCTGGCTCTTTCATAGAGTATTATGGTCTAGATTTATGTCATACCGTACCCCGTGATTTTTGTACTGTGGGACTACCCCTAATGTCATGTAATGGTCAGTTAATTGGAGTACAAAAGCCCACACAAGGACCTAACACCATTAACAGCCTGGCAGTTTCATTACATACTGTATTTACCTCACATCTGAGTAATCTAGTTCCATCAAATTCTGTGATTACTAATCCTATTGATATGTCATCATACGAAACTAAACTTAAAGAACAAGGTTTGGAGCATTGTTCTATGCCTAATGGAAAGTATTCAGAGTGTAATATGTATGTAAGTCCAGGTATTCCATATGTCACTCCAATCTGGTACATACCAACATGTGTTGGTTGGTATTGGACTCCTACAGATCCTGAAAAAGAAGATGAGAGTATTAACTGGATGCCTGTTACAAAACTGGCTGTAGTAGGAGGAAGGTGGAACGGAGAGATACCTGCTAAAAAGAATGTCAAAATTATACGATGGCTTTCCTTAAATAATATCAAGTGTGGTGAAACAGCATCATTATAGCTCCATCCAGAATATGGTAGTACTGTCTATGTGGGGATGACCACAAATATATGTTGTTACACTACTATAGTATGTGTAATTGTGTATATAATTACGTTTGTATGTGTATGCTAAAACAAATGAATACCGTCGGGACGGGACCCTCGCCTACGTGGCAAGGTAATACAAACTATAATTTCGAAATATAATATGCCAAAAGATTATAATTATCATTGCTCGTTTGTATGGTCATATAATAATGAGAATGTTTACTTCAGATTGTTTAGTTTGTGTATAAAACATATTAAGTTATAAAACCGTACTGGCATGTTAGTTTTTATAATAATATTATAATAGATATAGATATATATATATAATATATATATATATATATAAATTATATAAACTAACATGTCACTACTTATTACTTAGTATGATTATACTAGTCTCTTCCTTGTCTATACTATAAGTCTTACATTTTAGTCTCTGTATTATCTGAAAGAAGAAAGAAAGATCCTCAATTCGTCTTGTGAAATATTCCACAAAGACAGCATAGACAGGTCCTCAAAACTGATGACGTTCGAGTAACGTGCACAGCACATGACTTGAAATTGAAATAGGCGGAGTTTGAAAGTAATGGAGAATGCTTGGAGCCAGTACTCGATGTTGTAGCAACCACTACCCAAATTTTGTTTGCTTTTATGTAGTGCTTTGCTAGCGATAGTCATCATACAGGAGTAGTTATGTTTTGATGTGTCCAGATGCCTCCACGAGTCTTCTCAAGTCTGGAAACAGTAATCGTGAGTTATAAACATTGTGATAACTTTATAACCGAAAGGTTTAAGAAGAATTCCTACGTTATTTTTTTTCCTTGTATAATTTGAAGTCTACCAGTACCTCTTTTGAAATGTCAATGTTTTTATTTTTCCAGAAAAATTGCTAACACACACACAGACACACAGACAAAACGATTACCGTACCCTTCCGCCTACGCTACGCGGCGAGGGTAATTAGAGCAATAAGCTACAATAAGTATAAATGCATTATGTTTTGCACATTGTGTTTTCAGTCAATTTTGTAATCTAATTATGTACAGGTGATACATATTTTCATCATTAATTTTAATAAGTAGAAATTTTACTATGTTGTGTTGTTGATAATGATATATGATGTTTCTTGGCTTGAGGTTTAAATAAAAGTTGGTACAATTCTGGAATTATTCTTCATTGTCAAGAACAGACATCCTCTACAAATGTAACTGAAAGTTGCTATTCGTTTTTTTTTTTGCATGTTCATTTGTGGGAATTTTATCTGTGTAGCTCATAAGCATTCTATATGAAGATTAAAAGTGCATTGCCTTCCAAATGAATATAATTATAATCATTATAAAGAATGTGTACATGTTCACATACTGGTAGTGTTTGGAGAACATACAGGCTCTTCATGATTAGCAGTAGGAAAGATAGTATCAGCAATGATAATGATGTCAGTAATCAAAAACACTTGTGTTATGGAATTACAATCAGTGTTATAATGATTGTAAAAGTACTAATAGCATTACCATGTACTAGATAATAATAGTTTGTAAATATCAGTACTATATCAGTGATCGTAGTAATAGCATATGTAATTTGAAATCAGAAAAGGAATGAATAATGTTGTTCTAGTCAGAAATTTGAAATAGGATTGATCTCTTATTAGTCATAATAATAATTATTATTATAATTATACGTTTAATGGGGTAGCTCTTTGGCTTATAGGATGGTGAAATGGAAGTAGCCATTATCACCAATGATTATACCACAATTATCATTCACCTATTAATGAGGCTAGTGATATCACCTCCATTACAACTTAACTATGTTAGTAAAACTAACTGGACTTACTGATATCAATATTAATACGTATTACTGAAAAATTGAAGATACATTTGTATTTCAACTTATCAATATATACTATATGATATAATTATACATGTTAGTACTGAGCAATATAATTATTGATACAAACCAAATATCGCAATACCACGTTCTTATATCATTGGCAATATTAGCTTCAGGAGGTATTGCTTCTCCCTTTAGATCTCTCCCGGTAAATAGAATCAGGTAGTCTAATCAAACTATCTTTGTATTATCATTTTGTAAGTTTGCAAAACCTAACAAATAATTGTTGCCATTGGCATCAGGATATACAAAATATAATGCAATTGCTCTACTCTATTACATGTATCTATAGTTTAATTCTTCACTTCAGTTTGAGGGTGGGATTTTGGAATTTCTTCCAGAGGAAACATTAACATACATACATTAACATGACCTTCAATTGTTAATATTCTATAAAAAATCAGCCAAAAAAGTTACATGAAGGAAACAAGGAAAAATCCTTCCAATCTTACAGTAGTTCAAGCTAACTGTTCATTTTAATTCTATCACCGCTTGGCAAAAATACAAAAAGAACCCGTTTTAGATATATGAAATGATCCATATCTGCTGTTTACATGAAACACACCTCCATCAACATATTCAAACCAAGACTCTATTGTTGAAGAATCGTATGGAGCATATCCATATGACATTGTACTCAAGTGTCCTTCTACTTTGAGAGCTACACAATGCTGCATTTCTATGATTATGTCCTTTAGTAGAGGTTTTGAGATGACAATATCATACACTACACTCGTCATATCAGCTCCTGGAGGGAAGTGGTATTTTCCTCCTACAAGAGCAGTTATAGTAACTTCACATGTTTCGTCAGGAGGTAGAACACCATGTGGGACCGTGAGCTTGAATCCATACGAGTCCCAATCATAGAACTGGTCTCTATCTCCTTGAATCACATAAGTTATCTCTCCAGCAACTATCCCTCTGTGTTTTTTTTCTATATAGAACAAGAATAGAAAGACATCATGCAATACTAAATGGTAAAATGATCACTTCCTCAATACCTTCTTGCTTCAGAGCAGAACCACCACCCGCCTCGTCAGACATCACTAAATTAAACTGTCACTTACAATATTACTTTTACGTATATTTAGAGCACTAAGAGTACAGTATAATCATAGATTGTATAGACTGCATATACGGGATTGGAAACTGATGACGTAATGCGGCCAACCTCTGTTATATACAACGCGCTTTAATTAGAAACATTCTAAGACGTGGAGCTGTTCCACTGGCAGAAGAGATTTGAAGTATTATATTTTTGTCTGGTTCCTGTAGTGATTAACAATTGAAGATATGCTAAAATGTGAGTATTTGTCATTATTATTGTCTTATATATTGTTATAAGTATCTACAAAACAAATGGTGAATGTATGTATGATTATTATAAATATATATATATATATATATATATATATATAATTATATATATATATATATATATAATTATATATATAATTATATATATATATATATATTATATATATATAATGATACAAGTATTGTTATATATTATATAGTATTAAGCTAGTTTTGATTTAAATAGTTCGCAAACACCATTGGAAAAGTACATCGGCATTGTTTAATACTGCCTATAGTAAGCCCTGTTTATCCATAACATGCTTTGCCTTGTGTAGATGGTTACCTTCATACATAGTATTTATTTCAACTTCATAGGTTGTGTACTGGTAAAATGTTGGTGATGGTTTGCATTTGATAGATTTAAGCATGAAGTCATACCATTTAATATAAAATTCAGGTGTACAACGTAACCTATGGTAATGGCCCCACATTAATTCTCTCTCTTTGTGACAGTTTCTTTTAGATGTGAAGCATGATCACAAGTTGGTAACAAGATCAAGGGAGAAATCACAAAAGAGTTGGGGATATGTAGGTGTAGCCCAAGGCAGGTGGATTATGTAACAAGTGGAGTGGTATTGATACTGTCATGGTTTTTCTCTTCCTTTCTCGGTTTTTTATTCTGTAAAATCTAAGTTTCTGGGGCATTCTTAATTAGTTGGTATACTCTCTATAATTATATTATTTATAATGATAGTTATTATAATTATTCAGAAGTAATTTGTGTGTATTAAAAATGCATGTGATTGTTGATCATTACTGCACAAATCAGCTGCAACCAATTTGGGTGGAGCTGGTACTAACTGCAGATATCCAATTGTATTGATGAAGAAAGGGTTTATTCTAGTAGACGGTACATTAACCTTGTTATTAATGCACTATACAGGTTAGTAGAGTAGTTACAGGGACAGCTAAAGGTACACAAAACTTACCCAGTTTCACTCCAGGTTATTAGCATGATACAGAGTTTTTAAAATAATTATGTTGGATTTCCTACTACAAAGAGGTATATTCTCATTAAGCATGCTCTTGTCTACCTCTGCATGCAAGTAATACATAGTAAAATCAGTAACACTAGTAGTTATAGGTACACAAACGTTCAGAAGTGTATTGCTGCAACATAAAAGCGGTAGTAGTGTAGCAATGCAATACCAAAAAGGTCACATAAATTAAATGGAATTGACGATAATAGATCTGTGAGTAGCACCAAATACTGTAAACGTACCTATAAACAATAACTCGAGTACAAGGACAGTTTTAGTTGCTGTAGAATACTCTGCTTTTCTCTCCCGCTAACGAGAAAGTATGGGAAGTTGGGAACGGCTGTTACAGATGTTGTCCGCCGCGTTTTCAATCATTTAGTATTGCTCACGTGATCAGTTTCCAATCCCGTATACGCAGTCTATACAATCTATGGTATAATGCACTGTAACAGTCTTAGTCTCGTGAGCCAGTCCCTTCGCTTGAGGAGCCGGAGGGACTGGCTCGCGAGACTATATAGCAAAACTGTAACTGCTCATAATGTACTGTTATGATTTGTTCCAACACCTTCCCACTTTCCCACAAACGGCCCACCTATAATAAGTCTTCATAATATTTATTACTGTAAACAAAATTAATATTTTTAGTCTCCAGAGGGAGGGGCTGGCTACGGGAGACCATAGGATCACGCCACTAAAATGGACAAGAGTGAGTCTGTATGTACAATAGTTGTGATTTTTATTTTAAAGCCGAGGAAAGACTCGTACGTCTAAATTGCTAGTCAACAGACATTGGTTTTTTTTATAGGCCGGTTATACATTATAATCTGTATAATTATAATATTATTGTTATTTAGCTTGATAATTAAATCACATTTTATATTTAGCTGCAGTTCATATAATTATTCTACAGTGTCTGTAAATTGCTGTGTGTATGATACCAAAACCATAACAAGAAATATAATAAAAGAACTCGCAGTTGCCCTTTCATCTTACTGGTTTGAAAGACTAAATTAGTAATATTATAATTTCTTTGACACCCTGTATATATGACATTTCAGAAAGATTCAATATTGTTTTCTTTACTGCAGGAAAATACATGAATTGTGAAGTGCTGGAGTTTTCATTCCAAGGTTTAAAGGGACAGTTTATGGGAGCATTTGCGAATTTCATACAGAGAATTCTAGCGAAGGAGAGTATTCCAAACATCAAGGGATTTCTCACTATGAAGTATCCTCAAATGATTGAACTCAAATCAGTGGAAACGGTCCAGGGTTTAATTGATTTTCTTTCTATTTACTGTTCCTTTTCCTGTTTTGGGTTGATGGTGGAAATAGCTGTTCATTTTGAATGTCTGGAGGCAGTAGAAGTCCTAGAGAAATTTGAACACGAAAGACATCGATGGTATGCATATGTACTTGCTGTCGATTTTGTTAGATGCCATGAAGAACATGAAGATGCTGTTAAAAATAATAGAGTGAAGGTTTGAAAACAACCCACTACATTACAATGTCCCTTACACAATAATTATGGACAAAGGAAGCAGGAGAGGCACACGTCTCCCAACTTCCCCCTCCTCCACATACTGTGCCCTCGACCCCATCTCCCTTCACCTATGATTTATTTTTTCAAAGATTGTATGAATTATTTCACTTTTTTTTTATAAAATGCAGGTACAATTTCAACTTCAACAGACCAAAGATAAAACAACTCTTTCTGAATTTGAAAGATTTCTATCACAGGAATTCAAAGCCTTCAAGATGTTCATTGCCTTGTATGCAGTGCATGCAAGTAGTGCCACTACAGTACATAAAAGTATCTTGACTTTTAAATGTACAGTTCCAACATGGATTGAAGAGAAGCTTGTTAATCACATAACCACAAGTACGTCTCAGCTGTCATCTTGGAGTTTAAAAGATGTCATCATAAATGGCACGTCTATATGGAAACCAATCAGTCCAATAGAGGTAAATTGTAATGTATTTTGTATGCATTCTTGGAATTTGCTCGTGCATGCAATAATTTGTGGTTATTACTGTGTAATCTGATAACGATTAAACTTTAACCCTTAGAGAAATGAGCATGTTTTACAATTCAACACTGGCAGCTCTGCTGCAGATATCTTGGCCATCGTTCACTTTCTGTACTCCAAACTTGGCGCCTTGGCATGGTGTACCTCTTCCAGATATGGGGTAACAGTAATAGATAATAGTAATAGATAATAGTAATAGTAAAGATTACATGTTTTAAAATAACAGTAACAGTAAGAACAAGTGTATATAGAGAAAAAAACATCCCTATGATTGCTTTACAAATTCAAGTATCCCTATGACTGCTTTGTGGTGTCCAGCATTCAGTAATCATGGCTGACTTTATCATGCCTGAAACACAACAGCCTATTATAGTTATTATTTTGATTATCTACTCTCCTTACCTTTTAAAGAACCTTATAGAACTTTAGGAATATATTTTAGGTAGAATAGCTTGCTATTAGTTTCAGTTTCTGCGTAAGCTACAAGCAACTTTCCTTCTTCTGGTCTATACTACTCTGTAGAGCTCAAGCGCGCGTTCTATTACGTTGCACGCCCATTAATTGACCGAGCCCCCAGGAATGACGCAACCTCCTTAACTACGTATACAACGCATAGTCGCGCAAGTGGACACAAGAATATATATATATATATATATATATATATATAATATAGATTCAACCCCGTGGAAAGCAATCATAGGGATAGCCCTACAGGCCATAATAATAAAAAAAACATTGAAAGAGTATGTAGGCATTGTAGGGATATATATCAAAACTGAAAAAGCACAGGAACAAGATGGCTTTGGCAACAAAATGAAACATGTAACAACTGTACAATTATTCGTTATTAAAATTCCTACATCCTCTTTCATTTTTGAATATACTTCTATATTATTCTTGTTTCAATTCTATTTTTAAATGACTCGGTATAATAATTTGTTGCTAAATTGTTCATCAAAAACGTGATGACAGCAACTGGGGAAAACAAAATGACTCTGCTAAATGTTGGCACCGGCTACACCCACAATATTGGGTTTTCCAGCAAGAGAAATGTTTCAGTTACCCACCAGATTGCATGGACAGAGTCACTTCTTTCAAACTGCACTCAACGTGGGGACTCCCTCTTTAAAATTCTACCCATACTCTATATTTAGGCTAAAGTGAAATCCCAGCTTCCCATAGAGACATTACTTCACCATGTATATGTAGCACCACAGAAACATTGGTAATGTGTTTTTAATATTTGTACCCAAATGTTAGAGGAACCACTAAAAAATGTGAACAGTAATAATACTATAAGGATATTAACAGTGCTATAATGCTATTTACATTAAAACTGTTGTTATTATAATATTTACATTTGTATTTCTTTAAAACTACAGCAGATTATTAAAAACCCTCTTAAGCGCAGTATAAGTGGTACTGACAAAAAGAGTGATCACATGTCTGGTGACAGCATATCTATAGCCTACCTGTCTACTACCCAAGTCGAACCTTTGCAGGTTACACATGAGAATCGTGGTTATTATACTACTGAGGCAACAATGGAGAAAAATCCCGAAAGTTCTCAACTCGTACTTTGTGAGTCACTTTCTGTACAGTACAAAACTTCAACCTATTTTGATGATGCAGTACAGGATCAGATAATATCCGATCTTATGGAGCCCACTACCCTGAATCCTGGTATGTCTACTAATTACTACTGTATAATAATTACTACTGTATAATATTATAATTTGGCTGGCACTTGGGTGGAGCAATAGCTCCACCCAAGTGCCAGCCAAATTATAACGTACCATAAAGATGTTATAAAGATTTATTGGCTATCACTTGACATTTCTAGTGTGTTTAGTTGCATTTCACAAGTATCTATGCATTTTGAATTGTGATCAGGTATATGAAAATGTGATTAGCTCAATGTCAGATGATTTAATTATAGTAAGTCAGTTTTATTGCTAATAATCAAGTTTTGAATCAAAGCAAATCTCTGTTATATTCTGGTTATTTATTTCAGGGTTCTCCCTAGGATTTTTGGGAGGAATATATGTATAAATTAATTGTTGCGAGTTTAGCAAGCAAGAAAATGTTTTATGAAATCACGCCCACATTGCACATGGCCACGCTTACTATTGGCTCCTCGTACTTATCTTGAAGCAAGAAGGGGTTTTTAGGTACCTAGGGAAAGGCCTAATTATTTATACAATTACCGTATTTTCCCGTTTAGAAGCCCGGGCCTCTATTTCCTAAAGGCACTTCCTTGACCAGGCCACTAAACAAAACCAGCCTGTATACGAGCCCGGCCTGTAAACAATCGCCAGAAGCTAGCGTGCGCATAAACCCATGCGGCAGGGCAATATATGACCACGCCCACCACGTAACAAGGCGGAGCCCACTAACGATAGCTTAGCATCATGGCCACTGGTAGTGTTTTTCAGCTAATTCTATGGCCTTGATCTTTGTTGAAATGTCGTAAGAGCTTCTCTTCTTAGTTGACATTCTGCTTTAGGCAAAATTCACCTTCTTCCGTGTCCTACGTCCACGTGTTGTGGGCGTGGCACCACCCAGCTTTAATTCGAGACCCAGCCTTTATTTAGTGAATAAAGCAAGAACACCCGGCCTTAAAACGAGATCTGGCTTCTATTCAGACCCGGCCACTACTCGGGAAAATACGGTATGTGTATAGCTTTGCATAAAGTACCTTGTAGAAACCGAGACATGTATATATATTGTATTCTTAAGTTATCATTGCCAACATTTAGATTACATTGGTTTGACCTGATCTGCTTACATTTAAACTCTCCATTTTGTATAAATTATGAAGCCAACAAAATGTTATTACTCAATATAGTCATGTATTTATTGCACATACGAATATTTGTTGACTTCATTTACAAAATGGCTAAAGGTAATTTTGCACTGTAATTTTAGCAGGTAACACATAACTTGCTATATGATGTCATACAGGATTTTATGTTGGAGGGGGAACAATTGATCATACGAAGCACATTGTTATTCAGAGGGTCTGGGATTATACTCCCTTAAGAAATTTAGGCCCTCTGAGATTTCTTCTGGTAGCTTCAGAAGGCTTGTAGCTTATGATTTTGTTATTAACCCTTAGAGCACAGAGCTTTTTTTTTCAAAATTCTTCCCATTTCCAACACTGGTGTCTCTGCTGTATATATTTTTGTGACCGCTCACTTTCTCTACCCCAAACTTGTCTCCTTTTCTGACATTGAGTACTACTTATACTAACTTGCTTACTGGGACTCAACTAGGGCAAACAAAACGACCCCGTTACATGTTAGCACCAGCTACACCCAAGATTTTGAGTTATATAGCAAGGGAAATGTCTCAGCTACCTACCAGATTGCGTGGGCAGCGAGGGGGATGTGCCCCCTTCAAACCCCCATTAACAGGGGGACACCCCCCTTTAAAATTCACCCGCCGAAAAACCGTTAACTTTTTTAGCCATTTTCATTAGCTACCAATTACAAACATTTGTCACATATATGTGACAGCAGTGCTCTAAGGGTTAAGAGAGGAAACCATGTACTTGTGATAGCTAATATTCAGTACTCAACCTTTGTAATTCTTTGTGGTGGGGGTAACTTGTTATATTGTCTAATGGAAGCCATAGAGATCAAAGCCACAGCACTGGTAATATAATGTATATCAGGGTGATATCAATATTCCCATGGGATGTATATTAAAGTTAATTAGAGTTTAAAACAATTTTTTTGTGAAAAAAAAAATGAAGTTTATATACCAGAAGTGCACTCAAATTGTAGTCAACAAGAATTAATCATCATCAGCTTTTTCAGTGGCAACTGTTTTGATGTTTATAGTAAATTGCTATATTGAGCAGTTGTTTATTCCACCAAGAAACCCAACCTTTGTTTCACTGGCCGATACACTTTCTGTCTTCTTTACGTTAGTCATCAGTATTTTGCTAACTTGCTTATGCTGATCAATGGAAACCCTTTCATATTCTCGTAGTGCCTCCAGTGAACGATGACCAGTTACTTTCTGTATCACCCTCTCTGGTACAGAGTTTTGGAACATGGTGGTAGCTCCAGTTGCTCGTAAACTATGATTAGTCTTCCTAGCTATTCCAGCCTCTGCACACATGTCTTTAACAATTGTAGCAAGTTTGTTTTTACCTACAGCTGCATTATCAAACCAAGCTTCATTTAGGTCACTTGAAGCCTTTCTTTTTGGACGTAAATACAATATGTCTGCATCAAAGGCAAACTTGGGCAACTTGCTTAAATATAGATCCATTAAAAAAACTAGACATTGTGGTCTTTCCTCTGGCAGAGCAGGACAGGGAACAACCTTGTTCTTAAGATGCAGTTCGTTTGACGTACCAGAACGGTTTTTTGACCCATGTTCCACAAATGTAAAACAGTCAGGGTTATGGGAACGAATGAATTGAGAGGGACCCAGCTTTCTTTGCTCTTCTCCCCCACGCACACAGAACCTTTTTCCAACATAATAAAAGACTGCTCTCAATAACTGCAATGGCTGTTCAGTTCCTAGCACACCGGTACTCCACAATTGAGCTTCCTCATCATCTGTGATCACAGGAGTTGATCGTACGCTAGTGCCCACTCCTTGTGAGTGTAGAGTATGGTAGACATAATCACAAGCTCCGTGAATTGGCCTGAACTGTGAATTTTTCCAATCAAGAAACTTGGGTACGCAATAATTATTGTCAAGCATATACCTCTGTAGACCGGCTAAAATTTGATTAATAGTTCTGGGAGGATAGGGCTCGCCATCAGTCCTCCTTACTTCATTAATGAACCGAGGGAGCCAATACCCAGTTGTCGGGTTTTCAAATAGGTCACTGGGGCACTTTTCGTCACCATCCCTGGCAGATCGCCACTCAGAAAAAACTTTCATTGACCAAGATGTGTTTCGTTTCGTATTCACGGGAACATACCCTTTACTAATCTCTTCAATTTCACTGTTAGTACTTACAGTGTTAAATCTTGCCTTTTTCTTTTTGGGTAAAACAAAATCCCTGTCGTTGGGATCATCATTTTTCTTATTTTCTCCTTTTCTTGACATTTCAGACTCCCAGTTCTTCTCAGCAAGGTCAAGGTCACTAGCTAGTACGCATGCTCAAGTGACCACATAGAATGAGGGGCTTCATTGCGCAACCAGCTTGGTTTTTGATCTCTATGGCTTCGTTTAGACAAGCAAGATACCGTATAGCCGGTAATGTGTGCGGACAAAAATTTTGCGATTTGCTAATTTTTTCAATTTTGCGAATTTAAATTTTGCAAAGCCTACCCTGTGGTACTCGATTATTAATATTCATAACTACATAACCACGCCCATATTCGACCTTGGGCGCGGGTATACGTACCACACACGAGTATAGTACAAACGTGTGAACATGCAAGGAAATGGAATCTGAATACGAGATAGAGAGCTGTATAAGAGGATACCACATTTACAAGAACCTGTGGACTTCGTTTGTAGGAGAGAGTCTCGGGTGTAACAGAGAGACCGACAATACCGACGATCCGTATGCTGTCTGTGTTATAAAAGGCCGTGACACGATTGTTGGCCATGTGCCAAGGAAAATCTCCGCCGCCTGTTCTCTTTTCTTGAGAGCAAACGGTACTATAACTTGTATAGTTACTGCAGGTAGGCGTTTTTCAGCTGATTTACCCCAAGGAGGTATCGAAGTTCCCTGTAAGCTAATATTTAAAGGTCAAAATGCACTCGTAACAAAAATAAAGAAATTGGTGTTACCCATAATTCATCCAGCTGAAGAACCAGCATGTAAAAGAAGGAAAATTGACGCTAGCATTAGTCATGGTGTTGTTGATTTAGTCAATAACCAGAAATTTGATAGTAATGGTCTTCTTGCTTCATGTTTGTGGATAAGTATTAATGCCCGTTATCATCTGAATGAAGAAGACAAAAGCATTATTTCTTCCGGAGGGCAATTAACTGATAAACACATCAACTTTGCTTTGGAAATTTTGAAAAAGCAATTTCCAAGTCTTAATGGATTACGGTGTACATTACTATTGGCAAAGCAGAATGGTATATCAATGCTCAATTCACCTTCTAATTACCTCCAGATTGTCCATGCCCAAAATAACCATTGGATAGTTGTTTCTACATTGGGAATTTAGGCCTGGGCGATACCTAATTATATTTGCATATCACAATACCTAATTTGAGTATCACAATATTGTTTATGTATTGCCATTATAATAAAATATTTAAAAAGATTTTTGAAAACAACTTAAATCCACACATTTGGTACATAATTATTAATTTATCATTGTAAGTTATCATGGAGAAAACATGGACCACATTAAGTGGCATCATATCTTTGGCAATAAAATATCCCACACTCTTTGACAGTTCTTTTGCACGTGAGCTATCTGGTCGTAGTTTTTCCTGATTAGCAAACCATCTGTTGATACTCTGTGGTGGCTTGCTACTGCAACTTGAACTAGCTTCAGTAGATTGTTTTTGAAGATTACTACAGGTATATACACGAGGATGTTTGTTTTTTTAAATGTGAGAATAGATTAGTAGTGTTTCCACAATATTTTAACTGGCGATGAGGCTCACAAATTACACAATACACCTGTAAAACAAACATGATAATAAATACTTTTATTAACTAAAATTTTGTAGCTACTCACCTTATCACCATCAACAATTTACCTCCATCATTCTTAAATCCGTAAAACTTCCAAACCTCACTAGAAGCATTTGATAGAGGCAACAAATTAGCCAACTTTAACAGATCTGAAGTCGCCATCTTGTGGAATTTTTTAGCATGTGTTTTACGATTGCGCATGCGCTCTCAATGTGGGCGTGACGATACTCTCGATAGCGCTCTGTACGTGTATCGATACGTATTTACTATCGATAGTATCGTAGGTATCGATATATCGCCCAGGCCTAATTGGGATGTTTGCCTAACCATGTTAAAATATATGATTCCCTTCACTTCGATGTTGATGAACAAACAATACACCTCATAAGAAGCTTGTTTGGTCAAGAAGCTTCATATGAACTTCATAATAGCCCAAGACAAAAAGGATATAATGACTGTGGACTGTTCGCAATTGCTAATTGCGTTTCTTTAGTTCATTGGTATGAACTGAAAAGCTTTGATCAGGAAAGTATGCGACCTCATTTGATCAAATGCTTTGAACAATGTTCCTTTACCCAGTTCCCTGTTATTCTGTAATAATTTGACTTAGTATTATTTATTATTCTGTATAATGCTCCCTTCTATCAGTTGATTCCCTGTAATTCAGTGTTATCAGTTATTCAGTCATGAAATATTCTAAATTATTGGTATAATTATTAGTATTTTGAAAAAAAAAGTTAATTTAGAAAAAAAAATCAATTCATTATTACTATAATAATAATTATATACAATAATAATACTATAATTATAGTTAGTCAAGGCTTAGTTTGCTCTACATCCTCCGAAGCAGTACTTGCTGTTGGCATTGTCATCATCATCCTTAACTGATGAAATGGCATCCCTAATCCCAGCTTTACGAAAGCCATTAATCACCATAGATGGTCGTTGTTCAATGCTCTTCCAAGCACTGATGATCCACTGTAAACTCTGCCCTTTAATTGCAGTCATTGTTGTATCAATATTCAGTTCATCTAGCGCAGAACCTTCTTCAAGTTTCTTCTGCACTTGAACTGCATACCATGCATGAAATTCAGCTTTAAGGGCGTCTTTCATTGGCTTGTTGATGGCAATATCTAATGGCTGAAGTTTGTCAGTACAATTGGGAGGTACTAACACCACAGATATGTGATTCTTGGAAAGTAAGCTCCTTATGGCAGGGGTGGTTTGGCCTTTAAAGACATCGTAAATTACCAAAGCTGGATGGGATTCAGCTAATATTAATTCTTTCCTTTTCTTTTGTACAAAAGGAACAATTACCTTCAAGATGTATCGTTTCATTGTCTCCTCATTTGACCAATGGTTTGTGGAATGCCAAATATCCCATCCGTCGGGTACAGCATTAAATTGAGGATGGCACCTTTCAGTCTTGCCTTGGTATATCAACTGAGGAGATAAGTAAGTGCCAGTCAGTGATACAGCAAGCACAGCTGTTATTTGCCGTTTATCATCGATGTTAGCAATTGATATAATTTTTTCTCCAGCCTGATGCATCGTCCAGTCACCAGTTGGTATGATATGAAGTGGGGTCTGGTCCCAATTAATTATCAACTCATCTGGAATATCGTTCATTAGTACTTCGGCTTTGATGTCAGCCAAAAAGTATTCTTTTACTTCTTCAAAATGAGTTAATGAAATCTTTCCAGCATTTGTACCTTTTCTTTTACGATACCCCATTCTTCCCAAAATTGACTTTGCCCAAGCTTTGGTGATCACAATTTGCCCCCCCCCCCCCCCATTTGAGCCAAGCTTTGAAGGATCTTTGCTGAGAAGAAGACCTTCAGCAACTGCCATCACAATACTAGTATTCACTATTGCCTTGTTCTTTCTCAACCCTTTTATATACTCTTGTACAATACCGTCCAACTCTTTTCCGAGAAGTAGTGGTCTTCCTTGGCATTTTGTTGTTAGGGCAACCACTTGGCCGGCAGTGTCACGTTCTTTCACAAGTTTTAACTCCTTCAAATACTCCGTCCTTAGCTTTCTTGCTGTTGACTCGTTTATATTACGCCCCAAAACTTTCGTAAAATGCCTTGCTGCTTTGGTAGGGCCATTCTCGGAAGCGTATTTTCCAATAGAGGCTCTTTCTTCTGCCGTATAGTGGTTATAACTCCCACGCTTCCTCGAATCATGACTTTCTAACACTCGCTTCACACACTCATCGACTTTTTTTCTTTCTTTTGGTGTCAGAGTTCCCTGGCTGTGGCTGTTTCTTAAAGTAGCTCAATAAAGACATACTACTCACGAGTCCTCGTTCTAGAATCTAGACATAGACAGTCACGTGCATGAAGTTAATAAAGAATTATAATAATAACTATAGTTAATAAAAATTAATTAATTATTATTAATATTTTGCGGAACTTATGTTTGCGATTTCTAATGATTCGCGAATTTCGCAAAATTTGATTCCTCGCAAACATTACCGGCTATACGGTATTACATAGCGCTGGGTGTGTTATTGATACACACTCAATGATATTCATAATCCCTCGGGCTACGCCCTCGGGATTATGAATATCATTTCGTGTGTATACACGATAACACACCCAGAGCTATGTAATATCTATTACATGTAAACTGCAGGGTGCCCCTCTCTATATAAACACCCTACCCTGTGCTACATAATCAACTTGCTTAGTAAATTTCTTTATCTCCTTATTGGAGTTAACCCATTTCTCCCTTTTGTTTACACAGTGAAGGATATGATTATCACACAGGATGTTTTAAGAGGTTGGATTCTTGAAGGAACTGTTCCCGTATCGGTATGTCTTGTTGCATTAATGGGGTTACCATCCTCGGGCAAATCTGAAGTCCTCAGGAAAATACTTAGAAATGCCATCCAATTAAAAAGTCACACAGTTGAAGACTATATGAAACCGACTACAGATCCGAAAGGTCTTTCATTGTATGGTCTCTGCGCACTTGGTGGAGAACCCCATAATCAGTTTGCATGGTCGTTCATGACAAAACGTTATGGTGCAATATTTTCCATTCTTTCACACATTATACGTCAAGCAGTCCTACGTAAGACAAACATCGAGAATATCCAATTTGAAGACGATGGTAGTCCATTGTTTGGTGATAATTTACTTGATGAGCATCTTAATTGGTTCAAAAAAAAGGCAGAGAAGCAGTTAAAAGTAATTGCCAGTCAAGAAACTAAAGTGGGACTTCTTCAAGGTGGCATAACACTAGCAAATGTTATGGATATAGGGGTCAATAAAGCCCTATATTGTTTATTGCCCTTCATCTTAGCCAGCTCTCACAAACTAGTTCGCCTTGTATTCTATTCTCAAGAAAGAGATGGTCCAAACATGACGAAAAAGGCTGAACTAAAGAAGGAAGACTACAGTCGTGGACAGGATTGTGAGCTATTGTTGCAATGGAGGCCTCGTTTGAGCTATCTTCTGCAGTTTGCTACAGTAGGCTATCAGAAGAAGAAGAGGACAGAAGATATAACAGTTATGATACCTACATCAAAACAACAAAATCAGTCCCTTGAAGATTCTTCCATGATACCCACTGACATTGAACATAAGGCTCCAAATCTTCATAGAAAAATCAGTAGTGAAACAGATGCACCAAACCTCGTAAAAGTTACTAGAGATGAGATCATAAAGCAAGCTAAGTCTCGAAACAATGATTGGGTGTTTCTTCCCATTGATTTGGATGATAATGAGTCAATGAAAATTAGCAAAGAGAGGATTGAGAAGCTTGTAGCTGGTACCAAACATTTAAGATTTCAGCTTCCATTGAAGTGGATATTTCTTCGTAGTATTGTCGTATCTATTAAGAAAGATGATGAGCCAATAGTTTTAATTTCAAAGGAAAGAGTCGATCAGCTTGGTAAAAAGTTGAACATGAGTCCAGAAAATGTTAAACAGTTTCTGAACACTTTTACTGACTTTGGAAGTATTCTGTACATACCAATTTCTCCCATTCTACAAGATTATGTGATCGTTGACATTTTACAATTTTCCTCTCTCCTATCTAAGCTCTTTTATCCAACAAGTTCAGAAAGTATTGCACCATCCATTGGTATCATTACAGCCAGTGAAACCAAAATCATATTGCGAAGCATACATGTTGCATTCATGAAAATAATCACTTCACTTGGAATGGTAGCAACAATTAATGATACCTCTCGTATTGATTCCAACGATAATCACCTTTTGCCAGGAGAGGTGTGTTATTTCATACCCTTAGCGCGCACTACTCTTCCCATTATCGAGTCTTCACACAGAGATAATTCTGCTTACATTGTTATCAATAGTCTGAACTTTCCTGCTAATATACAAGCTTGTATTGCACATGCCATAATGAAGCGCATCCCTTATGCTTCTCTTGTAGCTACCAAGCCATGTAATATAACGAAATTCAAGTTTCTTCCCAAAGGGAATGGTCCAGCAATTGAATTATCAATTATATATCAAGATACAAATGTAGAGTTACGACTACTAAATGAAGACGAAGCTGTACTGAAAGCAGACACAACAGTTGGTATATGTACTCATGTTCTTGGAGCGTGCTGCAAAGCACTTCAGAAGAAAACTAACCAGATTCAAAACTTAAAATTCAATTTTGGTCTCTGGTGTAAAAAGAAGAAAACGCATCATTTCATGTATAGTGACTACGAGTCGGATTTTTGTGATGAGTGCCAAAAGTTTTATAAGGAGAATCTTTGTTGTAAATGTTGGGTACAAGCTGTTAAAAAGGTAATTCTTTATTCCTATACACACATGCATAGTGATTTATGACTTAGAGTTATTGAATTAATGAAATTAATTACTTGTTGTATGTACCACATTTGGTCTAATAATTATACAAGTACTAGTTAAGTCATATATAATTATAATTATTTTTATGTTTGAACAAAGCAACCAATTGTATCTAAAAAGCCTCAAATGTAAAAAGTGGGTAAAAAAAATGTGTATACTAGTAGCAACTTGGTTGCTGAGCTTGAAGTAGTTTACAATTATACAATACAATAATTATTTAGGCATAATACAGATCATATCTTTGTTCTGCCCTCATTTTAATTCACAGCATTTGCATTTAATAGTTTATGTAGAACTACTGTGGTCACCGTGCTTAATGTAATTGTAGGACTCCTGCTATAATGTAGTAAAATATTATGCCTAAGGATGATGTATACAAACATTACACATTTTTTTCTACTTTTTTCCAGTGTCAAGTTGTTCACCATGATGAAATGTACAGGCTACAAAAACGTAAGATTTGTATGATTATGTTTTCATAAAATAATTGTTCTTTATTAATCTAGATAAACCACTTAAGCCTGAGGAGATGCTGGATGTAGCTAAAGAGCTGGCAAGGAAAGAGAACCAGCAGAAACTTGCAGAACTTGCAGAAAAACTGGAGATACCACTGGATGAGTGGGGGGAGTTACAGAAGAAGTACAGTGGTTGGCACCTCACTATGTCATTACTATTCTCGTGGCAAAGTACACACAGTAATGAAGACCATTCAAAACAAACTCTTAGTAGAATTTTAAAAGAATTAGGTTGTATTTCCATAGCTTTAAGACTTAGTACGCCAACTGTTGTATATTAGTAGTGAAGACCATTCAAAACAAACTCTTAGTAGAATTTTAAATGAATTAGGTTGTATTTCCATAACAAATATGTAATTTTTATGTTATAAAGCACAACATCATGGTTTGCATTGTGTTTCTCATCAGTCATTGAGCATGTTTTTAGCAGTTTGCATCCAAGTAAGCTTACCATCAGCAGTGTGATCTATCCCTTTGAGATTTAATGTTGTAATTTTACACAAGAAGCTCAGAAAGGAAGTACACACATACTTCATATAAAACTAAAGTTTCTTCATGTAACTCCAGCGGATTTACATCATCATTATATATTCTAGGCATCATTGTTAGGTTTGGGTGTGGTTTTTAATTATAGAAGGGAGTGTTTCTATTTATAGTAGTCATCAAGAAATTTCACTGCAACTCTTGGATGTATATACCACACCCCAAATTACTGTAGATTACGAGGGTATACCAGTAAGGTGGTGGCATGTCAGCATTCTATTGCCCAAAACACAATTATCTAAGTATATAGATACATAACAAATCTTTCAGTATATAGATTAAAATGTTAATTGAAATATAAACAAACACTTCACATTCATATAAAGGTCATTATAAACAAACAATACACAAGGTCATTATAAACAAACAATACACAGTCGTATACAGATCATTATCTCTTTTAGATGTATATAGTCTGACAGCACTTTCATTCAAATGTCCACCCCTTTGATGTTACTTTGAAGTTAGCTAAGGGCACAAGTATGATATATGTGTGTGTGTGTGTGATGTGCACACTTGCTTTCTAACTGCTTCTACTGAGGTACGTAGTCTTGCAGGGCAGACACAAGACTACTATTGGGCTGGAAGATGTTGGAGTGTTTTCTCACACTTTTGCATTATGCTGTACTTGAAATTTGAAGTGATTGTTAATTTGCTCCAGTAGGTCCAGAAGAACCTGCAAACAGTTTGATGTGATGCTGAGCCACACCTCGTTATGAGAGTCACGTAGCCAGCTAGTCTTGTTCCCAGTCTAGCAGGAGGCCAATTCGCGGTAGGAGGCGAAGAGAACGTATGTTATTTTATGTATTTGTGTTATTGTACTAGTACTAAATATCTTCATTGTACTTCAAGTTGTGATTCAACAGTGATAGCCTTTGAACAGTATGAGTTGTGTTTCCATGTACTCTTTTACTACCAGAAATCTTCTGAAAATGGTGAAACAGCAATCGTGAGTTGTAAAAATTGTCATAACTTTAAAACCGAAAGGTTTTAGACGTCTTTTATTTTGATCCTTGTATAATTTCACACCTTTTGGTAGCTCAATCGAAGTCTCAATGCTGTTAGTTGTCCAGAAATGTGCATAAAAATCAGACAGACAGAAAACCGTAATCTTCCGCTCTGCCTATGCAGATGATTTTATGTTTGAGTGAGAAGAAATATATCAACAAAATTATAACCCTAACAATGCATATATACTTCTTATACCATACCAGACTGTAAAAATATACATTTTAAATAGCACATTTAATTTTACATTCAGACTTTCATAAGGATTGATCTCATACAATGGGAAGTTTGCATTGGCATAGGGTGTTGTGGTCGGAAGCCTGTGTAGAGGAAAAGCAAACTTGTACATAGCATTCAAATTCAACCAACTTTACAGTGGACGAAAGATTATCATTGGGAAAGTGAAACTAATGTTAATGAGAAACATTACTCAATCATATTGGTGTGTGGTTGTACACACTGACTGTGTGTATATTTCTGCATCTGAAGGACACCCCCATGCTCGTTATTTAGGTCAAGGGGCAGCTGAAAAACCATCAACTTTTTTTGGCATTTTTATGGGCTTATCTCTAATGCCAATTGCAAACATTCGGAGCACATCATAATGCTAGGAACACACTCCAAACTGTATAGGGGCAAATATCACATATGTGACATCAGTCCTCTAAGGGATAAAGATGATAAATATCAAGAATATTTCAGAAAGAGCTGTTCAAACTGCCTGAACTATATAAGTATTTTACACGTCCGTACTATGAATTTTTAATCAATATGAAAAGCATATCAATGATGAATTACCGCTTAAATTGGAGAAAACAATGTCTGCAAATCACAACATTATAACATTACTAATTGAAATGTTCCACAAAGCAACACATTAGTATTCAGTTTGCTTGCTGGAGCAGAGAAAAATGATACTATCCAGTTTTTGTCCCTGTTAGTAATGAGCTCTAATAAATATCCCCGTATTCCATCGTTAATAATTGCAGAGCTGCTGAAAAACAACCAAACTTTGAATGTTGTTAAACTCATTGAAGGAATTTTGCCATCTCTGCAAGCTAATTATTCCCTTATAACACTAGAAAGAGAACAAACGTTTCCATCATGTGAATTGATGTATTTGTATATAGGCCCTCATGTTACAAATATGTTAAATAGAAATGAAGTTCCTGACAGTTTCGATCATACCTAACATTGATATTACCTTTCAAGATGACTGGGTACAAACAGTACATCAATTTTGGAAAACTGTGCTACTCCATCTGTCACTAAGTTATGTATATGTTGACATTCCAAAGTCATAAACTATGATAGACATACTCAAGAATACCTGATTGTTCAATGTAAACAGATGAAATTTGGTCCACCTTCGATAATAGAAATAAAATCATTTCTATCAATAGAAGAAATTGTTGCTATGTAAACAACAATACATAAAATTATTAGCTGCTTCTATCCATTATGAAGGAATACTTTATTTAGTATTTACTACTATAGTAATATTACATCATCAATTAAATTACATTACATGTACCATGTATTATACAAAAACAGTACTAACACAGGAGGTTGCATATAGCATGCTTGAAGAATCTTAATTTGCTCTTGTGTCCAAAGCTATAACAACTACACAGAATTTTATTTATCAAACCAGTCACACACAGCTATCTATACTTACACTCCAATGAATAAAATTGTATTATGTCTACTCGTAGTCCATCAATAAAGCAGGACATGTGTGAATACTATTATTTTGAGGAAGTGGTCACTAATTCTATAAACCAGTGAGCAACATAGAGTTTAAGCACTGTTGAGGGAGAGGCCATGACATTAATTGGTGTGAGTATTCTAATTGTATGCCCAGCTGGGACTATATACATTCCATGCTTTTGTGCCAGTTTCAAGAGATTGGAAATCGATTAATGCGACACCTGACTCATTTTCAGACTATTTTTTTACATGGCATACTTCTGCATGTTTAGACAACATAATTATATATATATACATTCAAAGAGTGGTACTCAAAAGGAATTATACTATAAAATTATAAGCAAGATGAATTAAAAAATGTAAATGTTTTTATGCAAATCAGAGGTGGAAGCAGATGTGATACTGATTTGTGTTATGTTTAATCCATTCATCATCCAATCCATTTTGAAACATAACTGATGGGAAGATGTAATAGGCATTATAGGAGCTTTATCATACACTTCATCATTCTCCCTATAATTACCATGCTATCAATTGCAATTTAATATCCTGGATAGCCCAGAGAGCTAATTGCTAGCTATGTGTAACAGCCACATTATACAAATCATGTTTCAGAGGTCTATATATATGCTATATACGTGTAAAACTGCGAGGATGAAATCGCATGAGTTGGCTGATTTAAATTATATCACAGATATAGGCCAATATAAAACATACAGGTTATGAACTCATTATGAGTGATATATCAATGTCAATTACAAGAATTTGATTTCACTGAGCATTATTATGTTCTAATAAGTCCACTTCAAATGACAATGAAATAATTTCACAGTACTATATAGCAAAATTGACATAAAACAGATATAGACACAGAAAACTTGAAATAAGTCACTGAACTGGACACCCTGTATGAAGAAAAAAATTACTAAAGACAACAAACATTTGTTTGATGGACTTACTTTCTGTCATGGACGATTTCATTGAGTTTGAAGATGTCAGTGAACTTCTATTTAATGTTGGGACTCTTTTCTGTGATTCAAAGAGAAAGTGGTGATACTCACTCTTAAAAATATTTCATCTAATTATATTCTTTTCACATTCAAGATCTATGATATACTTTATAATTATTATAGTTTAAGAATAATACTGTAACTCAATAGCGAAGCATTGGATTGAAATTTGACATACACAAAAAAGATAACATTATATGAAAAGAATATGTTGTAAAATTAATTGTGGTAAGGTCAAAATGAAAATGAATGACCTTTAGATTAAGAAGTCCTAGTCGCTGCAAGGACTAAATATTATGTACCAGAGTAACCTCATAATCAGGCTCTTGATATGGCAGAGAGGAGATTCAACTGTTTGTGCATGTGCTAATTAACATGCAAAACACCACATGGTCATATTGTAAAGGAATGTAAAACACAATAATATGGCCACAATCTGCTCCTGGTTTGGAACATGATCAGGAGATCCAAGGTGTTGTATAGAAACATAGATAACTTGATTGAAACCATATAGCCAATTTGATTATACTATATATCTATTTTGATAGTTCATGAATGCCCCAGATGTCAGGGAAATTAATTAGCACATGTACAAGCAAGGCTCTTTTTCTCTGCCATCTTAAGAGCCTGGGTACAAGGCTAGAACGAGAATCAAAACAAATGCAACCATTATTGTACCTCAATTAAAACTGTTAATTCTTCTGCTCTTTGTAAATATACCTGTACCTAGAAACAAATGCAAAAATAAAACCAAAACAGCAAAAATAAAACCAAAACAGCATTATACAAGCAGAGTTTAATCATGTCAAATAAATATTCTCAAGAGTTACAGTGCTCAAAAACATACATGTAATCAGACACTTATATAAACATCACAATGCAACACAAGCAAATTATTTGCATATCAACATACAATTATTTTTACTTGATATATACAAACTGTATATGTACATGTACATGTTAACATGTGTCATTACCTCAGAAGCTAAAAGCTTCTTTCTGTCCCCATTTTCGGATTCTGTAAGAAATAAGTTATACATACTAATAGACACATAATTATATAAAGCTACAAGAAAATACAGAATGCTGGAGATATAACAAGTGGGTTCTTCAGGTATATAAGTACATACCTATTAGTGGGAGCAGGTTCTCTACAGCTTTTTTATATAGTTCTAATGCTCTGGTGTAAAGTTGTTGCTGTTCTAATTTATCAGCTGTTGTAGTTAGCTCTAAAGCTTCTTTTAATGCAGGAATATCTTCTTGCATCTGATCTGAAAGAGGAATTTGTATACAATAAAATTGGCTTTTTGTTTATTTTAAATAAAATGATTTATTTTTTTAAACTGTGATTTCAATATGGAAGTTTGTTACTTCATGCTAGTGAATGCCATCACTGCAAAGATGTATGCAAGAATGTTATATACTTTGCTATAAAAGATATCTCAATCTCATCCAGAAACCCTGAATTCAATAGGATTTTAAAATGTACAGTGTAAACTTGAAAATGTTTTCCACATCATGCACATACATGTATAGGATATAGGCACTTATGCCTATGGCCTACATGTGCATAAGGCCTATATATGCATGTTTCTTACATGTGTATTTGTTTATAATTATGCATACCTAATAATCTTTGATTACATTCCTCTGAATTTCTCAATGATGGTCTCCTGGACTTCATGAGAGATTTAAGCATTTCTGCTCTTTTAACATATTGTTCAATCTAAAATAACATATTATATATAATTATATAATATTACAATTATATATATATTATAATTATAATTATAATGATATTATATGTACGTATAATATATAGTATTCTAACAGGTTCTATGTACAAAATATAGTACCTGACTTTTGTGTCTGCGGATGTGATATAGCCCGAGCCTGCCAGGGCTATATCAGACCTGAGGACACAAAAGTCAGGTCCTATATTATGTTTAATATAGGACCTGATTACTATATAGTATAATAGTGACATCATTAACTCAAACAAATTATTATTGCAATAACAGTTTCACAACATATGTAATTGCTTTATCAGAAGTTTATGTATATTTGTTTTAATTCTTTTTTTCTATTTACAATGTTGTCAGTTTTTGTTAAAAAAAAGGGTCTATATACCCTTGTATAGCATTTTGATGCCTAACATCAAAGGTACCAACAGTTCTATATTTTCCATATAGCACACTTTTTACCACATCAGGGTTATATATTTTCCTGATGCTGTTTACAACACTAGAACACAACATGCTTACCTCGGGTTTAGTGTAAGAACATCAAGTACTTCATTTTTCTTCTCCATCGCTGGCAACATCAATCAATTCAAACTACTACAAACCTGATAAAGCACTGGTTTAGCTCGTGCTGTACTAGAAAATATAGCACTTGGGGTGGAGTCTCGAAGCCTCATACAGCATGAGGGCATAGCCGAGTGCTGTATGAGTTTCTCGATCCCACCTTTGTGCTAAATTTCTCGCATAGCACTCACACAGCTGCTTTTTCTAATACATATAGTGCTGCTTTGAGGTCTATATACAGTATATACAACCAGGAGCCCATAATGACGAAAGCGTAAGAGTAGGAGCGGTAAACGACCACACATTTAATTAAATTGGGCAAACTATCTGTCTGACCGTCTGTTACTATTTTTAGAACCCACGTGTATAAAACTTCGTTGAATATGGCGTCTACACTTTGACGATCTTCAAGGTTAGCTATGAAACGAACACGTATAGAAGCATAAATGGAGTCACCTACTATCAGGAAAGTGAGAGCATGCTTTGGGGAAGCCGAGAAATAACTGTTTAGTCCTAGTCAAGAGTGTTTGACATCATTGCCTTCTGTCATTGAAATGATTGCAGTGAAGGCTTCCGACTACTTTGTCAATGACTTAACTAGAAACATCTTCACAGTCTACACGAGCCAGAATATCGCTCAATTCTTTTCTCTGTTATACTTAGTCAATGTAGTATATAGTAACTGTTCATTTTGTAGAAGCTATATTTCACGAAGGCGTGTACATGTGGGTTCTAAAAATAGTAACAGATGGTCAGACAGATAAATGCGTGGTTGTTTACCGCTCATACTCTTACGCTTTCTGGTCAACGTCATTATGGGCTCCTGATACAACCTAACCACAAATGGTAGTTTCTATTGGATGATGTCACCACCATACTATATAATTATAATTATAACACACCTATGAGTGCTATATTTCATTCACAATCACCGAGCACGAGGGACATAGGCCTGAGGGCAAAGTGATTATAAATCTGATATAGGCGTATTATAATTAATTTAATTCCCGAAAGACAAAACCTTTGTTGGCTTCTCCTACACCTGTCTATCTTCACTTTGGAGAAGGTAAGCGTTATTTTCCTGTAGTCTGTGTTGACGACAGGTTTTATATCTGACCACAAGGTGCTATATCTAATTTATAAACCTGTGGTTTACTTTGATGTTTCACGGTATCAAAATATATATAATTATATAGTATGGTGACATCATCCCTTTGATGTGGTGAGTTTTATATATTGTATATAGACCTTCCATGTGCACACTATGCAGGAGATGTCACCATCATACAATATATTGTATATAGTATGCTAATAGGTCCTATATACTGAATATAGCACCCTTGTTTTGTGTCCTAAAATGTGATATAGCCCTCGCAGGCTCGGGCTATATCACATCCTCGGACACAAACTCAGGTCCTATATTGTATATAGGACCTATTAGCATACTATATATATTACATATATATATATATATATATATATATATATATATATATATATATATTATATAGTGTATAATTTTAGTGCATGTGTAACACTCATTACATTTTATAATTACCATGTCTCTAAGACTCTCTTTAACTACTGGATTTTCCTCATCTGAAAAGCAATATTATCACTCAATTTTGATATTTGATAAGATTTACAATATTCTTATTAATCATTTAAGTACGAAATCACAAAATAAGATAAGCAAAATGAACTACTATTATACCAATTATCATCTACTATTGGTGACATGTATATTCATGTATAGGAAAAGGTCCCATTGTTCAAAATTCACATTTATCAAAAGAAGAATATTTACTTGTAATTACATGTATAATGTACTTACATTCTAGTGCTGGTAGGAAATATTCTATTGCTTGACAATAGTAGTTAATAGCAGAACTGATTTTACCATCAGAATCCTTTACTACAGCTTGTCTTACAAGTTCACGCTACAAACAAAAAAGAAGAGCCAATCAAAATAATATTATACTTCTTTACTAAAATTTAATCAGCTAGTTTTTCGCAACCACTTAATTCACTGACACTTGCTATCAAATCAAAATTCTATTTATTTTAAAGATGTCAGTTAATTCATGTAGGAGTTTCTTGTGTTCCTCCCTTCTCGTAGCTTTTGCATACATACATCATTTCTGAATTCTGACATACATGTGCATATATCTAATACAAGCACCAAAAGTTATAATGAAGTTGACAGAACTTGAGGCTTACCGCTTTTGTGAGAGAATCAGGTGAAGGCATATGTTCTAGATCAATGTATGGGTGATTAAAAAAATCTTCAAATGATATTCTTTCAGATGGATCTCTCTTTAACAAATTCTCAAGAAGGTTTCGACAATCCTTACTGATTTCTGGATTAGAAGGAATCTAGAAAAATGTTTAGATTCTGAGTCGTAATTGAAATAGAGTCATAGTCCATACTTGTATTGGTCTTCCATCAATAACTTTCAGCTGTAGCTCTTCTATTGTCTCTGAAGCAAATGGAGCTGCACCAAATATAGTTTCTACAATAAAAATAAGTATATTTTCAGGACTGTACATTACTGACACAACAGGAGCAAAGAGTGAAAAACTCATGTGTAATTACATGTGATTATAGTACTACACTGGAGTCTGGAGCTATTTTGAAAACACTTCTTTAAGTTATAATTCCAGCTAAGCGTGTGTTATACCATAATCATGTAGTATATAGGCAACATGTAACTCATGAATAATATTTTTTGACATAGCCACATAGAAATAAAATTAGACACACAAAAAATGGTTTCCCGTCAAGAAAACGAAAATTGGAAACACCTTTGCTAAGTTGCTATACAGTAATCTTGTGCAACTTGAATTTTATAAAGTTACAAATGTGTTTCAATCTACAGGTTTACAAACAGTATATAACACAACAGCTGAAAGTTGAACTGTAATAATCCTTTTGGCAACATTTTAATCCAGTGGTCCATCTATCAATTAAATAAAATTATGAATGACTCCTCAGTGATTATTACAATGCTTGGTCAAAAATACTTGTACAATAAAATACACCTCTAGTTCATGATCATTTTGAACTTGAGAAACAACTTTATAAGATAACTAATATCTAAATTAGTCAAGATTAATAGTAATATACAAATACTGCATAGTATATACATACATGCTGTTCCATTGAGTACATTTTAAATGTAACTTAAAAAGTAACCTTTGTAATAACTGTATGAAGTAGCACATTGGCTAATCCAATGGTTATTAAAGAGTAAATGAAACCTTTAAATGCAACAATTACAGAGAAGATATCATACCTTTTATTTGATACTTACCATAAAGAATTATTCCCACAGACCATAAATCTACCTTTGCATCATATGGCTGACCCAACATAATTTCTGGTGCCTATAAAATGAATATGATTGTCGCATGAATGTCACATGACTGACTGTCATACCATGTATAGTGGCGAACCTCGGAATGATTTTGCATGGTCTTCAGCTCTCATTAGTTGAGCCATTCCAAAGTCTGCATGAGGAATTTTCATATTAGTGATGTGCAACAGAATTTTGAAATTCATGAAAATAATTTGCCTTTCAATACTTAAAAAAAAAACAAACCTCCAATTTTCAAAACAGGTTTCATAGAAGAAGAAAGTAACAAATTTTGAGGTTTAAGATCCATGTGTGAGATTCCATTTGATCTCAAGAATTGTAATGCTAAAGCTAGTAAAAATGTTGAATAAAGCATTTATAATAATAATTATTTATAGCAATTACAGGAGACTGTTTTTGTTTATTATTCACTATTCCAATGCTGACCTGATCATTTTCAATTCATTTTTTAAAATAAATAAACATAACTTTAAATATAATTATATATACTTATAAAAATCATATTCTCAAGATAACAGACTGACCGAGCAAAAGTATATTCTTACCTAACTGTCTTAAGAATCTTCGTGCCGTACTTTCATTTAAAAGTTGGCGTGAACGGACAAAATTAGATAAATCTCCTCCTCCACAGAATTCCATAATAAGAAATATATGTACACTATTCCACTATGTAATGAAATGGAAATGTAATTATTATTATTAAATCACACATCCATAAGTAAATATTATCATCTTCTTAAATAAATAGTATTTTCAAAGAGTACATTACGTAAATCAAAAAATAGATAATTCAACTGTACAAAAGCATAAGGTAAGCAATAACGATAGACTTAAGAGTGAAGTTATGGTATTGTACTAACATTGAATTGAAACTATATGTACATGTACATTGTTTCACTGTACAAAGGCACACTTACTTAGTTTAGAACTAATGATAGATTTGAGAGTGGAAAGTTATGGTACTAACATTGAGTTTGAAACTAAGCTCATTATAAATTCATAGTTTTTGCTATGGGTCGAATCACCAACACAACAACTATGCATGCACACTAGAAGCTTCATCTGCTTTTCCATAGCAATCTTAAATAAGTTCAGTTTCAACAGGAGCACATCAATTGATACACTCCTGGTTTCAACTAGTTTTCACTTATAGTATTGAAATGTAATGATTTCTAATAAACTACACATTGAATCAGTGGAGTTATTTAAAATGGTGAATTAGTGATAAAGCATAAATTGACAAAAGAATGATGAGTACAATGGAGAAGCAATTTAAAGCATAGTAAATAAGATAGATGTGTATTCTATGTCACAATAACACAACATTCTACTTCGATATTAAAAACAATAAGGTTTTCTTCTGGTATCACAAACAGAATATTTCTCGTCTTATTAGGGGGTAACATTATCAATCTTAGGATTTAGGGATGGCATCTGTATTACAGTGGCAAACATTTTACGTGGTTAGGTCTATTAGTACAGTAGTACTCTCTATGTAGGGATGGCCCGGAAAAAATAGCTACTTTGTGTTTTGCTTTTACTCTAGCTAATGTAGGGTTGTTATGTGAAATTTGTTTGTTGCTAAGGCCACATGCATCCAAATCATGTTTTGGTGCTTTTTAGGTTTTGATATACATTCTTTAAAGTTAATATGATTTCTGTCAAGTCAAGCATATACACTGTATCGTTTATAGTATGTTTGGCAGGTCTCTATATCATTTAAGCCTTGGTTTTGGATACTTCTAGTTACATGGTGACTATCGGGCCACTATACAAGTACATAGGATCTAGATGGACCAGTAGTTGCTCTTGCTGGATACCAAATAGCAGACATTTAAAGATTAACATCGGATCAAATTATATTTTTTTCCAAAAGACTCCATCCATGGTCACATAATAATCACCTCAAAGTCTAAGAGTCGGACAATATGTTTATGTTTCAATTGTTTCATGACTTTAATCTCGGTAAATAAGTTCTCTGCCGATGAAGTTGTGAGTCTTGCCCTTTCAATACATTTCACTGCTACAATTTCCTTTGTAATCTATAAAGAATGAAATTAAATTATATCTGAATTGCATTATAGGCAGAGGTGTGGAAATTTGTGGCAGCTGCCAGATATTTTGATCTATATTCACCATTCTATTCCTACTTTGTATACAGTCAAAATTACAAGAGATTTTAATATTGTACAGCATCCTCTATGACTGGCTGTTTCCACGCCACTGGCTGTATGGAAGTTTGATCAATAATGCCATCAGTATCATCTTCCTTTACACTTATCAAACAACAAATTATCAATTTCTATGTGAAGCTCTGATTTATCCATCCACTATACCTTACTTATTCCTTTGTATACAGTGGCATAAGTCCCTGATCCTAGTTTCTCTGTGAGAATAACACTATCTGGATGCGGCAGAGTATCTCTATAACCACCTCTTGGAGATACAGGACGAATGGAGGCTGTGGCCATTATGGAAGAAGACTCAGAAAGTCATGTGAATATAATTGTGTGCTGAGTCAGCACGACATGCCACACCCACTTATTAATTAGATCTACATGTGAACTTGAAGGTCAACCTTCAGCAAGATGAGTACGCCTTTGTTTCGATTGTTTGTCTATCATAAAGAAAAGAAATTTGTGGTGAGAATATATCATTACTTCCTTGTCTTAGAATTTACGGCATTGATCCTCTCATTTATACTGTGATAGGTTCTAATAGAATATAATGCTAAGATTGGAGATGTCAAAAAAGAAATTTTGAAAGTGTACAACCAGATTGTTGTCAAATCAAATGACAGACAAGGAAAGGAAACGTGGGTACTGTATGTATCATATGTAATAATGTGTTAGTTGAATAATGTTATAGATATTCATTACCATGTTGTAATATATAATAGAGTAATTTTATTGAGCCTTAATAACACGGTAGAGTTTTTTTAATTATCAATAACAATAATAAAATTATTATTAATAAAAACTGAACGTTTCGACCCGAAGGTCTTCTTCAGCAGTATACAAAAAACAAAACCAAATAGCCTATTTATATACGGACAGATAACAAGTGATGACATCATGACAGTACAAAGAGTGAGAACAATGATGGTACAGGAATACAAAGGGTAGTACAGAAAATAACAAGGTTTGACAATGATGGTACAAGAAAAGTAAACTATGACATGAAGGTTTAGATTAAGTCTGTGATGGTAGAATAGAGTCCCAAGACGGATTAATGTGTACTCCAGGGTCTGTATTGATGGTGTCAGAAGTACTTTTTATTAAGATAGCTTCTCTGATCTTTCTTCTTCTCCAATTTTCTTCAACTGCTAAAACTTCACACTTGTCCCATAGAATACTGTGACCTGTAGAATGAACATGTACTGATATAGCATTGTTATGATCTCCGATCTTGATAGCTCTCTTGCGTTCACTCATCCTGATCTTGAAAGTCCTTCCGGTTTCACCTATGTAAGTTCCACCACATTCACAATGAATGGCATAAATGACCCCCGTCTTTTCAAAGGGTGGAATCGGTGTTTTGACTTGTGTCAACATATTCCCAAGTGTGCTTTTACTGGTAAAGGCAATTTTCACTGGTAGATGTTTACAAACTACATCAATATTCTCACTGAGTCCCGGAGTGTATGGCAACACAAGGGTCTTAATCTCTTCATTAGTTCCCTTTTCCCCATGATCTTGTTTGGGGCATGTGCCGGTCTTCTTCCTCAGTGCTGCCTGGACTTTCTGTCTTGGGTAGCCATTGTCCATAAAGATATTCTTTAACTTTTTTCTCTCATCACTCTCCATTCTATCATCTCCACAAATCTTCTCAGCCCTAGATCTAAGTGTTTTGATGATCCCCATTTTCACTCTGGGGTGATGGCTAGATCTATAAAAACGTGAAAGGGCATCTGGTGACTTGGTTGAATTTCTAGCAATTTTTTTATGATGATGTGTTGTTGTGGGTCGAGTAGTAATCTGTTAAACAATGTTTTAGGCTAAATCTGAGAATTTAAAACCTTTTCTCGATTCCTTAAGCATAAATTCTGATGCTAAGTATTTAACTGCAAGCTTTCTTGACAGTTTATAGGCAGGAAAAATAGCTAGGTTTATGACCTTTTCTTGAGTTATGTCGCACCAGGCTGCAGAACAGGTTAGCAAGAAGTAAGATTAGCTACACACTATAATTTAATTATAAACATTGTTTGTTTTTTTAAGTTGCATAATTTAGTTCATGTTTTAAGTTAAAACCTATTGATATTTCAACTCTTCCATATACACATGTAGTACTAATGAACCAATACGCATTTTGAGTTACAATGGATATGAGTTGTGTGAAACGTATCGAGTGGTAGATGTACTTCATGATGGAGCTTCTGTTACAACTTCTGATGTTTCAAAAGAGTGTCTTAATAGCTCTATACAGCATCATAGTCCATTTTCATTATGGTTAGTCTGTGTTAATTGAAGAAAGGGTGTATAATATGCTGTCTTATAGCCCTTCTCATTCACTATGTCCGATGAGTATGATGTCTCCCAATATGTCTTTTCTCAACAATTATCCACTGCTTAATGTAAGTCATTTATAAACTGGTAATAGATAATATCTAGCATATTATTTATTATACTACTATTCTGTGTATGTAGCCTCCACAATATTCTAATTCTTCAAGAAAATACATTGGACATTTACGAATGAATCATGCTGTTAATCGTACAGGTAATATGGAATGAATAATCCATACAGTACAAATATGATGGGCTATACAATAGTATGTTGGAACCTTATCTGATTATCTTTGTGAATACTATTAGTGATCAGATATCTTCAATGTATATTGACAGTAGTGGATGTAGTTTATTCTTTCTTCCCAGATATGTTTTCTGATACCAGTGGTCATGAAAGTGAGGATCCTTTGCCAGCCCAACCATCTGTCAAACAATTAATTTCTGTCATTAATGAGGTCAGTACATACATAAAATGACGAATCCTCCATTCTGCAAAATTCCAATCAGAAACTTTCCTCTCCTCAGGGACTACAAACTTCAATAAAGTCATCTTCATTACCCGGTCAACAATCTGGTAGAGAATCGGCACCATCAATGCTATTAGAGGTTGATTTGCCAGATTCCTCTCTAGAGCAGACACATGATACCATGATACCAGACAATGAGATGGACAATAAAGACAGTCAGAAAACTACAGACATACAAGGCAAACAAGATTCTGTTCTTACTCTCTCAGCAGATGATGCTCAGGAACATACATTAAATGAGGATTCACCAAAGAAGAAACACAAACATAAACACAAACATTCGAAGAAAAAGAAAGCAAAGCATCTAGAGAAAGAGAAGACTACAGACTCAACAGAAGTGGATGTCTATGAGTTTACCGATGCTGATAATTTCCCTCCACCAGCAAAAATAAAAAAGAAAACCAAAAAGTACTCTAGCAGCAGAAGTGAAGGTACTGCCAAAGAACAATCACAATTATCATCCCATGCTGATGTGAGGAAGAGAAAAGAAACTCAAAGTTTGAAGAAACTAACACCAGAAGAGACAAGGAAGCATAAAAAAAGAAAAAAGAACAAAACAAGTGAGAATTCTTGTGATCAAAAGAATCGTTCCAGTGCTGCTTCCCAAAAAAAAACAAATGATAGTTTTACTAGTGCTAAGGTTGATTGTACATCTACATGTAAATTGACATCACAAAGTACGGATGAGATGAACGATAAAGGAGTGGAGGACTACACTATGAATGATGAAATGAAGAAGGATGAGAATAGTGCTCAGACTAAACAGCCAACCAATCTTTTGAAACCCCTTGATGATCTTTCTAGTGATTGGTCAAGTGATGATACTGATACAGTAGTCAAAGAGCCGATAAAAGCTTCGTATAAAACTAAACCGCAAAAGCCTAACCTTAGATTAGAAATTACATGTAGTTTGTCATCTTCACCGTGGAGCTCTGAAGATGAAACAGAAGAACAAGACACAAGTGTTCTCCAGACTTCAAAAGAGATCAAGAAAAAAGAAAAATTTAACAAGCAAGCAAAAGATGTGCAGAGGAATGAGCAATCTAATGATGTTGGTAATGATAGTAGTGATATTAGCTCTGAGGAAGAAGACAATGTGGTTAAAGATAAGGATAATAATACATCTGAGGACAAGGGTTCCTTTGAGAGGGAAAAAGTAAATACTGATAACTCTGTACAAGAACATGATATTAAAACTGATCATGATGAACAGGAGATGGGAGATGAACAAGTGGAAAACAAAGGCAATTCAGTTAGCAGTAAAGAAAACACCATTACAGTGCATGTGCAAGAGGAGGATAGCACGAAATCTGATGTCACTCTGTCAAGTGGGTTTACTAAAACTTCATCCTGTAATTCGTCAATAGAAGAAAGTAACTCCCAGACCCAACATCCATTGAGAATAGCTGCTCAAACTGCTAATGTAACTAATATGTATGTAATGGCTTATAATGACTCGAATGTAATTGAAGACAGCGATAGTGATGAAGATTATGTTGAAAATGACATTTTGTCACAACAGAAATCAATATCGAAAAAAAGCTCTCGTGTAAAATCATTAAAATCAAATCCAAAATTACCGAGATCTGTTCGAAAGCCATTGAGAGCTATATCTCCAGCTTCCAATCTCCAAGATTTATCTAAAAAAGTTATAAATAGTAGTCATACTCAGGACGATATTAATGTTAATATGGATTGTGTAATTGGTGAAGAAGAGAAACCATTTTCACAAGATTTGTTTGAAGACCAAGGTTTGTTAATTAAGTGATTATAAGACTTTTATGTTAATTAGTAGCCCATATTATAACAATTAAGTATGCTGCATGCAACAGAACCTCTTTAATGTTACAAATTTACAAAATGGTATTATAATTTTTACTCAATAAATGATTAGATGGTGTTTTAAAATATGTTTTTTATCAAGTAATTACACAATCTGATCCAAATTAAAAGGGAGAGAGCAATACCTCCTGAAGTCAACAATATTAAAATGTGATATTGTATACTACTACTAGTTCTTATTTGTGCATACTCAGCAAATATGATATAAATAATTAATGAATGCAATGTCTAATTTAATAACAATCATTTGAAACAGTATACAGTTATATGCCCTCCTAGATACCAAATGTAGTTTGCTTCCTATATAAAATGGCCAAATAGCAAGTGTTGAAAGCAAGTGATGAAAACAAGTGTTGAAAGCATTAATTTTGTTCAAAATTATTATGTGCCACAAGTATGTATTTGGTCACATATGTTAACTTTATTCCAGTGGAAAAGGAGCAGCAGACCTATTCAAAAATGAGCTCAGAGGACGAGATTCCGAGACAATCACTGGGAGTTGATGAGCAGTCGAATGAAGACCAGCTAAGTGAAGTTATACCTATACAAGGTGATCTTCCACAAGGACAGTCTGTGTCAGAACAAGAAGGCAATAAAGTTGAAACTAAGACCTCTTTGTCTGAAGACGCTGTAAACTACAAGAATAGTGGAATATCTATAAAAGACAACACAGGATCACCTGATAAACAAAGTAACTCTAGTCAAACAAGAAAGAGAAAGAGATTGAAGGAGAAAATTAAATCTATAAAAGTCATCAAGAAAAAGAAAAGGCAAGAAGAATATGACACTCCAGATAATGTGTCCGAACTAAATTATTCTCAAGAAACTATAATTTGTACTTCAAATGTTTCACGAGATGAAAACCCATTACTAGAAATGCCCTCACTGAAAAAATATAATCAATCCCTTGGAATGAAACATCAAGCTAAGCATAATGCACAGTCTAATTCTCCTTTGAATACAACCAAACAGGACAGTGTCTTGAGTTCAAGTGATTCTGAAGTTGACATCACCAAGTTGCATAAAAGCATAAAACAGAGTAGCTCAAATGGTAGAGTGGAGGAAGCAACTGAACTTCCATCTGCAAAGTTAAAGACTCCATTAAGTGAAACTTTAGATGACAGAGATAGAAAAACAGAAAACAACACAAAGGAAGAAGCCACTGTAATGAATATAGCAGACACGAAAACAACTAAAGATAGCAACAGCAAAGGTAGTGATTTTATCAACATGTACTAAACGGGCTAAATTGTTGTGTAATTCTCCACAGCTTCAAAGACGTCAAGTATATCTGGTTCTAGTAGTGAGGATGAAGAAGAAGATGAAGAAAATATCCAAGTAAGAAAAACCAGCAAGGATTCAAGTTTGCTACAAGCACTAGCTATTGATGGTAAGCAGTTTGATAGTTAAATTGTGCCTCAGAATTAACACATGATGTCAATTTCTTTTCTATAGCAAACAACACACTGAGTAAAGTCCGTCAGAAAACAAGTACTATGGTACCTCCTAACAGTAAAATCCACAAGAAGTTACTCAACAAAACATCATTGATGGCTCGAACCCCATTGTTATCCAGTAAGCATAAAGCAAAAATGAGAACCAAGACTTCTACTCCTTTAAAAACAAGCTCAAGTAGTATTAATAAACCATTTTCTGCTAAGAATAGAAACGTTTTTTTAAATTCTGGAACTTTGGAAGGTATTTCAAGAGAGGAAGAAGAAATGGCAATAAATCTTTCCCAGCAGAGCTCAAACCTTTCACAAATTCTTGATGATGAAAAGTACTGGTAGTTTAAGTTACATTTTCTATTGTATAGTAAATATAAATTATTTCTTTTTCATTTCACATTTTTTTTGCCTGTTGCAAATGTTTTTCACAATTTATTTGCTTTTCAATTACAAAACATTTATAGTTATTGTATAGCCCATTTACTAGATGCTACTATAGTAGGATATAGCTAATCACGCATAATTGTATACATACCTAAATATGTATAATATAATATGTACATGTATACAAACAAACAATCGATATTCTATAACAAGTGTATGTGCAAAGGTGGAAATAACAGTCAGACATCAGACAATGTTTTGACCATTTAGCTCGTTTGAGCAAATCTCACTTTGCTTGGGCATTTTGTCACAGCAAAAAAAGTAAATGTGACAAAAAAAAGAGTGAAATTTTAAAAAATGCTCTCACAGATACATACATTCTTGCCCTCACAATTCAAGTTTGATTTTATCATGTAATTAATATAGAAAATAATTGTAGACCTGACTGTAATAATGATTGTTATACTGAGATTATAATTATTATACTTATAATTATGTGTGTTACAACTTACACCTCTCAAATAATACATGTATCAACTACTGAGATGGAATTAAGTATATACTGGGTAAATGGAAGTAGAATCCAACTATCATTCTAAATATCCTGGGCAACCACATGAACATTTTATCAATACATAGAAACCAATATGCAGCGAGCTAAAACTAAAAATAGCATTGATACAGAAGTAGATGAATGATATACAAACATATGCCAATGTGTACCCAAACTGCACTAATTAAAAATATTTTTTAATTATAACAAATTAAAGCAACCAAAATTGAAGTAACAGCAGATTATTTCAGCGTGTTTCTATGACAACATCAATCTCATAACATCAAGAAGCACCTGATTTTGTAATGAGATATCATGATTAAAAAACATCACTGTTAAATAAAACGTGAACTAACAAAATGTGAGGTATATGATTTGAGTAGCAAGAACGAAAGGAGAATAACAGAAAACAAAAATGTACAACAGAAAAAAAATATTTTAATTTACATATAATTTTGAGATCACATGATAATGACATATCTGGTTCGTGATAGAGATGTCATTTAGGAACTTATACTAGTATTATCAACAGCTATCACTTTCATGTCATCAGTAATCTCAACAGTGTGATCACCTGGGTAAATAAATAGATCAGCAAAATTCCTATTTAATGAACATATAAATCATTTAAGATAGTCAACTCCGGGGTTTCATAAAGCACGAGGAAGAAAGGTTTTTTCCCCTCATATTCAGGCAAAATTATTTTAACATGCTACAGTCCCCAGCCACACCCACTATGTGGAGAAGCATCTGGTGACTTTCTAGCAATTTTTTGGTTATGTTGACTTTAGCATGCATGGAATCCTGCACACCAATCAAATTCAAGTATACTGTGACGTCATCAAATAATAGACAAATATCACATGATTTGATGTGTGACGTTTTCGTGAAATGTCAAAGGAATGTTTGTAGATAAGCTGTTCATTGATGATGGCTACCATCTTTTATTATTTTGCAAAGCTTAGCTAGATCTATACTACTAAGGCACAGGATGATTGTTAGGAACATTTTGTGTGTGGGAAAAATGCATTTGTTAGTTTACCAACTCAGAGAAGAGCCTATGTTATACCAGTGAGTCTACCATTGTTGTTTGATACCCAGTGACTGGCAGTGAGTATGAGAGAGCAGCCAGTCTCTGATATTTCATCATTCTCAGGCAATGGCAGCACACAATTTGGAATGATCATGTGTTCTGTGCTAAATAATCATGACACACTGAGTCAGCACAACCAAGAAATTGCTAGGAAGTCACCAGACGCTTCTCCACATGCTGGGTGTGACTGAAAATGAGACTACTACAAGCCTTGTAACCAAAATCTTTTTTTTTTCCATAGAGCAGAAAGCAATGCTGATGGCACCCCTGAACTAGAAAACACTGGTCTGGTTAGGTGCTGGAGATACTCATCGAAAGGTTAATCCTTCCATCTCCATCAGCACTGCTTCTTACTCTCTGGAAAAAGAGACACTGGTTGAGTTTAAAATACAGTGTGATTTTAGTAAAGAATCTGTTTTTATTGAAACACTAGTTAAAGTATTATCTCACCTGGCATTACTTCACCAATTATCCAAGCAGGTACACCATCAATCTCCTGTATAAACATATACATAATATAACATCTATCTCTGTGTCACCCTCTCTCACCTCAATCTCTTTACAGAATTGCTCAACATTTTCTTTAGGTAGAATAACCACCAAGCCACCTAATAACACAAAGTTATGGTGTGTGTGTGTGTGTGTGTGTGTGTGTGTGTGTGTGTGTGTGTGTGTGTGTGTGTGTGTGTGTGTGTGTGTGTGTGTGTGTGTGTATTTACGTGTTCAGCTGTAGTACTTTTTTTTCTATTTCATGTTTTTATCCAACTCATCTTGATGGTCTATGGTTATTATTTTAGCATGCAGGCTCATAGAGGTCTACATGTTTTTTGGATTAAAATGTGGTATAGATTTAGCAATTAGCTACTTAACGTAATTACACTATATAAATACGTTTTGATGCTACAAGATTAAGTAAAGTTAGTTTCAAGATATATACACAATAGATCAAGATGGCATCTTCTGAATACATACATGTGTATAGGTCATCAGGGGAGCTCCACAATCCAGTCATCACATAACCATAATAACCCTTTAGTCTCACAACTAATGGCTTGCTACAGAAAGGGTGGGACCACTCCTTCTTTGGAGTCCGGGAGTTTAAATATTACTGTATACATCATACTCATATTATTTCTAAACATAAAGACATACATATCTCATTCTTTCAATGCTTACATGTTAGGCTGGCAGGTGGGTACTTAGTATTAGCAGATTTTAAACTTTAGTTCATCAGAGTGTTAGCTACATAGCCAGACCTTCCAAATTAACAGGGATTGGGCCATGAAGCATGGAGAGGGAAGGTCTGGTGATTCAGAACAGGTTTTCGTGTTCTCCAGCGGAATGTCGGCAGAGCCAAACAGATTGCAACAACGTGAAACATCGTATTCCTTAATAGTAATATCATTACTCACAAGATGTCTGGAAGGTTCAAGTTAGAAAGAGAGAAACTGCTATTTTTCTGGTAACTGGAAAACTAAGGTCCAGTTCTATGCAGTAAAGGAGTTCATTTGTGGCAGGAAAGTATTGCCTACTGGCAATAGTATAACTACGGCTGGAAAAAGTTTTCCAATTCATGAAAAACTGGTATAAAATGGCATCACTGTTAAGTCTCCTTCAGTGGTATACATGTGTCTTTAAGATAGACAATGCAACACTCAGCCATAGCTAGAATGGAATTAGGTCATACAGTAAATGATAAATGTCATCTAAAAATTGCGTTCCATAGTGACACAAAATCCTGTTCAGAGTCACCAGACTTTCCCTCTCCCCGCTTTATGGCCCCACTCCCACTAATTAGGAAGGTCTGGCCACACGAGACTAGATATATAGTTTTTGCCATGTGTAAAGGTCAGCATGTGCTAGTTCTAGATTATCTATATACTAATTATACAATCAAGGTCAATTTTCAAGTGTTTACTTCAGGTTGTGTTAACTTACATAAGTATGAATTAAATCTAGTTAAAACAAATTTTAAGAGTAGAGTACAGTACACTGTGTGTGTGTCTGTGTGTCAATGTATCTGTGTGTCTGTGTGTGTGTCTGTGTGTGTCTGTGTCTGTGTGTCTGTGTGTCTATATCTGTGTCTGTGTGTCTGTGTGTGTGTCTGTGTGTGTCTGTCTCTGTGTGTCTGTGTGTATGTCTATGTGTATGTCTGTGTGTTTGTATCTGTGTGTGTCTGTGTGTATGTGTGTGTGTTAGTATTTCCAACCTGATGTTTCTGCTGAGAAACCTTCTCTTAGTTTGAAGTTCAATCCATTCTGAGCTGCTCTAGTTGCTATTATATCCATATGATCAAAAACTAAGAAAAATTAGATAGATAGATACAAAAATAGATAAACAGATACATGTAGATAGATAGAGAGGAAGATAGAAAGAAAGATAGATAGATAGATAGATAGATAGATAGATAGATTGATTGATTGATTGATAGATTGATAGACAGAGAGATAAATAAATAGAGGGATGGATGGATTGAGAGATAGATAGATGGATAGACAGATATAGGTACATGTAGATAGATAGATGAACAACTCACTAGGAAGTGTGTGTAATTTAAATGAAACAGCTGCAGTCTGACATTCTACAAGATTTCTCAAATGGCCTACAATTCCAAATCCAGTAACATCAGTAGCTCCATGTGAACCTGTCATTAGTGAATGTATTACACAATAAATATCAGTTAATATTTCTTACCATGTTTATGCATAAGTTGTGCACCTGTCTTGTTCAATCTAGCCATTGAATACATGGCTGCAGTATAAGCACTAACAACTAAGAGTGAAAAATTATTATTCATTTGTACAGAGCAGTTTATTCTTGTAACCATTCATTATAGTTTAATGCTAACAAAACAGCACCCTCTGTCTCCCTCCATACACTTAGCCTGGAGTGTATGATGTAATGTGATAATGGTTACACGAAGAAATAGTTTTGTACAGAAACAAATCACTTACCTTCTTCTTTAGTTACTAAATCTTTAATTCCATTCCACTTTGTAGGCTAAAGGAAGATAATCATTCAGTAATTATTTTAGTCACTGTTTGGTAAGGTTATATAATAAATACATGTATACTAGACTCAGTACAATGTACAGTCTTCTGCCCAGAATATTTTTACAGGATTCTAATTCGTATTTAATGTTGTTTATCTCAATTCTGTCTCAGTACCCTATCTATGTATTATCAGAGAGGTGATTAAATAATTCATATTGAGTGATAGTTAATTAATTCATGTTGAGTGATAGTTAATTAATTCGTGTTGAGTGGTGGTTAATTAATTCATGTTGAGTGATACATGTAGTTAATTAATTCAAGTTGAGTGATGAATGGTTAATTAATTTATGTTGAGTGATACATGTAGTTAATTAATTCGTGTTGAGTGATAGTTAATTAATTCATGTTAAGTGGTGGTTAATTAATCCACGTTGAGTGATGGATGGTTAAGTGATACATGTAGTTAATTAATTCATGTTGAGTGATAGTTAATTAATTCATGTTGAGTGGTGGTTAATTAATTCATGTTAAGTGATGGTTAATTAATTCATGTTGAGTGGTGGTTAATTAATCCACGTTGAGTGATGGATGGTTAATTAATTCATGTTAAGTGATACATGTAGTTAATTAATTCATGTTGAGTGATGAATGGTTAATTAATTCATGTTGAGTGATACATGTAGTTAATTAATTCGTGTTGAGTGATAGTTAATTAATTCGTGTTGAGTGGTGGTTAATTAATCCACGTTGAGTGATGGATGGTTAATTAATTCATGTTGAGTGATACATGTAGTTAATTAATTCATGTTGAGTGATAGTTAATTAATTCATGTTGAGTGGTGGTTAATTAATTCATGTTAAGTGATGGTTAATTAATTCATGTTGAGTGGTGGTTAATTAATCCACGTTGAGTGATGGATGGTTAATTAATTCATGTTGAGTGATACATGTAGTTAATTAATTCATGTTGAGTGATAGTTAATTAATTCGTGTTGAGTGATAGTTAATTAATTCATGTTGAGTGGTGGTTAATTAATTCATGTTAAGTGATGGTTAATTAATTCATGTTGAGTGGTGGTTAATTAATCCACGTTGAGTGATGGATGGTTAATTAATTCATGTTGAGTGATACATGTAGTTAATTAATTCATGTCGAGTGATACATGTAGTTAATTAATTCATGTAATAGTAGGCACTTAAAAGCTTATTCATAACATCATCATTACAGCTTGGTGTGGACTCTTGACAAAAATAACCATCAAACAATCTTCCATAGTGGTACATTGTAAATACAAATGCAGTGTATTTCCTAGAGTAGATTTATCTTTGTCTCACGAGTGGGTGTGGTATGATGTACACTTGTGACAATAGTCAATCAAATCGTGACCTAATATTGTTCATCATTAGCTTGTAACTATTTGATTGGTAAATAAATTTGTGTCACTCGGAAGCAACAATGGTCAAATCTTAGTTACTTCAATATAAACATACTAATTTATGCTATAATTAATTATAATAATTATCTCACCTCGTCAAGCCATTGGTGAGCATTAACAGCAATCTGAGTACCTAGCGGTTTGGTTAGTACTAAAACATCTCCTGGCACTGCTTGGTTAGGCCTGAAAGGAAGGTCATGTGACATCCATGTGATTGGCGCAAGATCAATATACTCACATGATGAACTCATTCTTACTGCAAACACCTGAAGCCACACCACCTATGATGAACCATGGATTGATGACTGACTGGCCTCCATTACAGCTAGTGCCAGCTTCTTTACACAAATCTACAAGAAAATAGTAGAATGTTAAGTCTGTAACATAATCTGTTTTCGATTGAGTTTCAAGTGTAATAGTTTGGAACTTAAAGTTTCAGTGAATCTTCATTGATCAATTTATAACCTCAAAAATATACAGTACATGTTTTCCCCAAATGGTGTTACCATGGTCTCCACACTTTAGTTTTTAAGTTTATGCTGAAATACACTTTGAACATTGCTGACCAAACATCATATAATACTGATATACTCCATCCTTAATATTTATCCAAGGGGAAACACTGATATAACACATGATAATCATCAGTGGTACATACTACATGTACATACATGTACATGTACAATATCAAAATTTTAATCTTCAACAACTTAAAGGCATGGTCTCAACTATACTACATCACTAATTACATGTAGCTAAAAATCTGTTGCCATGGTAATAGTCCCTATATATATTCAAGTACTAATACTAACCATTAAACCATTGAATTACAAGTGGTATACTCATCCTAATGCTATGGTCTCAACTATACTACATCACTAATACTAACCATTAAACCATTGAATTACAAGTGGTATACCCATCCTAATGCTATAGTCTCAACTATACTACATCACTAATACTAACCATTAAACCATTGAATTACAAGTGGTATACCCATCCTAATGCTATAGTCTCAACTATAATACTAACCATTAAACCATTGAATTACAAGTGGTATACCCATCCTAATGCTATGGTCTCAACTATACTACATCACTAATACTAACCATTAAACCATTGAATTACAAGTGGTATACTCATCCTAATGCTATGGTCTCAACTATACTACATCACTAATACTAACCATTAAACCATTGAATTACAAGTGGTATACTCATCCTAATGCTATGGTCTCAACTATACTACATCACTAATACTAACCATTAAACCATTGAATTACAAGTGGTATACTCATCCTAATGCTATGGTCTCAACTATACTACATCACTAATACTAACCATTAAACCATTGAATTACAAGTGGTATACTCATCCTAATGCTATGGTCTCAACTATACTACATCACTAATACTAACCATTAAACCATTGAATTACAAGTGGTATACTCATCCTAATGCTATGGTCTCAACTATACTACATTACTAATACTAACCATTAAACCATTGAATTACAAGTGGTATACTCATCCTAATGCTATGGTCTCAATTATACTACATCACTAATACTAACCATTAAACCCTTGAATTACAAGTGGTGTAATAACTTCTCTTTGTCTCTTAGTTAACACTTCACTGACTCCTAGTAACATGAGCATGTTGTCACAATGTTCCACACCCATTGCATACAGATCACTCAAGACATTAGCACATGCTATTTTACCCTGAAGAGAAGAAAAATAAAAGAGTAAACTAGATATAATAAATCAGATATGTTGCAATACATTGCTACTATAAATGAGACCATCTAATATTGGCAATATTTCAATCGATGTTTTCTTTCAAACACTAACTGTTCAGCCATTCTATACAAGAAGGTATCCATCATTAATCTTCTTAAGAAGTGTTCTCCCCACACTGGTTGGGACGAACCAACTCTCAGATGAATCACTTCTCAGTCAAATTAACCATCTTTATAGTCACCTCACTATTATATAATGTACTTAACTGATACACAATTAAGTACATACTGGGTAAACAGGACTAAATGCAAGTTAGAATCCAATCATCACTCTATATATAGTCTGGGCAGAACACTGATAGGTACAAAAGGTTTTTTGGCTTCCTTTACAAAATGCATTTATCATTTCAGCCTCTATAAATGGAAGGTCACAATTTCACCTACACTATATACAATGAGTATTGTACATAATTAATTATTGGCTGAAATAATAATTAATTGTCCACACCCATTTTAATTAAGTAGCGTTATTTCACTTTTAGTTTTAGTTATAGTATGTATAGTTTATAACAGTTTTAGTTATAGTTAATTAACTAAGGTAATATTAGGCTTACTAAAACAGTTTTAGTTTTAGTTAACTAAAAATGCCATTATTGGCCATTTTCCATTTTAGTTAGTTATAGTTATTACAGTAGACCTGTAATTTAGTTATAGTTTAGTTAACTGAAAGTCAAACTGCCTTACTAAAAGGGGTTTTAGTTATAGTTAACTAATACAACACTAGTATCCAGTGAAGTATAATAACATGTAATGTTCTTATGGCTCACAGGGCTTTCCCTATGATTGCTTTCTACTGGTTTAAATATAATCATATAACATACATGTATGTGTGTCACATATGTGTTGTATATGTAGTTACATGGATATGATATGCAATGAATGTAACTAACTGAGAAGGAATTTCTACAAACTATGATTTCTGATGTAGTTACAGAGGTTATACAAGAACTGCAACAAGGTTTCAGAAAGTCACATGAGAAAAATGCAATGATAGGATACTCTATTATCTTACCCTCTCAATTAAGATAGATGCATTTATTAAATGATAATGATAATGAAAATCCATATTACATGATCTATAGTCATTTCCATACCTGAAAATAGGGATCCTCAACTAATGGATAAAAACTGGTATCGTTAAGGTATAAATCATTTTTCAGAGAACTAACAGACACATTGAAATCTCAAGTATTGCGGTATTACATCATCATGTACATGTACATGTATGCTTAAATGCTTGTCATTTACATGTACATGTATATAGAAAGTAATAATCAATCAGTCCAGATAAAACATGGGTAATAGTAATAACATGTTTAATAATAATGAACAATAGTATTAGAAAACAGCGTAATAGTAATAAAAACATCTTTTTGAGAACTAGAGAAGAGCTGAAGGATGTAACACTGCAGCACATAGTATGCTCTATGGATCCAAGAGGGTTTGCCTCACTTGTTAAAGAACTGTCCTGTGAGTTATACTGTAAATAAGGTGGCTGACTAGTCACTATTTCCCAACCAGAGAAACTGAGTAACTGAGTGTAATAGTAGCTATTACAATAATTATGTTTAAACAGTAATATAGTTAGTAATAGTGATAGTAATTATATATTATATTTCGAATGGTTGAATATGGAGTGTTTTAAACATTTTAAATATTAAAGCAACTAAATAATATATATCTATGCATTCATTATTATTTTTATAGAAGGATACAAATCTGTCGTTTGAATCAGATAAATACCAGAATGTCTAGTAGGCATCACACAACTGTCCAGACCAATTCCCATCCCCTCACCCTCAGGCCGAGGTAGTCCTACAAAATGAAAAATAATTAAAAGTCAATGTACGATAATGTCATTGTTCTAAAAAACAATGAAGTTAATCCGACTACCCAAATATGTAGTAAAGTCCTTTCAGACATAACATAACATGTACATATATACATACATACACACCGCTTACAGAAACATGCGGGGTCTATTTCTCTTCTGGACCTCAGCACCTAACATTAAAACAAGATAGGTGTTTGTTCTCTTAAACTATCTTGGAACTGTTGAAACTTTCCATTCATCATTATCAATCTTATAACTAACTACCTACAACTTTCAAACCATCATGTTACTTCCTTGATTGCGGACTGAGAGCAGACAGACTCGATGGAGGAGACCGCCAACAGCCAACTTTCTGAAAAGTGAGTGCTTATCCTGACTTACCTGCTTGGAATAACTAGCTTCCACTTACACTATAGTTCTCTTTCAGTACTTTTGATAACAAATTTCAGACTAAATTGAGTAAAACTCACAAACTATAAAACAATACATGTTTGTAGACGCCACACCCAGACATTTAATTAAGGTCAGGCATTTAGTACCGTTTCTTTAGGTTTCACCTTGGCATCTAAACAAGGTAGGTGTGTATTCAGGAGAAGTGTTTCTTTAAGCATATACAGTACATACATACATAAATACATATATCATCATAATACATGTACACACATCAGTGTTTTGCTCAAAGCACGTTTAGCACTCTCAGCATACTTTAAATACTAACAGGAAGTGGGTGGGTGATATACCCTCAATTAATTAATTATTGCTTCCCGTAATAGTCTTGTCACCAGACCGCCACACCCTACGGGCGAAAGACAGTCTGTAACAGTTGCTTCAAAATCTTGGTCCAAGTGTCAAATGTTTTTTTTCCACTCAAAAAAAAAGGATGTTCATATAGCAACAAGCATCTTTTTTGAGTGGAAAAGACATTTGACACTTGAACCAAGAATCCGAAGCAACCGTTCCAGACAATCTTTCGCTGTTTCGATTTTGTTAGCTATGGATTTCTTAGTTTGTCTTCTGACTAACTAAGTGAGTTAAAAGTCTGTACTGTTTAAATTGTGAAAGTTATACAGATGAGTAATGATTTGGGCATTACCCTTCAAATGCTCGCCTTGCTGTCTTCCTGCTGATAGCACACAAAGCATAAGTTTACATCAGTGGCTTTCTTAACAACTCTTCTTTCCAGCAAAGTAAGTAAAAATGTTGAGTCTTATAAAATGAGAGTAATAGAGCTAGCGAAATAGGGTGAGGTAAAGAATGTAGTTATGTAATTAATTAGGGGTGTGGTTTTATGCACACTTAGACTTTTTTCTAGGGAAAACACTGACACACATTCCACATACATATATGTACATACATGTAGTATTATATACATATGTAGTAAATGCATACATACATTCATAGCAGACCTGGGTTCAATTACAATTGTAATTGTAATTCAGTTGACAATTACAGCTAAAGTTGTGTAATTGTAATTGACACATATGTCAGTTAACAATATAATTGTAATTGTAATGTTATTTAAGTTTAAGTCATAAAGATGTACTGCAGTTAAACCAGCATTTAGACCAATATTTAGACCAATATTTAGACCAAAGCGATGTTCTTTAAATGATGCTCTTTTTCAGAACTTAGGTGACAATAAATATACGTCTAATTTATAGTAATTTGGTAAGTAAAGTACATAAAATAATAAGGTGTAATACCCTAATTTGGGTAATTTCCAAAATAATTTCCAAAATAATTATAATAAAGTAAAGTTTAGTCAAAGGGTGAATCCCACAATGGATTAGATGGCTGACAGAAAAAATATTGTAAAATCATTTTAGCATTATAGCTCCATAGTTTGATAGAGAGTTGTTGGATTAAATTCTTGTCAACCAATTTCAAAGGTAGACCATTGTGTACTATAGTTCTAGCCACTATTTGAGATAGTATTTTTCTTGCAAATGGTGTCCATAGGCCTAGTGTTTCAACTGCTAAAGGAACAAATTCTCCACCTGCTTTCTCAACTGTATTGGCATATTTATTGTCCTTACTTTGTTCACCTTGCAAACCCGCTACACCAGCAGAAATTGATAATAAATTGATGATAAATTGATAATGCCAGGTTGTAGTGAATTGCAAACAGTGAGATCAAAGTAGGTGGGTTTGCCATTGAGAAAATTAGGATGAAAAATATCACCGGGTCGATCCTGTGATGCTCCTGATAATCTTTGTTCTCTTCGCACTAAGGCCAATCTTGATGAAGTGAATGTTAAACAATATCACATAAACTCTCATGCCAATGTATTCGTAATGGGTTATGGCCACATCCTAATAGGTGGTCACCATTATGATCTATGACTGAGCCACAGAAACCAAGTGAAAGTGGACTAGAAGGGAAACAATGAATACTCAACCATATTCTTAAAGCTATCACAAATTCATTTGGGTGGATGGAGAGTCCAAGGGAATGAGAAATCGGTGAAGCTCTTAGCCAAGCACTTGTATCATTGCTACTAGACAGTTTATTAGGTGTAATACTGATTGATTTACATATAAATATAGTTAGTATTAAATTTTAGTAATTCAATTCTAATTTTAAGCCAATGAAATTACTCAGTAATTGTGAATTGTAATTGCCCCTGTAAATGTAATTGTGTTTGTAATTGAACCCAGGTCTGATTCATAGTTAATACACACATACATACATAATGATACATACATACATGTACATGTACATACATACACACATACATAATTATACAAAGATACATACTAAGGATGTGCGATAATATCGATATAGTGATATTTTTATCACTGAAGTAATTATCGTGATAAGCGATATCAGGAATCTATATTGCAATATAATTATAATATTTAATTTTATTAATTATTATTGCTTGACACATGTGTTCATGCATGCGCAGTTCAGTTTGTATGCAGATGGGTAGACTAGCAAGGAAGTTGAAGGATAGCATGGTTCGTTGGCTCCACTTGTAGGAGCCAAAAGCAAGATTTGGCAGTTATTCAGATTCAAGGTCAATGCTCGAACTAAACAGCAAAGAGGTAATTTGTCATTTGTGTAAGGGGGATTTGGGTTACAGTGGCAACATGACTAATCTTCTTTATCATTTGTGGATTTGCTACATGGAAGAACACAAAGCTTTAAAGTATTGCAATTGTCGTGATAAACTTTATATGATAATTGGGACAGAAAATTTTGATGATACACATCCTTAATACATACATGTGTATGTACATACATACACACATACATACATGTACATGTACATACATACACACATACATAATTATACATACATACATACATGTAATATTACTAGCACATACATGTGTTTACATACATTCATAATTCATACATACACACACACACACATACATGCATACATACATACATGTAGCATGCTACATACATACATACAGGTACATACATAGTATGCATGTACTATGTATGTATATAATGCTACATGTACATGTACATGTATGTGTATGTACTACATGTGTATGTATGTATATTATACAATATACATACATGTACATACTTACATAGTACACACATACATGTACATGCATGTAGCATTATATACATACATAGTACATACATACACATACATTCATAATAATTATACATACATACATACAGTACATACAGTACATACAGTACATACATTCATAGCTCATACATACATATACATATTCGGCCTTTTTGTAAAGGATACAGAGGATGAAATTGCTAGTAGTCATTACTTATTTTTCATACACTTTCACACATAGAATGGTCACAAGTGGTGGACACAGTGTTCGTGCACAGGAAGTACCTCCTAACATCATTATTATTATTAGTTTTAGTAATATTAGCTACCACCTAAAATAGATGATGACCAATTAAATTTAGGAAATGGTGTACTTAGTCACATGACCAATCAAAATAACTTGATTTATTTCATCCTGTATCTAAATTATGTATCCAAAAAGACTCCACCTAGATACCTTGCTTCATGTACAAATAATGAGTATTTGAATATCACTGATTATTAACGTACCCTCTAGGAGTTTCAATAGCTCCTCCTGAGGGACTTTGCACCCTCATCCCTTCAACTGTAAGATAAAGAATATTTAATTACATAATTAAGAGATGGTAACTATCAATAGGGTTAATTTTATATAATTTATATTATATATTTATTTATTTATATATATAATATAGCTAGAAATAATTGAAAAAGTGATTTTTAAGACTTCTTTAACAGCTGAAATATGAATTGTAGGTGTCACAGATGAAGGACATCTGGGCAAGTATATGTGTATGATAGACTTGTTACAAGGAATTTTCGTAATTAGTTATGACAATCATCCCATGCTGTTCCATTTCAGTTACCAGCAATACTGGGGGCATGTCTAAAAATAAAAGAGTTTGGAAATCATGGACTTTATTAATAGCATCCATTTGTTCCAATTTTGCTAATTGATATCATAATTCACTTTAAATAGCATTTCTACAAGTTTAATACTTTTTAGTTTTAAATGTGACATGCCCAATAAAATAATGATGCTGTAGTCTGTATGGCAAAGACAATAAAATATATCTTGGAAATATAAACTGATTACCTGGGTAACTAGGGTAACCTTCTTCAAAAACAGTGTATAGTTTATCGATTTGCTACCCAATGCAGATTTGACAGGTATTAATTTCAATGTTTTTCATATTTTAACATAAATAATAGCAGTAGCTGTAGTTGCTCTAACCACATGCTTGACTATTTTACCAGCATATTTATTTTGTCTTCTTCGATGTGGTTAGCTTCAACATAGCTGTTGTGACAAAACTGACAATGGAGTGTTTGTCTCCACGCTCTGACACCTGAGGTAAGTAACTTGGAACAGTTGATGCTACTTCTGTGATGTTCAAGTTTCTGTACAATGGTACAGGCAGACATTTTAGCTAGCATGCACATACACGCTCAGGCTTAGGAGGAGTGGTTGTAACAATACGTGAACATTCTCCTCAAATTCACTAAAATAGCCACATATAAACATTACCTTATTTATGATTAGGATCAACAGCAACTTGTTAATGATACATGTGGGGTGAGGCTTGTTCAGATTTAAACGATCAAGACACTCGGATCGAGGGGTGTGCTCAATGTAGCAACTAAACTAGTTGCTTCTCCACAAGTAATAAATCAGCTAGACATTTTTTCTTACAACAAAAAAAATGACTATCATAATTATTATAATTATATATATATATATATATATATATATATATATATATGTGTGTGTGTGTGTATATGTGAAACCTTTGTGCATTTGGTGAGCCTGAAATCTTCATCTAGTCCATGTTTCACTGGATCAAACGCGATATGCTGGAAATCATAAAATGAAACAATTAGAATCAGTTATTTGTGACACTAACCTCGGTCTTTCTCCTTTTGTTAGTTGCCATTTTTCATGCACAACACCTGAACACCGCCCAATTGTAGAGCAAAATTTAATCATTATTTAATTAAAATTTTATAAGTATTGATAATAAAATTACATTGTTTTAATATTATCAGTAATTGGCAACAAATCTTCCTTCAAAAATGCTATAACATTATCTTCTACATATATACTCTTCAATTTCTTTCCACGGGCAAATTCCAGCCATACAGCATAAATAACACATACATGAATTTTTTTTAAATGTTGGAACCGACTCAAATCAAGTTCTATCTCTGAAAGTTCAGGAAATGAAAAAAGACACTCAAAAAGCAATTTAAACATGTCTTTTCTGTATGCATTGTGACCGAAACGCATAAATTGAAAGGATTCCTGACATTCCCATGAAAATCCAATTTTTACCACATTTACCAAAGTGTGCATAACTTCATATACGCACTGCATTGCAACATCACTATCATTAAACCAAAACATATCAGATCTATAAAGATCAAAGTTCACACACAAATTAGAAATACCGACAGTTCTGCAAAAAAGGCAAAGAACCAAAGAAGTATTGGATTGGAAAATTATTCCATCAAGAATAAGAGTTTTGATATTATATGGTTTCAATATTTTTTGCTTCTGAAAACGATGAAAGCTGTTATACAATTCTTCCAAAACATCACCTGTCAATATCAAAGTCTTAAACATGCTCCATTCCATTGCCATTATAATGTATTGACAGAATTTTTGAAGGCTTGCATGATACAAATCTTTCACTTGTAGTTCATGACTCCCATTTTCACATTCTAGTTGCTCGAGGATTGAAGCAAAGCTAATAGAGAGATTTTTGGGGGTTGCTTGAAGTGTAAATTTATCCGTTTGTATAAAATTTGTACAATAATCATAAATTTTTAAATTTTCCAATTTCATATCTTGTTCGAAAGGAGAATGGAAAAATGAATCCATAACATCACGGAGAATAGAAAAATTAATTTCACCTTCAGAGATACTGAGCTTTTGAAAACAAGATTTTTGAAAAAGATTACAAAGACTCGTCACGAATACCTTATCTGTCATATCATTTAACCATAAGCAACGCAAAGAAACTTCAGTTAACTGGTTCAAATAGCACAACAGTATGTCTTTGATATATACTATACCAACATTACTACAGCGTCCATGGACAACTAGTTTATGAACACGTTTTGGAAGATTTTCTAACTTACTAAGCTTACCGTGATTTCTGTCACTTATATTAAGTTTCATTACTTCAAGTCCATTGTATACTCCTTGTACTACTGCTCTTAAAAGGCTGGATTGTTCTGGTGACAAACATCTTGGTGAAAAATCCAGGGTGTGTACAGCACTAAGTGGTATACATAATACATCAGGATGTAGCTTAAGAACTAATTGAGTTAGTGGACTACATTTGGTTTTGAAGCCAAAATTCACTCGAAATACTTCCGGTTTATACTGACAGTATATCCAAAATATTGTAAAAAGAAAAGGAAGATGATCGTATTCATTTCTCGACCAATATGGTAGGTAACAATTGGGAATACTGGCCTGAAAGAGGCACTTATCACACTTCATAACATGTATACCAAATAGAGTATTGTCAGTACTGAGTTCAGCGATCAATGATGTAATACCAGCTGCAAATAAATGAGTTACAAACATATGTGTTACCACTGAAGGACAGTCTGCAGGGTTTAAGAGCTCATTGCTGAGTTTTGCAAGTACCTTGTTCTGGAGATACGTTTCTTCCCATTCACTTTGTTCAGCAATACTTACATCAGCTAGACTAGGTGATAAAAACTGAAAACTTTCCAGCCATAAATGATGCAAGTAGAACTGTCTCCATGAACCAGTGTAACTTTGTAAGTCCTTTTCGGCAGCGACAGTAGTAGAATCTCTCAACTTCAACAATTTTACTTCACACAATGACCTCCACATTGAGTTCGTATCTAACCCCTTAAAAACTGGGAATTGTTCCAACAGGCATACATCAGCCAAAGGAAGGTGAAAAAACAACCACTGTTTAGCTCGTACTGAAAGGAGTGATAGAGCACGGTAGGAAAACTCATTTAGGTGACCTAGAATGTACAAAAGGACCTGCAAATTCAGAGGAACCACTTTTGATAACATCATTCATCTGAAGGGTGGAGTTAACCATTTATTTTATTATAGTGGTTGTTCGTAATTATGACACTGTTACCTGCTTAGTTTAGTACTGTAACTCAACAATGAAATAATGAGTTTAAATTGACGTAGACGATGGGAAGGATCATTATATAAAAATGGTGCAGGTAAAAAGATTGTTGGTCATTCCAAAGTAAAGTTAGAACATTTTCCTAAGGTCATGGTGAATGTGTGTGAATGACCTTTAATTAAGGTTGTAGTCTTTTCCGTGGGCGGATGCTACTCCAATCAGTTTCTAATTTAGCAAGCTTCTTGCTGCATGCAATCTGGTTCAATTCTGTATCTTTTGGAAGCCACACCCACCCAGGGGTATAATTATTGGGCCTAAATGTTTTCACTGATAGTTTATTTGGTGGTGGAGGGGGTGGTGGGTGGGAAACAATGGCGGGGTAACTGTAGTTGGTCTCTGAGAAAGATCGGAGTTTGATAGTGTCTAGAAAGGTAAATTTTATGGTTTCAGTGAAAAGCTACAGAATTCAGCTTTCTTCAGCCTCTTGTAACTTTAAAAGTAAAATGAATTTGCAGAAAACGGCTTCGTAACTTTTCTCAAAATACATTGTACTTGGTGCACGCCATGTATGGTGGGCGTGGCTTTTGTGGTTTTGTACTTATGTTAATTGGAAAAATGGCGATTTTAACCATATTTCTTCAATTACAGGACAATATAAAGCTGATCAGAAGATATGAAGGTTGCTATTACACCAGGTTAGAGTCATATTATATAATATTCTATTTTGAAACTGATTGGAGTCGCATCCGCCCACTCCCTAGTACCACCTTAATCAGTTTCTACTGGAATTCCTCACCAGCTTTTGTAACTCTTAAAATTCAAAATTTGAGCATCCCAGCTAATGTATTAATGATAACAATTGCTGGTAACCATATTTTATGAATGTATATTTGGATTTACCATCATTATATTTCTTCAAGGTAAGATGCAATATGCATAATACGTACATACTTTGCTTATTATTGCAATTTTTATGGACATGGTTTGATTACTTCCAAAAAATCTTGGTCTGTAAAGACACATACATGATGAATAATTAATATTGATTAATCTTAATATTTATTTGTACTACTTCTTGAAGATATTAGCTATCATATCATCTCTTCAGTAATTATTATTTCACTAGCTACATTTTAAATCTACATAATTCCTCCTGAATCTGAGAGATACAAATTACAAGTTCTTACCTTCTCATTCAAAAAAAAAGATAATTAATTAAAATACATTATTAATATTGAGATGTCAAAAAAAGATTACCAAAATAAAATAGTTGCAGTACAATATGCTATACCGGAAGTTGTTACGTAATAAATGCTAATTATAATCCCAATCCTTATTGTATGCTTTTTTGATTTTAGGTATCTCTACACATTTTCTGATGACACCATGTGTTGTATTTTATGTCAGTAATGTCACATGGTCCAGTCAGTTGCAGACAACATTCTACAATTACTACAATGACAGGTAGCCAATTATCTATTGGAGTATTGTTTCAATACAATATATAGAATAATAATGTAGCAGCCCTGAATGTATTCTAGGATGTATAAAAGGATTGCCCAGGACTGAGTAGATTTATTAATGTTCCAGATTTCATAATGATGATGCAGGCATTACTGTGGTTGCTGGGCATACTGTGTATGTCAATAGCTGTGGATTCTCAGCGATATCAACAAAACTACCCATCGGCTCAGTCTACCTACCCTCCATCTACAGTCTCACCTCCTTCCTATCACAACCAATGTCCTATTGGATACGAATGGAAATATACCAAGTGTGTTGACATTGATGAGTGCCAGTTTCAAAATGGTGGATGTACTCGGAACTGTCATAATACTATTGGTAGTTTTCAATGCTCTTGCGGTGATGGTTTTGAACTTGGTCCAGATGAGCGTTCTTGTATTGATAAGAATGAATGTTGGGTAAGCAATGGAGGCTGTTCGGATATTTGCGTTAATGAAGATGGATCCTACCACTGTTCCTGCCCACCAGGATACGAACTAGCAGATCAATTTTCCTGTATAGACATTAACGAATGTGACCAACCTACAACGTGCTTACCTAATGCTATATCTGTATGTATTAACATCCCTGGATCCTTCCTCTGTACCTGTCCATTTGGCTATATGTTAGATGAAGAAAAGGTTTGCATTAACATTAATGAATGTGCTGTTGGTAATGGTGGATGCGATCACAACTGCAATGATCTTCCCGGTACGTACGATTGTTCCTGTCGCTCTGGTTACGAACAAATCAACTTCCATGAATGCGAAGACATAGATGAATGTCTAACTGAGAATGGTGACTGTGAACAAGAATGCTATAATACCCCGGGTAGTCGTGTGTGTGACTGTTACTATGGATATTATCCTAATGATAATTTGTGTACAGATATTGATGAATGTGAATCAAATAATGACGACTGTGAACATAGCTGTACAAATACTGAGGGCAGTTACTATTGTACTTGTGAGTCTGGATTTAGACTAGCAGACTTTGGACTTCAAGGCCAGTATAGAATCTATTCTCCTCCAACCCGCTGTGTGGACATTAATGAATGCTATCTCCAAATAGATTTATGTGAACAACAATGTCTCAATGCACTTGGATCATATGAGTGCAGTTGTTATGATGGATATACACTGAATGGTGATGGACAGACCTGTGATGACATTAATGAATGTGCAGAACCTAATGAAGTTGAACTTGATTGTAGTGACGACTGCTTTAATATTCCTGGTAGTTTTCTCTGTGGCTGTAACCATGGATTCACTCTCGGACCAGATGAGCGTACTTGCTGGGACAACAATGAATGTTTATCTGATAATGGAGGGTGTCAACATGTTTGTAACAACACGGCTGGTTCATTTTACTGCAATTGCTGGAGAGGATATCAATTAGATGCAGATAGTTATAGCTGTAATGACATTAATGAATGTGATGTTGATGATGATGATTGCACTGACCTTTGCTTCAATACACCTGGATCTTATCAGTGTAGCTGTCCTGATGGATACCAGCTTGATGAGGACTTAGTTACCTGTATCGACTTTGATGAATGCAGAAACCACTGGCATGACTGTGATCCAATTTCAATGGTCTGTGTTAATGCAATTGGAAACTTTTCATGTAACTGCAGACCTCTGTATATGCCTTCTATTACTACTCCGGGAACATGTGGTAAGTTAACAAACAATCCATATAATTACATAAATGTTCTTCTAATATTTGTAATTCCTCCTTCTCCCCTTTTTGCAGAGCGTCCAGGAGATGATCCACCACCACAAGATCCTTGTTTAAGCCGTGACTGTGATCAAATCTGTAACAATACTGTTGGTGTTGCCGAATGTTCTTGCTATGCTGGTTTCAGATTAGTTGATGATGTTAGCTGCAGAGATATCAATGAATGTGCAACAAATAATGGAGGATGTTACCACAGATGTCATAATACAGAAGGAGATTTCTACTGTTCTTGCAAAAATGGATATAAACTTGATTATGATGGTCACGCATGCATTTATCAACACCATCCTGCTACTGAATCAGAATCATCATACCCCAGTGGTCCATCATCGTACTCCCCATTGTACACCAGTGGTTCGTCTTACCCCAGAGGTCCATCATCGTACACGCCATCATACCTCGGTGGTTCACCATCATATCCTTCTCCTCACCTCAGTGGTTCACCGTCATATCCTTCTCCTCGCATGCCTGCCTACTCTCCAGGACATGGCTCTCCTTCATATACTCCAATCAGAGCACCAGCCTACCAGCAACCTTCCTACCAACCAGGATATCATCGTTTGGGTTAAATCTGGAACATTTTTATTTTCTTGCTGCTTTTATCACTACTGCTGGTTAGTTGTACAATTCCTTGCTTTTAATTACTGCTGTTTATTAAATGTACTTTTGCTTCATTATACCTAAATGTTCATTATTTGTTTCAAAAACACTTTCTCTCACAACTCTGATTAAATAATGCATGCAATGAAACACAAATGAAATATTGATGTAATAAATAATGCATGCTATTGATGTACACAACAATTTTGTTAATTACAGTATATAAGACCTTAGACATAGCTTTCAACAAAGACGTATATGATATAACTTGCAGCTCTTATTATCACATCCTGTAGTAATGGATGGCTGGTGGGTTTGGTCATAATGTTGAAGTAATATAGTTGAATGCATCTGCAACCATTTGAAGCAAATTGGAAGAATGTCTTCAACTGTAACTCTTTGTGTGTTGTGTGTATGTCAGTGTGTTTTGTGGATGCAACTGTGTGTTATGTGCATGATGTTTTGTGTGTGAGTGTGATTATGTGCGTGAATACCAAATAGCCAACTTTTCTATCATGTCTGGAGAAAAAAATTCACAGCTGCCAGGACATGGCTACATGGCCATATTATAGTGTTGTTCTAGTCCATAATTTTAATTTTAGTATTAGTTCTTGTCAAATAATTCTATTTTTATAGTTCTCTGTAATTTTAGTTTTAGTATCAGTTCTAGTATCCTCTATATATATATATATATATATATATATATATATATATAATTATTATATATATATATATATATATTTACAGTTCTAGTACCCTGGTTCTAGTAATATCCTGGTTCTAATAAGTTTTTACCCTCGCCGCATAGCGTAGGCGGAAGGGTACGGTAATGGTTGTGTGTGTGTCTGTCTGTTAGCATTTTTCTGGAAAAATAAAAACATTGACAGTTCAAACGGGTTACTGGTAGACTTCAAATTATACAAGGAAAAAAAATAACGTAGGAATTCTTCTAAAACCTTTTGGTTCTAAAGTTATGACAATTTTTAACTCACAGTTACCGTTTCACGACTTTAAGATGAAACGAGGGCAATAACAAGAGTAAATATGGACACACAAAACACCAAGAAAAACTTCAAACCAAAAACAATCGAGGTAATGGTTGACTACACCACCACTGATGTAAGATAGAAAGCTACCTAACTCCACACACTAGGCTACAGGTATGTGCATGTTTGCAAAGCGTCATGTACTAAACACGTGGTAGAGGTGATTCAATACGTTTTCACACAAGAGACTTTAGAGGTAGACTTGAGAACTTCTTCATTGTTTGAGAATTAGATGTAAGATATAATTATATACAAATTATACATTGATATTCTTATTTTGTCTTTTAGGATATAAAGTTATAACAGTTTTAATTATATAATGACTTTCGTGAAGTCAGCAGCACAGTACATTCTTGTGGGCCGTGTCAAAACCGCCTATATTGCATTAATGTGGTTGTGAGGAATTCGAATGAAGGTGGGGCTCGGTGGAGCTTGTGCAGAACGGATGGTGCAAATGCACCATTCAACAACAGTAAAGTAGGTGTTGATAGGTAAGGTTGATTGTATCAAACAGTCTATACAATTGTTTATCCATGTGCTCTGTAAAGCTCTATAAAGCTCTTTAATTATCTGCTTCCATCCTACTTTCATGAGAGAAATAAAACAATATTAGTATCGTATGTTTGCTGTCACAATGTGTATTTCATATTAGTCCTATTATACATACTGCATTATGAATTTTGCCAGGCCCGTGGGAGGAAATTCAATTTCAGTCCTGAAAAGCTATAGCGAACAATTGTCTTGTTTGGTTTACCACCAAAGAAATGTAGGGGATCACTTGTAGCACCTGGTGGTTATTGGGTAGTCATAGCCAGGAATATAAAGGATATACTTAAACCATCTCAAGGTTTAATTAAAGCTATATATAACTACTGGCACCTAAATGTGAACAATATCCAAGAGTCAGTGAAAGAGGTTTTAGTAAGTCTCAGTTAAATACTTGAGTGAATATATATTATTATATATATATATATATATATATATATATTTATACTAAGATGTATAATTGTTTATAGTCAAGTTCAGAATTGAAGAATACTTGTACTACATCTCAATCCATGGTAACCACTATATTTTTCAATTTGATAACTGTGATTCTGTCTATTCTATGCATTTTTTACTACAGATGTCTCCTGAACTTAATGCTACCAGTAAAGCAGCCATCAACTCTACTGAGGTAGAACTTAAAATAGCATTATAATTATTATTATACAAAATTAAATGCAGAAGCCCCAATCAACACAGATTGCCAATCTGATTGAGGATCCATCTGAAACTTTCAAGAATTCAGAAAATGAGCACCGTTTGTTTTGTTAATGTGAATTTCCATATTACAGTGAGAGGTGTGCTCTTTACCATTATGCTTATACTTAAAGTGTTATATATAACTATTATGTAAAAATTGTAATATACCTTTATAATAATTATAAAGATATGTTACAATTATATGTATGTATGTATATAATTATTTTTATAATTATTATAAATATATACATACATAAATATTTGATAATATATATATTTATATATATATACATAATCATATATATATATATATATATATATAATATAATATAATTATTTATAAAGATATGTTTATAATATATATATATAATATAATTATTTATAAAGATATGTTTATATATATACATAATCATATATATATATATATATATATATATAATATATTTATAAAGATATGTTACAATTATATGTATGTATGTATATTTATGTATGTATATTTATAATTATTATAAATATAATTATATATATACATACATACATTTTTAATAATATATATATATATATATATATATATATATGTGTGTGTGTGTGTATGTATATAATTATATTTATAATTATTATAAATATAATTATATATATACAACACACTGATGTACATATATTTACACTGTACTAAGATTTATCAGCAGACTGGCAAAAATTTATCAGACTGGCAACACATTCGCACAGCATTCTTGCCAAAATTAGTGTGGTTTTCAGACACGCCTATATACAGAATGTGTAGCTAAATTAAATGTGCTGCTAGCTTCACTAGCATTATATAATGCCCATAAATGTTTTTCAAATTTATATTGTAACAAAAGTATTGTTTGTTTCATACACAAACTTTATTATATTTTGAAAAAGATTGTAGTGCTTTGTATTACTTTGCCATGTAGGCGAGGGTCCAGTCCCAACGGCACTCGTTTTTTACATGTAATACCATTCTATTAATAGTAACAAACACTGTTCTATTACAAGATATAAAACTGTGCAAATACTAGTAATATAGGTAATAATGTATAACACAATATGCACAATAATGATAGAGGTAAAATAAAAATAAAATTAAAGCATTAATATTAGTAAACAATAAACAAAAATAGATTTAAATTCTACCCAGTGAGAACCTTGCCTTCACTACAGGCAAGGTTAATTGTTTCAATGCCGAAAGCAGGAGAAAGGTGGTTTTGAGATGATCTTGCCCCACCTAGACACATAATAGAAGAGCATAGGAGTGAGAAAAACTAATACGACATCTCATCCAGTTTAGAACTCTAGAATATGAAAGGTTCTGCTTTTCAGCAACCATGGAAGCTAATCGCTCAAACACAACAGTGGCAATGGGTTCCATTCCACCTGCTGTAGAAAACACCAGTGGTGAGAATGATGATAGTTCAATATCTGTGATCCTCTGTTGATATATTCTCTTCTTATCCATTTCATGTCGTCTATAGTATGTTGACAGTGAAGAATTGAGGTTGGTTCGTGCAAAAGGATTAAAGATCCTGACATCAAAAAATGCACGTTCTCGACAACCCCAAAAACCACAGGCGGCTACATCTATAAACGGGCTCCATCTTGGCAGTTTGCAGATTTGTGAGTGAATACCTCTACAATAAGTTCTTGCAAAGATGGTTCAATCATTACGTTGTGACAAACATCAGAAAGAAAATGAGCTGTAGCATCACGGATTTCATTATGCCTGATTGACAGAAATCCTCCACACATACAACTTAGAGCATGCTCTATTGTGAAGTCCTTACCACAGACACAGTGAGAAGGAAGATATGAGGGTGTCCAACCATAACGCAGGCAGAGAGCATCCCTAAAGGACCACTTGTGAAGTGCGAACCCATGCTCTATTGGAGGTAGGGCTATGAGCCAAGTAGATGCTCCTTTCTCACTGGCTACTTCAACTGACCTCAGAAGAGATTTAGGTAGGTCAGTAAATAACGCTTCCTTTGCAGCATTGTCCAGATTTTTTCTATGTTCACTCGTAATCTTTGACTTTGCTCATATACCCTCAATTACTGAAAAGGGGTATTCTGCTGACTGTAAATGTATCAAAGCAACAATGGGAGCTGTGATCATCATAGAAGCCTGAAACTGAGAAGATGCTAAAAAGGAAGGATTGATTATATTTAAACCACTAAAACGCACTGGAAGAGCCATTAACTCTCTTAGCTGATGATTAATGCATTTTGATTAGTGAGAGAAGGTAGAAAACGATGTCTTATTGCTTCTTCTAAAGGCCGAAAAAGGTCTGCTTTACTTCATCATCTGAATCAGGTCAAGCATCAATGAGCAACTGTAATAGATCTTGACACTGGTAAACAAATACATGTATGTATATAGAATGCATGATAAACAATGAAAATAGAAAGAAAGAAACACATGCAGACAGAGAGAAACATAGACAGAGACAGACAGATATAGCCTGAGACAGAAACAGACAGACAAAATGAAAGAGAAGTGAACAAATGAAAGGTCCTATCTCACATGATTCAGTATCACTGTCCCCTCAGTTCCTCAAGCCTTGCCACTTTAAACAGCTCTTTCATCACTTCTACATAGTAGTGTTGTTCTAATTCTTTGGTACTAGAATTAAAATTAGTTATAGTAGATCTACTGCTGATTTTATTTTAGTTCTAGTACAAAAATGAAAACAATACTAGAACTAAAAGTATCCTAGATAGAGTACTATACAACTAAAATTAATTTTAGTTCTAGTAGTCTAGAACTAATACTAGAACTAAAATTATTCTAAAATAGAGCACTAGAACTAAAATTATTTTTCCTGCTTAACTTTCCATATTTATGCAGTAATATTCCCACTAAACCTGCTTATGGAGTGTATATTAAACAGTTAATAAGACTGAATTGGTAGGATATGTGATTCTTCTAAAGATTTTGCAGACAGACATTACAAGTTAACAATACAAGGATTCTGGTATACTAAGCTATATTTTTTGGCTTTAAAAAGTTTTTTAGAATACATGAACCTATTTTTTCTAATTGTAGTGTACGCAAACGGCATATTGAGGAACTGAGGTATTTGCTTGCTGGTTGATGTTAGGCTGGGCTTGACAAGAAATGTGACTATCTGACATACTAGGCATTAATTAATTAGTACTTATCAGTGCTTCTTCAAAATTGTAATCAGTTCTGATACGTTAATGAATGGAGTAATAGATACATGATTGGATATAATTGTGGGTGGATAGATGGATGTATTGATGGATGTGATGATGGGTAGGTGGATCAATACATAGATATATAGATGAATGGGGGAATGGATGGATGGATGAATAGATTGTGAATGAATGATTGCATCAACAGATTGATGGATTGATGGTTTTATTGTTGGATTGATAAAATTGTATATAGATGGACATATGGATGAATAATGTATGCATGGATAAATATTAAATAGATGAATGAATGGATCAATGATATACATGTATGGATGTGGATTAATTATACTTGTTAAAAGTTGTAATACGATGATATTAATTTTATACATCATATTTTCAGAATAAATCGACATACTTCAAAGACAACAGTGGTATATGATCAAACAATTCCTGAAGATAGTGTAGTAGTTATTCCTATTCATTACATACATTACTCACCTGAGTATTGGCCTAAACCACAACTCTTCAAACTAAACAGGTAATGCACATGTCTGTATTTTTATTTTATTTTTTTTAAGTTACCCTGCTAGCCAAAATAATAATAATGATAGATAAGGTTATATGCAAAACTAAATTATGTAAACAATTATTATCAAGGATGTCAACAGTTGGATAAAACTATAAACCGGATTCACGAGTGATAGTATCGACTGCTACTTAAGAGACTTGAACGGTCAGGCCTGTAACAAGCATCTCAAGCCACGAATACACATAATAGCTGATTGAAGTAAAGACAAATTCAGTCAACATCTCAACCAATTCATTGTGATACTATACCCTATATATATACATATCAGTATAATTATAGAGAGAAGGTGTGATGTACTGCAAGAGTAAGAATAAGGTACTGACTTAGAACTACTTTATCATAAATTATAGAGATAAGTTCTGATGTACTCAAAGAGTAGTACTATCCTTTATAGAGAATGTACTATCCTATGGAGTACTTGGAGTAATTTACACTTAATTGTTACTTATATATAGTTGTTAATGGTTATTACTCTGGTCAGTCCCATTGAAAAGAGAGGGACTTGTTGGGGATCCCAGAGTATCTTAGTATTATAAGACTGATTACCGATGCTCGAATCAGTAATGTGTATTAGCCATTACTTTTATTAACATTTTGTTTTGATTGTTCTTGCAATACATGTAAATGTTGTTTGCTATCACTAACTCTGGGAATAGAACAGGTATGTTTTCAATTCCTTACTGGCAATTCATGACTTCTTTATCAAAATTAAATTCTAGTTATGCAATTTGTACAGACATATAGTATCTATAATATTTGAAAACCACAAAATGACTACAATGACTACAATGACAGGTAGCCAATTATCTATTGGAGTATTGTTTCAATACAATATATAGAATAATAATGTAGCAGCCCTGAATGTATTCTAGGATGTATAAAAGGATTGCCCAGGACTGAGTAGATTTATTAATGTTCCAGATTTCATAATGATGATGCAGGCATTACTGTGGTTGCTGGGCATACTGTGTATGTCAATATTTGTGGATTCTCAGTCTACCTACCCTCCATCTTCTACTGTGTCATCTCCTTCCTATCACAACCAATGTTCTACTGGATACGAATGGAAATATACCAAGTGTGTTGACATTGATGAATGCCTGGATAAGAATGGTGGATGTTCTCATGGCTGTCACAATACAAATGGAGCTTTCTACTGTACTTGTCCGACAGGATATCAACTTGCTTATGATCATCTGACTTGTCAACACATCAATAATGAATGTTTTGATGGATATACTTGGGACAATATCTACTATATGTGCGTTGATGTTGACGAGTGTGAAATGGGTACTGCTGGATGTACTAGTAATGAGAACTGTCATAATACTATTGGTAGTTTTCAATGCTCTTGTGGTGATGGTTTTGAACTTGGTCCAGATGAACGTTCTTGTATTGATAAGAATGAATGTTGGGTAAGCAATGGAGGCTGTTCGGACATTTGCGTTAATGAAGATGGATCCTATAACTGTTCCTGCCCACCAGGATACGAACTAGCAGATCAATTTTCCTGTATAGACATTAACGAATGTGACCAACCTACAACGTGCTTACCTAATGCTATATCTGTATGTATTAACATTCCTGGATCCTTCCTCTGTACCTGTCCATTTGGCTATATGTTAGATGAAGAAAAGGTTTGCATTAACATTAATGAATGTGCTGTTGGTAATGGTGGATGCGATCACAACTGCAATGATCTTCCCGGTACGTACGATTGTTCCTGTCGCTCTGGTTACGAACAAATCAACTTCCATGAATGCGAAGACATAGATGAATGTCTAACTGAGAATGGTGACTGTGAACAAGAATGCTATAATACCCCGGGTAGTCGTGTGTGTGACTGTTACTATGGATATTATCCTAATGATAATTTGTGTACAGATATTGATGAATGTGAATCAAATAATGATGACTGTGAACATAGCTGTACAAATACTGAGGGCAGTTACTATTGTACTTGTGAGTCTGGATTTAGACTAGCAGACTTTGGACTTCGAAGCCAGTATAGAAGCCTGAGTGAGTATCACTATTCTCCTCCAACCCGCTGTGTGGACATTAATGAATGCTATCTCCAAATAGATTTATGTGAACAACAATGTCTCAATGCACTTGGATCATATGAGTGCAGTTGTTATGATGGATATACACTCAATGGTGATGGACAGACCTGTGATGACATTAATGAATGTGCAGAACCTAATGAAGTTGAACTTGATTGTAGTGACGACTGCTTTAATATTCCTGGTAGTTTTCGCTGTGGCTGTAACCATGGATTCACTCTCGGACCAGATGAGCGTACTTGCTGGGACGACAATGAATGTTTATCTGATAATGGAGGGTGTCAACATGTTTGTAACAACACGGCTGGTTCATTTTACTGCAATTGCTGGAGAGGATATGAATTAGATGCAGATAGTTATAGCTGTAATGACATTAATGAATGTGATCTTGATGATGATGATTGCACTGACCTTTGCTTCAATACACCTGGATCTTACCAGTGTAGCTGTCCTGATGGATACCAGCTTGATGAGGACTTAGTTACCTGTATCGACTTTGATGAATGCAGAAACCACTGGCATGACTGTGATCCAATTTCAATGGTCTGTGTTAATGCAATTGGAAACTTTTCATGTAACTGCAGATCTGGGTATATGCCTTCTGTTAACACTCCAGGAACATGTGGTGAGTTAAAACAATCCATATAATTACATATAATGTTCTTCTAATATTTGTAATTCCTCCTTCTCCCCTTTTTGCAGAGCGTCCAGGAGATGATCCACCACAAGATCCTTGTCTAAGCCGTGACTGTGATCAAATCTGTAACAATACTGTTGGTGTTGCTGAATGTTCTTGCTATGCAGGTTTCAGATTAATTGATGATGTTAGCTGCAGAGATATCAATGAATGTGCAACAAATAATGGAGGATGTTACCACAGATGTCATAATACCGAAGGAGATTTCTACTGTTCTTGCAAAAATGGATATGAACTTGACTATGATGGTCACGCATGCATTTATCAACGCCATCCTGCTACTGAATCATCATACCCCAGAGGTCCATTGTACGCCCCATCATTTCCAAGTAGTTTGTCTTCTTACCCCAGAGTTCCATCATCGTACCCCAGTGGTTCATCGTCTTATCCCAGAAGTCCATCGTCATACTCACCATTATACCCCAGAGGTCCATCATCGTACTCCCCATCGTACCCCAGTGGTTCGTCTTCTTACCCTAGAGGTCCATCATCATACCCCGGTGGTTTACCATCATACCCTTCTCATGGCTCTCCTTCATATACTCCAATCAGAGCACCAGCCTACCAGCAACCTTCCTACCAACCAGGATATCATCATTTGGGTTAAATCTAGAACATTTTTATTTTCTTGCTGCTTTTATCACTACTGCTGGTTAGTTGTACAATTCCTTGCTTTTAATTACTGCTGTTTATTAAATGTACTTTTGCTTCATTATACCTAAATGTTCATTATTTGTTTCAAAAACACTTTCTCTCACAACTCTGATTAAATAATGCATGCAATGAAACACAAATGAAATATTGATGTAATAAATAATGCATGCTATTGACCTCCTACACCTAAATTGTACAACATAAGCATGTACACATGCAATATACACATATGTAGGCTTGTAAAAAGACACACACACACACTTACAGTTCAACAGCTTTACATACAAAAAAAGACACACACACACACATTTAATTTATTTACCTGTCACAGTACTATACATATTGACCTATCACCTACATACTCAAGGCTACATGGATTATAGATGGCTGGTGGGTTTGGTCATAATATTGAAGTAATATAGTTGAACTGACAAGAGCATCTGGAACCATTTCAAGTTTCTAGGCAAATTTAAAGAATGTCTTCAACTATAGCTGTTTTTCTGTGGTGTGTGGGTATGTCGTGTTGTGTGTGTGTCAGTGTGTTTTGTGGGTTCATCTATGTGTTATATGCATCTGTGTGCTATGTGCATGATGTTTTGTGTGTGGCTGTGAGTGTGTATTTAGTTCTAGTTACCCTCGCCACGAAGCGTAGGCGGAAGGGTACAGTAATATTAGTTCTAGTACCCTGTTCTAATAATTTTAGTACCGTAATTTTAGTATTAGTTCTAGTACCCTGGTTCTAATAATTTTAGTATTATAATAGTACTAGTACCCTGGTTCTAATAATTTTAGTATTAGTTCTAGTACCCTGGTTCTAATAATTTTAGTTCTATATAGTAATACCACACATGTAGTTTTAGTTATGGTATTAGTATTAGTACTAGTACCCTGGTTCTAATAATTTTAGTATTAGTTCTAGCACCCTGGTTCTAATAATTTTAGTTCTATATAGTAATACCATACATGTAGTTCTAGTTATAGTATTAGTATTAGTACTAGTACCCTGGTTCTAATAATTTTAGTATTAGTTCTAGTACCCTGGTTCTAATAATTTTATATCCTACATTAGATCTATATAATACCTTTTAGTACTAATATGCTGGTTCTAATAATTACTCTGGTTCCAATAGTTTTAGTTGTGTTTGTTTCCTTAGAGAGAGGAACAGTCTTTACTTCATCCTCTTCATCATCTGAATCAAGTCAAGCATCAATAAGCAAATGTTATAGATCTTGACACTGGTAAAAAAAATACGTGTATGTATATAGAATGCAGGATAAACAAAAGAAAGAAGAAACACATGCAGACAGAGAGAAATATAGACAGAGACAGACAGATATAGCCTGAGACAGAAACAGACAGACAAAATGAAAGAGAAGTGAACAAATGAAAGGTCCTATCTCACATGATTCAGTATCACTGTCCCCTCAGTTCCTCAAGCCTTGCCACTTTAAACAGCTCTTTCATCACTTCTACATAGTAGTGTTGTTCTAATTCTTTGGTACTAGAATTAAAATTAGTTATAGTAGATCTACTGCTGATTTTATTTTAGTTCTAGTACAAAAACTAAAACAATACTAGAACTAAAATTATTCTAGATAGAGTAATATACAGTAATATTCCTACTAAACCTGCTTATGGAGTGTATATTTCACACTTAATAAGACTGAATTGGTGGGATATGTGATTCTTCTAAAGATTTTGCAGACATGACATTACAAGGTAACTAGTCATTTAATGCAACAAGGATTCTGGTATACTAAGCTATATGGTTTGGCTTTAAAACGTTTTGTGGAATACATGAACCTATTTTTTCTAAACTGAATTTAATTGTAATGTACGCAAACGGCATATTGAGGAACTGAGGTATTTGCTTGCTGGTTGATGTTAGGCTGGGCTTGACAAGAAATGTGACTATCTGACATACTAGGCATTAATTAATTAGTACTTATCAGTGCTTCTTCAAAATTGTAATCAGTACAAATCAGTACTTCTTTTATACATGTATGTTGCAAGTGTAGTTAGTTAATGATTACCAACCACCTCATTTCTGAGAGCAGATGCTTAGTATAGATCAAGCCTTGCAACCAACTTAAAGTTCACAGCAGTTCTATACTTCTCTTCTTTGTTTGTGAGTTGCATTATGTATTCATTATGTATTCCAACTTAAGTTCACAGCAGCTCTATACTTCTCTTCTTTATTTGTGAGTTGCATTATGTATTCTTGTTATATAATTATACTATTTTTACTATATGGACACTGGATGAGTAGGGAGAGTTGGCTAGTCATCTGGCAAAGATCTTTAACCAACCATTCCTGTTTCTCAAGACTAAGCATTCAGTATCCCCCCCTTTTTTACTTCGAATTTGTTAAGCCATTGTCACAGTGGCTGCTTATTTTCTAAGCCATGGTGATTGATTGTCTTCCGGCTAACTAAGCCATGGTAGCTGATTGTCATTTTTCTAAGCCGGGCTTTATGAATTTTCTAAGCCATTGTGGCTGCTTGTTTGTTGTGTTTGTTTTGTTTCTTGTTTAATTGTTTCTAAACCTTTTGCTAGCATGCTAGGCACATGTGTACATGTATACAGAAATTTTTAAATTCTTATTTGTTATGCATTGACTGTGTAATAATAAGAGCAGAAATTCACATGTACTGGAGAGTAAATACTTATAAGCAAAATGTTTAGGGGCAATTTATTAAATAAGATTTTGGGGTGAAATCCCCTAGAGGCCCTGGAAATAAAAACGCTAACTTGATTCAGTAGATTATAACTAATACAAAATATATCAGTTTGAACTGTGATACACTGTTTTGTGTGTGTGTGTCTGTGTGTAATATATAGCTATATGTGTGTACATTTGGGTTTGTGTCTGTGTGTGTACATGAGTGACAAAGCAGTGTCAATGATCATGTCGAAAATATATCTAAAATAATTAAGTAACAATTGATGTTTTTAGGTGGCGACACAACAAAAAAATGCATTGGCTTATACTTAATTCTTATATCTTTTGGCTCTTCATCCTAAAGAACAAACTGGAATATACAAAATTCTGTGAGTTATATGGCTTTTGTCACCTTTTATTGTTATCAGTGATCTTTCTTTTACTGTTAAATGGGAATACAGAATGCAACTTTGTATGATGCAGCTCAAAATATTACGTATTTGGATATGCATGTTGCAAGAATCATTGGTATTTGGATATAGTGTTGCAAGTTGTCCTGCTAGCCAAAATAATAATAATGATAGATAAGGTTATATGCAAAACTAAATTCAATTATTATCAAGAATGTCAACAGTTGGGTGAAACTATAAACCGGATTCACGAGTGATAGTATCGACTGCTACTTAAGAGACTTGAACGGTCAGGCCTGTATCAAGCATCTCGAGCCACCAACACACATAATAGCTGATTGAAGTAAAGACGAATTTAGTCTACATCTCAACCAATTCATTGTGATACTATACCCTATATACATATCAGTATACTGAATTATAGAAAGAAGGTGTGATGTACTGCAAGAGGGTACTGACTTAGAACTACTTTATCATATTGAGCGAAGGTCTGATGTACTCAAAGAGTAGTACTATCCTTTATAGAGAATGTACTATCCTATGGAGTACTTGGAGTAATTTACACTTAATTGTTACTTATATATAGTTGTTAATGGTTATTACTCTGGTCAGTCCCGTTGAAAAGAGAGGGACTTGTTGGAGATCACAGAGTATCTTAGTGTTATAAGGTCTGATTACCGATGCTCGAATCAGTAATGTCTATTAGCCATTTTGTTTTGATTGTTCTTGCAATACATGTAAATGTTGTTTGCTATCACTAACTCTGGGAATAGAACAGGTATGTTTTCAATTCCTTACTGGCAATTCATGACTTCTTTATCAAAATTAAATTCTAGTTATGCAATTTGTACAGACATATAGTATCTATAATATTTGAAAACCACAAAATGACTACAATGACTACAATGACAGGTAGCCAATTATCTATTGGAGTATTGTTTCAATACAATATATAGAATAATAATGTAGCAGCCCTGAATGTATTCTAGGATGTATAAAAGGATTGCCCAGGACTGAGTAGATTTATTAATGTTCCAGATTTCATAATGATGATACAGGCATTACTGTGGTTGCTGGGCATACTGTGTATGTCAATATCTGTGGATTCTCAGTCTACCTACCCTCCATCTTCTACTGTGTCATCTCCTTCCTATCACAACCAATGTTCTACTGGATACGAATGGAAATATACCAAGTGTGTTGACATTGATGAATGCCTGGATAAGAATGGTGGATGTTCTCATGGCTGTCACAATACAAATGGAGCTTTCTACTGTACTTGTCCGACAGGATATCAACTTGCTTATGATCATCTGACTTGTCAACACATCAATAATGAATGTTTTGATGGATATACTTGGGACAATATCTACTATATGTGCGTTGATGTTGACGAGTGTGAAATGGGTACTGCTGGATGTACTAGTAATGAGAACTGTCATAATACTATTGGTAGTTTTCAATGCTCTTGTGGTGATGGTTTTGAACTTGGTCCAGATGAACATTCTTGTATTGATAAGAATGAATGTTGGGTAAGCAATGGAGGCTGTTCGGACATTTGCGTTAATGAAGATGGATCCTATGACTGTTCCTGCCCACCAGGATACGAACTAGCAGATCAATTTTCCTGTATAGACATTAACGAATGTGACCAACCTACAACGTGCTTACCTAATGCTATATCTGTATGTATTAACATTCCTGGATCCTTCCTCTGTACCTGTCCATTTGGCTATATGTTAGATGAAGAAAAGGTTTGCATTAACATTAATGAATGTGCTGTTGGTAATGGTGGATGCGATCACAACTGCAATGATCTTCCCGGTACGTACGATTGTTCCTGTCGCTCTGGTTACGAACAAATCAACTTCCATGAATGCGAAGACATAGATGAATGTCTAACTGAGAATGGTGACTGTGAACAAGAATGCTATAATACCCCGGGTAGTCGTGTGTGTGACTGTTACTATGGATATTATCCTAATGATAATTTGTGTACAGATATTGATGAATGTGAATCAAATAATGATGACTGTGAACATAGCTGTACAAATACTGAGGGCAGTTACTATTGTACTTGTGAGTCTGGATTTAGACTAGCAGACTTTGGACTTCGAAGCCAGTATAGAAGCCTGAGTGAGTATCACTATTCTCCTCCAACCCGCTGTGTGGACATTAATGAATGCTATCTCCAAATAGATTTATGTGAACAACAATGTCTCAATGCACTTGGATCATATGAGTGCAGTTGTTATGATGGATATACACTCAATGGTGATGGACAGACCTGTGATGACATTAATGAATGTGCAGAACCTAATGAAGTTGAACTTGATTGTAGTGACGACTGCTTTAATATTCCTGGTAGTTTTCTCTGTGGCTGTAACCATGGATTCACTCTCGGACCAGATGAGCGTACTTGCTGGGACAACAATGAATGTTTATCTGATAATGGAGGGTGTCAACATGTTTGTAACAACACGGCTGGTTCATTTTACTGCAATTGCTGGAGAGGATATCAATTAGATGCAGATAGTTATAGCTGTAATGACATTGATGAATGTGATCTTGATGATGATGATTGCACTGACCTTTGCTTCAATACACCTGGATCTTACCAGTGTAGCTGTCCTGATGGATACCAGCTTGATGAGGACTTAGTTACCTGTGTCGACTTTGATGAATGCAGAAACCACTGGCATGACTGTGATCCAATTTCAATGGTCTGTGTTAATGCAATTGGAAACTTTTCATGTAACTGCAGATCTGGGTATATGCCTTCTGTTAACACTCCAGGAACATGTGGTGAGTTAAAACAATCTATATAATTACATATAATGTTCTTCTAATATTTGTAATTCCTCCTTCTCCCCTTTTTGCAGAGCGTCCAGGAGATGATCCACCACAAGATCCTTGTCTAAGCCGTGACTGTGATCAAATCTGTAACAATACTGTTGGTGTTGCTGAATGTTCTTGCTATGCAGGTTTCAGATTAATTGATGATGTTAGCTGCAGAGATATCAATGAATGTGCAACAAATAATGGAGGATGTTACCACAGATGTCATAATACCGAAGGAGATTTCTACTGTTCTTGCAAAAATGGATATGAACTTGATTATGATGGTCACGCATGCATTTATCAACGCCATCCTGCTACTGAATCATCATACCCCAGAGGTCCATCGTACGCCCCATCATTTCCAAGTAGTTTGTCTTCTTACCCCAGAGTTCCATCATCGTACTCCCCATCGTACCCCAGTGGTTCATCGTCTTATCCCAGAAGTCCATCGTCATACTCACCATTATACCCCAGAGGTCCATCATCGTACTCCCCATCGTACCCCAGTGGTTCGTCTTCTTACCCTAGAGGTCCATCATCATACCCCGGTGGTTTACCATCATACCCTTCTCATGGCTCTCCTTCATACACTCCAATCAGAGCACCAGCCTACCAGCAACCTTCCTACCAACCAGGATATCATCGTTTGGGTTAAATCAATCTGGAACATTTTTATTTTCTTGCTGCTTTTATCACTACTGCTGGTTAGTTGTACAATTCCTTGCTTTTAATTACTGCTGTTTATTAAATGTACTTTTGCTTCATTATACCTAAATGTTCATTATTTGTTTCAAAAACACTTTCTCTCACAACTCTGATTAAATAATGCATGCAATGAAACACAAATGAAATATTGATGTAATAAATAATGCATGCTATTGATGTACACAACAATTTTGTTAATTACAGTATATAAGACCTTAGACAATGACCTCCTACACCTAAATTGTACAACATAAGTATGTACACATGCAATATACACATGTAGGCTTGTAAAAAGACACACACACACTTACAGTTCAACAGCTTTCATACAAAAAAAGACACACACACACACATTTAATTTATTTACCTGTCACAGTACTATACATATTGACCTATCACCTACATACTCAAGGCTACATGGATTATAGATGGCTGGTGGGTTTGGTCATAATATTGAAGTAATATAGTTGAACTGACAAGAGCATCTGGAACCATTTCAAGTTTCTAGGCAAATTTGAAGAATGTCTTCAACTATAGCTGTTTTTCTGTGGTGTGTGGGTATGTCGTGTTGTGTGTGTGTCAGTGTGTTTTGTGGGTTCATCTATGTGTTATATGCATCTGTGTGCTATGTGCATGATGTTTTGTGTGTGGCTGTGAGTGTGTATTTAGTTCTAGTTACCCTCGCCACGAAGCGTAGGCGGAAGGGTACAGTAATATTAGTTCTAGTACCCTGTTCTAATAATTTTAGTACCGTAATTTTAGTATTAGTTCTAGTACCCTGGTTCTAATAATTTTAGTATTATAATAGTACTAGTACCCTGGTTCTAATAATGTTAGTATTAGTTCTAGTACCCTGGTTCTTATAATTTTAGTTCTATATAGTAATACCACACATGTAGTTCTAGTTATGGTATTAGTATTAGTACTAGTACCCTGGTTCTAATAATTTTAATATTAGTTCTAGTACCCTGGTTCTTATAATTTTAGTTCTATATAGTAATACCACACATGTAGTTCTAGTTATGGTATTAGTATTAGTACTAGTACCCTGGTTCTAATAATTTTAATATTAGTTCTAGTACCCTGGTTCGAATAATTTTAGTTCTATATAGTAATACCATACATGTAGTTCTAGTTATAGTATTAGTATTAGTACTAGTACCCTGGTTCTAATAATTTTAGTATTAGTTCTAGTACCCTGGTTCTAATAATTTTATATCCTACATTAGATCTATATAATACCTTTTAGTACTAATATGCTGGTTCTAATAATTACTCTGGTTCCAATAGTTTTAGTTGTGTTTGTTTCCTTAGAGAGAGGAACAGTCTTTACTTCATCCTCTTCATCATCTGAATAAGTCAAGCATCAATAAGCAAATGTTATAGATCTTGACACTGGTAAAAAAAATACGTGTATGTATATAGAATGCAGGATAAACAAAAGAAAGAAGAAACACATGCAGACAGAGAGAAATATAGACAGAGACAGACAGATATAGCCTGAGACAGAAACAGACAGACAAAATGAAAGAGAAGTGAACAAATGAAAGGTCCTATCTCACATGATTCAGTATCACTGTCCCCTCAGTTCCTCAAGCCTTGCCACTTTAAACAGCTCTTTCATCACTTCTACATAGTAGTGTTGTTCTAATTCTTTGGTACTAGAATTAAAATTAGTTATAGTAGATCTACTGCTGATTTTATTTTAGTTCTAGTACAAAAACTAAAACAATACTAGAACTAAAAGTATCCTAGATAGAGTACTATACAACTAAAATTAATTTTAGTTTTAGTACTCTAGTCATCCGGCAAAGATTTTTAACCAACCATTCCCAGTTCTCAAGACTGGCCATTCAGTATCCCCCCCTTTTTTACTTCGAATTTGCTAAGCCATTGTCACAGTGGCTGCTTATTTTCTAAGCCATGGTGTCTGATTGTCTTCCAGCTAATGAAGCCATGGTAGCTGATTGTCATTATTCTAAGCCGGGTTTTATGAATTTTCTAAGCCATTGTGGCTGCTTGTTTGTTTTGTTTCTTGTTTAATTGTTTCTAAACCTTTTGCTAGCATGCTAGGCACATGTGTACATGTATACAGAAATTTTTAAATTCTTATTTGTTATGCATTGACTGTGTAATAATAAGAGCAGAAATTCACATGTACTGGAGAGTAAATACTTATAAGCAAAATGTTTAGGGGCAATTTATTAAATAAGATTTTGGGGTGAAATCCCCTAGAGGCCCTGGAAATAAAAACGCTAACTTGATTCAGTAGATTATAACTAATACAAAATATATCAGTTTGAACTGTGATACACTGTTTTGTGTGTGTGTGTGTGTGTGTCTGTGTGTACTATATAGCTATATGTGTGTACATTTGGGTTTGTGTCTGTGTGTGTACATGAGTGACAAAGCAGTGTCAATGATCATGTCAAAAATATAAAAATAATTTAGTAACAATTGATGTTTTTAGGTGGCGACACAACTAAAAATACATTGGCTTATACTTAATTCTTATATCTTTTGGCTCTTCATCCTAAGGAACAAAATGAAATATACAAAATTCTTTGAGTTATATGGCTTCTGCTATCAGTGATCTTTTTTTACTGTTAAATGGGAATACAGAATGCAACTTTGTATGATGCAGCTCAAAACATTACATATTTGGATATGGTGTTCTAAGAATCATTTCACTATCCTGCTGTACCAGTGTATGATAGATGAATGAATAGTGTGATAGATACATGATTGGATATAATTGTGGGTGGATAGATGAATATATTGATGAATGTGATGATGGGTAGGTGGATCAATACATAGATATATATATATAGATGGATGGGGGTATGGATGAATAGATTGTGAATGAATGATTGCATCAACAGATTGATGGATTGATGGTTTTATTGTTGGATTGATAAAATTGTATATAGATGGACATATAGATGAATAATGTATGCATGGATAAATATTAAATAGATGAATGAATGGATCAATGATATACATGTATGGATGTGGATTAATTATACTTGTTAAAAGTTGTAATACGATGATATTAATTTTATACATCTTTTTAGAATAAATCGACATACTTCAAAGACAACAGTGGTATGTGATCAAACAATTCCTGAGGATAGTGTAGTAGTTATTCCTATTCATTACATACATTACTCACCTGAGTATTGGCCCGAGCCACAACTCTTCAAACCAAACAGGTAATGTGCTAATTAACCAGGTAGTATACATATCTGTATCGAGCCAAAATAATAATAATATAAACAATAATATTTTCAAGGATGTCAAAAGTTAGATGAAACTAAAGCAGATTCACGAGTGATAGTATCGATTGTTACCTGAACGGTCAAGCATCTCAAGCCACGAATACACATAATAGCTGATCGAAGTAAAGAGAAACTCAGTCAACATTTCAACCAATTTATTGTGATACTATTCCAATTGATACTATTAAATATCAGTATACAGAGAGAAGCTCTGATGTACTCAAAGAGTAATACTATCCTTTATAGAGAATGTACTATCCTATTGGAGTACTTGGAGTACTTTACCGCTACTTATATAGTTTTTAATGGTTATCTTGTCAGTACAGTTCCATTGAGAAGGGAGGGGTCCCAGACCTGATGGGGATCCCAGAGTGTCTTAGTGTTATAAGGTCTGACTACTGATGCTCTGATAATTGGATTAGTAATGTGCATCAGCATGATTTAACTAGTACTGTTCTTGCAATACATGTAAATGTTGTTTGCTATCACTAACTTCCAGGAATGAAACAGGTTTGTTTTCAATTCCTTACTGGTTAGGATTCAATTCATGACTTCTTCATCAAAATTGAATTCAACTTGCTAGTTATAAACATATTATCTATAATATGTGAAAACCACAAAATGACTACAATGACTGCAATGACAGGTAGCCAATTATCTATTGGAGTATTGTTTCAATACAATATATAGAATAATAATGTAGCAGCCCTGAATGTATTCTAGGATGTATAAAAGGATTGCCCAGGACTGAGTAGATTTATTAATGTTCCAGATTTCATAATGATGATGCAGGCATTACTGTGGTTGCTGGGCATACTGTGTATGTCAATAGCTGTGGATTCTCAGCGATATCAACAAAACTACCCATCGGCTCAGTCTACCTACCCTCCATCTACAGTCTCACCTCCTTCCTATCACAACCAATGTCCTATTGGATACGAATGGAAATATACCAAGTGTGTTGACATTGATGAGTGCCAGTTTCAAAATGGTGGATGTACTCGGAACTGTCATAATACTATTGGTAGTTTTCAATGCTCTTGCGGTGATGGTTTTGAACTTGGTCCAGATGAGCGTTCTTGTATTGATAAGAATGAATGTTGGGTAAGCAATGGAGGCTGTTCGGATATTTGCGTTAATGAAGATGGATCCTACCACTGTTCCTGCCCACCAGGATACGAACTAGCAGATCAATTTTCCTGTATAGACATTAACGAATGTGACCAACCTACAACGTGCTTACCTAATGCTATATCTGTATGTATTAACATCCCTGGATCCTTCCTCTGTACCTGTCCATTTGGCTATATGTTAGATGAAGAAAAGGTTTGCATTAACATTAATGAATGTGCTGTTGGTAATGGTGGATGCGATCACAACTGCAATGATCTTCCCGGTACGTACGATTGTTCCTGTCGCTCTGGTTACGAACAAATCAACTTCCATGAATGCGAAGACATAGATGAATGTCTAACTGAGAATGGTGACTGTGAACAAGAATGCTATAATACCCCGGGTAGTCGTGTGTGTGACTGTTACTATGGATATTATCCTAATGATAATTTGTGTACAGATATTGATGAATGTGAATCAAATAATGACGACTGTGAACATAGCTGTACAAATACTGAGGGCAGTTACTATTGTACTTGTGAGTCTGGATTTAGACTAGCAGACTTTGGACTTCAAGGCCAGTATAGAATCTATTCTCCTCCAACCCGCTGTGTGGACATTAATGAATGCTATCTCCAAATAGATTTATGTGAACAACAATGTCTCAATGCACTTGGATCATATGAGTGCAGTTGTTATGATGGATATACACTGAATGGTGATGGACAGACCTGTGATGACATTAATGAATGTGCAGAACCTAATGAAGTTGAACTTGATTGTAGTGACGACTGCTTTAATATTCCTGGTAGTTTTCTCTGTGGCTGTAACCATGGATTCACTCTCGGACCAGATGAGCGTACTTGCTGGGACAACAATGAATGTTTATCTGATAATGGAGGGTGTCAACATGTTTGTAACAACACGGCTGGTTCATTTTACTGCAATTGCTGGAGAGGATATCAATTAGATGCAGATAGTTATAGCTGTAATGACATTAATGAATGTGATGTTGATGATGATTGCACAGACCTTTGCTTCAATACACCTGGATCTTACCAGTGTAGCTGTCCTGATGGATACCAGCTTGATGAGGACTTAGTTACCTGTATCGACTTTGATGAATGCAGAAACCACTGGCATGACTGTGATCCAATTTCAATGGTCTGTGTTAATGCAATTGGAAACTTTTCATGTAACTGCAGACCTGGGTATATGCCTTCTGTTAACACTCCAGGAACATGTGGTGAGTTAAAACAATCCATATAATTACATATAATGTTCTTCTAATATTTGTAATTCCTCCTTCTCCCCTTTTTGCAGCAGAGCGTCCAGGAGATGATCCGCCACAAGATCCTTGTCTAAGCCGTGACTGTGATCAAATCTGTAACAATACTGTTGGTGTTGCTGAATGTTCTTGCTATGCAGGTTTCAGATTAGTTGATGATGTTAGCTGCAGGGATATCAATGAATGTGCAACAAATAATGGAGGATGTTACCACAGATGTCATAATACAGAAGGAGATTTCTACTGTTCTTGCAAATATGGATATGAACTTGATTACAATGGTCACACATGCATTTATCAACACCATCCTGCTACTGAATCATCATACCCCAGAGGTCCATCATTGTACTCCCCATCGTACCCTAGTAGTCCATTATCGTACTCTAATAGTTTGTCTTCCTACCCCAGAGGTCCATCGTACTCCCCATTAGGTGACTCACCATCATACCCTTCTCCTCCTCCTCAAGTGCCTGCCTACTCTCCAGGACATGGATCTCCTTCATACACTCCTGGAGTAATCAGAGCACCATACTCTCAAGCCTACCAGCAACCTTCTTACCAAGGATATTCAAGAGGTTGAATCTGGAACATTTTTATTTTTTGCTGCTTGATTTTTTTATGTACTGCTGGCTTAGTAGTTGTTGTGTTACTATATTATTATCCTTGCATTTACTGTGCATCATTATACCTGAATGTTAATTTCAAATTTGAAACAAACTACTGAAACATACATAATGCATGCAGCACCTTTTTGAAAACGAAACCATTTCAGTGAACAGTAATATAGGTGCTTTTAATAGCCTATATGAAAGTGCCTTGTTTCGCACAGAACCAGGCAAGCGAAATATTAGCATCATGAATATTTGCATAATTATTTTAGTGGATATTCCCTGAACCATATGGTCGCTTGTCATTAGGGGTTAGAATCTTAAACGATGATTATAAACCATGACATAATGTTCAAAGCTATAAAGAGAGATCTGGACAGAATGTTTTTTTTGCTGATGATAAATTTTATATGTGAACTGTTTGAATAGTGGAAGCCATACACAAATGCAGCAGGTTTCCCACTATGAATATGGTTTATTAATATTACACCTATTTGGATTCCTCAGGCTCTGTCTTCAGGATCCAGATAGCTATATGCCTTTCTGATTATGAGGGGTTCTACTGTCATTGTGGGCTCATTTTCTATGTTTTTAATAATATTCATATAATAATGTTCTCTCCCTAATGGTTAGTGTTGTAACCATATGGGAACGGTCACATGATCTTCACATGACTGAGGCCAGGTATTAGTACTAGTCACATCCCATCACCGCCACACCCTACAGGTAAAAGATGGTCTGTTTGAAAGTCTTGGTCTAAGCATCAAATGTCTTTTCCACTGAAAAGGACAATGACGAAAATGGTTGGTAACAATGAATATTGCATGTGTGAAGCAGCTGTTCCAGACCTTCTTTTGCCTGTAGGCAGTAGTTGTATGTGGTTATATTAGCTACTGGTGGATACAAATCATACAATGCATTTTGATGAGGCACTAACTGGTTTTGGTAGTGATAATGATCAGCAACATCAGTGTTGACAGCCGATCAGGTAGTGGGGGGTTGTCCTCTGCCCCTATGATGGCCACAGGGTGAATGCTGTGTTAAAGTCATGCAAATGACTACATCATAGAAGCAGTTGAACAAACTCAGAGCAGGAGCATCTCCCTGACACATCCCATTAATGCACACACGCATGCATGTCAGTACACACACAACATATATACATGGTACACACACCTCCATGTACATGTTAAGTGTGAACATGTGTATTGGTGAAATTACAACATATATGTATGTATATGACTGGGTGTGTGTTTCCATGTATATTATACAAGTACATGTACATGTAAGTATGTAAGTATACACGTACATTTACACATGCGAAATACGCCCACATACAGTTTAAACAGTTGTAAGTATGTATATAGTCGTCGCCAGAGCAAAAGTAAAACACAAAGAAGTGATGCTTATGTAGGGTTGTTATGTGGAAGTGGTTAGTTTAATTTTGTTGCTAAGGTACCATCCCAATCTTGTTCCTGTGCTTTTTCGGTTTTGATATCCCTACATACTATTCCATTTTTTAAAATGTTTTTTATTATTCTTGTTTCAATTCTATTTTTAAATGACTCAGTATAATAATTTGTTGAAGTACCCCATTTCATAGTTAGATGTTATGCAATGAATCAATACCTCTCAAAACAATAGGTAATTAACATTACAGCATAACTAATAAATGTGGTCAAGCCTATATACATAGTTCTTAATTATTAATTATACAAGTACTTCGATAAGAATTTTTAAAATCCACATTTCAAAATATTCTGAATTTTTTGATTTTTTTTTTTCATAATGTATGTGGTATTGAAAATTTTCTAAATCAGCCTCATGAAAATGAAACAAAATTGACCACACAATCTTTCAATCCAAAACTCCCACGCCAAAAACATTCAGATTTTCATAATTATCACATCTTTTGTAAGTTCTACTTGTATTGAAAATTGGTTCCTTTTTTTTTTGACCCACAGGGCCGGCCATCCTTGTTGTTGCTCTCCAAGTGTTTGAATCTATACATGTATGTATATATGACTAAGCAAACAAAAAGGCAACAAAATGAAACTAACCACTACTACATTTAATAGCAGTACATACCTATGTATGGAAGTTGTTAGTTTAATTTTTTTGCTATGTGATAAATGCTAATTATCCTTTTTGTATGCTTTTTTTATTTTAGGTATCTCCACACATTTTTTTATTATACTGATGGCACCACTTGTTGTATTTTATGTCATATAGTCCAGTCTGTTGCAGACAACATTCTACAGGATTACAATAACAGGTAGCCAATTATCTATTGGAGTATTGTTTCAATACAATATATAGAATAATAATGTAGCAGCCCTGAATGTATTCTAGGATGTATAAAAGGATTGCCCAGGACTGAGTAGATTTATTAATGTTCCAGATTTCATAATGATGATGCAGGCATTACTGTGGTTGCTGGGCATACTGTGTATGTCAATAGCTGTGGATTCTCAGCGATATTCACAAAACTACCCATCGGCTCAGTCTACCTACCCTCCATCTACAGTCTCACCTCCTTCCTATCACAACCAATGTCCTATTGGATACGAATGGAAATATACCAAGTGTGTTGACATTGATGAGTGCCAGTTTCAAAATGGTGGATGTACTCAGAACTGTCATAATACTATTGGTAGTTTTCAATGCTCTTGCGATGATGGTTTTGAACTTGGTCCAGATGAAAGTTCCTGTCTTGATAAGAATGAATGTTGGGTAAGCAATGGAGGCTGTTCGGACATTTGCATTAACGTGGATGGATCCTACCACTGTTACTGCCCACCAGGATACGAACTAGCAGATCAAGAACTAGCAGATCAATTTTCCTGTATAGACATTAACGAATGTGACCAACCTACGTGCTTACCTAATGCTATATCTGTATGTATTAACATCCCTGGATCCTTCCTCTGTACCTGTCCATTAGGCTATATATTAGATGAATATAACGTTTGCATTAACATTAATGAGTGTGCTGTTGGTAATGGTGGATGCGATCACGACTGCAATGATCTTCCCGGTACGTACGATTGTTCCTGTCGCTCTGGTTACGAACAAATCAACTTCCATGAATGCGAAGACATAGATGAATGTCTAACTGAGAATGGTGACTGTGAACAAGAATGCTATAATACCCCGGGTAGTCGTGTGTGTGACTGTTACTATGGATATTATCCTAATGATAATTTGTGTACAGATATTGATGAATGTGAATCAAATAATGACGACTGTGAACATAGCTGTACAAATACTGAGGGCAGTTACTATTGCACTTGTGATTCTGGATTCAGACTAGCAGCTGACTTTCGATTTCTAAGCCAATATGCAAGCGCTTCCAACTATGGAAGCCTGAGTGAGTATCACTATTCTCCTCCAACCCGCTGTGTGGACATTGATGAATGCTATCTCCAAATAGATTTATGTGAACAACAATGTCTCAATGCACTTGGATCTTATGTGTGCAGTTGTTATGATGGATATACACTCAATGGTGATGGACAGACCTGTGATGACATTAATGAATGTGCAGAACCTAATGAAGTTGAACTTGATTGTAGTGACGACTGCTTTAATATTCCTGGTAGTTTTCGCTGTGGCTGTAACCATGGATTCACTCTCGGACCAGATGAGCGTACTTGCTGGGACAACAATGAATGTTTATCTGATAATGGAGGGTGTCAACATGTTTGTAACAACACGGCTGGTTCATTTTACTGCAATTGCTGGAGAGGATATCAATTAGATGCAGATAGTTATAGCTGTAATGACATTAATGAATGTGATCTTGATGATGATGATTGCACTGACCTTTGCTTCAATACACCTGGATCTTACCAGTGTAGCTGTCCTGATGGATACCAGCTTGATGAGGACTTAGTTACCTGTGTCGACTTTGATGAATGCAGAAACCACTGGCATGACTGTGATCCAATTTCAATGGTCTGTTTTAACGAAATTGGAAACTTTTCATGTAACTGCAGACCTGGGTATTTTCTTTCACTAGGATTATGTCGTGAGTTAAAACAATATTTTTGTAATTTAAATTAAAAATATTTTTACTTCAACCCTCAATGTAGTTCGTCCACCAAATGATCCAGATCCCTGCCTAAGCCGTAACTGTGAACAAATCTGTACCACTACTGATGGTGTTGCTCAATGTTCTTGTAATACTGGTTTCAGATTACTTGATGATGATGTTAGCTGCAGGGATATCAATGAATGTGCAACAAATAATGGAGGATGCTACCACAAATGTCATAATACAGAAGGAGATTTCTACTGTTCTTGCAAACATGGATATCAACTTGATTACGATGGTCACGCATGCATTTATGGTAGAGGTCCATCATCGAACTTCCCATCATATCCCAGTACGCGCCCATCATTCCCCGGTGAACCGTCAACATTCTCTCCTCAGAAACCTGCCTACTCTCCTGGACATGGATCTCCTTCGTATGCTCCAATGAGAGCACCTCATCAAGCCTACCAACCAGGATATTACAACTTGGGTTGAATCTGAAACATTTTTATTTTTTGCTGCTAATTTGATTTCTCATTACTGCTGGCTTAGTAGTTGACTACTGCTGGCTTATTATTTCTTGTTCTATTTTGCTTCATTATACCTCCATGTTTAAAATGAAATCATTTTCAACTACTGAAATTTGTATAATCTGCATGCCCATGCTAATCTAAATCCAATGCAGACATAGATATAGTCTCCTAGACTATGACCTGTTCCCTATATCCACTGTAGCTTCCTAATTATATAGAAAGCTCTTTTCTAATCATTACATAAACACAATATAGCTAGAAAGCAGTGTTTGCAAGATTACATAAACACAATCAAACTTCAAACTGGCTGTATGAAATACTACCAATATAATAACATTAATAATTATATTGCACACAAGTATGGAAATTACAATGCCATATACTGAAGCATTCATTGACACGAGACTGGACTTACTTCTAACAAGGAATGTACATACACTTCATATTCAAATATCACACTGTATTTTCATATAAATGTACCTAACCAACTTGAACAACTTGGTTCAGTGATGCAAATGAACTTGATGAAATCACTTTGCAAGATTCTCTGTATTAGCTATAGCCACTGTTGTATAACCACGTGGGCAATAGCTGTCACGTGATCTTCACATGATTGGGGTTATTGCAGAAAACTAACTGCAGAGAACTGTGTGTAAGTGATTAAGATGGCTACTGGTGGATACAATGCGTCTTTTGACGAGGCACTAACTGGTTTTGGTAGTGATAATACGGAAAATGGTCAGCAACACGTTGATAGATCAGGTAGTGGAGGTGGGGTATCTTCTGCCCCTTTGATGGGAATAGACTACAAGAGGTATCGTGTTTGTATGTCTGTAACTGTATTGTGTTTGTATATCTGTAACTGTATGTATGTGTACAATTTGTATTGTGTTTGTTTGTATGTAACTGTATTATGTTTGTATGTCTGTAACTGTATGTATGTGTACAAACTGTATTGTGTTTGTATGTATTAATTTGGGTTTATATGTTGTATTTAATATATAGTGTTGTGTAGTGGTTATATTCCTTTATTACCCTTGCCGCGTAGCGTAGGCGGAAGGGTACGGTAATTTTTTTGTCTGTGTGTGTGTCTGTCTGTCTGTCTGTCTGTCTGTTGGCATTTTTTCTGGAAAAATAAAGATTGACATGTCAAAAGGGGTACTGGTAGACTTCAAATTATACAAGGAAAAAAAATAACGTAGGAATTCTTTTAAAACCTTTCGGTTATAAAGTTATCACAATTTTTTTAACTCACGGTTACTGTTTCCAGACTTGAGAAGACTCGTGGAGGCATCTGAACACATCAAAACATAACTACTCCTGTATCATGACTATTGCTAGCAAAGCACTTCATAAAAGCAAACAAAATTTGGGTATTGGTTGCTACAACATCGAGCACTGGCTCCAAGCAATCTCCATTACTTTCAAACTCCGCCTATTTCAATTTGTCAAGTCATGTGCTGTGCACGTGACTCGAACGTCAGCAGTTTTGAGGACCTCTCTTTGTGGAATATTTCACAAGACTAATTGAGGATCTTTCTTTCTTCTTTGGAAAGTTTGGAATAAAACAGAGACTAAAATGTAAGACTTATAGTATAGACAAGGAAGAGACTAGTATAATCATACTAAAATCTTTCAGTTATAAAGTAATAAGTACTGACATGTTAGTTTATACAATTATATATATATATATATATAAATAACTATTATAATATTATTATAAAAACTAACATGCCAGTACAGTTTTATAACTTAATATGTTTTATACACATAAACTAAACAATCTGAAGTAAACATTCTCATTATATGACCATAGAAACGAGCAACGATAATTGGCATATTGTATTTAGAAAAAAAATTATAGTTTGTATTACTTTGACACGTAGGCGAGGGTCCCGTCCCGACGGCGCTCATTTAAATAGAAGTTTTATTTCAGTATGTCAGTTTTTCTTTTGTAACTAAAATTCAAAGATCTAGGTAAGGTGGCGTTATGATGATTGTTGAATACAGACACACCCACCTATAAATAAATTTAAAAATACTTAATTATTAAAGAATGAAACAAGATCCAATGGTTACATTATCAACAAAATTAAATTGACAACTTCCATATAACCACCACAGTTTTTGATATGTTTTAAAGCACAGGGCAAATTGGCTCAACAATGGTTAGCATGTGTTCCATTGGGAATACATCTTGAGCCAATTAACAAAGTATTAATGCTGTTAGTGACATTATAATTAACTGTGCCACTGGCCCAAAAATAAAACTATGCAGTGCTAAATAAAACGCTCTTTGGGCACATGGTGCGCCATATGAGCTTATCAAAAAAGCTCCATGTACTATAGCCAATTATCTAAGATTGTATGGATTTAATTTTGTTGTTAATTTACTTTCTGATAGTAAATTGCAAATGTTGAAAGTACGCCTGAATCTAATGATTTTGTTTACATTTATGTGCATCTACATGTATGAGTGGTAATAAATGGGTATAGTTTTCATCATTTGCGCCTAAAGTCAAGGCACCCCGTCTGTCTATACAGTGCACAAGGAGAGAAGGGCCTGGTTGAAGTCCTGGAAGGTCGTGTTCTAAACAGACAAGAATTTTTTCTCTTAAAATATTCATAATTACATATTACGTGCCATGGGTAAAGTTTAACACAATTTTTGGATTGATGTGGGCAGATGTTTCCTAAGTAACATTTGTCAGCTTTATAAACTCTCAACATTGAATATTCTAACTTGCTTTCCGACGAGAAAGCCATTGACAAACAAAAAATCATCCTTTGTAAGTAGCAGGAAAGCAACAAGGCGAGTTTTTGTAGTCGGTAAACAATGTCATTAAGCCAAAACTCAAGACACATAATACGATTATATTTAAAAGATAAAATCCTTGTCTGCATAAAATGAACTTTCGGGTGTGAACCAGCCTCTCCCCCACTAGTGTGTCTACATGTAGGTGGGCCTGGTTTCCAGGCTAGGCCATCTTTTCAGAAATAAAGTCTCACTTGATAGAGGGTGTTTTATTACTTAATAATTTACAGCTGGTTGTTATTCTGAATTATTATTATATTTAACAAAGCTCAATAACAAAATTCAGGAAGTTATAAAGTCTTGTTTTGAATAAATTTTAATTGCGCACTATTATATAGTGGTTACACGTGTAGCTTTCGGTAATATCAAATTTAGTTTGCTTCCTGTGTAATATGAGTATGTAATTAGATTTGTTTTGCTTAATTCTCTGTTATTAATTCACAATTCCTTTATCTAATACTCAGGAATGAAGAACTAAAGAACATGTTGGATAGTAATAAAGATGGTATGAAACTGGATGCTATGAAACTCATCATTGGAGTAAGTTAATCAAATACTCTAGGAGGGCTTAGGAGGTACTGTGTCCTTCTAAGAGAGTGTATGTAGAGAGTAAACTGATATACATGTACATGTATTGTACATGTAGATGCACATATCACACTACAGTCATGTACATGTAGTTTGTGAATCAAAATTTGCTGTTTCTCCATGAGGAAGGAGATTAAGATAGTATAGACTTATATTATTACATGTATACATGTATCGATTATAAAATTATCTAGTTTTACCGTTCTTTGTATTCTTAATATTTTATACACTCCTAAAATACATAATTTAAAGTAATAATTAATTTCTCACTTTATGTACCTATCGTAAAATCCTGACTTAGACTTAGATCATATAATTATGCATGTTACTATACTTATGATAGAAACCCCAACCCTTGCCTAGCGTATATACTACCTAGTATAGCACCATGTGTACTCATGCTGGCTTACATGAAGCATGAACCAAAATTATGGAGAGAACACTAATCTACATGTACACCTAATTTGTACATAATTATATAATGATTATGTACATTGTACATAGTGTATGTAATATGTACATGCATGTAAATGTACACGTGTATTTATACATATAAAGTGTACATGTACGTTTATAATGTGTACATGTATATACCACTGTAATAGTTAAGTGTATTCATTAGATGTAGTGATATGAACTACATGTAGTTACATAATATTATTCATTGAATGAATTAAATCACATGTTAGTCATGAATAATATTCATAGTTCATGCATGTAATAATTCTATACCATGTCTTTTTTAATCATTTATTTAATGATATGTTGTTATCCTAAAACACAAAATGTGTATACATGTTTGTGTGTGTTTGTGAGTGTGTGCATGAGTGAGTGCATAATAGTGTATATGTGTGCTTTAGTAAGTATTTTATGGGCCAAGACATGATTCAATTCACATCCTGTCTGACTATAAAAGATACCCAGTTGATGGGACTCATACCTAGTTGATGGGACTCATACCCAGTTGATGGGACTCGTACACATTCAGATGGGATGTCAGTCAAATTATTGTTTGTTTATCTATTAGATGATAGCTAAAGGTAGAGACTGTACTAATCTATTTCCAGCTGTGGTGAAGAATGTAGTGTCTAAGAATCCAGAGGTACATTACAGTGTGTATACATGTATGTATACTTTATGTGTGTTTGATATGCATATTATACACATGTAAACTGAATATACTATGTACATGTACATGCATGTAATATTTATAGTATGGTTGGCATTAGCCACAGCATACCAACACTGTTCATCTTTACTTTTGGCCCCCTTGACAAATTTTCTGGATATTGACCATGGTTGTGGTACACAACTTGACATGTATTGTAATTTGTAAGCAGAAGAGATTAAAATTAAAACCTTATCCCCCTCACCGTAATGGATTGAGCAGTTTATGGTATATACTGTATATGATAAACTTCATTCAGTCTGTTATGAAGAAATGTTTAGAACTATAAATGTGTGCATGTGCTTTCAGTTCACTAGTAGTTATTATCATAATAGTGATAATGTTATTATTACATGTATGAATTGTGATAACGATAGTACTCCCATTGATAACTAATTATTTTCGTGTACATATGTGTATGTAAGGGCCGGAATGGATCCTGTTTTTACTATCCAAATCCAAATACATGTATCTGTTCCAGCCTTAATGTACATTTACATGTATGCACAATTAATAATTACTGGAGGCGTACTAATTTTTGTTGGATGAGAGAATGTGTAGTTACAAAAACCATGTTTTTTTTATGCATTGGAAGTTTACTAAAAATGACATCATGGAAATGAAAAGAAAAGAGATCTTTAATTCTTTGGCGCTTGTACATGTATATTTTAAGAATAATAAGAAATAGTTTTGAAACTCCAAATGTTTTGGCTTGCTGAACTGTACAGTATACATGTATTATACTTGGATGATAGTGGGTCATGTGAAACTACATGTACACTACATTTGTGACTGGATGAGACACTACATGTACATGTACACTGTACATTTGTGACTGGATGAGACACTACATGTACACTGTACATTTGTGACTGGATGAGAAAACAGGCCATCAGAAAAATAATCTGTTTGCCTTTAAATACTCACTAGTCATCCATTTTGTGTAAGGATAGGTAATTCAATACGACTATTATAATAAATTGTATATGTATACATGTATATATTCATGTGTATAATTTTGATGGTTGGTTTTTTTTTTCAGATAAAGAAACTTGTGTTTGTTTATCTTGTTCGTTATGCTGAAGAGCAACAGGATTTGGCACTTCTATCTATTAGTACATTCCAGAAAGCACTTAAGGTATTAATGTACATGTACATGTATGAATTTAATCTTCGTATCTTTGTGATGACCTCTCGAAAGAGGTTTTTATATAAATGTTGCAAATGCACATACGTGTACAGGTACATGTACATGTACCTAACTTTAGGTCATTATACTGTACTAAAAGGGTTTTTAATGATAGTTACATGTAACAACAACATTATTTCACACAGATGAACTATTGGAAGATAATGTACTAATGATAGCTGTTGAAACACTAAGCTAAACTATAACTTAATTACAGATCTACTAGTTATAATAAATTATAAGCAATTATTTAACATGTATTAAAAAATGCTTAGCCTAATATTCTTTTAGATTATTAACACAAAATTGAACAACAACCTGTTAGTGGTTACATTATGAAACATTGTACAACAGGATGTATAATTGAATGTATCAAAATTTGTTTTTTTAATTTCATAATGTTTTTAATCTTTCAACAGGATCCAAATCAGTTAATACGAGCTAGTGCTTTACGGGTACTTTCCAGTATCAGGGTATCTATCATAGCTCCAATTATGATGCTAGCAATCAAAGATGTGAGATAATTATAATTTTTTTATACATGCTATTATAATACATGATGTTATCTGAGATGAAAGAAAGAAAGAAAGACAGACACCTGAGGCAATGGAAAAATGAGAGTTGCCTCAGGTGGGATTCGAACCCACGACACTCTGTACTCCGGACAGATGCTCTACCAACTGAGCTACCAAGGCAGCACAGCTGGCAGGGTCCGAATCAAACATCTCATATGCCTGTATGAACAGGCTAACTTGACACAAGGCATTACATGTACATGTACTTGTACATGTAAGTACAACCAACCTTTATATGAAGGGTTCAGAACTGGATTGATCATTACCAGCCTCCTCACCCACCAACAAATAATTTAGGGGTGCGACCAAGGTTAGAAAACAACATTTGAATCTTCATTGTCGAACATGAATGACGGTTCACCCGCGTTTTTATCAATGTTGCTCTTACCTTAATAAAAAAGCCTCCAAAACTGGACTATTACATACTAGTCTTGTTCCTGTTGCTGTTTCTACTTGATATTAGTATTCATTAGACTGAGGAATGGAACAGAAGCAACAAACAACAAGGCTTGCACAGCCTCAACATTTCTGAAACATGTCCAGTCAGATGTTTGGATTGTACAGTGTGTATGCACAAACAATAAAGTGGGTGTGGTACATGTAGCAAAGCTTTCATTGTTCTGAACTTTGAGCCTTTTCCCAGTCATAAAATAATTCAAATTTTAAAAATACTTGTAGGCAGATAATCTAGACAAGGTACTCTATCATTTGAAGAAGTATATATGTTGCTCATAAATATTTGTTCACAAACATTATTATGACTTAATAATTACATGTACATGTACATTTTAGACATGAAGTAATAGTAATACATTATAGTAATAGTAAAGATTACATGTTTCAAGGTACATGTAATAAGATAGTAATAGTAATTTTTAAAAAAAACTGAGGTAATAGTAATAGTAATAGTAATAGACACTAAACAGTCCAGTAGTAATAGTATTAGTGATAGTATTATACAATTTCAATGTTGAGGTAATAGTAATAGTAATAGACACTAAACAGTCCAGTAGTAATAGTATTAGTGATAGTATTATACAATTTCAATGTTGAGGTAATAGTAATAGTAATAGACACTAAACAGTCCAGTAGTAATAGTATTAGTGATAGTATTATCAATTTCAATGTTGAGGTAATAGTAATAGTAATAGACACTAAACAGTCCAGTAGTAATAGTATTAGTGATAGTATTATACAATTTCAATGTTGAGGTAATAGTAATAGTAATAGACACTAAACAGTCCAGTAGTAATTGTAATTGTAAAAGTAATACACTGTATGTTCATTTATAGTAGGGCCAGTAGAGAGACTTTTTATGGCCCGTAGGGCCATCTCTATAATTGCTTTCCACGGGGTTGAATCTATATATATATATAATTATATGTATATGTTTGTGTCACTTGCGCGACTATGTGTTGTATACGTAGTTAAGGAAGTTGCGTCATTCCCGGGGGCTTGGTCAATTAATGGCTGTGGCGCATAAAAGAATGCGCGTTTGAGCTACAGACCAGCCAGGAAGCTTCACAAAGGATGTAAAACTGCTAAAAACAGTTGTATATAGAAGAGAAACAGTATAAATATTATGCAAGAATCTTTAACAAGTAAGTGTGATACGTTGTTGAGTTTCAGACACGAGGAAGTCATCATTTAGAACCTTGAAGGAGTACTTCAGTCAGTTCATCAGAGATCCGTGTATTTAGACTGCAATCAGGCTTACACTTACTTCTTCAGGGCCCAGCTTTCGAATTTACAAAAAGGTAGAGACACTAGGGCCATCAGCAATGCTTAATACATAGTCATCACAAAGCAAATATAGGGATGTTTTTTTCTCTATATATACTTGTTAGTATTGGAGGGAAATGTTTTTGGCCAGAAAGGTTCAGACATACTGATTCTGTTTTTGAGAAACTCATGAACATTAAATGCAATGGTCAGTGAGTTTAAACATGACAGAATTTCAAAGAAACCTCAATGCTAGTAACACTGACTTGGGCAGTAATTGTAATAGTAATAGTAATATACTGATTTTTAAGGTAATAGTAATAGTAATATACTGATGTTTAAGGTAATAGTAATATATTACTTAGGAGGTAATAGTATTAGTGATAATTATACTGATGTTTAAGGTAATATTACATTGCATTCCATGTCTGGTACATGTACATGTAGTTTGTCACTTTATTACAAACACCTACACTGAGTAAGTATGGTAGTTCTTATGTCAATGATTTTCAAATACATGTATTTGGAACTACACATTGGTATACCAGTATTGTGTTAGTTATACCACTATTCCTGTAGTATGGTACTGTACCTGACCTTTTACATACATGTACATGTAGTTCATGCGGTTTTGATATGTTACGATATGATGTCAACTACTCTTTTCTAACTGAATGAAAAGCAATGCTCCTGTGTCAAAAATATGGGTGTGGCATATTAATTATTTAATTGTACATGTACATGTATATATGAATGAATGTCGATGTACAATGTATAACTAAATACCAATATACTACCCACCCTAATACACAGTTTTTTGTTGACATTTCTTAACAATACATGTACATGTACATATACATGATGTACACAATATACTTGTACATCTACACAATGTACATGTACATATACATGTACATTGTGTTCATGTGCTTTCTACATGTACATGTATCTTTGTCATGTGTTCTTATAGTGTGTTATGGACATGTCTCCTTACGTGAGAAAGACAGCCGCTAATGCGATTCCTAAATTATATAAGTGAGTAATAGTTACATGTACACATACTTATAATAAAATGTGTTTTATATGTACATGTGTACATGTATGTTACACATGTACATGTACATACAGTATATAAGTGTATTACATACAAATTTCTTTGTTATTATATACAATTTCATTTTACTTATTTTTAGTTTGGATTCTGAGCAAAAAGAGCCCTTAGTAGAAATTATAGAAAAATTATTGAAAGACCAAACTACTGTAAGTGTATGTATGTATGTGTGTGTGTGTGTGTGTGTGTGTGTGTGTGTGTGTGTGTGTGTGTGTGTGTGTGTGTGTTTGGTATGGGCGATCTAACCTCAGTTAAATCTCAGGGACCCTGCCCACCTTAGCCCGGAGGCCTGGTGACAAGGCTTGCACCTCGATTGGAATGATTGGCTAGCCAGACAACCCCACCCGGTATCACTGTTGCTGGTTGACCCACCCCCCGATTTCTTATGTTTTATTCCCAGTCCCAGTTCCAGTCTAGCATGCCCTGTCCCACGCCCATATTCTATAGTTTATTTAACATTATTATTTTATCGGTAATACATGAGGGTGACTGTTGAAGGAAGCAGATAGTCTGGCCTTGAGAACCAGAACTGGGGGTTAAAACGTTTTTATGGGCCCAACTCTCCCCTCTCTGTCTGTTCCAGGTTAGTTTTTTGCTTTTATTTTAATCAATGTTTTTAGTTATTTTAAAACAATTTATTTATTTTGTTTGCAGTCACCCATGGGAAACCTTTATAGATTACTATCTAGATTATATTATGTTACAATACATAGCCTATAATACTAGATTAGAGTATTCATGTAATGTTGCAATATATATTAAAGCAGATTATATCAGATAACTCACCTCATGTGGTCTACATGAACATGTGCTCTAATAACTTTGTGGTTAATTTATAAATAAATTAATTTTATTTAGTTATTATTAGGTGTGGGTGATAAGCTTATGCTTTATATATAGCTGGTTTTGTTAGTTCAACTGACTGTGTGTGTGTGTGTGTGTGTGTGTGTGTGTGTGTGTGTGTGTGTGTGTGTGTGTGTGTGTGTGTGTGTGTGTGTGTGTGTGTGTGTGTGTGTGTGTGTGTGTGTGTGTGTGTGTGTGTGTGTGTGTGTGTGTGTGTGTGTGTGTGTGTGTGTGTGTGCCTATGTGTCTTTGTCTGTGTGAGTGCAAGAGAGAGATTGAGAGAAATGAAACAGCATTTTTATTATTCTCTCTCTCTCTCTCTCTCTCTCTCTCTCTCTCTCTCTCTCTCTCTCTCTCACACATACAGCTTGTTGCTGGTAGTGTAGTAATGGCATTTGAGATAGTCTGTCCTGAGAGAATAGATCTCATTCACAAGAATTTTCGAAAGTTATGTAATCTACTGGTAGATGTTGATGAATGGGGACAAGTGACAATATTAAATATGTTGACAAGATATGCCAGAACACAGTTCATAGACCCAAACAAAACAGTAAGTGATATATTGTTTTGTACATGTAGGTACATGTATATATACCTGCAGTACCCTACTGTACCCTACTGTAATGTACATATTAATAATTTATAGACATTCAATAAATGTATATTTACATGTATGTACATGTACATGTAGATATTATATACATACATTGTACAATTATGAATTACATGTTAAAAGTAAAACATATTTATCAGACTATAATAATGTATTATGTGTACATATGTTCCTCTATGTGGATACACTTGTACTTAGGCCTGTGTGATAATCGCGATAGGTCGATAATTGCGTAAGGAAATTGTTATCACGATAACGATAATGTTGACATTCTTATCACGATAATTTGCGCATGCGCATACTGCTCACACGTGATCACACGTTGTTCAATCAATACACTTACAAGCATCTTGTCGAGTAACGATGGCTTCTAATGGTGAATACCTACCTTTAGAGAAGGCCAAAAGTCCTGTTTGGAAATATTTCGGGTTTCTAGCACAAGAGGGGAAATTTCTGGAGCCGGATAAAAAGAAGAGACAGACAGTTCACTGTGTTTTGTGTAAGCAATCGCTGTCTTACAAAGGAAATACCACTAACTTGATTGTCCATCTGCAATACAAGATGAATATGATAGTGTTTCGTCTAAAATAGCTACTAGTTTCGTATGTCTGAACCGTCTAAACCAGGTCAGCACTCAATAACAGGCATTTGAGAATCTTACTCCTTAATAATAATTTAACTTTTATTCATTGAATTGAAATTAAATAAATTATGTTATTCAGTTATTCTTGAAATCAAATTATCGTGATAATCGTGATAGTTGGGATTATTATTGTGATATAGGTTTTTTCATTATCGCACAGGCCTACTTGTACTATATTAAAGTAGATTCATGTTGAGTTGAATCTGAGATTCTGAGTCATTATAAATTCATAGCTTTAAAGTTACATTTGTGTGTTAGTGTTGGTTTAATCACCTTGGTAACCACACTGTATATATACATGTACATGTACATGTACATGGACTGCATATAAAAAAGTGTGTTTACCTTATGTGTATGTTTCCATATTAATTTCTTTATGAATTTCAGTTTTGAAACTTACTATTTGCATTAGGATATTATAGACGAAAAGTTTTATGATTCTGAAGATGATAGCGAAGAGGAGGAAGAGGATGAGGAGGATGAAGATGAAGACAAGAAAAAGAAATCAAAAAAGCCAAAGAAGAAACCTTATGTGATGGATCAAGATCATAGACTATTATTAAGAGTCACTAAACCTTTATTACAAAGCAGGAATGCAGCAGTAAGTGATACATGTATGTACATGTTATGTACATGTACCTTCATCCAATCCTACTCAGTTCATGTTTTCATGTATACCAGCATGAAATAATTACATGGTACTACACTAGTTAGTATATAGGCTAGGCAAGGGTTAGATTTCTATCATACAATGGAGTATTGTAGTATAGTATTACTATAATTATATGCTGTAATTATTTAGTGGGTTTACATGAAGCACAAGGCCCTCCTCCATCTCTCTTCTTCCCTCCATCTCTCCCCATCTCCCTCCTTCCCTCCTCCATCCATTTCTCTATTTCTTACATAATTTATTATGGCCCGTAGGGCCATCCCTATGATTGCTTTCCCACGGGTTCGATGTATGTTTATATATATATATATTCTTGTGTCACTTACACGAATATGCGTTGTATACGTAGTTAAGAAAGTTACGTCATTCCCGGGGGCTCGGTCAATTAATGGGCGTGGCGCGTAATAGAACGTGCGCTCAAGCTCTACAGAGTACAGAGCAGCAGAAAGAAAGCTGTAGCTTTACTAGCTTATGTAGAAGCTGGAACTAATAGCTTCCTGAAATATATTTCTAAAGTTCTACAAGGTCCTTAAAAGGTAAGGAGAGTAGATAATCAAAATAATAACTATAGTAGGCTGTTGTGGTTCAGGCATGATAAAGTCAGCCATGATTACTGAATGCTGGACACCACAAAGCAGTCATAGGGATACTTTTTTCTCTATATACACTTGTTGTACCATTGTTTCAGGTTAATTATTATGGCTGTGGCTCATCTCTCTATCTCTCCCCTCCTCCCTCCTTCATCTAATTCTCTATTTCTTATAATTATAATGTATTGTATATTGTTTTAGGTTGTAATGGGTGTGGCTCAACTCTATCATCACATAGCACCTAGGAATGAGATCAGTGTTATTGCCAGACCGTTGATTCGTCTTCTCAAAGGACACTAGTAAGATCATACTGTACATGTACTTCTCATTGTAAGCATGCCTTTGTACATGTAATGTACAATGTATTTGACTTAAGATTTGTATTTAATTCTGACACAAGGCTAAATAGGAATATGAAACCTGGCAGGCACTGTGAATTGAACCCAGGATCATTGGTCTTAGCAACCAGTGCTCTGACCACTAAGCTGCATGTATGACAACCAGTGAAATTGTACATGTACATGTATACACAAATTAAAAATATCAAATTTGTATCAGTACCAGTCCTCATGTACATGTATTTAATAGTCTACATATATTGTTCTCCTTTAGTGAAGTCCAGTCTATTGTATTGAGTAATTTAGCTACTCTATCGGCTGAAAGACCTGTATGTTTCATGTTCTGTACGCACACACACACAAGTATAATGAGGGTTTCATACAGAATTTTTTGTTACGGAGGGGAAAAAATCAATCACCACTACTCCTGTGGGGGCCTGAGGATATGCTCCATCAGAAAATATTTGGACCTCTGAGGTTGAAGCAGCTGACTTCTGAGGTCTCTGAAGGCTTGTACATGAACATATTGAAATAGATTTGGTCTGAAATCTAGTGGTGGGATATTCCCCGTTGTATGAACTCTGATGATTTACTTATATGTATATTGTACATGCTCATGTATGTCATATAACAGTGTTTTTGATAAGCTCATATGGCGGCACACCATTGGCCCAAAGAGCTTCTTATTTGGCACTGCACAGTTCTCTCTTTGGGCCAGATGGTGCAGTTAATTATGATTATATTGTCACTAACAGCATTAACTGTTTGTTAATTGGCTCAAGATGTATTCTCAATGGCGCACATACTAACCATTTTTGAGCCAATTTGGCCCATGCTTCAAAACTTATCAAAAACTCCGTCATATAATTATAATAGACTCGCTTGCTATTGTTTATACTATACACTTGTATCTATAGAATATGTTTGAACCTTACTTGAAGAGTTTCTTTGTACGTTCAAGTGATCCTACACACATTAGGCTACTGAAGGTACATACAGTGTGTATTGTACACATGTACTACATACATACATACATACATATATACATGTATGTATATACATGTACATGTGTGTAGTGTACACATTAAGGCTGGGATGATTAATTCATTAATCGATTAATCAATCGATATTGAAAATTCTGATTATCTATTATACATCTGTGATATTGATTATGGTAACTATTCCAGAAGGCATACTTTTCAAGCATGCAGCAGCAAATAATGTAAGTGACAGGAAGCCTTTTTGATCATTAAATGGGAGAAGTTTCCTGCATTAATTGACTTAATTGACCTAATTACTTCCACTGATTTTAATTGCATGATTATCATTTAAAGTTTGTGATAATCGATTTCAGAATCTCAGCCAACTCCCAGCCCTACGTCCAGGCTTTGGTTATTAGGCCATCACTATAATTGCTTTCTACAGGGTTTAATGTACATGTATAGATATTTATATTGTCGCGTAAGTACGCGAGTATGCATTGTATACATAGTTAAGGAAATTGTGTTATTCTGGGGGGCTCGATGAATTAATGGGTGTGGCATGCAAAAAAAAACGCACACTCAGCAGGAAGATTCAGGAAGATTGTAAAAGTGCAACTTATACTAATAACTGTTGTATATAATGGTATAACATGATGCAAAAGTCTTTAGCTAGTAAGTATAATACGTTATTGAGTTTCAAGACAAGAGGAGGTCATCATTTAGAACCTTGAAGGAGCACTTCACTTAGGGTGCAGTCAGTTACATGTATTTCTTCAGGTCTTCAGGTACACGTACAGAAAGGTAGAGACACTAGTGCCATCAACAATGATTGATACATAGTCATCAGAAAGCAATTAATAGGGATACAAATCATACAATATATCTTTTTTTCATATTATCAGTGTTTGAAATCATACAAAGTGTTTATAACACTATTTTTGTTCTTGTTGCTGATTCTATTCAGAGTTTCTGATACATGTCAGGAACAAGTGTATATAGAGAAAATAAAGCATCCTGCTTTGTGGTGTCCAGCATACAGTAATCATGGCTAACTTTATGATGCCTGAAACACATCAGCCTTTATAGTTATTATTTTGATTATCTACTCTGTTTACCTTTTAAAGAACCTTGTAGAACTTTAGAATTATATTTCAGGTAGAATATCTAGCCATTAGTTCCTGTTTCTACATAAGTTACATAGCTTTCTTTCTGTGGGTCTGTAGCGCCTGAACGCGCGTTCTTTTACGCGCCACGCCCATTAATTGACCGAGCCCCCCCGGAATGACGTAACTTCCTCAACTACGTATACAACGCATACTCGCGTAAGTGACACAAACATATATATATATTATATATATATACATGTACATTAAACTCCGTGGAAAGCAATCCCTATGGGCCATAAAAATACAGTAGTTTCAACTTTTCATAATCCTTAAATTACACATCTACATGTACATGTACATACATATACAAAGATTAAAAGAGTGTAGTATGAATGAACTATATGTGTATTCATTTTCTAATTTCCTTGAGTGTTTGTCCCAACCTTAGTATGTATAGTATATAAACATACATTATACATGTATCTACATGTATGTGTCTTTCTTCCATTTAGTTGGATATCATGGCCAACATTGCAGGAGAAACTAGTATTCATAACATCCTAAGAGAATTCAGGGTTAGTTTGAGGTCAAAGCTCATCTGAAATGTAGTATATTATAATTATAATTAATAAGTATATTAGGGTAAGCTCCATTTACCGTAACCAATCACATTTCTTGTTAGAATGAAAGTTGAAAGTTTGAAAACATGCTGTAAGCCATAGAAATAGTGTGAAGAATATTTGCAACAATAGAAATTAGTACAAGAATAGAAACTGGTGGTAACTTGAAAGACGAGATTAGACTTGGAATAAAATTGCTCAGATAGTAACAAGATTACTAGGCAGTAGAGAGACAAAGACAACTTGGATGAAATCCTGGCATGTATCATCAACCTCCTTGATTCAATTTTTTTGCCATGCTCATGAGATTGTTTAGGCCCCCTCCAGTGCTTAGTTATGTATAATTACGTATAGTACACATTATGTTTATTTTATATTTAGGCATACATAGCTAGTTCAGACAAGCAGTTTGCAGCTGCTACTATTCAAGCTATAGGACGTGTGGCATGTAATATATCAGAAGTGACTGAAACTTGTCTTCATGGATTGATGAATTTATTATCACATAAGAATGGTTGGTGTTTAGTCGCTATACATTGTATAGTACTACATGTACATGTTATTCATTATAGTACTGTACTATGGTGTGTGTGTACATGATATCACATAAGAATGGTTGGTGTTTAGTCACTATACATTGTATAGTACTACATGTACATGTTATTCATTATAGTACTGTACTATGGTGTGTGTGTACATGATATCACATAAGAATGGTTGGTGTTTAGTCACTATACATTGTATAGTACTACATGTACATGTTATTCATTATAGTACTGTACTATGGTGTGTGTGTACATGATATCACATAAGAATGGTTGGTGTTTAGTCACTATACATTGTATAGTACTACATGTACATGTTATTCATTATAGTACTGTACTATGGTGTGTGTGTACATGATATCACATAAGAATGGTTGGTGTTTAGTCACTATACATTGTATAGTACTACATGTACATGTACATGTTATTCATTATAGTACTGTACTATGGTGTGTGTGTACATGATATCACATAAGAATGGTTGGTGTTTAGTCACTATACATTGTATAGTACTACATGTACATGTACATGTTATTCATTATAGTACTGTACTATGGTGTGTGTGTACATGATATCACATAAGAATGGTTGGTGTTTAGTCACTATACATTGTATAGTACTACATGTACATGTTATTCATTATAGTACTGTACTATGGTGTGTGTGTACATGATATTACTGAGATGAGAGAAAGAAAGAAAGACACCTGAGGCAAATGAAAAATGAAAAAATGAGTTGCCTCAGGTGTGATTCGAACCCACGACACTCTGCACTCCGGACAGATGCTCTTACCAACTGAGCTACCTGTACTACTTGTACATGTATTTCATTACTGGTACTATGTGTACATGTACTATAGTTCAATAGTCACTATAGTACATATCATTCATGAAGTAGTTACAATATATTAGAAATCCAACACTGTTTGGTTCTACTGTATCAGATTAAATGCCAGGTCAAGTGCATAATGTTTATGTAAGACATTATGATAGGCAGGCATGAGAGAATTAGAAACAAAAGATTCCTCACATTTTCCAGTTTTCATTGTTTCTAATTCTCTCATGCTGCATATCATTTAATCTGATGTAACATGTAACATGTAATATACACATGTACATGTACATGTACAATGTAAGTTAGATGTTAGATGTTTCAAAATCATATAATTACATGTATATTATACTTCTTACTTTCCCTTCTCACTTAACTATTATTGTTTTAGTTAACTACATGTATAACCACTTGGTATAGTAGATTAGTAACTACATGTACACATAATTGTATATTACATGTCTACTCTAATAATTTACTATAATGAAGTAAAATAGAAAACGGGTACTTTTTAATTAGTAAGTCTAATATTATTAACACTCGCCCACGTAGGCGGAGCAGAGGGTTACTGTAATTGTTCTGTCTGTCTGTCGGCAAAATTCCAGTGAACCTATGAACTTTAGCACTTTGAAAATACTACCAGCAGACGTCAAATCTTACAAGGATCAAAAGTAACAACAGGCTTTTGCTAAAACCTTTCTGCTTTAAAGTTATGACGATTTTTGTACAACTTTCAGAAGACGTCTGGTAGCAAATAATTTCACTGAAACACAACTCATCTTGATGGAAGACCTATCACTGTCGAATCACAGCTTGAAATGAAGTACAATTGAAGTAGTGGCTGCTACAACTTTGAGCTAGCTCTAAGCTTTCTGCCATGACTGTGAATTTCTAGCTCCACCCACTTCATTTCATTTCATCCACGCCTTTTTCTAACTGTCTTGATTTTAACACTCCACTTAGACTTGTAAGTTGTTAACGCACATACACACACACAAATATAATATAATCTCAGTACATGTATAATAATTGAAATTGTACAGTCAAATATTGTCTTTGGTTGTTGGTGACTGAATCATTCATGTTTCACAAATCACACTTGTTGTACATGTAATTAATTAACTATAACTACATGTATGAATAAAAGTGGTCGTTATTGGCATACTAAAACACCACTTCTCACACACACACACACTCACAGAGGCTGTAGTAGCAGAAAGTGTAGTGGTTATTAAAAAACTCCTTCAACTTCAACCAAAAGAGAATAAAGAACTCATACAACAAGTAGCTAAAATGACAGATAAAGTTGAAATACCCAGTGCTAAAGCAAGTATTCTTTGGTTGGTTGGGGAATATTGTAATCTGGTCCCAAAAATAGCGCCTGATGTCTTAAGAAAAGCTGCAAAGAACTTTATTAATGAGGTATGCACACATACATGTGTTATGTACAGTGTTCTGCCCAGGATATTTAGAATGGTGATTGGATTCTAACTTGCATTTAGTGCTGTTTATCCAGTATATACTTAATACTGTCTCAGTAGCCTATATACATGTATTATCTAAGAGGTGGTTAATTCATGCTGAGTGGTGGTTATTCCTGACCAGTGCCAACCAGTGTGGGCAGAACACTGAATGTTCATGTATGTGTACAAAATATTATCATGCATTTACATGTATTTATTTACATGTAAATAATATTTTCTACTGTACCTCTAATTCTCAGGATGAGTCTGTAAAACTACAAATAATAAACCTGTCATCTAAACTGGTAGTGACTAATCCCAAACAGGTATAACATATTATAATGATCTACATGATTATCATTTTACTATTCAGACTCAACTGTTGTGTCTTTATGTACTCAATCTTGCTAAATATGATCAAAGCTATGATATCAGAGATAGGGCTCGATTTTTAAGAAAACTTGTACTACCAGATGAGGTCAGTTATTGTTTCTTGACTTTAATACTATTATTACTCCTCCCCCACTCTCTCTCTCTCTCTCTCTCTCTCTCTCTCTCTCTCTCTCTCTCTCTCTCTCTCTCTCTCTCTCTCTCTAGGAGGAAGAGTCAGCCCTGGCAAAATATGCAAAGAAAATACTGATGGCCTCAAAGCCAATGCCTGTGTTGGAATCAAATTTTAAATGTGAGCATTTGTTATTAATTGTATAATGTTGAGTGGGTGTATCAAAGGAATTGCCAGTGCTACAAATCAGATACAGCCCCCCTAGAAGTGCTACAAATCAGATACAGCCCCCTAGAAGTGCTACAAATCAGATACAGCCCCCCTAGAGGTACAAATCAGATGCAGCCCCCTAGAGGTGCTACAAATCAGATACAGCCCCCCTAGAGGTGCTACAATTTAGATGCAGCCCCCCTAGAGATGTTATAACTTATACTTATTACATTTATATCAGTCTACTTATTAATCATTGATTAAATGCATTTGCATTCAGCTCGAGCTCGTTGGCAGTTAGGTTCTCTCTCTCACTGCATAAATGCTGAAGCTAATGGTTATATTGCCATACCTGACTTTCCTGATGAGCCACCTGATCCAACTGTACGAAATGTAAAGGTTTGTAACCATTTAATATTTTATGTTCTCAAAAATTATTATCTTTTCATTTTTTTTTTCAGGATGATTCCTTTTTTGGTAGACCAAAATCAGCTGATAAAAAGAAAAAATCATTTTTTGATAGTAGTAATGGTGAGATTACATTGTCACATGATGTATCACATGATTGCAATATGGTGTTTATATCTTCAGAATCTGAAAGTGATGAGTTTTATTCTTCAATTTCTGGAAGTGAAGAAAGTGGAACAGAGACTGAATCTGAAACTGGTGAGTAGATATGGGAATTAAACAGGAATTATATATTTGGAATGATAAAGAATATACATGTAGCTATCGTCCTGGACAATAAAAAACACTAAACAATAACAGTATTATACTGTTGTACATGTGTATAGTACTGAGTATAATACACTGTACTGTACTAACGTCTACATGTACCTCTGTACTTTGTAGTGCCCAGTGTGGACTTGTTGTGATACTTCTTTGGTCCAAAGAAGTATCCTGTGTATAGTACTGATTATAGTGACTGGATAGTTACTAGATTTCTGTCAAGTGAAAAATTATTATAAGAAAATTGTATGTGTATCTATAACCTTGTAGTTCGGAACTATTAAAATTTTAGTACTGTACTACACTGTACTGTATGTATTGCACTAGAGCTGGAATGGATCCTGCTTGTACTATCCCGATATCCGTTTATAATAACAGTGGGTACCCGTATAATTGCTCTAAAAAATTCATGACTTGTTTGCTCTAAAATATACAGTATTACCTCACCTTTTTGCTGTAGCAATAGATGTTTATACAAGCAGCATTGGTCTATTTACAGATTGTTCTGCTCTCTAAAAGCCAAAAAAGCTCTTATCAACCACCATTTTATTGCAATTTTGATTTCACATGTTTGGTTTCTGCTCATGTGCAAGCATTAAATGAGTACCCGAATACAAATAAAGAGATCTGGATGTTCAGTTTGTGGATAACTATTTGGATAATCAGGTATTCGTTCCAGCCCTATATTATACTATACTGTACTAGTTAACCCGAGCGTGTAGGCGGAGGGTTATAGTAATCGGTTTGTGTGTGTGTGTGTGTGTTCCCACTAATCTTTGCAACGGCTTACTTTTGAAGATTCTTGGTAACTGCGAAGGAAAGAGCACACTAGGTCTACTACGAGATTCAAGCAATTTGCAAGAAAACTCTTCGATGGAAAAGATACAGCTGTGTAAATACTCGTCGATCTGTCGCCATCTTGAAATTTTATCGTTTTTGCTGATGTCAGCAGGAAACACTGAAATACTAACTTTTGTCTCTTTGAAGCTTTGTTTCTTGGATTTTGTCTGTCGTCCTAACGAGTGTTTATACAGCTACATGTATTTGTGAAGTTTTGTCCAGAAATTCGCTAGTTTTCAAGGATCTGATGGCCATGCTATCCCCATAATTTGCATATTCATGAGTAGTACTGACTTCTTAGTGTTGATACGAATGGTGTGTTTCTGGCTGATGCAATAGGTTACTTAGGCAAACTTGTTCTAAAGCTTTGCTGTTTTAGCAATAGCTAGCGAGGGTTCTGCACTTTAGTGCATTCATTGTGTACTGTATTGTATAGTGCACTGTACTGTACTGTATTGTATTATATACTGTATTGCTATACTGCACTATACTGCACTGTACTGTATTGTATTGTATTATACTGTACTGTACTGTATTGTATTGTATTATACTGCACTGTACTGTATTGTATTGTATTGTATTATATTATACTGTACTGTATTGTATTGTATTATACTGTACTGTACTGTATTGTATTGTATTATAGTGTACTGTACTGTATTGTATTGTATTATAGTGTACTGTACTGTATTGTATTGTATTATAGTGTACTGTACTGTATTGCACTATATTATACACATGTACTCTAGTAACTCTACTGTACTGTACTGTTCTAGAGTTTTGATATATTTAAGTTGGATGATAAAGAAACAACTACTTTTCATATATTGAAGTTCCTTTTCTTTATAAAGAAGATGGTAGTGAAGATGACAGTGAGGAGGAGGAAGATTCTGAAGAGGAAACCGAGGAAGAAGACACTTCAAGTGAAGAAGATGCTCTTGAAAACTTGAGAAAACGTTATTTAAAAGTGAGTATACTCTACCTATTTCCAATTCCTTAATATAGTAGCGACCATTTTTATATAATGTCGTAGAATAAAATTGAAGATGAAGAATCTGAAGAGGATTCAGAAGAAGATTCAGAAGAGGATAGCGAGGAAGACAGCGAGGAAGACTCTGACGAGGAAAGCGAAGAAGAAGTTAAACCAAAAATAACTGCTAAACCTAAAACAACAACAAAAGTGAGACATGTGACTTAAACAAACCCTCCTACATAATCGTAGATATATCCACACATTCTTTAATTTAAGTATAATACTATATATTCCATACAAAGGGAGAGTGGAATCTACTTTCACCCTGAAGGATTTTGAATAGTATCGGACTATCATAACAGATCTAACAGTTTAATACATTCCATTTAACAGAATGGGTATAAAACTTTTATATTAAAGAGATCGCCTGCTTTCATAAAAAAATGATGTTCTCATAGATATTATTAGCAGATTACTATTCTCTGTGTTACTGTTATAACTCACATTTAGACCACTACTACTAAATCAAAGAAGTCTTCTGATGATCCTGTTTCACTTCTTGATTTGGAAGATTGTATGTTTTATCTTCCATACACATACATAACCTCTCCTTCCCTCTCTCTTCCTTCTTGTTTGTTCTCCCTCCCTCTACTGCTTCCATGCCCACTCCCTCGCTTTTCCTAATCCCCTACCCAATACTCCTTCCCCTCTCCTCCTTCCCTACCAACCCCCTCCCCCCTCCTTCCCTAACCACCCCCTCCCCTCTTCTTCCCTACCCATCTTACATATGCCTGTACATCAATATATAAACATATTTCCTCTTTTCTCATCTCCTCTTCACAGGGAACTCAACATCTACAGTCCCTACTGTTATGTCACCTGGTACAGATCTACTCCAGCCTCTTACAGCAGGTGCTAATGCTTTGTCACTAGGAGAAACATCTGATACTATTATTGTAAGTATCACTGATAGATGTTGTAATTGTGAGTAAATTATAGTTAGTATGCATTCTGTATAGAACCAATATATATATATAATATATCTATATAATTATTATATATATATATATATATATATATATATATGTGACCGAGCAAGCGAAAAGGGGTCAAAAGTTTGGATTGTATGGATTGTAGATAACATCAATGTGATGTTAGTGTAGCGGTTGTGCAGTATGACTTACCATTACTAAGTTATAGCTGCTCAAATTGCAGTCACTGTGAAAATTAGATTTTGAGAAAATGCCAATTAAATCAAGAGCAACTATTAACTACAATGAAAATGGCATATTTTAAATGCCCGTCCTACACAAACAAACTATAACAATCTGTTGGTCAAGATTTGCACAACTGGTAACTAAGGTATTATGCTATTTAAAAAGCTAATACAACTGAAATCATCATAGTACATTTGTACTATACTGGAATAAGGCATTTTGCTACTTTTGACCCTTTTTCGCTCGGTCACATATATGTTATATAACATAGTAATTAAAAATATATACATGTTTAATTTTAGTGAGTCAAGCTAATTACATGCCAGTATTAAACACAATGTAGATGTGTTGTAGTTATAACCTATCTTTCGTTCATATAGCCATCACTTCCAGTATGTGTTCCAGATGAGACTAAAGAGTTGTTAAATAGAATGACAAGTCAGGGATTAGCAGCCAAATACAAATTCCTTAGAAAACCTTACATAGGATCAAACAAAATGGTTGCCGTGGAACTCATATTTGAGAACACCTCAAGTTCTATAATGAATGGTATTAGTGTTGGGTCTGCTCAATTGCAGTCTGGAATGAAAATGAATGCAAGTGTTAGTATATCTCAGTTAGCAGCTGGTGGAAGTATCTCCTCAACTGTAGGAATTGATTTTAATGACACATTACAACCAGCTAAATTCAGTATATGGTAAGTTCAAATAGAGGTGTGTGTCTGTGTCTAATAACTGTCTACATCTCCATGTCTCCCTGTGCATGTACATGTATGTGTGTTTATATATGTGCATACAATTGGTTTCTCTATTTAGCACCTCTAGTATAATTAACCCTTGTCTGCTTGGACAGAGCGGAGGATTACTATAATCATAGTGTCTGTCTGTCTGTCTGTCTGTTGCCAAAATTCCAGTGAACCAAATCACACTTATATAGTAATAAATACATGTACAGTGTAAATATAGTATTTGTATACCACAACTGAGTGTACATGTGTAGTTCCGTTCAAATTTAAATCATGTGTTAATTACTTGTTATAGCATTGACACTGGAAGACAATATCCAGTCAAGATAGCTCCCGTGGTTGGTGAACTCATAGAAGCTGGACGTATTTCAGAATCTGGATTTTTGGCATTACAAAGTATGTCTAAAATTTCAATTAACTAAAAACATGAAAATATTAATTAATATCAGGAATTGTACATGGGGAAATATACTTGAATTTTCATGTAGTACATGTACATGTACCTACATTTTATCTTATATATCTGTCATCTCTACATTCCCTTAACCGTTTTACTGTCAGACATATATGTAAATAGCTTGAAAAACTGTCAGATAGTGAAGTTGGTACAATGTGTATAGTGTATGTTACTGCATCATCACCTTGAGCCTATAGGGTTTAAATCATTAATAATTGTAGTTTCAGTTGTAACCCTTTTCTAGTTTTGTCTTTAAATTGTTTATATTTTATTTTATTATCCTAATTTAATTTATATCCAGAAAAACTCACAGGAATGCATGAAAATGCTAGCAAAACTACAACTTCAGCATCTCTTAATGCAATAAAAACTGCAATCTTACAGGCTGTAAATGTTCGTCCAATTGATTCCTCTGACAGCTCATATCTCAGATTTGCAGCCTTGACCTTCTCTGGTAAATTACCCATTTTGCTGACCTTGAAAGTTACAGATGAAGGGACAGTGCAAATCACAGTTAACTGTGAGAAGATAGTAATTGGCTCAATGATAATGAAAGTTGCTAGAGAGACAATTGATAGTCTATAGTATTATTATAATAATAAATAATTTATTATTGCTTTTTTGTAATATTGAAACTGATGCTGCTAGGGATTAAAATTGAGTGTTTTAATATTTTTAATGTGTGTTTTGATGTGTGATTTAATTAATAACTCAAAGTGGGCGGGGCATCCACGTGGTTGTAACTAGCTAGACATGCCAGAAGGACCAGAAGTTCGGATAAACAGCTTGTTTGTTAATCAGGTATGCCATGACAAGATATTTACTGGGAAACCTCAGAGATCATCAGTCACAAAGAATCCTGAGGTAAATTTCATAAGCCCAAAATATACCATCCACTCTGAGGTAAGGGGGAAAGAGATTGCTCTTATTTTAACTTGTTCAGAGAACCCAACAAACCGGTTAAGGCTGTTGTTCCGGTTTGGTATGTCTGGTCGTTTCCGGTTTACACCTGGAAATGAGTTATTTAAGCACTCTCATCTTGTGTTCTATACTACAGAAGATCCACAAAATGCACTTAGTTTTGTTGATACAAGACGATTTGGTTCCTGGCGGGAAGCAGATGGGTGGGGTGTGGGCCGAGGACCTGACCCATTGATAGAATATGACCTGTTTTGTCAAACTATCACGACAGATTTAGAGTGTTCAGTTTTCAACAAGCCAATATGTGAAGTGATGTTGAATCAGAAGTACTTCAATGGAATAGGGAATTATCTTAGATCAGAAATATTATTCAGGTAAATTAATTAATGTGACACCATGTTTTAAAATTAAGTTGTTTTGAGATGAATTTAAATCAAATGTTTCATCCCTATTCACAAACCAAGCCAATAAAATTTGGTTTCCTGTGCAAAACAACTGAACCTCATGTGTTTAATGTATATATATATATATAATCAGGAGCTTAATATGAGCGGCGCGAAGCAGCACTCATAAGCTCCTGATATAATATAATTAAATATTATATACATCACATTTTTGCAAGTATGGTCAGATTACTTTCTTGAAGAAAGTGTCACAAATCATATTTGTTCTTTTGCAGGGCTAAAATTCCTCCGTTCACAAAGGCACGTGATGTGTTAAGAACATCAGCCATAAAACAGGAACATTTAGAGGTATTGACTCATTTTTAAACTACAACGTATAGATAACTGTATTGTAGTGCCCTAAAATTGCATGTTAATACTAGCCAAAAAGCTAGCATTAAAATAGTTTAGGTAGTATTAAATCTTTATAGGGACCAATATCTGAACTATGTGATTAATTCATAGTAAGTTAGTAACACCAACTGACTTACAAATTATGCACATACACACATACACCTGTCACATTGATTGTAAAATGTATTCCAGGATTTATAAAGTTATGAAGTATTATAATTTACAGTGGCTACCATTTACTGCATACTGTCCAGTTTTGTGAAATAGTGTTCATGTATGCACACATTTATACCAATGCCTAGTAGAGAGTTAGGACATATTTTGTATGTTGATGTGTAAGTTAAACTTGTGTAGGAACATGAAGTATCATATAACGCAATGCCAGGGGAAGACATACTAAGACTGTGCTATGAGGTACCCTTGGAAGTAATAAACCTTAAAAAAGGTATAATTATACTTTTAATATTCGTCCACTCCTGTTTGTGTAGTAGTATTTATTCAATCTCACATACCAAATCACAGGTCTAAAAAAAACATCAGATTGTGTAGTGATGGAGGAGCATTATCGTATGTTCTTAAGCTGGTTACAATGTTATGAGAACCCTGTAATGAATAACCTTGTCGATCATAATGGCAGAACTATTTGGTTTCAGGTAGATTACTGACTTGCTCTCCATTTATATCATATATCTGTTTCTTTTAGGGCAAACCTGGTCCTTTAACACCTAAAGGTAAGCAACTAAATGAACATGCAGACACTAATAGCAAAGATCTGTGATTTTATAGTAATGACAGCTGGCTTGAATTTGTATTTTTTATGTGTGAAAAGTAATTTGATAGGAATACTTTTATCTATAGAATAGTCATCATAGTGTATGTATCTATTTTGCAAAAAAAATCTCATAATGGTGCTGATTCCATTTTTTCAGTTGAAAAGTCCAGAGGTAGAAAGAGAGTTACAGATAAACGGCAGTCAACTGAAGAAACAAAGGAAGTGAAACTCATTCTCACCAAAGAAGTTATACCAAAAACCAAACAAAAGACAGCATCTGAATCATCTATAAGAAATATAGCTACCAAAAGAAAGAAAAGCACTCATGATGTAGGACCTCCTAGAAAGATTAACAAACACGAATCTAAATCTGCAACTGTCACTGCAGATACTACTACCATGAAAACAAATTTAACAGACAAACCATTGAGACGTAAAAGAATCAAGTTTACTGAACAGGTAAGCACACAATCATTATAATTATGATCTTTTTGTATGACATGTTCTCAAGTATTGAAAAGGAAAGTACATAATCAATATAATTAATATTTCTGTAATCATTTATTCCTGCAGCTGGTGACAGGTGTTGTGACAAGATCAAGAGCTGCCAAGATTTGATTCAAAAACTAAAACTTATGTTATCTCTCATTTGAAATCATTTATCCTCTGTTATATATTCACTTGCGCAATAAGGATTCGTGACTGTGTGGGCGTGTGGTGTTCTTTGCAGGGTGGGGCTCTTTGCAGGGGGTGCTGTTATCAAGATATATGAAAATGGCAATGGGGAGCGATCATCCTCCTTCTCCAACGTTACCTCTCATGCTCACAGAGCTAAGACCAATCTCAAACTGGTATGAACTGGGAGTACAGTTGAAAATGAGCAAACGATTACTAGACAGGATCAATTTTCTGTACTCTCAAGTGGGTGCTGAGAGATGCAAAAGAGAAATGATGGCATCGTGGTTAGAAACTGAAAAGAAAATAAAATGGGATAATATAGCTGATGCTCTAGAACGACTAGGAACAAAAGATATAGCTAAAAGAATCAGACACGTTTACTTGCCTCACTCCCAGCTACCAGAGTTGACAGGAGACCTATACAACACTCCTTCCACTGAAACACTAGAAAGAAGTGCAAATGTACTTAGGCAATGTTCACAACTGGAGTCTACTTTTCTTGAATTAGTAACAGAAGTCAAAAAGAACCTTCAGTCAATTTCCCTGTCAAAGCTGAGACATTATGTCATTCAACAGTTGGGTGTATCTCGTATACCAAAGAAAACTTCAACTGTAGATCAGCTTTTCTATAGCATTCGTAATCATTTTTGCTACCTCAGTCATTCTCTTCTAGACAAGATCATAGAAGTATTTCTACCAGACAGCAACATTCAAGCAAAAATCAAAGCATTTTATGAAGAATTGGATGTTTTTTCGAAGTCAGCCAAGCTAAAAGATTTCCTTGAATTTCATCCAGATGGAAAACACGATTATGAAGGAGTACAACCAGTAGTGTTGAAACTATCTAGTTGCTGGTTGAATATGAGCCTTCAAAATCTGCAAAATTTAACAAAAGTGTTCTTCTTGAACGAAAGCAAGAATCTCACTCACATGATAATTCAAGAAGGTTGCATTTGTGTCAGATGGTTAGTTCCAGAGTCAGTACTTCCATTACTTGTCTCACTCTCAAAACATCAAGTGAAGTTCATGATGCAGGTTGGAATCATACGCTTAACAATTGGAGAAACAGCGATTTTAGAGAAAGATCCATTGAAAACTGCTATATCACAAAACGAACTAGCTAATGCATTATTTCAAGCTTCAATATCAGGCGAGACTACTAAAATGGAGATTTTACTTCCCCTTGGGGCTAATCCTAACTGTACAGGTCGTAATGGAATCACTCCCCTAATGCTTGCTTGTAAGAACGGTGAAGAAGGAGCTGTTGGATTACTTCTGAAAGCTAATGCTGATGTTAACCATGTCAATGAAAATGGAAATACAGCATTGATGGCAGCTGCAACAGTTGGTCATGCAGAAATTGTGAAACTGTTGCTCGCATATAATGCCAATCCACATCGTAGAGGGTCTTTCCGACATACAGCCCTCACAATTGCAGCTCAAAGAAACCACTTGGAAGTGGTTTCATTACTTGTCTGGATTAATGCTAATCCAAATGTCCAGACAGAAAATGGCTGGACACCACTGATGTATGCAGCCACTCATGGCAATGCTGAAATGGCTAAGCTGTTGCTAAGGGCCGGAGCCTTAACCAGTATTGAAAGAGAAGAGACCAAAGAAACTGCATTTACCGAAGCATCCAGATATGGGCATATGCATATTGTTAGGTTACTTGAAGCACACAAGCTACTTGTAGAAACTAAAAAGGAGTCAGCTCCATCAATTACTAGAAGAAAGTCAACGCCCACTACAATGAAAACAGATACAGCACGTAGAGCTACCACATCAAATTCTTCAGCTTCAAAAACAAAGAAGAAACATCTGGGATTCCATACTACTGGTAAATATCCTATTTCTAGCATTCCAAGCTCAATATTTAGACCTACTATTAATCGTGGAGTTAGACGATACACTTCTCCGGAACTACCAAATCTTTCAAAAATGTGACGTTTCTTTTTAATAACAATTTATTATATACAAAATGTTTTAGTACTATAATTTATATTATCAGTTTAACAAACTGATAATTGTCAATAGTTTGTAATAAAATTGTATTTAACAAAAATTGTAATCAAGACAAATGTTTTGGAAGTTTCAGAAGTTCTAAAACACCATTCTTTAACTTTTCCTGTAAATCTACATCAGGTAGCAACTGTGGATAAATACATTGATGGTGATTAAAGTGTAAGAATATTGCAGAGTAATTAAAAGGGTGTGGTAAGCAGGAATATGACACACGATATCTACTATGCTGGTTGGCAGAAATTGAAAATGGTGCATGTGTGTAGCATATTTGGTCAAGCTCAGAGAAGATCCACTAAGAAATATTATAGAATACATGTAGTCATAATTAACCCTTTCCCGGCTAATGTTGCAAATATGCAACATTAAAAAAATTCATTAACGTACATGTATGTTATGGAAAGTGATTAATAGATAGATAATATGTAGTTTACATGGAGAGTTATATGAAAAGAGATTGATACAACAAGGATGAATATACAGGTAGACGGATGAACAGTGTTTCCTCTAGGATAAATAAATATTAAGGGTGGAGGAGTGCATGATGATATATATTGCTCAATTAGTCCTGTACAACAGTGTTTTTCAGCCTAAACTTTAAAATTAGTGGGTGGGGAGCACCATGGTATCACCCTTTGAGGGAATCACTGAATGGATACATGGAGATGAACGGATGAACGGATGGCATTACTAACTTGTGGATCGAGAAAGTATTTCTCCAATTGAAGTATTGTCTGAGTTTGCAATCTTACAATTCTTTCATTGTTTTGAGTCATATATTGATAGAAAGCTTCTTCAAACAGAAAATGTATTGGGAATATCTCTAGTACATCCATAGCTATGGTTTCTCTTCCATGAAGATGTTGTTGTTTTAAGTCAGAGATATGGTTATTAACAACTAGAAGAAGCTGTAATTGACATAGAAGTGGAATGGAGTTAGTAGCCCTAAAATCTAAACCTAATAACTAGTACTGAGCAATAAAATAGAAATTGATATTTTAACACACTTTAACTTTAGGAGGTATTGCTCCTCCCCTTTAATTGAATTTCATTGGTGAATACAATCAGACTGTCCAAATATTTGACAAAAGTATACTTTTAAAATACTATCTAATTGTTCAGAAGATGCTACTGAGTAAAGTAACACTTTGTAATATTATTATTGTTTTTTAATATCTAATAAATATCAATGATTAGTATCAGGATAATTACTCAGCTCTATTAACAACAATTAAAAGTTTATCAAAGTAAACCTAAGCAATTACATGGCTACCTGGTGCTTTATGACCAATCAGATTACACACAATGCATCATGTGACTGAGCATTATAATAACACACTTTTTGCCCTCATTACACACTTCTGTACTCTGGTTTAGTTTGAATTTGATATTAACCAATTCCAATTATATCTCTTTAGTGTGTACACATGTTTTTAATACACTCAATAAGGTGATATACTAACCAAAATCAAATTTAAGGAGGTGGGATACAGTTATAGTAACATGAATAGCGAGTGCAAAATAATTATCATCAAATGCTTACATTCAATTACTCACCATTCAACCATTTTGTAAGGAAGTCAATGAAATTTAGTGTTAAGGAAGAGCTATTATTAATGAGACACCAAATTTCATTGATTTTGTGAACAAAATGGTAGAATTACAATTAAATTTAAGTGTTTTATTTCCGGGAAATTTTATATATGAAAGTACATGTACATGTATGTACATGTAGTACCAGGAGTGCATCAATGAAAAAAACGCTAAGAGTTGGGAACATGCAACTGACGTAAATAATTAGTAAAGTGAAAATTGTAGTTTTTATTACGCTAATTAAGTTTACTACACATTTACTAGCACTTATACATGTAGTTTGTAACTTTGTTACTCTCTTTAGATGAAACCAGACAAAAACTATCGGAAACTTCTGGAAGATTATATGTAACCTAACACTTACTAGGCTTGGGTCAAGCACTTCAGTGCTTGTGCTTAAAAGTGCTTTAAGCACATTTTCAAAAGTGCTTGGATGTGCTTACAAGCATTTTATCAACCAAAGCCTTTGTGCTTGTGCTTGTGCTTGTGCACTTTTTGGTGATGTGCTTCTTAAGCATTTTTAAAGCACTAAGCACTTTCTTTGTAGGCTTTGTTTTCATTTACATCTGAAGTGATAATCATGTTGATCGTGACAGCTGATTTTAGGCCCGGCAGATGTAGACTGAGCGATGATCACTTTCAAAAACTTGTGTTTATCAGAAGTAATAACAGTATTCAATAAATTAATGAAATTTATATGGTGAGAATCATTGAATAATTAATTTTTTAAAAATCGCATGTGGAATGTTGAGTTACATAACTAGTAGAATCATGATTGCTTGAAATTGTGCTTGAAGCACTTTCAAAGTGCTTTAGAAAATACTTAAGCACTTTGTGTACAAGTGCTTGAAAATTGCTTACTGCTTGAAGCACTTTATAAGTGCTTGTGCTTTGCTAAAAGCACTAAATGTTAGTGCTTGACCCATGCCTGACACTTACATCATACTAATTCACACTTCAAAATACATTCATGTCCTATTAGAATATTCCAGAATATTCCACAAAAATGTCTTCTGTAACACGTCTCCTCAAATTGCAACAAGTTAGTCTACATCTTGCTTTTTTACCTGGCATAGATAGTGTACCTATGCATTATGGGTGTGGTCAATATATTCTAAAAATAGTAAGTCATTTAGCATATGCTCTGTTTAGCTTTTTAATTATTGACATGGAAGTTACACATTCCAACTCTTTGTTTTCCCATTGATACGTTCCTGATAATACGTAATCCATTCTTTGACCAAGTGTATGTACATGTATATATAGCTATGCATGTAAAGGATGTAATATATACTTCATACCTCACACACAATTGCTTGACAACCATTAAAACCTTTACAAACAATGAACTGTTCTGGTGAAGCTGGAGATGAAGTGAATGGTTTCAATATGGCTACCTGCACGAAAAAGAATTAACCAGACTTGTAACTGGTACTAAAAATAACTAAAAGGACTTATGAATTAGAACTTTTAGAACTACTGTACTTTTCTAAAATGTACCTCGGGCAGAACAGTGAGACATTGTCTGATAAATCTATTGAATGTTCAATAAATTTGAAACTAACCCAAAGTCTGGCAGTAGGCTCATTATTTTCTATATACACTCCTATCTGGTATATTGTTTGCAGGTACATATTCACATAATTTGTGCTCAAAGGATGAATACATTAATCACAGCATGTGTTGTATATATCTTGATGAATATTGACCATCACATTAGTTTTATCAACTGAATCTCATACATGTAAGTACTTTCAGTACTATTATATTGAGACTTACCTCTTGAAACACTCTGTATAGTAAATAGAATAATCCGACTGAAAATCTTGTTAACAGACTGTAAACTCTAATAACAAAAGAACCACCACGAGCTAACAGCTGGGAGAATGGATGATAAGTAGTGATAACATAGAGCGTGAAATTCATTTGATAATGCTAGGAGTCATGAAGCTGTGAAAGAATGTCCAACTGTATACTATTTAATATGCAGAAAACATACCACATAAGGTAGTTATGTGATCATGAACGTAATCTACATGTGTTATTGCCTGTAATAATTAGATAGTCAAGAATTGATGCAGTTGGACAATCCTTCCAAATTTGCCAGTCATAAGCAAACACCTGGTAAGACATCATGTCTTTAGTAAAACTAATAAGCATATACGCATATCTATTTAAATCAATGGTGGCCAGAAATACTGGCAGAAATTGGAATTTGTTTTTAGTTAACTAAAATCATTTTTTACATGTGTAGTAAGCTTAATTATTTTACTACAACTATAATTAAAAGTTCCATTAGGCAGTGTATAACTAACTGTACATACATGTACATATGTACATGTACATGTGCTGAATAAAAACATTTAAAATATTTTGTACAGAAAACCAAAGAAATTTGGTTGCAATGGCTTCCTGTACAAAATGGCCTGTAACAGGAGTTTGAAATGGTGGATGGTTTTTGCAAACAGTGATATACATGTATGTGGTCATTGTGATAATAAAATAACACTAGTAAGAAGACAGACAGACAGATGAAAGGAGGAGTGAGAATGACTGGTAGATGGTTGACAATGTACCCATAAAGATAAGATCATTATTTCACCATAAGGTTAATACATGATTATACTGTAACTCAGTAATGAAGGGAAAACTGTGAAATTGACATACACAAAAAAGAATGGGAACAATAATTATATGAAAATGGTGCAGATTGGTTAGTCCTTCCAAACTAAAGATGTGAAAACATTTCTGAGGTCATGGTGAACATAAATGACCTTTATTGTCTCTATATATGGAGATTTCAACATGCCTTACTTTCAAAGCACAGATACACTGAGTCAACAGCTGCTGTTTAGTATGGTACTCTTCACTGCCTGGTGGATGAGCACCAAATGGTAATGAGGACAGATCTGCAAATACAAGTTCCACTCCTTCAGGACATTCAGCTTCCACTGTTACCATAATACTGGAAAACAAGTAGTGAAAATACAGTAGAGGATAATAAAAAATCACCAAACAATATAATACTGTAAGAATGGGTATTATGTAAAATGGATAATAAGCTGATCGTTAGTACTACTCCATACCTCTTAATGGTATCATTATTGGTAATATTCAATCCTTGGACTGAGCCCAAGATCTGGAATGAGTCCCACTGTACAAGTCTAGCAAGACTTGGAGATGGTCTTATGGAAGGTCGTTCAGAACGAACCACTCCCCAACCCTGAAAATAGAAGTACATGTAGTTAAATCAATATTTAACTATTGTAATTAATGGTGAGTTACTGTATACGTTCCCATGCACTAACAGAATGTTAAGTTAAACTCAACATTTTAACTAATACTACATGTACTATAGCCTTCATTGGTAGAAACATCAGTTACATGTAATTAGTAATACATAATATACAATTATGTATATATATACACATATGTTCACTAAACCCTCCCCCTGGAGAGATACTACAGATATTTGTAAATATACATATATAACTCAGTGAAGACATAAAGAACAAATATCAAGTAACAGACTGATGCCATATTCAAGTTTTCTATAAACATAAAATTGTGTAGGAGCGGAAGAGGTTAGTGATCCAAGCTTACTTTAATGCTGCAGTTTGATCTTGTCCAATAAACATACTGCCCATAACTGCTTGGAGCACCCCAGAGATCCACAAAGGTCAAAGGTCGATCATCACTAATTGAAATCTTAAGTGATATATATACATATACTTGTATCATTTTGTATGTGTATAATATAGTTAAGGAAGTTACATAATACATGTACTTGAGTTTATATCAACCATTTCGAATCAACTGTAATATAGACAGGGGATTGTAATATTTTTTACCTAATGACAAGGGCACCTAGAATGGTCTTATGTTCCAAGGGCTTCTAGAGTGGTCATACATCCTAAGCACCTCTAGAGTAGTCATTGCAAGAACCCCTAGAGTAGTCATTGCAAGGGCCCCTAGAGTAGTCAATGCAAGGGCCCCTAGAGTAGACATTGCAAGGGCCCCTAGAGTAGTCAATGCAAGGGCCCCTACAGTAGACATTGCAAGTGCCCCTAGAGTAGACATTGCAAGCGCCCCTAGAGTAGACATTGCAAGGGCCCCTAGAGTAGACATTGCAAGGGACCCTAGATTAGTCATTGCAAGGGCCCCTAGAGTAGTCATTGCAAGGGCCCCTAGAGTAGTCATTGCAAGGGCCCCTAGAGTGGTTAAGCAGCTGCAAATAAATATCTGTTCATCAGCTGTGCCTCTGATGCCCTGTCTGTATATTACAATTGATCCAGCATTTCAATGGATTTAAGCGCTTATTATGAAGCCAATGAAATTTTGTATCAAGGAAAACATTAGTTGGGCTTCATATAACCAAATTTCAGTTTCTCTATATACAAAATGGCTCAATAGGGCATTTTAATACGACCATTTGATTGAAAATTTCTTCCTCTAAAACCAAATGATTGATTTTTGTATACAGTCACTATACATGCAGTCACATCCAGTTACACATTTTAATCACACCTTTGATATAACTCCAGTGAGAGCATCAATAGCGGCCATATTTAATCCTTCTGCATTAAGGAAAAACGGTGGACTGGATGCCAAAAGGGTGTGGCAAGGAATACAGTGAGATACAATATTAGCAAACTCCGTCATATTTTCTGTTTGTATGACCTGTGCTTTCTCTACTACTTCAATAAGCTTTTTGAGGGCATCATTACGACAGAATCTGCTATTAGTTACCTGGATGGGATGATAAAGATCTGTATCAGTACTAAACATAATTCATACACTGATATTAGAGAGACACATATCCAGAGTGAATCTGGGCTTTGACCTGGGTTCAAATCCTAAATTTTTTCTGGTCATTTGTCTCTCTCTTTATTTCTAATATATACAACCTAGTTATTCATATACAATGTCATCCATTTATCCATCCATTCATCCATCAAGCCATCATCTATCCATGTCACACTTAATGCATACATAAATAGAGTGCAGCGTATATTATATATTATATATGTATATAACCTTTTCTACTCTTCTCCCATTTAGAGTGTTCAAGTCATGTTTATCAACACATTTAGAGGAAAAATGGCTCTGTAGTTACAAGAAAAATAAATAAATATAACTCTCTTGTGAACGTACTCATGACACACACACACACAGGCAAACAAATGGACACACAGTCAGACACAGAAACACACATCAGGGTTTCATTTGGGGGGGCGTTGTCCCCCCTTGCTATAGTTTTGCCCCTCATGGAATTTGTTTGCCAATATGCACACAACAATAAACTTTGTATGTCGCCCCCTCAAAGACTTTCAAATTCATGTTTCACCCCTCACACATTATACATACATACTGAATTATTACACTCCACAAACCTTCAATATATGTATGTCTTCTGGCTCAATATCAATGGCAGCAGCAGCAAACATTTGTCCCTCTAAATCCTTTCCAGTTTCTCCTCGAGTACCTCCTGGAAATGAGCACCCAAGAAATTGAAGAACGTGTTTAGCAGCTTCTAAAGTGGTACATGTACAACAGTATATACATGTACATGAAGTACTAATAATTGAACTTGCTATTGTTATGAGACCATAATTCATGAATGTATGTCAGCTATTTTACAACATGAAAATTGCACATGTGCAATTAGTGTTTCACAGTTGGGTGATATTGTCATTTACCTGATGCATTAAGTAAATATTGAAATTATTGCATACAACGATGTATTCTCAGTGTGAGGTAATGGTTACTTTAAATAAGTACAAACTGAACACAAACTGAGCACTCACAATGCAAAACCCTCATCACAAGTATGATTGGGAATCAAGAATGAGTACTGACAAGACAATAATTGCTTATAATTTATTATACTGAGATTATATATTATGTGTGTTACAACTTACGCTTCACTCCTATCTATCAAGAGGCAATATTTCTAGTATAAGAAGTTAGTATAATTAATTAGAGAACAGTCTTGTAGCTTCAATCATGTGCATGAAATGAAAAAGGTGGTGCTAGAAAATGATTGTCATGGCAGAAAGCTTAGAGCCAGATCGATGTTGTAGTCATGAGTTGTAAAAATTCTTGTAACTTTATAACCAAAAGGTTTTAGAAAAAAGCCTGTCTTTTATTTTGATCCTTGTATAATTTCAAGTCTGTTGGTAGCTCAATTGAAGTGCCATTGTTGTGAGTTGTCCAAAAAAATTTTGGAACAGAGAGACTGACAGAAATACAGACAGACAACCCGACCCTCTGCTCTGCCTTTGCAGGCAAGGGTGAATTATGGACTAGGTTGCCATTGTTTCTCTTCATAACAGGCATCCTCAATAGTGTTTAAGAAAGCTAATTTATCTTATATACATGTCATATGGCAATATTGGAATAATAATTGCAACATATATGTACATGTAATGTAAATAATTGTGATACATGTATAGCAATATAACTGAATAATTAGCTTTGAGGAGGGTGTCTACATATTGCCATAAAATGCCAACTGTTATACACGTGCATTGTGTAGGTTACAGCCCCATTAAAATAGTTAAAATCTGTTCACATTCACAGTGGCCTCAAAATAATGATGTAATGACTTTATATGTAATACTGTATATATATATAGTTTAATGTCATAAGGTTAGTACATGATTATACTATAACTCAATAATGAAGTAATGGATTGAAATTTAATGTACACAAAAAAAAAACAGGAAAGATAATTGCATGAAATCGATGAAGATTAAAAGATTGTTAGTCTAAAGTCATGAACATATATATATGAGGTCATAGTGAACATGAAAGTTAGTAACTGATAAACAGACAATCACCTGTGTTTGAGAGTTTCAGATCGTCTCCATCAAATCCACCCAATTTTCCTTCCTCTCTGACAATATCTGACCAAGGTTTCTGCATCTTCTCTAGTCGACCCAAAAGTGAGTCAGTACTTCTCCTCTCAAGTACAGCAGAAGGATCAGTGTTTGCTGGTGAGACTGAGTACAGTCCATGCATACCATCCTAATAGGTGTTTATAAATACATGTACATGTAGTACATGTGTAGATATCAGGAAACATGTATTAGTACTTTTATTATTCATTTCACTGAGTAACAGCTGCTTCATAAATGCTGCCTTTTCAGCCATTTTGTATAGGAAACCAACAAAATTTGTTACACAAGAATACAGTAAGTGGACAGGGCCGTATGCCGGAAAATGTTCGCGATGGACTATTTTCACGAATTTCGCAAATTGTACACTACTTGCGAAAATAAAAATCGTGAAGATATGGGTGTGCTAGCAAGTAAACGCCATGTGAATCGATTATTGCATCATTATATCATTACTTCAAGCGAGATTCTTCTGTTCCGAACCCACACGGAGCACTATCTTCAAGTGTCCCTTCTTCTGCCATTGATTCATGGTCAACAGCCATTGAGCAATTAATTGATCATTGCTACAGAATGGGGATTAGCATCATTTCCAGCCTCTCACACACAAGTCAATACTTCAGGCCTTATTGGATCAGGAACCCAGACGTCTTTGTAGATATGGTGACCCCTCATACAGTATTCACAAACAAACTCTTGTGTCATTTTTGCACGTTGAGTAAACAAATTATACACATTTTTCGACAGGGCCTATCTACTAAAATTGGAAGTGTGTGGTAAAATTATGGTAATTCGTGAAAATTTAAATTTGCTTTCGCAAAAATATTCAACCACGAATATTTCCCAGCATACGGTATGTGGATAACAAATTCTGTTGGCTTCACAAACAAAAGTGCAGTGTAGCAGGGTTCTCACTAGATTTGTAAAGAAGAGTACTCCACCCATCTACATGTTACTAGCACCATTCTTAGCTCACTGATAATTAATGTTGCAACTTTTGTCTTTAAGGAACACAAAATTACTTTAGAATTGACATAATAGCTAGTAATTTAAGAGCATTGTCACGTGTATACTACTGATGGGTGTGGCTGTGATAATTATCAATTGTACTCTTCTATCCTGGGGAGAACACTGTTCTGTATAATGAATATATAACATGTAATATTCGTCATACCAAATGAATTGTAGGTAAGATACTTTTTTCTCTCGGCATTTTCCTCAATTTACACCTGTTAATATATTCATCACAACAATGATCCTTAACCTGAAAATATAATTACAAGTTAATAATCAATAATAATTATGTGCCTTGTATAATTATATTATACATGTACATGTATATAATGTTATGCAGTTTCTCATAAATCATGACAGCATACTACACCCTGAAATAGAACAGTTAATTATCATATACCCAAACTATGCACATTCAATGTACATGACAATTATGTGTTAGAATACATGTACTTATTATCATTATTGTAATTATTACCCTCGCTGCGTATCGTAGGCGGAAGGGTACGGTAATCGTTTTGTCTGTGTGTCTGTCTGTCTGTTAGCACTTTTTCTGGAAAAATAAAAACATTGACAATTCAAACAGGGTACTGGTAGACTTCAAATTATACAAGGAAGAAAAATAACGTAGGAATTCTTCTAAAAACCTTTTGGTTCTAAAGTTATGACAATTTTTATAACTCACATTTATCGTTCCACGACTTTAAGATGAAATGAGGGCGATAACAAGAGTAAATATGGACACACAAAACACAAGTGATCCTGGTTCATGGCTGTCGCTAGCCAAGAAACACTTTAAAACAAAAACAATCGAGGTAATGGTTGCTACTACACCACCATTGATGCAAGATAGAAAGCTACCTAGCTCCACCTACAGGTTTTCACATGGAGACTTTAGAGGTAACTTCTTCATTGTTTGAGAATTAGATGTAAGATATAATTATATACAAATTATACATTTCTTTCATTGATATCCTTATTTTGTCTTTTAGGATATAAAGTTATAACAGTTTTAATGCCCATAAATGTTTATTTATATTTCTATTTCATGTAACAAAAGTATTGTTTGTTTCATACACAAACTTTATTATGTTTTGAAAAAAATTGTAGTGGTCTGTATTACTTTGTCTCGATGGCGCTTGCTACAAGTAATTTGTATTATTAACAGAAGAGTGCTAGTAGCATATAAATCATGCAGTATCCTGATATACAAGAACCACAACAGGTGACCTATAGTAATTAAGATTGGTCTTGTGTCACTGAGATTGCAGGACAGGATTTCCTCAAATGAATTCTTTATTGAAAACCTTGCAAGGGGATAAACGTTCCTAATTTTAAAACAGGGATAGTGACTACAAGTTGCCAGAGCTTACCAGTGTGGAATTGGTTATGATTTAAATACTATAATCATTTCATGAGAACTAGGTACCTACCTCCTGAATGAGTTTTCTTTCAGAGAATTTCATACATTCATACAACCTCACATTCTCATTAATAGCATTAATCTATACATGAGAAATAGAACATTAGTGATCAGAACCAGTGGGTCAAACTTTAGAACCAGAAAGATAATTATATTTTTTTACCTGATAATTTGCAAACTTTTTAACACAAGTAATCAACTGTATTAGAAATGAGTCGGGAATAGCAGAGAGAGGAAATAAAGAAAACATGGAAAAAGAAGACTCACCTAATAAAAAGAAATATTTTGGCAAATTCAATATCATTCATAGTTTCATACACTAAAATGTCATGTGACCAATGAAATGTCATGTGACTGATAATTGTCATGTGACCCAAATAAAATGTCATGTGACCAATAAATTGATAATACACATGAACTTAAGCAATACTCCGCCCTCACTCCATTATCTGTCTTATTTTTATGAAACTAGGACTGATTCTAATCAGACATGGGTCAATGCACTGGAAGAATTACATGTATATTACTAATACCTCCCAAGTCAACTATTACCTTAAAATACTATTACTGCCAAAGTCAGTGTTACTGTACTATAGCATTGAGGTTTCTTTGAAATTCTGTCATGTTTTAAACTCACTGACCATTGCATTTAATATTAATGAGTTTCTCAAAAACAGAATCAGTATGTTTGAACCTTTCTGACCAAAAACATTTCCCTCCGATACTAAAAAGTCTCTCTATAGACTATAAATGAACATATTACTTAAAGTCTATTACAATTACTATTACCTCAACATTGAAATTGTGTATTACTATTACTAATACTATTACCAGACTTGTCTACTACTATTACTATTACCTCAGTTTGAAAAAAAACTGTTTATGTCCCGTAGGGTCATCTGGGACTTATCCCTATGATTGCTTTCCATGGGGTTTAATATATTTATATTCTTGTGTCACTTATGTGAGTATGTGGTGTATAAGGAAGTTGCATCGTACCGAGGGCTCGGTCAATTAATGGGAATGGTGCATAATAGAATGAGTGCCCGAGCTCTACAGACCAGCAGAAAGAAAGATACTTGTAGCTTATGTAGAAACTGGAACTAATAGCTAGCTATTCTCCATGTAATATATTCCCAAACCTCTACAAGGTCTTTTAAAAAGTAAGGAGAGTAGATAATCAAAATAATAACTATAATAGGCTGTTGTGTTTCAGGCATGATAAAGTCATAGGAATGCTTTTTTCTCTATATATCTTTACCTGTTACTATTACTATAAATATTACATGTACTTTGAAACATTTAATCTTTGCTATTACTATTATCAGGAGCGCATGAACCCCGCCACTCCTGCTATTACTATTATCAGGAGCGCATGAACCCCGCCACTCCTGCTATTATCTATTAATAATATTACCCCATATGATACTTACATGTACATACCAAATCCAAGTTTCAGTCTATCCCAGTATGCATCACTAAGTATCGTCTTTCCTTTGTATTTCATACATATAATATACTGTTCAGAGTTTCCAGCTTTACTGGTAACAGGTTTAAATACATTTACCTATAAATTGAGAAACACATAATTAACATTAGTACTTGAATACTCACCAGAGTAACTCTGATTTGTTTGAAGTACAAAGTAACTACATACAATACTAGAAAGAGTACCTCAGTAACTGACACAATTCTGCAGTAGAGAAGCTAGTCTACTAACAAGCAGGGTCTATAACTATTTTGTGGTAATAATTATAGGTAAGAATCTTTGTCAAAAATACATGTACTTAGCAATTTGTTTTTGAGTAACAGAATTTTTCTAAATACCCTCCTAAATTAAATATATAATTATTATTCAATATTATGAAGTTGATGATAAATAATCACTAATACAAAGTACAGTAGAATCCCTCTATTCTGGACATCCTTGAGATAAATATACATGTAATTAAGCATTTTGATTAGAGGAGTGTCCCTTTAGTTGGTTGGAATAGAGGGTTTCCACTGTAATGAAATTATAATTGATTTACCTCCTTGAAACAAACACATAGTAGATATAACAGACACACAGTTTGACATTCCAGAGTAGTGAAAGTCTTGAGTATCAAGCATCCACCTTCTTTGAGCACTTTCACTGCCGCTAATATCTCGCTGAACAAGAGCTGTGATACCATGTCTTCTTGTTCTGCTGGATTATTAGCACAGTCAACACTTCCATCAGCAGTTACCTGTACAGTGATTTAACAATGATGATACTAAACAGCACAGGAATAATACAACAGGCAAGAAAATAGTTATACACTGCCTGTATACAATCCAATACACATTTGAAAGCAATTATAGACAATTAATTATGACATCTAATGCCGCCATGAATGAGGGGATGGGAGAAAACAGTACATACACAAGCATTCATGACCACAAACTCCAGACCATGGACTACCATGCAATCCAAAAGTCACCTTGTCCTTAGAAAAATGCTCATAATTTTAGTTTGGAAGGACCAACAATCTTTTACGTGTACCATTTTCATATCAATATCATTCCTGTTTTTTTTTGTCTATGTTAAATTTCAATCTTCATTATTAAGTTACAATATAATTGTATTAACCTTATGACATTAAACTATACACTATATTACATATAAGTTATTGAGTTACAGTATAATCTTGTATTAACCTTATGACATTAAACTATACACTATATTACATATAAGTTATTAAGTTACAGTATAATCATGTATTAACCTTATGACATTAAACTATACACTATATTACCTAATTTTGAGGTCATTGTGAATATGAACAGACATTACTCACAATCTTGACAAAACACATCCCCCCACAATCAGCAAACATCCAATACAAACCCCTCCTTTATGGTATTGATTAAAATACCAGCATGGCTTCATCACAAATAGCGTGATACATTTGCCAATAGAATTTCAGAAAAAGGTTTCAAGTCAAACACTTCTTCCCACATTCAAACTAAGAGTATTTTTAAACAACATACCAAATTAACATCTTTAAAATCTTTCTTCACCAAATCAACTAGTCCTGTAATGTTTTCCCATTCTAATATATCTCCACTGTTATCTCGACCAAGATACCATTTCTCAAAACTCTCCATCATGAATCTATCCTGATCTATAAGTGCATGAAGGTCATTACCCTCGTAATAAGGATTTAACGTCATGGCTTTCCATTGCCAAACTACATCCTGTCGGTGAGTTTTAAGAAAGTGATTCAAACTGGTTACAAAAGCTCCTGGAGCTTCGCATAAATGAAGGGAATTGAGACGTATTTCTGACTGAGGTACAATGTTGAATAGTGTCAACATTTCCTGCATTTTCGTCCAACCTTGTGTACAAAGTTCTGGTCCAATTCGTTTCCTAACTGCTGGAATTAAATTGGCTGCCCTATTTGTGAATTTTGTGTGTTTATGCCATGAAATAATGTCCTTGTCGTCTAATTTGCTTTTTATGGAATTTAATTGTTCTTTGATATCTAGAAGTCCATTGATTTTATACAAACGCTCCTGAAATATTTTGGTAGGGTCTGGTAATGACCATTGTTGATATTCATCAACAAAATGGAATTTCTTTTGAAATAGTTCACGTACTTCTTCCTCTGCTTCATCACTAACTTGCTTTCGATATTTGCTGTCTGGAGGTCCATCACCACGGGTACCCCTACCACGTGATTTATATCCCCTCCCACGTGACCATTCACTCTGCTGTCGACCATCTGTGCCTCTTCCATACATATTGTCCCTCGATTTACCGCCAATGGTATTTGTAGCCACACCCCTCAAAATTAATAACTACATAATTAAGCCTTTTTAGCCACGCCCTCACGTAAAAAAACCATCACCATGTATTGGTGGTTATTACTGTATTTTGTATTGTCATCAACTTCATAATAAAGTGATTGTTGAATGATAATTACCGTATAGCGGGAATTATTGGCGAAGGTGAAATTTTGGCGAATTGGCGAATTACCAAATTAAATTCCAACCAAATTTCATGACTACACCTACAAACACGTGTTACATAATTACTATAGAAGCGTGTGAAGATGTCGATGTATACGTATTTCCAGAGAGAAACGAGGGACTTGCATTTACCTCCTGGATTTTGTTTTAAAGGAAAGGGAGATAGAAAAATCAGAAGAATCAACTCTGACTCCATTCTTCTCACCAACACATATAATGATTAGATATGGGTGTGTCACAAACTGTGCGCGTGCAATTCGCCAAAATTAATTTCGCCAACATCTGGGATTGTGCATTTTCGCCGATTTTTCCCTTCGCCAATAATTCCCGCTATACGGTATATATTTAATTACCCTCGCCGCGTAGCGTAGGCGGAAGGGTACGGTAATCGTTTTGTCTGTGTGTCTGTGTGTGTGTTAGCAATTTTTCTGGAAAAATAAAAAACATTGACATTTCAAAAGGGGTACTGGTAGACTTCAAATTATACAAGGAAAAAAAAGAACGTAGGAATTCTTCTTAAACCTTTCGGTTATAAAGTTATCACAATGTTTATAACTCACGGTTACTGTTTCCAGACTTGAGAAGACTCGTGGAGGCATCTGAACACATCAAAACATAACTACTCCTGTATCATGACTATCGCTAGCAAAGCACTACATAAAAGCAAACAGAATTTGGGTAGTGGTTGCTACAACATCGAGTACTGGCTCCAAGCATTCTCCATTACTTTCAAACTCCGCCTATTTCAATTTTTCAAAGTCATGTGCTGTGCACGTTACTCAAACGTCAGCAGTTTTGAGGACCTGTCTATGCTGTCTTTGTGGAATATTTCACAAAACGAATTGAGGATCTTTCTTTCTTCTTTCAGATAAAACAGAGACTAAAATGTAAGACTTATAGTATAGACAAGGAAGAGACTAGTATAATCATACTAAGTAATAAGTAGTGACATGTTAGTTTATATAATTTACATATATATATATATAATTATATATATATATATATCTATATCTATTATAATATTATTATAAAAACTAACATGCCAGTACGGTTTTATAACTTAATATGTTTTATACACAAACTAAACAATCTGAAGTAAACATTCTCATTATTATATGACCATACAAACGAGCAATGATAATTATAATCTTTTGGCATTATATTTCGAAATTATAGTTTGTATTACCTTGCCACGTAGGCAAGGGTCCCGTCCCGACGACGCTCGTTTAGGAGGGTACTTAGAAAGTAGTGTTGTTTTAGTATGACAATAATGACCACTTGTTAACTAACTAAAAGTGCCCATTTTTTGTTTTAGTTAGTTACAGATATTGCTGCAGACCTGTAATTTAGTTATAGTTTAGTTAACTAAATTCACAATGCCTTACTAAAAGGAGTTTTAGTTATAGTTAACTAAAGCAACACTATTAGAAAGATTCTGTTCTTCAAAACAAATTTCCAAGTACATATAATTTTGAAAAAGTACATAACTATTAATGTAGTATCAAGATTGTTGAGATTCTTACCTAAAAATTTTGTAATCATTACCACATAGTTATAGACCCTGCTTGTAGTAGACTAGCATCTCTACTGCAGAATAGTGTCAGTTATTGAGGTACTCTTTCTAGTATTGTATGTAGTTACTTTGTACTTCAAACAAATCATAGTTTCAGACCACTCTGGTGAGTATTCAAGTACTAATGTTAATTATGCTCAATTTATAGGTAAATGTATTTAAACCTGTTACTAGTAAAGCTGGAAACTCTGAACAGTACATTATATGTATGAAATACAAAGGAAAGACGATACTTAATGATGCATACTGGGATAGACTGAAACTTGGATTTGGTATGTACAAAGTATTAGAATCAGACATATGGGGTAATATTAATAGATAATAGCAGGTGCGGAGAGGTTCATGTGCTCCTGATAAAAGTAATAGCAAAGATTACATGTTTCAAGGTACATGTAATATTTATAGTAATAGTAACAGGTAAATATATATAGAGAAAAAAGCATCCCTATGATTGCTTTGTGGTGTTCAGCATTCAGTAATCATGGTTCACTTTATCATGCCTGAAACACAACAGCCTATTATAGTTATTATTTTGATTATCTACTCTCCTTACTTTTTAAAAGACCTTGTAGAAGTTTGGGAATATATTTCAGGTAGAATAGCTAGCTATTAGTTCCAGTTTCTACATAAACTACAAGTATCTTTCTTTCTGCTGGTCTGTAGAGCTCAGGCACTCATTCTATTACGCACCATTCCCATTAATTGACCGAGCCCCCGGTACGATGCAACTTCCTTATACAACACATACTCACATAAGTGACACAAGAATATAAATATATTAAACCCCATGGAAAGCAATCATAGGGATAAGTCCCAGATGACCCTACGGGACATAAACAATTTTTTTTCAAACTGAGATAATAGTAATAGTAGTAGACAAGTCTGGTAATAGTATTAGTAATAGTAATACACAATTTCAATGTTGAGATACTGGTAATAGTAATTGTAATAGACTTTAAGTAATATGTTCATTTATAGTCTATAGAGAGACTTTTTAGTATTGGAGGGAAACGTTTTTGGTCAGAAAGGTTCAAACATACTGATTCTGTTTTTGAGAAACTCATGAACATTAAATGCAATGGTCAGTGAGTTTAAAACATGACAGAATTTCAAAGAAACCTCAATGCTATAGTACAGTAACACTGACTTTGGCAGTAATAGTATTTTAAGGTAATAGTTGACTTGGGAGGTATTAGTAATAGTAATATAATTCTTCCAGTGCATTGACCCATGTCTGATTAGAATCAGTCCTAGTTTCATAAAATAAGACAGATAATGGAGTGAGGGCGGAGTATTGCTTAAGTTCATGTGTATTATCAATTTATTGGTCACATGACATTTTATTTGGGTCACATGACAATTATCAGTCACATGACATTTCATTGGTCACATGACATTTTAGTGTATGAAACTATGAATGATATTGAATTTGCCAAAATATTTCTTTTTATTAGGTGAGTCTTCTTTTTCCACGTTTTCTTTATTTCCTCTCTCTGCTATTCCCGACTCATTTCTAATACAGTTGATTACTTGTGTTAAAAAGTTTGCAAATTATCAGGTAAAAAATATAATTATCTTTCTGGTTCTAAAGTTTGACCCACTGGTTCTGATCACTAATGTTCTATTTCTCATGTATAGATTAATGCTATTAATGAGAATGTGAGGTTGTATGAATGTATGAAATTCTCTGAAAGAAAACTCATTCAGGAGGTAGGTACCTAGTTCTCATGAAATGATTATAGTATTTAAATCATAACCAATTCCACACTGGTAAACTCTGGAAACTTGTAGTCACTATCCCTGTTTTAAAATTAGGAACGTTTATCCCCTTGCAAGGTTTTCAATAAAGAATTCATTTGAGGAAATCCTGTCCTGCAATCTCAGTGACGACACAAGACCAATCTTAATTACTATAGGTCACCTGTTGTGGTTCTTGTATATCAGGATACTGCATGATTTTATATGCTACTAGCACTCTTCTGTTAATAATACAAATTACTTGTAGCATAATAAGTATTCTAACACATAATTGTCATGTACATTGAATGTGCATAGTTTGGGTATACGATAATTAACTGTTCTATTTAAGAATGTAGTATGCTGTCATGATTTATGAGAAACTGCATAACATTATATACATGTACATGTATAATATAATTATACAAGGCACATAATTATTATTGATGTAATTATATTTTCAGGTTAAGGATCATTGTTGTGATGAATATATCAACAGGTGTAAATTAAGGAAAATGCCGAGAGAAAAAAGTATCTTACCTACAATTCATTTGGTATGACGAATATTACATGTTATATATTCATTATATAGAACAGTGTTCTCCCCAGGATAGAAGGGATAATTATCACAGCCACACCCATCAGTAGTATACACGTGACAATGCTCTTAAATTACTAACTATTATGTCAATTCTAAAGTAATTTTGTGTTCCTTAAAGACAAAAGTTGCAACATTAATTATCAGTGAGCTAAGATTGGTGCTAGTAACATATAGATGGGTGGAGTACTCTTCTTTATAAATCTAGTGAGAACCCTGCTACACTGCACTTTTGTTTGTGAAGCCAACAGAATTTGTTTACCACATACAGTATGCTGGGAAATATTCGTGGTGGAATATTTTTGCGAAAGGCCTATTTTGGAGTATTTGCAAATTTAAATTTTCACGAATTACCACAATTTTACCGCACACTTTCAATTTTAGTAGATACATGTAGGCCCTGTCGAAAAATGTGTATAATTTGTTTACTCAATGTGCAAAAATGACACAAGAGTTTGTTTGTGAATACTGTATGAGGGGTCACCATATCTACAAAGACGTCTGGGTTCCTGATCCAATAAGGCCTGAAGTATTGACTTGTGTGCGAGAGGCTGGAAATGATGCTAATCCCCATTCTGTAGCAATGATCAATTAATTGCTCAATGGCTGTTGGCCATGATTCAATGGCAGAAGAAGGGACACTTGAAGATAGTGCTCCGTGTGGGTTCGGAACAGAAGAATCTCGCTTGAAGTAATGATAATTTATAATGATGCAATAATCGATTCACATGGCGTTTACTTGCTAGCACACCCATATCTTCGCGATTTTTATTTTCGCAAGTAGTGTACAATTTGCGAAATTCGTGAAAATAGTTCATCGCGAACATTTTTCGGCATATGGTCCTGTCCACTTACTGTATTCTTGTGTAACAAATTTTGTTGGTTTCCTATACAAAATGGCTGAAAAGGCAGCATTTATAAAGCAGCTGTTACTCAGTGAAATGAATAATAAACATACTAATACATGTTTCCTGATATCTACTACATGTATTTATAAACACCTATTAGGATGGTATGCATGGACTGTACTCAGTCTCACCAGCAAACACTGATCCTTCTGCTGTACTTGAGAGGAGAAGTACTGACTCACTTTTGGGTCGACTAGAGAAGATGCAGAAACCTTGGTCAGATATTGTCAGAGAGGAAGGAAAATTGGGTGGATTTGATGGAGACGATCTGAAACTCTCAAACACAGGTGATTGTCTGTTTATCAGTTACTAACTTTCATGTTCACTATGACCTGATATAAATATTCATGACTTAAGACCAACAATGTTTTAATCTTCATAGATTTCATGCAATTATCTTTCCTGTTTTTTTTTTGTGTATATTAAATTTCAATCCATTACTTCATCATGTATTAACCTTATGACATTAAACTATATGCATACAGTATTACATAAAAAGTCATTACATCATAATTTTGAGGCCACTGTGAATGTGAACAGATTTTAACTATTTTAATGGGGCTGTAACCTACACGATGCACATGTATAACATTTGGCATTTTATGGCAATAGGTAGACACCCTCCTCAAAGCTAATTATTCAATTATATCGCTATATCACAATCACAACGCCCCCCCAAATGAAACCCTGATGTGTGTTTCTGTGTCTGACTGTGTGTCCATTTGTTTGCCTGTGTGTGTGTGTGTCATGAGTACGTTCACAAGAGAGTTGTATTTATTTATTTTTCTTGTAACTACAGAGCCATTTTTCCTCTAAATGTGTTGATAAACATGACTTGAACACTCTAAATGGGAGAAGAGTACAATAGGTTATATACATATATAATATATAATATACGCTGCACTCTATTTATGTATGCATTAAGTGTGACATGGATAGATGATGGCTTGATGGATGAATGGATGGATAAATGGATGACATTGTATATGAATAACTAGGTTGTATATATTAGAAATAAAGAGAGAGACAAATGACCAGAACAAATTTGGGATTTGAACCCAGGTCAAAGCCCAGATTCACTCTGGATATGTGTCTCTCTAATATCAGTGTATGAATTATGTTTAGTACTGATACAGATCTTTATCATCCCAATCCAGGTAACTAATAGCAGATTCTGTCGTAATGATGCCCTCAAAAAGCTTATTGAAGTAGTAGAGAAAGCACAGGTCATACAAACAGAAAATATGACGGAGTTTGCTAATATTGTATCTCACTGTATTCCTTGCCACACCCTTTTGGCATCCAGTCCACCGTTTTTCCTTAATGCAGAAGGATTAAATATGGCCGCTATTGATGCTCTCACTGGAGTTATATCAAAGGTGTGATTAAAATGTGTAACTAGATGTGACTGTATACAAAAATCAATCATTTGGTTTTAGAGGAAGAAATTTTCAATCAAATGGTTGTATTAAAATGCCCTATTGAGCCATTTTGTATATAGAGAAACTGAAATTTGGTTATATGAAGCCCAACTAATGTTTTCCTTGATACAAAATTTCATTGGCTTCATAATAAGCGCTTAAATCCATTGAAATGCTGGATCAATTGTAATATACAGACAGGGCATCAGAGGCACAGCTGATGAACGGATATTTATTTGCAGTTGCTTAACCACTCTAGGGGCCCTTGCAATGACTACTCTAGGGGCCCTTGCAATGACTACTCTAGGGGCCCTTGCAATGACTACTCTAGGGGCGCTTGCAATGACTACTCTAGGGGCCCTTGCAATGACTACTCTAGGGGCCCTTGCAATGTCTACTCTAGGGGCACTTGCATTGACTACTCTAGGGGCCCTTGCAATGACTACTCTAGGGTCCCTTGCAATGACTACTCTAGGGGCCCTTGCAATGACTACTCTAGGGTCCCTTGCAATGACTACTCTAGGGTCCCTTGCAATGACTACTCTAGGGGCCCTTGCAATGACTACTCTAGGGGCCCTTGCAATGTCTACTCTAGGGGCCCTTGCAATGACTACTCTAGGGGCCCTTGCAATGACTACTCTAGGGTCCCTTGCAATGACTACTCTAGGGGCCCTTGCAATGACTACTCTAGGGTCCCTTGCAATGACTACTCTAGGGTCCCTTGCAATGACTACTCTAGGGGCCCTTGCAATGACTACTCTAGGGGCCCTTGCAATGACTACTCTAGGGGCCCTTGCAATGTCTACTCTAGGGGCCCTTGCAATGTCTACTCTAGGGGCACTTGCATTGACTACTCTAGGGGCCCTTGCAATGACTACTCTAGGGGCCCTTGCAATGACTACTCTAGGGGCCCTTGCAATGACTACTCTAGACAGATGCCTGCTAAGGTTACTAGTAACGTACGTAATTAGCTGTACTATTAATATAATGTTACTGTACGTGAACTATATATAATTTATATAGGATTATAATTATATATAGGTATATAATATTCTCAATGATGTCCAATTATGGTCAATTCCTGGAGTATGTAATTAATTTTGCAGTCAGGAAATTGAATAATGTGGACCTTTTCTTAGAATCAATTCATAGAATGACTTCTAAGAGTTATTCTATAAGTATACATAATTATAAAGTACATAATATAAAGTATAATATAAAGTATAGTATGATCGTGTTGTTACAGGATAAGTCTTACAAGTTTGCTACAATGATATTAGGTTAAGGGTAATTACAGAAACCCACTGTAAATAATAATAATTATTAATTCCATGTAATATAATTTCCAAGAATTTCATCATAAATTGATTATAAACCAATATATGAAATCAATCATATACAGGTCATACATACAGTTTTGTTCTTGCTGTGTATTATGTAGTTGTCGTTCAAGCTACTCATAAAAAACTATTATCAATATTCATTAACACTAGTCTCCATACCTGATTTATCATCATGAAATCATACATAGTACATAAACCTGTCATTTGGAATACTGATATTACATTTGGTGAGCCTCTAATGTTGATGGCAATAATAATTAAGTATGCATATCTTTGCATACAATTTGATGATACCCTTCTTGTATGAAAACATTTGAACTTAAAATAACTTGGAAGACTTACACAAGAACATAATCGTATTTGCTATTTGTCCATACTATCTATAGTATAACTCCTAGAAGTCAATGCATGTATATTAATAGGAATACAACATTTTATAATTTTTATTTATATTTTACAACCACTAACTTGGTTTTGATCATGAATGGCCATAGTGTCGCATGGCCAGACCAAACCTACTACAAAGAAAGGGTCTGGTCAACCTAGTCTCGTCCCCAGCTGCACCCCTTCCAGTTGGGAACGAGACTAGGTCAACCCACTGTACTAGCCTTTAATAAAGAGTTTAGCCTGATTTAATAAAATAATAATAATAATAAATAAGACTTAATAAGTATATTCATAACTATACTTTCCCACTCAGCCAGCTATATGAATTTTATTATACTACAGTCAAATACCAGTTTGCCAGGTACGTGATGCTCTTGATGAATGCTGAGTTGACCAGAGCCGGCCTTCCTTCGTATTAGGTTGGGCCTGGCTACGCAGGACTATTCATCCCAGGCCATATGTTGACCTTTAGCTAGTAGCTGTGTAGTGTTAGCAATAAAGCAATACATGACATCAATCATATACATATTGTACATATGTTTGTGTTCCTGCAGTGTACTATGTATATATAGTTGCTGTTTAAGCTACCTTAGAAGTCAATGCATGTACAATAGTTCTAGGAATATATAATTACAAACCATTAATTAGGTTTTGATCATTCACGAATGGATTCATTCCAGAAATCAGTGACTATAATAGTATTCTGTTGACCTTTATAAAGCTTCTAGTAGGTGTGCATTGCCTAATGTTATAGTTTAAGCATTAATGGTGTAACGATAGTATTTTATGTATACTTTACTCTTACATAAATTTGGTAGACTAGTAACTTAATTAGCTGATTGACTGGTAAATATGTCCAACTGACCAATATTAAAGACAGATATTCCCATGTGTTGACTTGGACTCTATCAATTTGGCGACAAAATAACATGTCAGATTACCATGTTGCTAGAAAGTCGAAACTCTAGATCATACGTATATGTTTCAAATTAATCCCTTTTCAGTTGACAGTCAGCAGACTTCAATTTCAAGAAACATGTCATTATCTAATTCAATGTTTTTTTCTTGTTATTTAGTTTATAATATTCACAATAAAATATTTGTCCATTATGGAAATGTACATAATTAGTAAATCTTAGCACCGGACGTGATTGTTCACCATTGCCTTATCAAGGTAAATCATACTCAATGTTTTATTTTGCAGGCTCAAAGCATTGATTATGTAGTTGGTACTTTCAGGGTGTTGTTATTTCAAGATGAACAAATTGCAATTCCTCAACTGGAAAAATGAGCATTACTGAAAGTGGAGACTATTTTCAAGCTGAGATTCAAGCTTGACCAGATGGTCATACTATCCAAGTTTTTGATCCATAGAAGAAAAAAATGAGCTTTGATGACAAAATTGAAAAAGAGAATACATAAGAGTATAAATATTGACTATATAGTTTTGCCAATAATTTTTTTGTTTATCCCTATTGCAAAAATAGGTGTATAATGTACATCCAATAAAGTAATGTCAAATCAATAGGTATTAGAATGGAGGTCAGACATCTCCTTGATAATTAAGAACAAACAGTTGACAATGTTAATGCCTGACTAAGAACTAAAATAATTATTGGACATATAAAGCTGGTTAATTGGTAGTGAACTCAGGATTCTTAGATGTATCTTTGCATTAGTCACAAAACTGGTTTGTCTTGTTTTGTCTGTCACATATACCTTGCATAGCTCTCACACTACATTACATCACTATACCCTGAATGGCTTGGTTATCAATATTAGCTTCTATTTTTAACAGCTACATGAAGGCCTACATAGTGCTTGTCTATTATATACTGCCAGAACATACATCTTTAAATAGGTTTACTTTATGTATATACATTCCAAGTGACATTACAGTTAATGGTTGAGCTTCCTCTGTTGAAGTGATCCATTACTGTGGGTTTGCTATTACAAGTACCATGATGGATATCAAGTTTGGTTACCACTGGATCCATCATCAATATTTCATTTTTAAGTCAAAATTATCAACTTAATAATAAGTTCTCAACAAGGAGGAATTGAATTTAGATTGTTTTTGTTGAAATATAAATCTCAACATTTAAATCATTAACAATGTACAGTCTGATATATAGCTTCATAGCTGGTGATAATCAAAACTCTTGGAAATATAACTATATTTCTTTAAGTTAATTATTTGTCAATATTTACTACAGTTGGTTAATTAAGTTGCTTGCAAATTGGTTTAGTCTAGTCAACTAATTAAGGTACATATATGTGCTCCTTCTACTGATAGTCAAATTGCATATTTTTAATTTTGTCACATGTAAATATAATTTATATAGAACTTATTGTACAATGTATGAAAATCTAAATTGAAACTCATGCTATTCCTTGCAACTGTACTAACCAATAAAATGGTTATTTTAACAATTTATTTTTTGCAGTGTAGGGAGCCTATGATCACCATAATAACAGCACTTTATTATTGTCATGATCCTAAACTTTTGGCACATTTCATTCTTATCAATTATGCACTCATATAGACTCATGGTATTTAACAACGAGAACATTTAAGTTGTGTCTCGGTTTCTATTCTCCTGCAGGGCTCCAAACTCAGGTGACACAATTTTTAGTAGACTTGTAATTGCACGGCATGATATATATTTATTTTAACTTTTTGTACATTGGAACCTTGCTTCCAAGTCAGTAGTCATTGTTGATATCCAGAGGCAGCATTTTTCTTCCACAAATGAGTGCGTGTTTGTGCATAATGAATCAGAATCTCCACATTCGGTTTTGGAGTATTGAAATTTCAGTAAAAAGCCAGAGCTACAAGCTGCTAAATTGGACAAGTTTGATTGAACTAAAGTACTAACAAATAAGACCACATACTCCCAGATCTTTCACATTTAAATCCTAAATACAATAGCTCTTGTTGTAAATGATCTCCAAGAGCTGGCTACAACTTCAATGAGTTATATAATTGCTAGCACCAATACGCACTAGTTTAACAGCCTGTTGCTCCACCAACTTTTTAATTGTAACAACATACATGTATGGTATGCACAAACATCAAGACTATATGAAAACAAAACAGTTTATTCCATTAACAGTAATAGAAACTACTCCAAGTTGGCGACTAAACCATACTCTGGATGGTGATGTCATAGTTAATTATTGAACTTCCACATATTTTTGCTCAAGGTTAAAGGACCTATAACACAAAAGGTTGCATAAATTTAAATAATAGCTCTGTGAGATACACCAGAAACTGTAACCTTACCCAGTTTTAGTTGCTGCAGAAGACTCTGTTTTTCTATCCCACTAACAAGCAAGTATGCAAACGACTGCATGTTACAGATGTCTGCTGCATTTTCAATCATTTTGGATTGCTCACATGATCAGTCTTCCTAGATAGTTTGTTTCCTGTATAAAATGGCTGAAAAGCAAGTGTTGGAAGATAAGTGCTTGTTCAAAATTATCACACACCACAAGTATGGTTTTCCCATATTGGGTCACATATAGCATTATATAAACAAATAATACAGCAATGTAGCAGGATTCTCACTACATTGCAAAAAATAAATCGTTAAAATAACCATTTTATTGGTTAGTAGCTACAGTTGCAATTGGAATATCACGAGTTTCAAATTAGTTTGTCAATTGTCATAGAGGATGTTGTGGCCATGGCTACATGCATGTATGTTACTATGACATAATGTGCACCAAGTATTGGAAGGTATAAATTAAATGATGTGTTTGCAGGTTTACAAACTTTTTTGATAGCCAGATACAATTAGATGTACTTCAGTATAAATTATACTAAATCTTTGACATGAAATATGAGTAGACAGCACCCTAAAATTATAGTGATTCAACTATAATTGAATATAGTTGTACAAAGTATCTGTGGTTTAAGATGTATGTATTCCGGACAACCAACTAATTGTTAAATCCTTACAACTGTACTAACCACTAAATTATTTATTTTAACTATTTTTTTTGCAGTGTAGATTTACATGGGAGGTATCTTCTATATGTAATGAGTACCCATCTTAGCTCACTGATAGTTAATGTTATGTCCTTCTTTTAATAATAAAGGAACAATTCTGTACAATGCACGATACAATCAAAACAATAGCACCAGATACACAAAACTCAATGACTAGCCCCATACATGCTGCTATCTACACCGATGCGCATGCGCAACGTACAGAATGAGCGAAAATGGCGACTGAGAAGATTCCACGAAAGCTGGAGATCGTCATTTCATTTGTTGACAGGATTATCACAAATCGTTTAATTAAATGTCGGAATTATCAGACTCTAGCGTTTGGAAAGCAGTGTCAATGAACCATTAACACCAGGTATTTGCAAAGATTACATGGTAACACACACACAGACACACACACACACACAAACCGATTACTATAACCCTCCGCCTAAGCGCTCGGGTTAAATTAATAAGATAATAAATGAAGCATTTTCCCATTGTGTATACTACTGATGGGTGTGGCTGTGATAATTACTTATTGCAACTTCTATTTGAAATCTACTTCAGAGTAGAAAGCATTTAAAATGATGACTGCTGCTCTGTAAATAAATAACATGTAATACTGGTCATACCAAGTGAATTGTAGGTAAGATACTTTTTTTCTCGGCATTTTCCTCAAATTACATCTGTTAAAATATTCATCACAACAATGATCCTTAACCTGAAAATAGTTAATAATCAATATTAATGTTTAATTATGTATATACATTATTTAATTATGTATATAATTATAATTGTTATGCAGTTTCTGTATAATTATTGAGAAACATAAATGAATTTACAAGCCACAAGAGCACACTGTGTTCTGATCAGAATTCTTAAATAGAAAAACAGTTAATTGTCATATAGCCAGAACCATGATTTCCTCAAATGCAACAAGATATATTGAGAAAAAGTATCCCTTTGCAATGATTATGTATCAATTATTGCTGATGGCACTAAAGTCTATTCGCGTTCACTTTGCACTCAATTTTGTATGTGGGTGTTGATGTTTTCGCATAGCAGTAATTATTAATGAAATATTTCTGGTAGTGACTAACCACGTGGTTGTTTTTAATTAAGTATATATAATTATATAGAGCTGTTGTTGAAGTTTAAGGTAAGTTAGAAACAGTAAAATTTGATGACTAATCATAATTGGGGCGAGCCTGAGCGAGCCCCACACTAGAGTAAACAACCAATTTCCGTACACATTGAAATTCGGACAGTTGTATCTCGAGACTGGGTAGAGCTCTGATCATAGTTCTTTCACCAGACGAGAGCTAATTTATAGTGTCATTTGCAAACCAGTCTATAGCTGCATCGGTCAGTTACCCAGTTGCTGTACTTCAAAATACTAATCGTCCGAATGAAGTCAAACTTCGTACAAAAAAATCAAATTTCGGTCATCCAGCACAGAAACTTCATGCAAGTAGCAGCTGTTAGGGTTATTCTGTTTTCAGACACTGTAACTAACCATCAACAAAACCTGCAAACGTGACTTGCTACAACACTCCTCTTTGCACTCTACACGAACTGTAAACTTTTACATAATTAATTTTTCAGCGCATGCGCATAAAATCACTTAGCAGACTAAGCAGAGCACGTGGAAAGATTGAGGGAAGTTGTCTTTCTGAATGTTTGTATTGGTTACAAAGTTCTTACATTGGCGTTCTGTACTGTGTTTTTGAGCGTGAGTAATAATTATTGTGATGTTGGGTACATTTGGGTTTAGGTACTAAAAGGTGAAAATTTAATTCTGAAAGTGTTAATTATAAGAGTATATATAATTGTCATTTTTAAGATGTTTATGGTCATTAAAGTAATGTTTAAATGTTTGGCTACAAGTCACGAAATATTACGACACGTACCTTTCATGATCCCGTTATGAAATCTGATATGATTGTTTACCTAATGACAAGAGTGGCCTAGGTCATACGTTGCAAGGGCCCCTAGAGTGATTAAGCATAGCAAATGCAATATGTCAAATTCACAATAAAAATATAATTATACTTAGCTACTAGCTAAAGGTCAACATATGGCCTGGGATGAATAGTCCTGCGTAGCCAGGCCCAACCTAATACGAAGGAAGGCCGGCTCTGGTCAACTCAGCATTCATCAAGAGCATCACGTACCTGGCAAACTGGTATTTGACTGTAGTATAATAAAATTCATATAGCTGGCTGAGTGGGAAAGTATAGTTATGAATATACTTATTAAGTCTTATTTATTATTATTATTATTTTATTAAATCAGGCTAAACTCTTTATTAAAGGCTAGTACAGTGGGTTGACCTAGTCTCGTTCCCAACTGGAAGGGGTGCAGCTGGGGACGAGACTAGGTTGACCAGACCCTTTCTTTGTAGTAGGTTTGGTCTGGCCATGCGACACTATGGCCATTCATGATCAAAACCAAGTTAGTGGTTGTAAAATATAAATAAAAATTATAAAATGTTGTATTCCTATTAATATACATGCATTGACTTCTAGGAGTTATACTATAGATAGTATGGACAAATAGCAAATACGATTATGTTCTTGTGTAAGTCTTCCAAGTTATTTTAAGTTCAAATGTTTTCATACAAGAAGGGTATCATCAAATTGTATGCAAAGATATGCATACTTAATTATTATTGCCATCAACATTAGAGGCTCACCAAATGTAATATCAGTATTCCAAATGACAGGTTTATGTACTATGTATGATTTCATGATGATAAATCAGGTATGGAGACTAGTGTTAATGAATATTGATAATAGTTTTTTATGAGTAGCTTGAACGACAACTACATAATACACAGCAAGAACAAAACTGTATGTATGACCTGTATATGATTGATTTCATATATTGGTTTATAATCAATTTATGATGAAATTCTTGGAAATTATATTACATGGAATTAATAATTATTATTATTTACAGTGGGTTTCTGTAATTACCCTTAACCTAATATCATTGTAGCAAACTTGTAAGACTTATCCTGTAACAACACGATCATACTATACTTTATATTATACTTTATATTATGTACTTTATAATTATGTATACTTATAGAATAACTCTTAGAAGTCATTCTATGAATTGATTCTAAGAAAAGGTCCACATTATTCAATTTCCTGACTGCAAAATTAATTACATACTCCAGGAATTGACCATAATTGGACATCATTGAGAATATTATATACCTATATATAATTATAATCCTATATAAATTATATATAGTTCACGTACAGTAACATTATATTAATAGTACAGCTAATTACGTACGTTACTAGTAACCTTAGCAGGCATCTGTCTGTAAGGTATAAAAAGACCTTTCTTAGTTCAGTTTGCAGATCAGCCTTAATTAAATCCCTTTTCGACTTACAGACAGCAAACTTCAAGAAACATGAGTGTAATTATCGGTAATTATTTCAATAATGTGTGTGTTTGACTTAGAATTTTCTTATATTGGTAGGTTATGAAATTGACATCAAAAACTCCAGTCCTGCGTTGATAAAGGCCGCATATGGAAACGTACATGATTGGTGGATCTCAGCACCAACGATAATTGATAAGAAAGCCCAAATTGAGGTATATAACAAATACTCAAATCAGTGCTTTCATTACATTATAATTTGCTTGCAGGTTAAGGGAAAAGGTTCAGCATCTGGTACGTTCACAGTGACAGTTTCGGGTCAAAAACTTCAGGTTGACTTTTCTTACGAGCTTGCAGGAAAACCCACCCTTACTCCGAAACAGTTGACCCAAGGTCCATATGTAATTCAGATCCTTACTTCACCTTATGCTGACGAGACTACAGCTTATGCCTCTATTCAAGTTGTTGATCCGCGGTGAAAATAATCTGTGATGCCAAACTTGAAAAAAGCTAGGGAACAGTCACTATTAAAATAGTGACTACAGTTTTGCAATTTTTTTGTTTTTTTTTTACATTATTATAGGCCTTCATTTTTTGTACTATTTAGTTGTTAAAAGAAAAAAGTTTTTCAATAAAGCTAACATTTATATAAAAATAAGGGGTAGTGTAGGCAGATTTACTATATATGCGACATTAAAGTCGAGACCTAAAATAACCAGTCTTTGTCTTGTTCGTGTTATAATTATAACTGCACAACCATTTTGATAAAGTTTGAAAAATGTCTGTATTGAAAAAAATCCTTCAACCACTATCCTCTCCCATGATTTCAATGCCAAGAAAGTCGTCGAAGCGTACCAGACGCCTTCTCACTCGTCACATGATGAAGAGGTTCCCAGTTAGCGAGACTTTCATCTGTTGTTATAGTCACACCTCTGACTGCTATCATGAAAGACCAGGTATTAGATACACTCTCTTTTCTTTATTAGATTGTTTTATTATTGTTTAGCCACACTCTTGATCATCTCAGGCAACCAACCCCTGCAACACAAAAACTGTGGTCCTGACCCTCCGCCTTTCGCAAGGATGGATAAATCTCCCTACACTACCCCTAGGTAATTTTTTATAATATTATTTTTATATAAATGTTAGCTTTATTGAAAAACATTTTTTTCTTTTAACAACTAAATAGTACAAAAAAATGAAGGCCTACAATAATGTAAAAAAAAAAAATTGCAAAACTGTAGTCATAGTTTGTGTTCCCTAGCTTTTTTCAAGTTTGGTATCACAAATTATTTTCACCGCGGATCAACAACTTGAATAGAGGCATAAGCTGTAGTCTCGTCAGCATAAGGTGGAGTAAGGATCTGAATTACATATGGACCTTGGGTCAACTTTTTCCAAGTAAGGGTGGGTTTTCCTGCAACTCGTAAGAAAAGTCAACCTGAAGTTTTTCACCCGAAACTGTCACTGTGAACGTACCAGATGCTGAACCGTAGCCCCTAACCTGCAAGCAAATTATAATGTAATGAAAGCACTGATTTGACTATTTGTTATATACCTCAATTTGGGCTTTCTTATCAATTATCGTTGGTGCTGAGATCCACCAATCATGTACGTTTCCATATGCGGCCTTTATCAATGCAGGACTGGAGTTTTTGATGTCAATTTCATAACCTACCAATATAAAAAAATTCTAAGTCAAACGCACACATTATTGCCGATAATTACACCACTCATGTTTCTTGAAGTTTGCTGTCTGTTAAGGTGGTACTAGGGAGTGGGCGGATGCGACTCCAATCAGTTTCAAAATAGAATATTATATAATATGACTCTAACCTGGTGTAATAGCAACCTTCCTATCTTTTCATGATCTTTATACTTCTCTACAAGAGTGGGAGTGTTGGAAAAATGTCCATTTTTGCCATCGTAATAAGTACAAAACCAAGAAAGCCACGCCCACCAATCATGGCGTGCATCAATTTTGAGAAAACAAATAGAGCCGTTTTCTGCAAATTCATTTTACTTTTATAGTTACAAGAGGCTGAAGAAAGCTGAATTCTGTAGCTTTTCACTGAAACCATAAAATCTACCTTTCTAGACACTATCAAACTCCGATCTTTCTCAGAGAGCAACTACAGTTACCCTGCCAGGGTTTCCCGCCTACCGCCCCCTCCACCACCCGAAGGTGTGTTTCTGAAAATAAACAAAATAAACTATCAGTGAAAACATTTAGGCCCAATAACTATACCCCCGGGTGGGTGTGGCTTACAAAAGATACACAGAATTGAACCAGATTGTATGCAGCAAGAAGCTGGCAAGACTAGAAACTGATTGGAGTAGCATCCGCCCACGAAAAAGACTACAACCTTAAAAGGAATATAACATTTTATAATTTTTATTTATATTTTACAAACCACTAATTGTGGGATTAAGATGGTGAAGTGTGACGAATGTGAAAGCTGGTTCCATGAAGACTGTGTAAAGATAAGTAAAGACCAACTAGTAAAGAAGTGTCAACCATGGTACTGTAATGACTGTAATTAGTTTGGGTTTGTGTTGGCACCTTTTTTTTGTTTAATTATTATTACTAGGGCTGGGAATCGGCTGAGATTCTGAAATCGATTATCACTAACTTCAAGTCGATTGATAATCGATTAAAATCAGCGGAAGTAATTAGGTCAATTAATACAGGAATCTCCTCCCATTATGTGATCAATAAGGCTTCCTGTCACTTCCATATTGTACATTATTTGCCATCACATGCTTGAAAAGTATGTCTTCTGGAATAATTAGCATAATCGATAATCAGAAGATTTTTCAATATCGATTGATTAATCGATTAATCGTCCCAGCCCTAATTATTACTGTTTTTTTGAGTTTGTGTTTACATCTTTTTTGTTTATTTTTTATTAATATATTAACTTTTATAAGTCCAAAACATGAACAATACCATGCAAATTTCATCAAAAAAAGTAATTTTTAAAAAAGATTGATCACACTAATAATTATACATGTGCTATCAATTATATATAATTATATAGAAGTGGTAAACTTTGGAATTACTCTTCTACAACATTTTATCAGTCCTTTTCTCAATGTAGAGGTAGACTCCATTCTTTGGTACCATGGTGATTCCTATAGAAGTCTTCAATGGCTATGGGTTCAGAAGAAAATAGAAGGATCAATTGTTATAAGTGGTGTTGTTCACTTTACAGCAATATTTTGTATAAAACCTGATACCTCGTTTATTCAATAAAGATGGGAAATTACAAGTTGAGAGTTGATTTCATGGAAATTGACTTAGTAGTAGTAAATCATTGTAAATAGTAGATTGCTCCTAACTAGGGGATAATAACTAGTGAAATACAAAGCATTGTGGGGGTGAGCCTGGGGATGTTTTACTTATGCAAATAGTACACGAGTAATTAGGTATATGCTATGAAGATACCAAAGGAAAACGGTAATAAACCTCGAGCTCCAAAACATATTCATGTTGTAAGTTACTTGTTACAAAAGAAAAAAAAAGAAAACTGAGAGGGCCAGTGTAAAAAAACTGAGTGAGATTCGAACCCTATTAAGACCCTCAGCTCTATGCGAAAGTTTGTTTGTTGATTCGTTCATTCATTCAGTGAAAGTTTGTTTGTTTGTTCATTCATTCAGTTGACTACACCAAATCAGGCTTGTCTCAATTATTTTAATGGCCATTCATGTTTTCACCTCATCATTAAATTAACATGGGACAATCAACAACAATTTTGTCTGCACTATTTCTATCCCTTGTTTCTGTGTGTGTAGTATTGCTTGAATATTGAGTTACAGTATAATCATGTAATAAACTCATGACATTCAACTAATACATGTAAAGTCATCACAGTCTAATTTTTAGGTCATGATGAATATGAACAGGTTTGACTAATAATACTCCTAACCTTCTCTGTATCAGGTGCTTCAATAAACTGATATTCTTTGAGTATCCCCACAAGTGCCATTTTGGCCTCCATTAAAGCTAGTCTCATTGCAATACAAGAACGTTGACCATGTCCAAAAGGCATGTGAGCCAATGAATGTCGCCTCATCTTTTCCTCTTGTGTGAACCTGATTATAAAAACAGATTTTACTGTTCATAACTAGCAAGTTGAGTTGAATTTTTTTAAAGAAGTCATTCATTGAAAGAATCAGATACCAGAAAATACATGAAGATTTAATATTAGATTGTTATCAGTTATTAATAGATATTTATAGTGATTATTAGTTTATCAGTGAAACTATATCAGTAAATTTCATAGGGTAAATTACTGTAATAGGATAGTACATTCTTTATAAGGATAGTACTACTCTTGGAGTACATCAGACCTTTTCTCTATGATAAAGTAGTTTTGAATGACATATTCATAATTATTCTTAATATAATTTCTCTATTTGGGGAAATAGCAACTAGTCAGCCACCTAGTATAACACACTGAGAAACTAAATTATTAATAATTATAGTCTATGAACCTGGTCATTTAGAACTACTTTATCAATGAATAAAGAATGGATTGCCCCATCCAACTCTCAGTAGCACAGTCCTTCTTAAACCATGGTGCATTCTTTCAAGATTATTTAACTCCAAGCCACCCTGAGCCAGCTGATATGTTGGTGGGTCAACACAACAAAATGGACTCCAATTGCGAGTACAAGGTGTAGTTGAGTGATGGAGTAAGAGTGAATGTGTCAAGTTTAATTGACAATCAGTGGAATTTACTCATAGTACACCAGAGCTGTCTGTTTAAATATTATGTTTTGATGTGTTTTAACTGTCATATAATGTATAAGTGTAAAAGCAACTGAGCTTTGTATTAATTTTTGTCCATTCTGGCATTTAGTAAATACAACTGAAGATCTAACACTGTAGTGTCTAATGTGGCCTATGGATCCTAGGTGGTTTACTTCACTTGTTAAAGAACTATCTTGTGTGTTATACTGAAAATAAGGTGGCTGACTAGTTTTTATTCTCTCTATAATTATACTGATATGTATACTACCTGGTTAATTAGCATACATGTATTACCTGTTTGGTTTGAAGAGTTGTGGCTCGGGCCAATACTCAGGTGAGTAATGTATGTAATGAATAGGAATAACTACTACACTATCCTCAGGAATTGTTTGATCACATACCACTGTTGTCTTTGAAGTATGTCGATTTATTCTGAAAAGATAATGTAATATTATCATATTTCAACTTTTGACAAGTTTAATTCATTCGCATACATACATCCATCTACATGTATATCATTGATCCATTCATCTAATATTTATCCATCCATACATACATCCATCTTTCTTCTATAATAAAACCATCAATCCACTGATCCAACCATCCATTTGCTATCTATTCATCCATTCATCCATCTGTATGTCCATTGATCCATCCACCCATCATCCCATCCATCAATACATCCATCTATCCACCCACACATCCATCACTTCATCCATTCATTCATTCATCCCTCTATACATCTACCATACATTGGTGCAGGAGGATACAGGCGAAGTGATTCTTGCAACACCATATCCAAATACGAAATGTTTTGAGCTGCTTCATACAAAGTTGCATCCTATATTCCGTAAAACAAAGAAGTAATTTAATAGCTGATAACAAGAAAAAGTACCAGAAACCATATAACTCACAGGTTTTTGTAAATAGAATTTGTCAATCTCTTTGCATATTTCAACTTGTTCTTTAGGATTAAGAGCCAAAAGGTAGGAAGTATAAGCCAATGTATTGTTTGTTGTCTCATAACCTAAAAGACATTAACTATTACTTAACAATTATTTACTTTTATTTTTTACAAGATCACTGAGTCACTCATGTAAACACATAGACACATACACACACACACACACACCAACACACAGACATACACCCAAAACAGTGTATCACAGTTCAAACTGATATATTGTGTTCACCTGCTAAAAGAAATGAGAAGCTAGTTCGTTCTATCTCTACATCTGTTAGTTTCCTTTTGGAGGGAGGAAGATTCTTTACATCCTCCTCTTCATCATCTGAATCAGCTCTAGCATCAATAAGCAACTGTAATAGATCTTGACGCTGGTAAACAAATAGATGTATGTATACAGAATGCATGATAAACAATGAAAGACAGAGGGAAAAAAAGAAACACACACATAATAATATAGACATAGAGAGACAGAGATAGATACAGAAACAGAAAGACAAACAGACACAGAGAGAGAACAAGAAATGAACAAAAGAAAGGTCCTCCCTCACATGACTGTCCCCTTCCTCAAGTCTTGCTTTAAGCAGCTCTTTCATTTTCTGCTCTAGAAAGATGTAGTCATGTCCAGCTTTTGAGTCTGTGAATTTATTTCTAACATATGACTCCATGAAAGGAAAGTTGGCTAAATTGAATTACATAATTAAGTATATTAGGCGTTCACACACACACAGTCACACAAATAACACATCAATGCAAACAGTCACACACAGTCATACTCACATGTACAACACACCAACACACAACACAGCACCACAGTCACAAAACAACAGCACACACACACACACACAGTCTCACAAATACATACTCACACAACAAAGTTGCTATTGAAGATATTCCTCCATCTTGCCTGGCAACTTCAAACATGGTTGCAGCTGCCCTTGTCAGTTCATCAGCCTCACCAAGTATTACTTCAACATTATGACCAAACCCACCAGCTAAGATAACTTCCATTGTGTACAATCCATATAGCCTTGATGAGAAATATAATGTAGTATATGGTAACTACATGTACATATATGTAGTGTGCGTCAATAGTGTCTGTATATATTTATATACATGTACATGTAAGTATGTACATTGTATGAGTCATGAGCTCATAAAAAGATGGGGTGTGTAACTGCCTATACTGTAGTGTTTTACGTTTCGTAGAAACACCTGCAGTGATATTTCCATATATGGAAGGTGTCTGAACCGGCACATACTTAAAATAAGTGCCGTTAATAATTTGCAATAATAATAATTAATTAACACGTTAATAAATTTTCTAAAAGATACATGTAGCTGTACGCAAGATTCTAGCTCAAATTAAAGATATAGCAGGCAGAATGAAGACAGCTGATATAAATTATTTAGAGGTATTTGTTATTAAAGAAGTGAAAAAGGTGAGTCATATAAAGTTTTTTTTGAAGAGATTATTTACCCTCATAACGGGCTTACATTGTATAAGACTGACTTGTGTTTTGAACTTCCAATACAAAAAACAACTCATTTGACTTGCAGCTGCTTTTAGAATCCCTTGTGGAATTACACAGCTCTCTTCAAAGAGTACAAACTTCAGGCTAACTTCTCTCCTTTCTTCAATTCTAGCACGCTTTGAAACAGTCATATTTTTCATGTCTGATTGAAATTAATAATTAATTACCCATACCCACTTCAAAGTAATTAGACAAATACTTAAGCTACTGCCTTATAAGGAATCGTTTCTGCAGACGCCTACTAAACCTAAAACACGTAGTAAGGTGCTCCATCTTCTTATGGGCTCCTGTATGAGTGAATAAGCGAAATATGTTTTAGTAAATGTATTCCTATGATTGCTTTCGAACTGTATATACATGTATATATATATATATATAATATTCTTGTGTCACTTACACGAGTATGCATTGTATACGTAGTTAAGGAAGTTGCGTCATTCCGGGTGGCACAGTCAATTAATGGGCGTGGTGCGTAATAGAAGGCGCACTTGAGCTCTACAATAGGCCAGCAGGAAGAAAGAAAGAAAGCTGCTTGTATCATACATAGAAACGGAACTAATATCCCCGTACATGTAGCTAGCTATTCTACCTGAAATATATTCCTAAAGTTCTACAAGATCCTTTAAAAGGTAAGGAGAGTAGATAATCAAAATCTGTTGTATTTCAGGCATGATAAAGTCAGCCATATTACAGAATGCTGGACACCACAAAGTAATCATAGGAATATTTTTTTCTCTATTATCTTGCTGTGTCAGTATTGTTTTGTATGTCCAACTGTTTGAACTATACATGTAAGTGTTATGTACATGTATGTACATAACAGTGTGTGTACCATGTGTTTATATTTTATGTGCGCATGTACACTTGTGTATGTGTGTACATATGTGTGTAGACTATATACACTTGTGTATGTGTAAGTGTGTGTGTAAGTGTGTTCTGTGCATGTAAAGTGTGTGTATGTGTGTGTAAGTGTGTTCTGTGCATGTGAAGTGTGTGTATGTGTGTTCTGTGCGTGTAAAGTGTGTGTAAGTGTGTTCTGTGCATGTAAAGTGTGTGTATGTGTGTTCTGTGCGTGTAAAGTGTGTGTAAGTGTGTTCTGTGCATGTAAAGTGTGTGTATGTGTGTTCTGTGCGTGTAAGTGTGTTCTGTGCATGTGAAGTGTGTGTATGTGTGTTCTGTGCATGTAAAGTGTGTGTATGTGTGTTCTGTGCGTGTAAAGTGTGTGTAAGTGTGTTCTGTGCATGTAAAGTGTGTGTATGTGTGTTCTGTGCGTGTAAGTGTGTTCTGTGCATGTGAAGTGTGTGTATGTGTGTTCTGTGCGTGTAAAGTGTGTGTATGTGTGTTCTGTCGTGTAAAGTGTGTGTAAATGTGTATACTGTGCATATGTAAGTGTGTGTGTATACTGTGTAAGTGTGTACATGTGTGTATTTAAACTGTACTTGAATATACACGAGTGTGTGTTAATATATGGTACAAATTCCTTACTTCCATAGATCAAGACTTTTTCTTGTATCAGCAAATTTTCCAATCTTTCCTATCAAGGTTTCACAAGACTTTGCAACAAGAGGAGACATCTTTAAAAATGTAAAAAAAATTAACAATTTTCTCTAAACATTAGGACTTAAAAATGACTGGTACGTTTTGTACCTTGCTTAAATTAACGGCATTGAAACTTTTGGAAAGTATTTTTCTTTGTCTTCGCCATTCCTCCCCACGGCTGTTAAATAGGCCTCTTGCAGTGGAAGATGATTTCTTTCTCAGGATGTCTGGCATATGCTGACAGAGAATGAAATACAATAACATAAAACTATACATTGTGTGGATCAATTTTCAATCAATAGGACTCCTGAAAGACATGTTTGTGTGTTTAATTCTTGCATTTGAATGCTCAATATTCGTGTAGTAAGCAAACTAAATTTGGTATCCATGGGGATCAACTATTGTTCCTGTTAGATATCACATTAAATATCCTTAATATGAAAAATGAGATAATTGCGAAAAAGTATTCCTATGATTGTTTTATGGTGACTATCGTTCATTTCTGGTAGGACTAAGGCATTTTCTTCCTGTGCACTTAGAATACTACGTCATTGATGAAATTGAGGAACTCTTTCAAAATTCTAACCCAAATCATTGCTAATAACTTCCTCATGTCTGAAACTAAACATACCATAATTATGCTGGGAAAATTATATCAAGAAAAAATTCACGAATTTGGTGAAAATAATGCCGTTTGCGAAAAAAAAAAAATAGCGAATTTATGGTATAAATATAGATGGATGCAGATTTCATGAATATTTAAAATTGTGAATGTTTGCAAAATATTCCTTCATATATATAGTATATTTATGTACTTACAACATGTATTAAATATTCTTGGATCATATTTATAGTTTCTCTGTTACATATTAGTATTAGTTGTAGTTTTACAAGTTAGATTGGGCGATATACCAGAAAAACCATAATATCGTAAATAATTGAATCATGGTAAGGTTACCATGGGCAAAATAGCAAAATTATATAACCATTTAAACAGTCACACCCACTCTAACCAAAATATCTATAATAACCGTATGCTCATAATTAAGCTACCTTTGCGAGATGGAAAACTAAACACAAAAAGCTTAGTGTCGTGGAAATTATTTTGGGCAGGATGACAAAGCTGTTCCACTACCTGGAAAAGAAGATAAGCCTATGTGTTAAATTGTAATTGTTAATTATATTTGTTAATTGTATTTGTTAATTGAGTTTAGAATTATTATTCTTTCTGATGATAAACCATGATAATCCTGAGAATATTTTTTGGTAATATATACCCATAAGCTGATTTTCTGCTATCGCCCAACACTATTTACAAGCTGTGGCTAAACTGAATTCTTTCAAAATCCTCCTGTGTGTTCTTTTACATGCCACGCCCATTAAATGACTGAATCTCTGGAATTTCCATAACAATAACACAAAAACATAAATAAATAAATAATAAATATATTAAATCCTGTGGGAAATAATCATAGGATGGCCCTGTGGGACCATTTAAAGGTATGTTACTATTTGGTTAAAAGTATATACAGTTAATATTAGATACATACATATACAATATCTGGTTACATCAAGTTCATTTCATCTGTTAATCAGAGACCCTCAAAACATTACTGTTTCATTAATGACAGCTTTTTGAGAATAGTATATGAACAAACATAAGTATTGGGGCAGGTAGGACATTTGTGCTAAAAATAATTTACTGCCATTGCGGCAGGAAACCCGCCACTACCAGCCTACTATCTTTGACTACTGAAATTGGTCTATACTATTCATATATGTACCTCCCTGTCTGTGAATACATCAAACTGCTTCACTAAGATTTCTTTTAACATTTCAAGATCAGAGACAACAACATGCGGTCTTATACCACTATAATACCTGTACACACATAAATAATATTGAACACAGGTGATTTATAGTTACAAAGGAAACCATACCCAAACACATGTCCATACTTCTTGATATTCACTTCCAGGAAGTTCAGGATACCCTATAATAATATAGTACAATACTGTGTTTGATTTTAATACATAACTTACCATTTTCCTCATCTGTCTATAGTTACCATAATACAACTCAGTAGATGGTCCCTGTATGTCATATTTACTGAGCACACCATAAGCCAATTTCCATCTAAAACACAGAACACTGGATTGTCTGTTGGTCAAATGGATATCTATTCATACCTTATATATAGTACAACAAATGGTAATAGAAGGATAACAAGCAAAGGAACGAGAAACTCAAACATGATTAATTCACAGATTGATTATAATTAACCACGCCTGGATTTAGATCATAACGTAACCCATTTCAGTTGCGTTGAATTGATCGACATGTCAACACCGTTCTGTAACCGCACCCTCTGTAAGTACAGTGACGTTATACGTACGTAGGTAAATACGTACGTAGATATTATAATTTGCCCCGCGCAGTATGTTGCGCGCGCAAGGGGTTGGTTGGTTTTGTCCGTCTGTCATCAATAAATAAATTGGAAAACAAGTTTGCAATACTTTATACATACTCTAAACACATCAGTCAGTTAGCATATAATAACGTATGCATACCTTGCAGAAGCTAGCTAATGCAAGTTCGATTCACAGTATCCGCAAATCCTGGGTTTTCTTATTATCAGGTCAACCACTTTCTTTTCGGTCAGTCACGCCTTTCATAATATTATGCACTGCGTGGGGTATGTGTTCTAGGAACATCGATGCAGTAGCTTGCAGAGTCTGGCATTTTGGAATTACCCAAACAGAAAAATACTTTATATTTCTGTTTTCAGAATGAAATAAGCTCTTTTTATTGTAGAAAAAAAAATCATTAAATCACAAGTTCTTTTCTCAAAGAAATTGAAAATGGCATAACCCAGAGTGTTTCAGTTGTAGGTAATTTGTACAGATATTCTGGAAATTTTCAATTACAAGAAACATCTTTGGGGTATGCTCAGCTAGTATAGTGGCACTGATGCACTTACCAAGACATGCAATTCTAAACAATGAGACTATGCTTTTGAGAAGAATAGATGAATTCTTGAAGGGGATGCAAGGAACCATAGAGTGATGATTACAACAATTCATAACTGTTCTAAGTAATATATCAGGAGATATATATGTAATTATAGCAACTAATGGACATAAGCAATCAATAATAATCATTAATTATTATACAAAAAAAAACAAAAATAATAATGATAAATCTTCAATGAAATACTTTTTTTTCCAATAGATAATAAATAATAGTCAATAAGTGATGATGGACAGATTCGATGGAGAAGAGAGAGGACAAATTAGATGGAGAAGGAGTGGAAAACAGTAGGCAAATGTATTACGTGTAAAAAATGGATGTAATGAATAACAATAAAGACGTCACAGTGATCTTGTCTTGGACACTAGTGCACTGACTCCTCTCTCACTTTAAACACTTGCTATTTGGCCATTTTGTACGAGAAGACAAATAAATGTACCCAAAAAGAGCAACTATTGATCCTCAAAGATACCTAATTTAAATAAATGTAAAATGTGATTCATTATCTAAATGAATTGTTTCTTATCCAAGCTCACACTATAATGTAATTGGAATATATACATCAATGTTATAATTGGATGATTCTGAACAGTATAGTTAGGCAGTTCACTAATTATTTATTTTATGGACCAATTACCGTTTGTAAACGAACTTGCTGAATATAAATACTACTGTCATTTGATGGATTGGTCTGCCCAAAGGAGAATTTCTTTTGTAAGTTCAGAGGTTTTATAGATCATGTTATTATTTGAACTACTTTGTGGTCACTAACAGGAACGGCTATATAGTGGAGATTATTGTAATTGAAAGTTCCTACTATGTTTGGCACATGTTATATAGTGTAGAATGATTTTACAGGCATTAATATAGTAAAAATGTATAAATATTATATAATTGGTTTTTCCATAAATATGAGTAAGTTTTACATTAGTTAGTATTAATAAGATACTGTCAAGTTGAACTGAATATTGTGTGATTATGTAATGTCTTATAATTACTACACAGAAGAATAGTGTGGATTAATTGTTATTATTATTGCAAGCAATAATGTAAATTGTTAGTGCATGTCACAACAATTACATAGATGCATTTTACAAAGCAAAAGAACTAGGCAAGAAGCTAAGTAAAGGTGGAAAATGAAACCAGTCAAAAAAGCTGATCCTGTCATTTTGGTATGAACTCATTAATTTGAAAGTCAAGTTGGTTATTTGAAATCTCATGCTAACCCATCAATGCATCCATGGATTGTAAAGCCAAAAGGTGAGAGCTTGTCATATCCATCAATGTGCCATAGATAATTTGGACCCTTTATTTCCGAAAATAAACCATATATATATAGTGACATTTTTTTTCAAAGATTTACCTTGTTGTAGTACTGTCTTCTTTTCAAACATCTCTTTTGCCTTGTTAATACTCCTTCTGGGTCCAGTGTGAGCAAAAGTTTCTTCACAACATTCTTCACTTATTAAAAATATCATTTTATTGCGTGTGAATTCTTTTCTACCTGGGAACTATTATACTGTATCTATCTCGCAGAGTCTTCCAGATTGCTCTATAACCCCTTAATGAATCTGAAGTTTTCAACATCACCTACAAAATATATATATGTGAGCAAGCTATCAATTGCCAATATCACTTTATACGTACCTTCATTAATGACTTTACATTTTCTAAACAATATTGATGACCTCTTCGTTGCAAACCAAGTTCCTTAAACCTTCTTTTCAACCAGGATAAACTATTGGAAATCATTACAAAATTACATGTAATCATTATTATGACTGATGTTGTAATTTGTAATATTAATGTTCCCAAATACAACTTTCAATTTCAACAACAAAGGGACTGTGAAACATAAATTTGGATAATAATCCAAAAACTTGTGTAAGAAAACTTTGATAAGCTACCTTCTTCTCAGGCCACAAAACTTTTCAAGTCTCAGTAATATTATGCGATATGGTTTCCAAGCAAAAAACTCTTTCATCAATAGATCTAAGTATAAATATTAGGGGGAAACATTTAATACGTTAACATATTTTAAATATATTTCTGATATTTAACACTCACTTGGACATCGGGAGATCCAGCAGAACATCCTGCTTGGCCTTGAGGTGGCACTGATGGCAGACCACACATACGTGGTCTTTTTCGTTGTGGCAGTCCAGTAATGGATGGTGATGGAAGGTCCATCAGTCCTGATGCCTTACTTAGGTTCGCTTGTATAGTATCATGAAGCTTTTGGTATCTTTCATAAGCAGAATAACACTTGTGACACATCTTGCTATCATGAGTCTCGATGAAACTATAGATGCCTTCAATTTCATCTCCTTCTTCACTCTCAAGAAACGACTTCACACCTGTACAACCTTCTCAGAATGGGGACCTGAGAGAGACCGTCTGTCACTTGGTCGCTTGGTAATATCCATTCCACATCCCAAACACAAGCTTTCTTTTGGAGATGCTGTAGCTAGTGGCCCCAGGCGGGGTGAAATAGCTTTAACTAATTAATAGGCGTGTACTACTTCGTCCCCACAATGTTTTACATTCATCTAGTTATTAATTGGGGCGAAGCCCCACACTAGTCGAGAATCTTGCTTGATTGATTGATTGCTTGCGTACGTACGTCTTTTTCTCCCGCGGGGACCACTTGGCCCCAGGCGGGGTGAAATAGCTTTAACTAATTTATTGACTAATGACTTTTATTGGGGCAAAGCCCCACACTAGTCGAGAATCTTGCTTGATTGATTGCTTGCTTGCGTACGTACGTCTTTTTCTCCAGCGGGGACCTTGGCCCCCAGGCGGGGTGAAATAGCTTTAACTAACTAGATGAATGTAAAACATTGTGGGGGGGGGGGGGGGGGGGGGAGGGGGCGAAGTAGTACACGCCTATTAATTAGTTAAAGCTGTTCACGCTCTTCTTCAGTCTCAGATAATCTTCGACGTTTTTCTCTTTCACGCCTGATGGTGAAGCTTTCTTCAGTCGACATGATACTTCACGTGAACCAACAAGTAGTACACGCCTATTAATTAGTTAAAGCTATTTCACCCCGCCAGGGGCCAAGTGGTCCCCGCGGGAGAAAAAGAATCAATCAATCAAGCAAGATTCTCGACTAGTGTGAGGCTCGCTCAGGCTCGCCCCAATCACATGACAGGAAATAATAAAATCAACAATGTTATGTTACACTCAGAACAAATCCAAGTATAGGGCTGACACCCGACCCTCCCTTTTTTTCGCAAGGGACTAGTTGGTATATATAAATTATGAAAATAACAGATGTTACTTGCTCATTCCAGGTGTATATGAATTTGTACTTATAATAACAAACACAACATCTGTCGCACTCCACAGATATTTGGGAAGTTAGAGCATGTACATAATTGTATTATAATATAATATAATTTTACTAAGTGATTATTTTTGGTACAATTCTTTATTATGGGGCATGTACCTTGCATCTAATCAAGAAATAAATTATTACTACTTGTAAACACTACCTATCAGCTATATAGCAAGAAAAGAAATCAATATTAAGGTGGTACTAGGGAGTGGGCGGATGCGACTCCAATCAGTTTCAAAATAGAATATTATATAATATGACTCTAACCTGGTGTAATAGCAACCTTCAAATCTTCCGATCAGCTTTATATTGTCCTGTAATTGAAGAAATATTGTTAAAATTGCCATTTTTCCAATTAACATAAGTACAAAACCACAAAAGCCACGCCCACCATACATGGCGTGCACCAAGTACAATGTATTTTCAGAAAAGTTACGAAGCCGTTTTCTGCAAATTCATTTTACTTTTAAAGTTACAAGAGGCTGAAGAAAGCTGAATTCTGTAGCTTTTCACTGAAACCATAAAATTTACCTTTCTAGACACTACCAAACTCCGATCTTTCTCAGAGACCAACTACAGTTACCCCGCCATTGTTTCCCACCCGTGGGCCGTGTTTAGCTTTGTTTCTGAAAATAAACTATCAGTGCAAACATTTAGGCCCAATAATTATACCCCCGGGTGGGTGTGGCTTCCAAAAAATACAGAATGGAACCAGATTGTATGCAGCAAGAAGCTTGCAAGACTAGAAACTGATTGGAGTAGCATCCGCCCACGGAAAAGACTGCAACCTTAATTTACATAGTCTGAGTAGTATATTTTATAATAATTGTATTGAAACTAACAACCAAATGAGAGTTAAAATATTTTACAGTGATAGAATAATATACTTAATCCACTTTGAAACAGGACTATAGTCAAAATTCACATTCAATGAATCTCATTTTTATGGCCCGTAGGGCCATCCCTATGATTGCTTTCCCACGGGTTCGAACTATATATAATATATAATTATATATATTCTTGTGTCACCTACGCGAGTATGCGTTGTATACGTAGTTAAGGAAGTTACATCATTCCCGGGGGCTCGGTCAATTAATGGTTGGGTCACCACACCCAGCTATAAGCCGTAGAATACCTTTAAGCTCTTATAGCTGGGAATATACACTTCATGGCAATTACTTAGTATCAGTAATAGATGTACATTCAAGAGATAAACACAATGGTGGTAGTTACTTAAGTAGGTTGGGTCACCACACCCAGCTATAAGCCGTAGAATACCTTTAAGCTCTTATAGCTGGGAATATACACTTCATGGCAATTACTTAGTATCAGTAATGGATGTACATTTAAGAGACAAACACAATGGTGGTAGTTACTTAAGTGGGTTGGGTCACCACACCCAGCTATTAGCCGTAGAATACCTTTAAGCTCTTATAGCTGGGAATATACACTTCATGGCAATTACTTAGTATCAGTAATGGATGTACATTCAAGAGACAAACACAATGGTGGTAGTTACTTAAGTAGGTTGGGTCAACACACCCAGCTATAAGCCGTAGAATAGTTTTCAGCTCTTATAGCTGGGAATATACACTTCATGGCAATTACTTAGTATCAGTAGTGGATGTATATTCAAGAGACAAACACAATGGTGGTAGTTACTTAAGTAGGTTGGGTCAACACACCCAGCTATAAGCCGTAGAATACCTTTAAGCTCTTATAGCTGAGAATATACACTTCATGGCAATTACTTAGTATCAGTATTAGATGTACATTCAATTACTTAGTATCAGTAATGGATGTACATTCAAGAGACAAACACAATGGTGGTAGTTACTTAAGTAGGTTGGGTCAACACACCCAGCTATAAGCCGTAGAATAGTTTTCAGCTCTTATAGCTGGGAATATACACTTCATGGCAATTACTTAGTATCAGTAGTGGATGTATATTCAAGAGACAAACACAATGGTGGTAGTTACTTAAGTAGGTTGGGTCAACACACCCAGCTATAAGCCGTAGAATACCTTTAAGCTCTTATAGCTGAGAATATACACTTCATGGCAATTACTTAGTATCAGTATTAGATGTACATTCAAGAGACAAACACAATGGTGGTAGTTACTTAAGTAGGTTGGGTCACCACACCCAGCTATAAGCCGTAGAATACCTTTAAGCTCTTATAGCTGGGAATATACAATTCATGGCAATTACTTAGTATCAGTAATGGATGTACATTCAAGAGACAAACACAATGGTGGTAGTTACTTAAGTAGGTTGGGTCACCACACCCAGCTATAAGCCGTAGAATACCTTTAAGCTCTTATAGCTGGGAATATACACTTCATGGCAATTACTTAGTATCAGTAATGGATGTACATTTAAGAGACAAACACAATGGTGGTGTTACTTAAGTGGGTTGGGTCACCACACCCAACTATAAGCCGTAGAATACCTTTAAGCTCTTATAGCTGGGAATATACAATTCATGGCAATTATTTTATAGATAAGACATTCAAAACAATATAAAACATGATATTGCTACTGTATGTTATACATTGTTTTGTAATAATAGCATACATTATTCTTTTCATCATGGCAGGTATGTTTGGTCTAGTTTACAATCTATAGATTGTAAACTAGACCAAACATACCTAAAGTAGCAATACAGTTTTGATGAATATAAACAACTTAAATAACAATTGCAAAACTGGCAAGAAAGTAAATATTAACTAAAAAATAATTATTGTAAGTATATACATATAATTATATATATATATATATATATATATCATTATTATATACATTGTAGCGATTAGCTTTCATAACAATCAAGACTAACACAATAATTAGGCAAGATTATAAGTATATATAATATATATATATATATTTATATATACATTGTAGCGATTAGCAATCTAGACTAACACATTAATTACCTTTTATCACCTTTTAATGGCCATCACAACATGCGGTTTTATGCCACACCTTCAGGAATGTTCTTTTGCATTTTGGTGAATGTGCTTTTCACTTCAGCCAAGTAGTACAGATCCCAGCAGAAAGAAAACTGTGTAGTTTACGTAGAAAGTTTAGAAACTGGAACAAATAGCTAGCTATTCTACCTGAAATATATTCTTTAAGTTCGACAAGGTTCTTTAAAAGGTAAACAGAGTAGATAATCAAAATAATAACTATAATAGGCTGATGTGTTTCAGGCATCATAAAGTTAGCCATGATGACTGAATGCTGGACACCACAAAGCAGTCATAAGGATACTTTTATCTTCACTTAAATTTGTAAAGCAATCATAGGGATGTTTTTTTCTCTATATACACTTGTTTTTAATTTAAAAATTTATTTCAACACACATTTTCACACACTTTCTTTTTTTAGCAATGGAACATGGTAACAGTTGTATATAATATTTAACTGTTTGGTTTCTTTTTGAGCCATGCAACAAATCCCTCAACAAACCCACGTACATAGCCGATCCCCCAACTTTTTTTTCCTCTAAGTTTAGCAACTTCTGTAACATACTCATAAAAACCAGAATTACGGTTCTCCAATTGTTGTAGAAGAATTTCAATTACTGGAATTTCACGACTATGTAAATTCGTTTCTTGAGGTGCTGCTGTCTCAAGTTCTGGTTCTCCTTTATTCCCATCTCTCCCATCTTTCATTGTGTGAGAATCTGGTTGCTCGAAAGGAACATTGTTTTCAACTTCATTCTTTTTGATAGCGTCTTGGGTTAGATTTTGAATGTGGGGATCTTCACTTATCTGAACATCAACATCTAAAATTTCTTGTGGTAAGGCTACTAAATTCCTTTTATAAGGATCACAGGGTTGGCCACTTGTATCATCTCCTGGAAATTGGAGCCTCGGTCGGTTGACCTGCAAAATAGTAGACAGATTCCTTATATGAGTTGTACATTCCATCCAAAATGAGAGAAACCAATCCTCTCGATCAGGAAGAGCCCATGGATTTTCCCTAAACATGCCTTGCTTATACGACCCAACTGGTACAGCACAGACCGTTGTCAACTCCTCTTCACTCAGTCCCGCATTTTTCTTAAGTGCTTCTCGACATTTTTCCTCCAAATGCCATGCCCGCTCTGAAAAGAAAAATTCCAACTTTGTTCCTTTTGGACACAACTGTTCAATATTGTTAGCAAATGTGAGAACGAACACACAATGTTGCCAGAAAGATTTTCCAAAAACTTCTGTAATTTTTTGTATTGTATCAGTATGAACTCTAGTTGGAAATCTCATTCCATCCATTCTGAAACAAAATAGTGCTAGATCAATAGGGGGATCGAAACATTTTTTCCTCAATAGTTCTACTGTCTTTTCATCTTCTTCTTTACTTTCCATACCAAACCCAGGCGTGTCCCATATTGAGATCTGGACTCCATTCTGCTCTAGTTGGTACTCTTGTATGCTGTTTGTTCCAGCTTCAAAAGTATCTCCTTCGGTAGCAACCTCCTTACCAATCAAAGCGTTAATAAGAGTAGATTTTCCCTGTCCTGCTTCTCCTATTACCATCAGCTTCAACTGGCGAGAAATGGCTGTGCTTAAGTAATCTTGGATCACTGCACTGTAGCATTCATTGCGCACTTTTTCGTCTCTCGGCTTGTCTACTTCCATCAAACCTGCCATGATTACAATAATCGTGAGGGAGTCTGCATAGTTTCGTCCCTCACAACCCCACCCCGGTATAGTCTCGCGTAGCCAGCCCCTCCCATGGCCTAGCAGCGCGCGCGCTGCTAGGCCATGGGAGGGGCTGGCTACGCGAGACTATAGTACTACTAGCAACTACTAGCAACCACTACTCCAATTTTGTTTGCTTTGATGTAGTGACTTGCTAGCGATAGCCATGATACAGGAGTAGTTATGTTTTGATGTGTCCAGATGCCCCCCAAGAGTCTTCTCAAATCTGGAAACAATAACCGTGAGTTATAAAAATTGTAATAACTTTATAGCCGAAGGGTTTGTAGTTTGATACTCAATAACAATAAAATAATTATTGTTATATTGACAAACCAACAAAAACTGATACACGAGGTAAGTGATAATCAATAAAATGTCATGAATAAATAATGAAAGGTGTGGCTTCCACTACAGCCTAGCCTGAGTACAGGTTTTAGCAAAAGCCTCTTGTTATTTTTGATCCTTGTATAATTTGAAGTCTGCCAGTAGCTCGTTGGAGCCACCAATGATCGTAGTTTTCCCAAAATGTTGCGAACACAGACAGACAGACAGACACACACACACACACACACACAGGCCTACCCTTCCGCCTATGCTTCGCGGCGAGGGTAATAATCAGCACTCGCACATCATTACGAATTACGGTCTCCAAAGATACGTTATAAAACTTCGTATATAAAATGTCTAATAATCCACCGTGTTATGTATGTGGGAATTGTATCACTGACAGAAGAAATCGCTTGAAATACCAACATCTACTACCTGTTGCGTGTAGTCTGCTCATACTCAAAAGAATATAGGGTGACAGTCTAGCAAAGTTATTTACCAAAACCAGTCGGCAAAACAACCATTACATCTTTTCTATCCATAAAATTACGTATTGCTTCCCTTTGCTCTGGTTTTAAGCTTTTAAATCCTAGTTTCATAGCAGCAGCAGCATCGATAGCTGTATCCTGAAAGTGTTACCCTCAATTTGTGGTGGTTAATTAACTGCGCCAACATTCCAAGTCAGCTTCTGTCTAGCCACACCTTCATCGGCACGCCAATTGGGCCTGGGGACGAGGCTACCGTCATGTTGTCAACATGCACTAGTTCAATTTTGCTAGCTATGCTATCATTTTGTTGTCTGTATGCATGTGTAAGTGCTGATAGAGTCTATATTAACGAATGGATTGTCCAAGTAAAAGGAGAACCAGAGGTTGCAGATGAGATAGCAAAAAGACATGGTTTTCAAAATCTTGGAAAGGTAGATATATAATAATATTGTATATAAATTATATATGTAGCTAATTATTATATACCTAAATAATATTATGTGTAAATCAGGGTGTCATTTTGCTGTTTTGGGGTATAAAAATATGGTTCTCGAGAAATTTTGTTTTTAAAGTAACCCTCTATGCAGTTTTTGCTGGTGACTTCAGAAGGCTAGTAGTCTCATGAACCAGACGCTCACACAAAGGGAAGACTGAGAGTCTAGTAGTAACAACCAATACCTATTATTAGTTCAGGCAGTAAAAGTGGCTAGAAGAAAGCATGATTTTCCTATCCAGATTTGCCATTGAGGCAGGTGGGAGTCATCATGCAGATAGTGGACACAGGTGTTAAAAAGTTGTAATTGCTGTGGTTGACTAGGGGAAGTCTGCCATGCATAATTTGATTGTTATATACATGTGACCTCCTTGTCATAACTTCACATGAAGTCCAACCTCTGTCTGTGAGAGAACAGAAAAAAACTCCCTTTTGTGAGGGTTTTATTTATGGCTTGTAGTTAATGTTAAGAAAGTGAAACATCTACTTGTTGTATTACACTTTGGGAGTTCTGAGGGGGGAACGTGCTCTCAAGGGGGAAATCCCAGCCCTCACCCCTTATGAAACCTTGTATATAATTATATAACTAGGGTGTCATACAATGCTAGTTGAAGAGAATAGGGGGGTTCCACCCAAACGTGTAGTCCCCCCAAACCTGATTTCAGTCAGACCAAATGTATTTCAATATATGCAATAACATCTCAGCCGCAAGCCTTTTGGGGCATACCTACACATCCCTCAAGAACCTTTGTGGTTCGCATGATTATATTTATCATAATTATGCCAAAATATATATTTTATTAATCAGTATATTACTGATATCATCAGTGTGCTAGATATGATATATACATGTATATAAGTATACGTTATAACACGCTACGAGTGCTATATCAGATTTATAATCAACAAGCACGAGGGCCGTAGGCCCAAGGGCGAGGTGATTATAAATCTGATATAGCACAAGTAGGCGTGTTATAATTAATATATTTCACAAAAGACAAAACCTTTGTTGATGTCTGATGTTTCCCCTACCTTTTTGTCAGCACTTTGGAGAAAGTAAGCGTTGTTTTTTTGTAGTCTGTTTCGATGGCAAGTTTTATATCTGACCACAAGATGCTATATCTGATTTATAAACCTGTGGTTTACTTTGATGTTTTGCCGTATCGGGATATATTATTATATATAATATAATTATATACATATACTATTATATGTAAAACTAATGATATTATAATAATTATAATTACATAATTATTGTAATTATTAATTTAAATAATGAATAATTATAAATTTTGAGTACTGTCTCCTGGACACAATTCCTGTAAAAAAAATATCAATGCTGTAAAATGAAACAGAATAGTCATCACGTATTTAATCAAGAATTTACCTGAGTTATTTAAAAATAGAATCGAAACAAGAATAATAAAAGAAAACATTTTTAAAAATGAAAGATTATGTAGGGATATATATCAAAACCGAAAAAGCACAGGAACAAGATGGCTTTGGCAACAAAATTAAATACCACTTCCAGGCAAAACATAAAGAAGCGATACTTATGTACAGTTGTTATGTAGAAGTGGTATTTAATTTTGTTGCCAAAGCCATCTTGTTCCTATGCTTTTTTGGTTTTGATATATATCCCTTCATACTCTTGCATTTATTATTCTTGTATACAGTAAAACCCCTCCCTTTTAACGAACACCCCTGAGTTGTGGACATCTACTATATAATGGACAACTGCCACAGTCCCAACTAACCTGTCATTGAACTCAATACTATTGCAACCCTTCACATACGAATACCCCGCTACTCCGTACAATGGATGCCAGTCACACCCTGTTTATACAATAATACTTTAATAAATAACCTCCAAACAACATGCAACAACAGTATAAATATATATATATTCCATATTTTTACATTTGTCTAGCAAGAGATTAAGACTAAATAACTCTCTCTAGTTTTGAACAGCTACATCAAATCTCTCTTTATTTATTATTGTGTTCCTCTCCAAACATAGCATATTGCTACAAGTAGATTCCCATACCGCTTTTTAAATATGGTATCCTTTTATATATGAATTCACTTCCAACATTTCAGTTTCTTGAGGTCCAACTATTCAGTGACTAGCCATAACAAAATTACATGAGTTATTATGTGTTAACCCCTGAGATAAGGACACCTCATTATGAAGGACAAAAAGGGCCACTCCAATGGTGTCCTCTTTAGAGGGGTTTTACTGGACAGGATTTCAAGACGCAATGTCAGGATAATATATACACAGATATAGAGTAATTTATGTGTCCCATGTATTCATTGTATAGTAGAAATAGAGACACCATTTGCTTTGATAAAAACACTGGGAATAACAAAATCTTTATTCTCTTGCAGATTGGTAATCTGCAGGAACACTATCGATTTGTTCTCCAGAATACATCTCATAATGTTAATATAAATGAGGCTATGAGTCATGAAGAACAGGTAATACACAGTAAAAACATGTCTTTCTGTTTTCAAAGATCATTTATAGATTTCTTGGATTATCTTCTCATTTTTTCGAATCTCGCTTTTTCATCATTGAAGAAATGAGAATTGACAAAATGGGGAATGAACGAAATGAAACAATATGTTTCAATGTCAAAATTAAATCACATTTGGTACAAACATTGAACCAATCAGTTATCTATTCAAGAAATATTGTATACTGTAGTCTTTGTGTTGACTTGTTTATAGTGAGTTGAGATATATGTTAATTAAACCTTGAAGGCCTTACATGTTTCAAAGAGTACCTCCTCTGTCAGAACATATGTGTGATGCAAAGACACGTATTATAATTATCATTTATCACACTAGTGATTCTGTTATTAAAATTCTGATATCATTAGTAAATCAGTATATTTGTTCCCCAGGTTGGAATGATCGAGCAACAATTTGGCAGAGAAAGGGTAAAGAAAAACTATACTGTTCCATTTGATAGCAGATGGAAGTACCAGTGGTCATTAGTAAGTGTTGTATATCTCATAATAGTTTAGGTGTTATATTTTAATATTGATAGGAAAACACTGGTCAGACTAATGGTCCATCTGGATTGGATTTGAATGTGGAGAGAGCTTGGTTACAAGGTATCACAGGAGAAGAAATAGTTGTAGGTGTTGTTGATGATGGTGAGTTGATTGTTGAGCACATAGGATTACATTAGGGTTTTTATCCTGGAAAGGGTAGATACTGGTCATTACTGGTCAACACTGGTCAGGCTGTTGCATTGCTGATCTGGCTGGCCAGTTGGTCCAGTTTTGCCCAGACCCACCATTCAGTCAGGGTAACTGAAAGCAGGAACATAGAAACCAGGAATGGAACAGAAGGCGGAATTACTAACCTTTTCCTATTCATTTTGTAGTTATTAGCCCTTTAACAGCCATAGATATATATTTTTATGTCATGTATAATAAAGATATAAAAATATGTCAAATGTATCAACAGTTCTATTTTTGAAGTATGTTTCAACCAAATTTCTACATGTGCTTTAAGGGTGTACGAGTAACCAATCTAAAGTTGCAAGTGATGGAATTGAGAGTGACGCTAAGTGTGGGCATTGGCACTGACCACTGCACTTTCAAACACTCACCTTGCTGCTTTCCTCCAACTAACAAAGCATGATTTTGGTATCTATGACTTTCTTAGATGATTCTCTGTCTAACCAAGCATCTGTGTTGTTTAAAATGAAGAAGCTATACTGGTAAATAAAGGTTTGGATGTCGCGATTGTCGCCATTGGGCTATTAAACGTTATCTTCTTGCTGATAGTGAAGCATAAAATTTACATCTATATACAGCTTTCTTAACAACTGTTGTTTCCAGCAAATGAAATTAAAATTCTAGTCTTAGAGTTATAGAGTTTATATGCTCCGCCCACACATCATTCTTGAAATTATATTATTGTTCCTGGTTCCTATGTTCCTGCTTTCACAGTTACCCACTCGTCATGATGTATAATGAAACATCCTTTCTGAGAACCATTTGGAAGGAGATAGAGTATATATAGTTCACCAGATCAAAGGTGTGGCTTACCAATTAATTGAGTTGATTAGCAAGTTCATGTATATGAGAGCTGTACTGTTAAGTATTTGTTGCATTTCATTTTGTATATACTGTAAACTCAGGATTAGAAGTACACAATATGTTATGTTATTGTATACCATATACTATATCACAGAACATATTACATGTATGTGCCTGCTGTACATTATGTACCAATAACTACTGGTCTATTGCAAGAGGAATGGTCTCATATCATTGCTTCTTAATACTTGCATCTTGAAGGGTGTATGGGTTGTTAGTGTATGGTAAATCTATGATACATGTAGCTGAACATCTTTCCTGTTTGGATCATTAGTATATAGTTGATAGATATGGTAGTTTAGTATTGAATGTTTGGAGCTAATAATGGTTCATCATAATAGCATTGGTCCAATTTATACGATGGTCCGTAATTCTGCTAGATAACTTCTATTAATTGTATACTGGTCCTTTCTTGTAAGCACATGAGATCACTTTAGCTTAGTCAACAATTGTATCCTTTGGACAGCACACTTCTGAATCAAGTTGTGTGGAGATCACACTTAAGATGTCGGGTTATGTAATGCTATTTATAATTTATATGTTCTACATAATCTATGGATTGTGATGCTGTGGAAATTGAAGATCCACAAAATGGTAGACAATATACAGGTACTCAAATTGTATTACCACAAATACCTCTCGTTCACAATAATTACTGTAGTAATGTTTTTGTTATCCTCTGATGATATTGCAATGGCAGTAGACTGATATAGTCTGTATCTCTGAACAGTATACTTTTTCTTTTGTGGTTGGTTCAACAGTTTAGTATTGTACATAATCCTCAGATTGTTTGCTGTCAAGTTCAAAATTATTAATTGGTATCACTTTATAGTATTACATCTATATGTTCTAATTATAGGTCTGGAGTGGCAACATTCTGATATAAATGACAATTATGTAAGTTTATTGATTTTGAGTTACATGATAGAACTAATAATACATTTCATTTATGTATTATACAGGATTATTATGCAAGTTATGATTTTGTTGATGGTGACGGTGATCCTTCTCCATCTACTTCATCTGATAGTCATGGTACAAGTTGTGCTGGAGAGATTGCCATGGTAAAGAACAGTCAATGTGGAATAGGTGTAGCTTATAAGAGCAAAGTGGCAAGTGAGTTTTAACACTATAATAAGAAAATGCTAATCAGAGAGTACTGTTCTATGTAGGGATGGGCCAGAAAAAATGGCTTCCTATATAAAAGTCTTGGAAATGAGTTATATAACATTATAACTGAAAAAGCCTATCATTATTTCTTTTCCTTGTATAATTTGAAGTCTGCTAATAGCTCATTCAAATTTGTAGTTTTGCAGGAAATGTAGTAATAGACAGATGACACAGACAGACACTATTGTTAAAGTAAATCAGTAACCCTCCATTTATGCAGGCAAGAGATGATTACTTCCGTTAAATGTTCTAACATTTTATACTCCTAGAAACAGCTTTCAGAACACACGATACTGTGCTGTTGTCTGTAGCATTGTTAGAGAAATAATCTCAAATGGAGCTTTTTCATCTCCTCGTTTTCACCACGTGATCGCCTATAAAGTAGTTACTTGGTATCAACACCATACCAATACTAGTATCAGTGGAACACTACAGGCAGATTCAATAATAGTTATTCTAATCCAGTTAGTCCAACAAGTTTCCCTATTAGCAATAATTTCTACCCCAACTTGTCATTCCAAAAAGAGCAGAAACAAGTATATTTTTATTATTTTATTTTTAAAATTGAAACAACGCAAGGTTTGATTTTCGTTAGGGAGGAAAGTATCCATTATTTGATCTTTGTTAATATTCTTGCTTTGCATTTCGCTACACTAGTATAAACATTAGCATAATTATAGTTGAGAAAGGATATCTTTTTATCACTATAGGTTTGAAAATTGGACTTGGTTCAGATACAACAGATTCACATGAAGCTAGTGCACTGGGATATGGAAATGATTACATCATGATATATAGTAATAGCTGGGGACCAAGTGATACTGGTTTTATAGTAGATGGACCTGGAACCTATACAGCAGTTACATTTAGAAATGGAGCAACTTTAGTTAGTTATGTCATATATCTGGAATAGTGTTCTACTTATGTCCAGAGCATATTGCCTTCTTGTCAATTTATTATGCATTTGAAAGTTAATGGTGGAACAACCCCTGTTCCAGAGTTGTCTCTAGGCTTTTTTGAAAGGATTAAAACTATTAGTAATACCTTTTATAAAAGTGAAATTTATTCTTTATCCATTCTTTAACTACCGGTATATACTGTATTCTATAGTATTTAATGTGGAGACCATGCACCTTAAATTATTAAATTATTTATCACAGAACCACACTGTCCTGATTATCTTCTATTATGTTACAAATTCCACTCTACATTTATCTCCTTTATAATTATTTTATCATTTAATATACCTTTTGCTCACAGGGCAAAGTATTTATGGAATGATAATTAGACTATCTTGTGTCATATCTGGTCGCTCTCTTAAGTACTAGAAGTATGGAAGATTCTGCAAGTTTGCTCATAGGTGGCCAAGATATACTGTTCATTATATTTATTAGATTATAGAAAAAACTAGAGCCCATGTGCTTTCTAACAGTTGTTGAAGTGTGAAATTGGTTGTATTTTGAGCGAGAATGAAGCAGTTGTGTTGAAAATGCCTGGATACACTTGCATTATTTGTGGGAACAACCCAAGTAAGGATCCTAAAGTCAGTTTCCATCATTTTCCAAGTGATACTAGTAGAATTAAGATTAAAATACTTGGCTGTAAGTTTCATAATGGTGTGAGAACAACTATCTTCCACAAACTCTGCCATTATTCCCAAACTACAACCAATTTACACAATTCAACAGCTGTTAGAAAACACATGGACTCTAGTTTTTCACTATATTCTAGAATAAATGGTATATCTTTGCCACCCACCAACAAACTTTAGAATCTTCCATTGACATCAGTGCAACCGGATATTGCATCATAAGCAATTAGTGCTAATGAAATTCCTTTGCTCTTGTGTGCAAAAGGAGTATTATTAAAGGTTATGTGTTAGCAAGAAACAATACACTTACTCATTAACGATATTCATATTTCATGATTGCAGTATAATGCTATACACTTATATGTTATATAACTGAGGAACTGGAACTATACAGAAATGTATAGAAGTGGAATTAAAATATACATTCCTGTGGTATTATCTCTGCTGTAATGAAGCAAAATCAGTGAGTTGCGTTCTATTAATCAGTACAGCTCTGATTTTGTTTTTTGACAAAAATCTTCACCACTGCAAAATACACCAACAACAAAATAATAATTATTGAATTCCAAATTTAGTATCTATGATAATAAAAAAATAATGTTTAGCTATGAACTGAGCTGTGACCCTGATACTGATAGATGTTATACAACTGGTTGTTGGCTGATTAATAGTTGATTATGGACAATGTAATACCTACTTACCACTTCTCATGAATTAACAATTTCCTATTAGCTTTATTGATTTTAATGCAATTCACTTCAGTAATTAACAACTTGTACTCTGAATTTCTTTGTGTGAATATTCTCACTAATATAGTGAGTATACTGTTTCTTATATTTATTTAGGGACGTAATGGAAAAGGTTGTATTTATGTATTTGCTAGTGGTAATGGAGGACGGAGGTTTGACTCTTGTGCCACTGATGGATATGTAAATAGTATATATACAATAGCAGTTGGATCAGCTGATCAGAATGGATATCAAGCTGATTATGACGAAAATTGCGCTTCAAAAATGGCTGTTACTTACAGTTATAACTCCTATCAATCTAACAATCAAATTGTGAGTCAACTCTTTAAGAATAATTTTCATTCATTTTTAAAATTTGTTTTAATATTATAGACAACTCTTACTCTTAATGGTGGTTGTACTGATGGATTTACTGGCACAAGTGCTTCTGCTCCTCTGGTGTCTGCTGCTATTGCTTTAGCTCTAGATGCAAAGTAAGTCATGCTATAATTCTTTATAATTACAATAAAATTACATAGTTGCTATAGCAACTGGTTTGAGACGGGTTACAGAGTGTATATTTGTTAGACTCAAATTAAGTTGACTCACATGGGTTGACTGTACTTACATGTACAATGGATTACCTGTACATATTAAACCACCAGATGCATATGGTAAGAAATATAACTTCTAGGCAATGTGCCGGCAGAAGGACTTTATACAATTAGTATAATTATATGCAGTGTTTATAGGATTTTGTTTACTAGAGTATCAGAGTTTACCATCTCAACTTATATTAATGAAATGTTAACTTCATGTAAAGTGAAAGCTCAATAAACCTTACAACTTGAATCAAATATCTATGATATGCTTAGTAATGTAATTGTTAGTTTAGTAATGATGAGTACAATTATTTATAGTTCAGATCTGACTTGGAGAGACGTTCAATATTTAATAGTATATACATCAGACACAACAAAATTGAAAGGAGGGGAGTGGACAACTAATGGAGCTGGTCTTAGAGTCAGTTCACAGTTTGGATTTGGAGCTATTGATGCAGAAGCTATGGTAACTAGGGCTAGAAACTGGATAAATGTTCCTGTTCAGCTTCAAAGCAGAATTCTTTCAATTAGGACAGGGTAAATACATAGATATATAACTAACAAAGTTAATTATTAAGTTAATTAAGGAAAGCTGTTGTTTATTAAAGCTCTATAGGTAATGAAGAAAATAATCAAAATCCCATTCACCAGCTGGGATTTGAACCTAGGATCCCATGCTTAACCCAATGGTGTTTGGAGAAAAAAGCAAGTAATAACACTATAGCATATTTAAGCAAAAATTGAACATACTCAGTAGTTCAGAGCACCCGATTGAAGCAAATCTCAGCTGTTCTATGCTACGAATACACCTAAATGACCTAATGGTATAGAACACTCATCCATGATATACCTCAACTACACCAGCTATAAAAACATTTTTGTTTGGTAATAATTATGGAGTAACTTAAGTCGTGTTGGAAAATGATTTAAGGTAGCGATATGGTGGAAGCGAGAAACCATATAAATACCTGTCAATGATATTTATACTTTATGCATGATATTCATTTTCTGGTTGCAGTATAATACTAACACATATAGAACCACATTAAATATACATTCCTGTTGTATTATATCTGCTATATAGTAAATCAGTGGGTTATACTGAGGTGCATTGTCTTAGCTCTAATAATCAATAGAAACAAAACAGGAGACTTACTATGTGACATTACACCATCACAATCTGAAAAACAACGAAGGCCTTTTCCTTATATCTGTTTCTGTTCCAAAGATATTGTAAACAGTTATTTTTCTTTGACACATATCTCAATAAGATGCAGCAAATTTGGAAAAAATGGCTTTGTTGTTTTGTAGACACACGTGTAAAAAAATACATGTTCAAAATTTCAGAGCTGTTTCATGACAAAAAATTTACCTTATATCCACTTTATTAAATTTCAATGCCTGGGTCCAGCTGTGCCACTGTGCACTCTTAGTAGGATTTGGAGTGTCAGTTGTAACACACACACACACATGCATATAATAATATAATATCAGTATAATAATGAGATAATTATTATCACAGTCGAGTATTGCCTGCAATCATTTTCTGATCAGTTGTTTCCCAATCACACGTCTTCTGCATTCATTATTACAACATACTTATTTTACATACACAGCAAAATCTTACATGTATGTAACAAATCTACCCAAGGTGCAGAACCCTTACCACTATATTGCATATCATAGTATGATGTGTATAATTAATTTCTCTTCTTCATTATAGATATGCATATGCATTATCTCAATATGAGATTGAATTTATAGTTCGGTCAAATACCATTGTATATCTGGAACACATAGTATTGACACTATCTCTTTATCTTGAAGAATATGGAACAGAATATGACTATTATGATTATATCGATGCATTTTATGACTACTACAGAGACAACAAAGATAACAAAGATTTCAAGGACTTTGATTATTTGGATGAAATACCCAAAGGCAACAGAAAACAAAATATTTATGATTGGCTTGAAGACTCTCATCCAAAACGAGGTGATATACAAGTTGAACTAGTATCTCCAAGTGGAACTAAATCTATTCTTCTTCCGTATCGTAAATATGACTTCATCAATGCTTATGGTTATAATATCTGGCCGTTTATGTCTGTTCATTATTGGGGAGAAAATCCTCAGGGAACATGGACAATCATTGTTCGCTATCAGTCTAGTGCAGGACGTGTTTCAGTAAGTATGAATTCATTTGAAATGTATGGGACATCTACAATTCCTGAAGCAGTGAGTCGTATCCCTGACCAATGTGATGATGCTTGTGCTTCTGGGTGTGCTGCAGCTGGACCTGAATATTGTGATGCGTGTAAAGATTTACGCAATGCTACAACACTGGAATGTGTGGATAGTTGTTCAGAATCTTATATAGAATACAATGGTTATTGTGTAGATGAGCTTTACATTAAAGATGAGTCAAGTAGCATTCCATCATACGTCTTACCAGTGGCTTTACTTGGTAGCATTTTGTTTATTTTCATGCTTATTGTTGCCATCGTCATTTTCATAGGAGTTTATCGGCGTAAATCTGCATCTGGTAACTATGAACAAGTTCATTGAACTAATGTATTTATACATGTTCTCCTTACTTTGTTTCTTTTTTTTCCAATTTTTGGTATGAAATTATAACCTAATTTGAGGTAGTCATGGTGGAATGCAGCAGTTTAAAAAACGGGTTCTTAATCTCGAATTGCGTGTGGAGTTAGTGGTAACTTGAACCTCCCCCTGCATATGGCCTGGTAGTAACATTCTTCACAATATTGAATACATACATGGTGCATTATAAACTATGTGATTCACATTTTTCCTTACATCTTATAATTTAAAATTAACTTACAAAATACAAGCACATGCTTTACAATGCTCAACTTTGCTGAAACCTAGGTAAAATTGTGATAGCAGACATGCCTGTGTACCTCAATGGATAAAATTAACAGGAGTAGGATTATTAGTTACAGCAGGGTTAGGATCATTGATCTTTTTATTAGAGCAGGTAGATCAAGTTTCAAACATTTTTGACTTCTATTATAATTATTATCATAGTTGTAATATTAACGTGAATCTGTCAAAGTAATTTATCTTTACTTGTATTGCAATTAGTATAAAACTCATCTTCAACATATTCCACAGTCCACATAGAGTTAATATTAAAACGTGCAAGTAGATAGTCTTCATCACTCATGGAGCCAAAATACGATATCTTAGCTTACCATTTAGAGTCTACCTCATTATTTTGCAAAGAATTGCAGATCTAAGAGAGGCGATAATACCTGATGTTACATGTAGAGATGACTCATGTTGAAGTTTCATGTCAATGTCTGGGCATGAACACAATGTAATAATATATATAGTAATTTGGGGCAACTACCTTTTGTACCATGGCATGTGATTGAACAAATGCTGTCATAAAATACTTACCATATTTATGATTATTCGAAAAAAAATAGTGGAAAATGAGTTGTATCAGACAAGGTAAGGTTTGGAGAATACAGAGAAAGAACATCTACAGGAATGGAAGAGGGAAGCAAGGAACAGAGGATGAGTAAACTGCTTTTATGCTCGTATTCTTATGTTGTTTCTAATAGTATTAAATGTGAAGGGACTCAACAATACCACAAATGTAGTAAACTGAAATTCTAAGATCTCTCAAAGTATTGCGGAATTATTATAATTATAATTATTATAATTATAATTAATACTGTAACTATTGAAACATTCTATAACATGTTTGTAACTATATAGTAGTGGAATTATCATGTTATTTTATTATTAGCACTGTCATGTTTTTCATGTGCTCCAATTTTCTGTCGGGGCTCTCTAGCCCTTTTGAACATGCACATTTTATTAAGGATAGCTGGTCCTCCTTTTAAAATCATTTTGAGATCTTTTGTGCCAAGATAAACATTATTACAATAATTATTCAACAAGAGAGTAATATTATTTTTTCGGGTGTATTTAATTGTTTGTGCTGTCAATTCCTGTAAGCTCTGTATAATCTTGTGTTTACAAAACAGATAGATTCAAACCTGGAAACTTCAGCTGCAAAAGGAAAAAAGAACAAGAATTGAACCAAGGACCTTAGCTAAAACAAAATAGAGAAGTAGCAAGAATCGAACAAGATACCCTTGGCTGCAAAGCGAAGTACAAACAAGCACTATGAATGACGTACAAAGTTCGGTAATTCACTACAATAATAAATGAGCTTGATATCCTATAGGGTAAACAGATCAGTACAAATTATTAGTTCAAAAATGAATCTGGTACAAAAAAATTTCATTTCATCCTTTATTAATTTTAGGTTATGGGATGTCATTACTAAAGCAGAATCACATTGAGTTGTAGTTTGGTATAGCCAGACCAATTGAGTTGATATTAGCAATGTTTTTGTTTGACAAAAATGACTCCATTTAATTATAGTTATAGTATGCCTGGTTTCTCAAACATTTATGTCAACTATAATAATATTGGGCTTACTAAAATGGTTTTAGTTAACTAGAAGTCTAAATGGCTTTACAAAGAGCAGTTTTAATAATTATAGTTATAGCTAACTAAAACAACACTAGTTGATAGAAAGCTCATCAGAAATTGCTATGAAAATGAGCACAATTGGAATCGATAAACTGATCTGCCCAAAGAGGTATTCAAACATTTCTGTAACAATTTCACATGATATATTCAAAGTTTCAAACATTAGCATACCACTCCAGAGGTTTTATAGAACTACAGATAATGTTATTGTACTCGGTTTGAAATTTGAACTACGTATGTACTAACAGGAATGGTTTTCATCTATAGGTGGACCTTATCATAACTCTAAATTCCTACTATATTCAGCACATGCTATATACATGTATATATATATATATATTATATATATAATTATATATATATATACATAGTACAGAATGATTTATAAAAATGTACTAGTGTTGTTTCAGTTTCATTTTTGAGATGCTGTTTTAGTTATAGTTAACTAAAATTCGCAGAGACAGTTAATTATTCCACTCCTAACAAACTACCATTATCACTTATTACAAAGCCCAAATACTTAAACAACATCACTTCTTCAATTTTTAAAAAGATTGACGACACTAATTATATAGATGTAGTTTTAAGAGTTGTTATTTGAGCCTTATGAACAATACATCATCTATCCTATAAATAAGCTATTTGGTTTTCTTTGTGTATACTGCTGAAGAAGACCTTTGCGTCAAATGTTCAGTATTTATTAATAAACATTATATTTATTTTTTAAAAAAACTAATAATATTTCTATGTCATACTGTAAGGCAACTCTTCTAAAAATACTGCAATAGTAAACAGTATCTACCAAAATGTAGATGTAGTCAACTTTGGAATTACTAATTCTACGACATTCTGTCAGTTCTTTTCTCAATGTAGAGGTGGACTCCATTCTTTGGTACCATGGTGATTCCTACAGTAGTCTTCAATGGCTATGGATTTAGAAGAAAATAAAAGGATCAGATGTATTGGATGATATCTGTTCACTATCCAGACAAAAAAATCTCGGAAATATTTTGTCTAAAACCTGACACCCTGTTTATTCAACAAAGATGGGAAATTGATTTCATGAGAGTTGATTTAATGGGGAATTGACTTTGTAGTACCCAATCATTGTTCTATTAGTAAACAATAAAGTGTTCATAACTAGGGGATAATAATTAGGTCATTCATGTTTTCACCTTACCTCGGAGAAATAATTAAATTAACATGGGACGATCAACAACAATTGTCTGCACTATTTCCATATTACTATTCCCTTGTTTTTGTGTGTGTGTTAAATTTCAAAATATTGCTTGAATATTGAGTTACAGTATAATCATGTAATAAACTTATGATATCAAACTATATGCTAGTACATAATTTATAAAGTCATCACAGTCTAATTTTTAGGTCATGATGAATATGAACAGGTTTAACTAATACTCCTAACCTTCTCTGTATCAGGTGCTTCAATAAACTGATATTCTTTGAGTATTCCCACAAATGCCATTTTGGCCTCCATTAAAGCTAGTCTCATTGCAATACAAGAACGTTGACCATGTCCAAAAGGCATGTGGGCCAATGAATGTTGCTTCACCTTTTCCTCTTGTGTGAACCTGATTATAAAAACAGATTTTACTGTTCATAACTAGCAAGTTGAATTGAATTTCGATTAAGAAGTCATGAATTAAATCCTAACCAGTAAGGAATTGAAAGCATAGCTGTTTGGTTCACAGAGTTAATGATATGAGATAAATGCATACATTGCAGAGGTACATGTAATTCAATTCAAGGTAAATTCTAACCCGAATTTGCAGAACTGTAAGGTCTAGGAACCACATTTCGCTGAACCATAAGGTCTAGGTATATCATAGTTCAAAGCTGAACAAAATTGATTACCAAATTGATGTAGTACTAAATCAATTTTGTTCAGATTTGAACCTTGGACCCTATGCTTCAGCGAATGCATGTTTATTCCAGGTCAAAGTTCAACAGATCTGGGACCACCAAATCACCCCCCTCCCAGCAATAACCATTAACAACTATAAGAGCAAATTACTCCAAGTACTCTAATAAGATACTACATACACTACAAAAGAACAGTACCCTAATCCTACTCTTGGACTACATCAGACCTTCTCTCTACAATTATACAGATATGTGTTACCTGGTTGGTTTGAAGAGTTGTGGCTCCGGCCAATACTCAGGTGAGTAATGTATGTAATGAATAGGAATAACTACTACACTATCCTCAGGAATTGCTTGATCACATACCACTGTTGTCTTTGAAGTATGTCGATTTATTCTGAAAAGATAATGTTTAAAATTAATATCATCATATTACAACTTTTGAGAAGTATAATTCATCCACATCTATACATCCATCTACATGTATATCATTGATCCAATCATTCTATTTAATATTTATCCATCCATACATACATCCATCTGTTTATCTACACGTCATCATTCCAATTATAAAACCATCAATCATTAATCCAACCATCCATTTGCCATCTATTCATCCATCCATCCATCTATCCATCTATCCATCTATTCATCCATCCATCCATCTATCCATCTATTCATCCATCCATCCATCTATCCATCATTCCATCCATCAATACATTCAACTTTCCACCCCTCATGTATCTATCACTTCATTCATTCATCCCTCTATACATCTATCATACATTGGTGCAGGAGGATACAGGCGAAGTGATTCTTGCAACACCATATCCAAATATGGAATGTTTTGAGCTGCATCATACAAAGTTGCATCCTATATTCCCATTTAACAGTAAAAGAAAGAAATAATTTCATAGCTGATAATAAGAAAAGGTACTAGAAGCTATACAACTCACAGGTTTTTGTAAATAGAATTTGTCAATCTCTTTGCATATTTCAACTTGTTCTTTAGGATTAAGAGCCAAAAGGTAGGAAGTATAAGCCAATGCATTGCTTGTTGTGTCGTAACCTGAAAGACATTAAATATTACTTTATTTATTTTTGACATGATCATTGATCTGGTTGTCACTCATGTACACACGCAGACATACACACACACACACACACACAGACACAGACACAAACACTAGCACACAGATACATACATACAACACAGTGTACATTATAACGCAAACTGATACATTGTGTTTACCTGCTAAAACAAATGAGAAGCTGGTTCGTACTATCTCTACATCTGTTAGTTTCCTTTTTGAGGGAGGAAGAGTCTTCACTGCTTCTTCATCTGAATCAGCTCTAGCATCAATGAGCAACTGTAATAGATCTTTATGCTGGGATACAAATACATGCAAGTATACACAATGCATGATAAACAGTGAAAGACAGATAGACAAGAGAGACAAAGATAGTAACAGACAGACAAACAGACAGAGAATGAGAAAGTTAACAAAAGAAAGGTCCTCCCTCACCTGACTATCACTATCACCTTCCTCAAGTCTTGCTTTGAGCAGCTCTTTCAATTTCTGCTCTATGAAAATGAAGTCATGTCCAGCTTTTGATTCTGTGAATTTCTTTCTAACATATGACTCCAAGAACGGAAAGTTGGCTAAATTTATTAAGTATATATATTAGGTGTTCACATGTAGACACAGTCACACACACAACACAACACAATGCACAAAGACATACAAATACCACATATTCAAACACGCACTCACACAAAACAGTTATAAGCAAAGACACTCCCGCATTTTGCCTAGAAATTTCACTTAACAAGGTTGCAGCTGCCCTTGTAAGTTCATCAGCCTCACCAAGTATTACTTCAACATTATGACCAAACCCACCAGCTAAGATAACTTCCATTGCGTACAATCCATATAGCCTTGATAAGAAATATAATATAGTATATATATATGTAGGTGTGTGCCAATATGTATAGTGATTGATATATACATAATTATGACAATATGAGGAATAGGTGAATGTATGTGTTTATGTGTCTTTTTTTTGTATGTACAACTGTACATATGTATTTTCATGTACGCACATGTACATGTATACACATGTACATGTATACATGCTGAAATTGAAGCCAAGATGTGGAATGATTCAATTCAATTCCAGTAAACTAATTTTAATAGGGATTCTCAATCAGAAATCAGACTCCATTCCAATTACTGCAGGTAGTATTGTGAATTCCACATGCAATTCTACACCATTCCACTAAATTGCAATTCTACACCATTCCACATTAGAGCAAGAAATTAACTATTTAACCAAATAGAATTCAAGATTCAACAACAATAATAAAACCTAATAAGTAATGATATTAATAATTGTTTAAACATAAGCACTCAATATTGTTAAATCTTTAACCCATTGTACAATATGTTCCTTTTCAAAAATGGAATTGCTTTGGAATTGTACAATCTCTAAGCAACATGCAATTCAATTCTCATTCATTTGATAGCATCAGTTGCCAAGTCATAATTCCACCCAAATTCCACACTAAAAGTGAAACATTCCAAATCATTCTGATTCAAACATTTCAATTCGGATGACTTGATACATACTTACATGTACACACATGTACATGTATACAAACGTACATGTACATAATATACACAAATGTACACACACCCAGTCATATACACACGTGTACATACACATAAATAATGTACACACACTTAACATGTATTGTATGTGTGAGTACTGTGTGTATATTTTGTATGTACAAATGTACATGTGTGTGTGTGTGTGTGCATTAATGGGTTGTGCCATTGTGACAGGGAAATGTGCTTGGCTGCTTGCTTCTGCTCTGTTCAACCCTTTCTTTGATGCAGTCATTTGCATGCCTCTAACACAGCATACAGGCTGTGGGCTGAAGGTCTTGCTCCATCAGGAAGCTGTGCTGGTGGGGTGTTCAACACTGAAGTTCTTTTCAGCACTTCCAGTACGTTGATGACGTGAAAAGTGATTTGTGCCAGTCCAAATACAGTTTGCACCTCTGCAAGTCTCCCACTATCACATTATTCCATCCTCTCTTCTGACCACCCACTGCGCACTTGCCTGGAGTGGTATGCACACAAGCAGACACTTAGATATGCAGGTCTCACCCACCCAAACTAACCATCTCATGTGAACAAATTCATGTAGGATGGAAGTGTGTGTGTATGTGTGTGTTGTGTGTGTATGTGATTATACATCTGTGTGATTGAGTGTGTATATATAATTATGTATATAAACTATACATGAGTGTGTATTGCGTATACATAATTATACAGATATGTATGCATGCATAACTGTATATATATATGTATGAGAGTGTGTTAGCATATGGTACAAATTCCTTACTTCGTTAGATCAAGACTTTTTCTTGTATCAGCAAATTCTCCAATCTTTCCTATCAAGGTTTCACAAGACTTTGCAACAAGAGGAGACATCTTTAAAAATGTAAAAAAAATTAACAATTTCTCTAAACATTAGGACTTAAAAATGATTGTACCTTGCTTAAATTAATGGCATTAAAACTTTTGGAAAGTATTTTTCTTTGTCTTCGCCATTCCTCCCCACGGCTGTTCAATAAGCCTCTTTCAGTGGAAGAGGTTTTCCTTTTCAGGATGTTTGGAATACGCTTAAGAGAGAATAAAAAAAGATATGATAAGTTGAGCGGACCAATTATTTGAATGCCAACTTGTATGGGAAAATGTAAATTTCGTATCCATGGAGATAAGTGTTTTTGATATGCTTTGAAGCATGGGGCAAATTGGCTCAACAGTGGTTAGGGAGCCAATTAACAAAGAGTTAATGTTGTTAGTGATATAATAATAATTAACTGCACCATCTGGCCCAAAGAGAGATCTGTGCAGTGCCAAGTGAGAAGCTCAATGAGCTTATCAAAACATTGATGGAGATCAACTGTTGTTCCTGTTAGATATCACATTTTATTGTCTTTGCAAGAAAATATTCATCATTTAAAGGTACGTGTAACTGTTTGGTTAGAAGAGTGTGCAACTTGTCTTTCTTACAGATATACAATTATATCGCAATATCTGGTTACATCAACTTCATTTCATCTGTTAATCCGAGACCCCAAAACTTTATTGTTTATATACTAAGATAGCTTTTTGAGAAGAGCATATGAATAAACAAGATGTCAGACCCTGTCAGATAGGACATGCTAAAAAATGATTTCCCATTGTGAGCCAAGAAACTTATCACAAGTCTACAATTTTTGACTAATGAAATTGATCTTTACTATTATTTTGTTAAATTTTCATTAAGTTAATTAAGAGCTTGATTTAAATGATCACACCATTTTATGAATAATTAAATAGGCCAGGACATTTTCACTCACTTCGCATGCAAATTCTTGCCTTGCCCAGTCTGCCTTTCTTCTGTTGCCCAACAAAATGCTCACATACACATGTACACAACACACATGTACAAATACAGGGATAATGAAAATCAGAATGTATGGGGCTATTTATACAGCGTCTGATTAGTATTTCAGAGTGTACCTTCTCCATCACGTAACCTACCAACAGGAAACATAAAAAATCGCTGCTTTCACTTCGAGTTTATACACTAGCCTTAGAATATAGAATTAGCAAATGATTCAGTAATACTAGAACTACTTAATACTACCTGCTGTATCTGGAAAGCACATATCATTAGTTTAGTTGCCATTTTCTCTTAATGATAATGTGGCTTGATGAATTAATTAACGCATACATTTTTGCTCACTATTAAGTTATAATTCTTGCTAGCCACACCCTACGCCAATTGCATTCCTGGAGCTCGTTTCTGCTGTTTGGGGCTGTTGAACACCACTAAGGAGCTAATTTCATCATCATAGCGCCAGATGTGCACCCCTGTATTAAATACACATACATATGTTCACACACACACACACACACACACACAGATATACATACCTCCCTGTCTGTGAATACATCAAACTGCTTCACTAAAATTTCTTTTAACATTTCAAGATCAGAGACAACAACATGCGGTCTTATACCATTATAATACCTGTACACACATAAATAATATTGAACACAGGTGATTTATAGTTACAAAGGAGACCATACCCAAACACATGTCCATACTTCTTGATATTCACTTCAAGAAAGTTCAGGATACCCTATAATAATAAATTATAGTACAATAAATGTATCAAATTTTAATACATAACTTACCATTTTCCTGATCTGTCTATAGTTACCATAAAACAACTCAGTAGATGGTCCCTGTATGTCATATTTACTGAGGACACAATAAGCCAATTTCCATCTAAAACACACAACACTGGATTGTCTAATGGTCAAATGGATATCTATTCATACCTTATATATAGCACAAATGGTAATAGAACGGTAATAAACAAGAAAGGAACGAGAAACTCAATCATGACTGGTAGCCACGATCCTTATCTGTGTTAATTAAGTTATAGTAATATTAATCTTGTTTTGGAATCAACATACTTTCTGCAAAAAAAGGAAAGAAGACATTGCATTACTGTTGTTCTGAGAACATTAGTGAAGTTACCCCGCACGACTTTCGTATTAACGTACGTCACGGTTCAAAGGTCAAGTGAAACCGTGCCCACAAATGGCCAAAATTGTTAGAAGAAAGGAAGAGAGAGAACTAAGAATAACTGTGACTGAGATGATAAGAATAAGAATGGACGCGTGCCGTCAATTTTCCAAGTAAGAAGATGATTAGAAAACGAAGAGAAGAGTGAAAGAACTTTGAATACATCTCAATGTTAGAAACCCACTGGACTCATCCGGTCACGCTCACTGCAAAAAGACCGTCTATAGTCTGGCCAACAGAGTTGGCAGCGGATGTCCGTTGATATTAATGACTGTCCTCTTTGATGCTCACAAATTACAAGATTAGCTTCTTTCTTTTTTTATAAGCTTACCCGTTGAACATTTAAAGTAAGGATGCTCAAATCCAAATTCTGTCTATAGCTTCTTAAAGGACGAAGAGATGGTACTGTTCAATTCATGTTTTGATAACGCACTATGAATCACCATTTCTATCACCTACGAACTTGAGTGTCACGTAATACAGAATCTGATTGGTGATAATCTAGCTCAACTGCCAAGAAAATTGACTCATTTGGCCAGACAGTCTTTTGCCGTGAGCGTGACTGAATGGGAACGAGACTACTGGATTCTGTTATGCAACTGCAAACTTTATTAATAAATAGCTCGCAGGTGTTCACTAGTTATTATGAAGAGTGTGACTGACCGAAAAATGAACTGATAATAACTATGTTATCTTCTGCGAGGTACGTTATAAAACTATTTTCTAGCTGACTGATGTATTTTGAAGATGTTCAAACTATTACAAAGTACTTTCCCAAAATTTGTTTTGCATAACGACACAGACAAAACCAATTGTTAAACCCCTTGCACATACAATGCACTGAGTAGTAATTATTAATTACCATGCAAATAAAAATTAATATTAGAAGTACTTATTAAAATTAACCAGTATGTTGAAAACATTTCCATATTAATTAGTTATTGGATCATAATTTTGATTGCTCATTGAAAATCAGTTGTAGTTTCTGACTCAACATGATATTCCCAGTTATCTTGATTAATCCTTGAAAAAATGCCTAATGAAGATAATAATAATTATTAATAGCAACGAGTTGAAAAATAGACATAATTAATTAAGGAAAGAAGATGTAGCAAAGTTTTAAGGATTTTTTTGTTGGGCAAATTTGACATTTATATTCTAAAGAGCACAATCCTCCTAACCAGGCAAAGGGAGGACTACATAGTTACACTTTCAACATTGAGAAAACATAACAAAGTGCATGAACTATATATAGCTGTTATGCTATGCTGTGACCTTGTTTACAGACTATAAATTATTCAGATATCCACTGTTTCAATGTAGTAGTTAAAGTTTTAGTAATTCAGTTAGGCCCTTCTTTCTATTGTGTAGAATGGACCATTGGATGTTTCTATTGTGCCATTCAACCATAAGAAAGCATGGACAATTGGATAGCCTTAATGAAAAGGATGTACAGAATATTAAGAACAAAATTCAACAAATTGGTTTCTATGGTGATTTCACTTCACTCTTTTTACCTGTTGTGGATTAAGATCTCCATTGACAAGTCCTACAAAGCTGTCATCTGAAAGTGTCAGTGTACATCCAGGTTTGATACCTTTGGGTTCTCCGGAATATATCGTGCCAGGTTGGTTCTTAAGATCAACAGCTAAAATTAAGTTTTATATATTATGTACTTGACTTCTTACAGTTTAGAAATAACTCACTCCATTTAGAAACTGTCTTTCCATCTTTAGTAATATTCCAGAGATAAATTGCTTTTATTTTCTTGACAAGTTCGCCATCTGATGTCTTAACAATCTCCTTCATCTGCTCAAACAGGGCATCAGATTTCAGTTGAGAAGTACTCCCTACTTCACTAGGGGTCACAGTATTAGTAGTTGGGACAGTAGCATTGAGTTCAATACAACCACCAGTCAGAACAGTATCACCAGTTTCAATTATCTGAAATAAAAGATACAATTAGAGATACTCCATAAACTATAATATCACATCATGGTTAAATTACAATAAGCATACAGACATATAGACTACAGATTTACACAGGAGTTCAGAATATTGTTCTCTGGTAAAATTAACAAAATTAATCAATTTTTAGAGTGTAATTATTGTGCTTATGCCACAAGAATTGAAACAACAATAGTAAAAACAATTGTAAAAATGAGAGGGAATGTAGGGACGTCAAAACTGAAAAAGCACAGAAACAAGATTGGGATGGTACCTTAGTTAAACTAACTACTTCCACATAAGACAAGTATAGCTTCTTTGTGTTTCTCTTTTAATCTTATGTAGGGTTATGTGGAAGTGGTTAGTCACTAAGGTACCATCCCAATCTGGTTTCTGTGCTTTTTCAGTTTTGACATCCCTACATGGTGTAAATGTCCTTTTCATTTTTATAAATGTTTTTTTACTATGTTTCCTTATATATAATAATAATTCTATAGTATATGTAATATATATAGTATGCTAACACATCCTATATACAAAATATAGGACCTGAGTTTTGTGTCCGAGGATATGATATAGCCCAGGCCTGCGAGGGCTATATCACATCCAAGGACACAAAACGAGGGTCCTATATTTTGTATATAGGACCTGTTAGCTACTATATACAATATAGTGTATGATGGTGAGATCTCCTGCAAGTGTGCACATAGAACAATATATAGAACTCACCACATCAAAGGGATGATGTCACCATCATATATAATATTACACATATATTATAATACATGTATATACATTGTACAAAAAGAAGATTCTCACTTTGCAATTGAAAAGGATTCTGTTTCCTTCATTCCACATGTTGGTTTGAACTGTATGACCAGGTAAAACAGGTTTAGCAAACCGAGCTTTGATAGATTTGATCATGTTCACATCATAATTGCAGTACTGCTTCAGAATATGGCGTGTAGCAATACCATATGAACATAGACCATGAAGGATTGGAGTGGAGAAACCTGGTATTAAAAACCAATTGATAGGAATATCATAACATAAAAATATGTTGTGTATAATTTTAGTTTAGAATGATCAACAATATTTTGTTCTACATACTATTATCCTTACTGTTTTTTTTTTGTCAAATTTCAATCCATTGCTTCATTAATGAGTTACAGTATATCATATATTATTAACTTTATGACATTAAACTATACATTCACATACAATAAGTATAATCATGTATTAATTTTATAACTATATATTATAGTACATATTTATGTAGTCACGACAGCCAAATTTTGATGATATCATGAATGTGAATATACTATAAATGTTACTCAATTGGCGTATAATAACTTTCAACAATTACTTACCTTCAAAAGCTTGCTATTCGGCCATTTTGCACAGCAAGCCAATAAAATTTGGTATCCAGGCAAATCAGTTACTGTTCCTCCTAGATACCAAGCTTTTGTTCAAAATTATTATGTGCCACAAGTATGGTTTTCCCAAATCGGGTCATAAATCATTTCAGGGTAACTACGTTTTGTTAAATATTAGCAGGGAAATTGGACAGTATTTTTTGGTAATGAAAATAAAGTTATACACAAACAGCATGGCTTGGAATGATAATGGGTCAAAATCAAACACTGAAATTGAGAGTAGAAGTAAAGTACTGTAAGTAATACATGTATTATGATTACATTAAAATGACCATAATTTGAAGGTACTATAAGGTACTAATATTTATACACATACTGAGATTCATTAAAAGTTTTAACTCTTGTGTTCAAAGGGTTAATTAATTAACTCTTTAAACACAAGATAACAAGTTGATACTGCCAAATTGGTATATCTAAAATTTGCCAAAATTCTGTCCTCACAAACAATAATCACCTTAAGGTATTATAAAATAGTAAGCAGGGACATTACTGGGTAGTGTATATATTGTTTACCTCCAACTGCTGCAAATTGAGGATCAATATGAAGTGGATTGTAATCTCCACTTAGTCGATATAAAGCAGCTTGACTAGATGCTGTCTTTTCTTTTATGGAGGCACTAGGAGGACGATCTGGTGTGGCTACAGTTGGCTGAAAATTTGAGTGAAATTGAATTATGAACAGTATGTATAGGAGTTATTTACATTCATCTTGACCTCAGTAAAGATGTTCATAAATTTAGTTTGGAATGACCAACAATCTTTTTACCTTCACCATCTTCATTTAATTATCCTTCCCATTCTTTTATGTGTGCTGGTATGTCAAATCCATTGTTTCATTACTGAGTTATAATCATCTTATGACATCAAACTATACTACATATAAAGTCATTACATCATAATTTTGAGAAGACTTTACAACTCAGAATGCTCCAATATGAATCCAACAAACCACATAATTTATACTAAATCCTAATTCCTGAACTCAGCAAGTTTGGGTTAGAGGTTGGAAATTTTTTTTGTATATTGGGAAGCATTATACATCTTTATGGTTATTTCACTAAGTTTATGGTCAAATATGAACGAGCATGTGAAAAGGGATCTTATTTCATTATATATATATATGTCTACAAACTCTTAAGATCAACTGCTTATTTTTCAGCCATCTTGTGTAAGAAGCCATCAAAATTTGGTATCTAAATAATTAAAGCATTTGAAAATAGTGAAAAATCAATTAAGACCCTTTTCCTATCCATGGTCATAAAGGATTCAGTACCTAATTTAGTGGATGAGGTTAGGTGTTGGGTGATAGCATGTTGTCTCTTCATTGGAATGTACCTAGTCATCTTTATTACTCATAACATATGAAATCATCATTATGTCATCATCACACTATATATCGTCATGGTTACCTTAACATAATCAGAAGACCTCTTTCCACCAAATCCACCAGCACCAACAACAAATGTAGAAAACTGATTAAAACAAATCAATTCTCCTAATTCATCAAATGACTCCACTAAATGAAACAAAAATAATATAAATCCAATCCTATTCAATAGTCTCAATCCTATTTCAACAGATATAATTCAATGCCTTAATTCTATAACCAGAGAATAAAACAACAAAAAATGCAAAACACTTGAGTACTCTAAATGACTTGGCAAGATATTTTACACTCGTGTTACAATAAATACATGTATTTCAACCATGTTGATACTAATACCATTTGGTGAGAATTAAACAATTTCAGTAACAAGCTATTTTAGGTATATTCTATATACGTACATATAATATTTGAAACACATGGATTCCTCCTGTACTAGTACCATGTAGTGAGACTGGAGTACTCTAAACAACTTCACTAACAAATGTTGTGTTAGGTATAATTTGAAACATATGTGGGGCTCTTTTATTAATGCACTATACACTGATGAAAGTTTCTTACCATCTACTAGAATGACTGCCCCTGACTTCTTATCAAGAATATCACGCACTACTGCCTTATGTGTCAGAGTACCTGAGAAATAAAAGTATAATTATTACAACTAGTGGAGAAATAAAGAACAATAGTCTAATAAACTGATAATGACTAACAATAACTGATATTGTTCCATATCTAAAATGAAACCTCTCTAATAAGACCACCCTTGAGACTAAAATATTAGGCATTAATAGGCTTCCAATATAATATTGTGTATAAATATACGGACTTAATAAAGATTAAGGAGCTTCTAATCTTTCAAGACTAGTGTCTAATTCCTCAATAATTAAAGTAAGAAGTTTTTAATGACACTATAATCATAAGAAATTATAATTATTATTATAATATCAATTACATCACACTGATACTGATACTATAATTAATAGTCAATATTGATTAATAAAGATTATTGATATGCTTATCAGTGTTTGATTAATAAAGATTATTGATATGTTTATCAGTGTTTGTAATTGTACATACCAGATGTTGGAATTGGTTTCTTGATTTCAACATACTGTTCTCCATGTAACAAATTAGCCATGTGGAAATTACCTAGAACAGCTGCCATGCTAACTCCCATCATTGCGCTCTTAATAAAGAGAGAGATATAATGTAAATAACTTTATCCCACCAGTTCAAACTGACCAATCAGATTGCTTTATTCTCTCTAGCAGGTGTATAAGTGTTTACTCATTAACCTTCCCATTCCACCAATCAGATTCGTTAATTTATTTATATGTTAGTCTTTGCTACTCTTCATGATTTTAAATAGGTGGAGCTAGAAAGTGACAAAACATCAAACAAAACACAATTGAAGTTATGGTTGCTACAACCACTACTTCAATTGTGTTTTGTTTGATGTAGTGCTTTGCTAGCGATAAACATGAAATAGGACCAGTTTTTCTCGAAGTCCAGAAACAGCATCCATGCATGAGTTATCAAATTGTCATGACTTTATAACTGAAAGGTTTTAGACAAGCCTATCATTAATTTCGTTTCCTGTATAATTTGATGTTTGCAAAATAACTCTTTCAAGCTCCAACTCTCTTAATTTGCTAATACAGACACACAGAGAGTCAGAGACACACACACAAAATGATTACAATATCCTACTGTCTACACTTGCAGTGAGGGTAAATATGGATACAACATGTATCTAACATAATAAGTGAAATTAATTTATCTGATTGGTGAACAAGACATAAGTTGACTTTATACATTAGTCTGCTGTGTTTATACTAGAGCTGGGAATCGATTGAGATTCTGAAATCAATTATCACTAACTTCAAATCAATTGATAATCAATTAAAATCAGCAGAAGTAATTAGACCAGTTAAGTCAATTAATGCAGGACACTCTTACTTTTTGATGATCAAAAAGGCTTCCTGTCACTTACATTAGTTACTGTTGCATGCTTGAAAAGTATGTCTTTTGGAATAATTAGCATAATTGATATCACAGAAATCCATATCGATTGATTAATCGATTAATCATCCCAGCCCTAGTTTTTATACCTCAGACCTTGGTATATACATTTTGTATATAAAACTCATAGCAATCTCAATCTCAGTGTATATACTCTATACATATTAAAAATATGTACCTGAGCAGGAATGACTCCATAGGATGGTATAGCACTAAACTCCTCATGTCCCTCATACAGAAATTTGAGTTCAGAATTATCCTCTTGAGAAATGTTAGCTCCAACTGAAAAAAAATTATACTATGATAATATGATGTGACATATCAATGAGGATAGACATATGCCAGTCTCAAATCAGTGACCTAATACCATAATCGCATACTCCTATAATCGTTACATATCATTTAATCCAATGTAGTTAAGTCTCAAACCAATGAATACAAACCCATGCCCCTATATTAGGCACACATAATTTAACCCTTAAAGGACTGGTGTCGCATATATGTGATATTTGACCCCTATACAGTTCAGAGTGTGGTCCTAGCATTACAATGCACTCCAAATGTTTGTAATTAGCATCAGGGATAAGCTCATGAAAATGGATTTAAAAAATGATGGTTTTTCGGCCACCCTCTAAATAATGAGCACTGGGGGAATGTTAAAGGGGTGTCCCCCCGTTGACGAGGGTTCAAAGGGGGCTGTGCCCCTTGCAGCCCACGCCATTTGTGGTTTCAGTGACCCCGCTCACACAATCTGGTGGGTAGCTGAGACATCTCCCTTGCTGTGAAACCCGATATCGTGGGTGTAGCTGGTGCCAACACGCAGTGGGGTCGTTTTGTATGCCCCAGTTGCAGTCAAAAGAGGTAGTCCTACGAAGCAATTGGAGACTTTCGAGTCCCGAAAAGCAAGTTGATAGAAGTAGTATTCCATGTCGGAAAAGGAGCCAAGTTTGGGATAGAGGAAGTGAATGGTGGCCAAAATATATGCAATAGAGTCACCATTGTTGGAAATGAAAAAAACAAGCTCAGTCCTCTAAGGGTTAATCCATCACATGTGTTAGTCCCAACGAACACACATCAAGCAAAGAAAACCTTATTCAAGCACATGTCACCATTACATGTGCTTATCTGTACATGTAGCTTTTCCACTAGAACCCAATAGGAGTCCACTAGGACCCAATAGGAGTCCAATAGGAGTACCCATTAGGAGTCCACTAGAACCAATATGAGTCCACTACGACCCAATAGGAGTCCACTAGGACCCATAAGGATTCCACTAGAACCCAATAGGAATCCACTAGGAGCCAATAGGAGTCAAATAGGAGTCCAATAGGACCCATTAGGAGTCCACTAGTACCCAATAAGTGTCCACTAGGACCCGTTAGGATTCCACTAGAACCCAATAGGAGTCCACTAGGACCCAATAGGAGTCCAACAGGAGTCCACAAGGACCCATTAGGAGTCCATTAGGACCCAATAGGAGTCCACTAGGACCCATTAGGAGTCCACTAGGACCAAACAGGAGACCAATAGGACCCAATAGGAGTCCAACAGGACAAGGACCCATTAGGAGTCCACTAGGACCAAACAGGAGACCAATAGGACCCAATAGGAGTCCAACAGGAGTCCACAAGGACCCATTAGGAGTCCACTAGGACCAAACAGGAGACCAATAGGACCCAATAGGAGTCCAACAGGAGTCCACAAGGACCCATTAGGAGTCCACTAGGACACATTAGGAGTCCACTAGGACCCATAAGGAGTCCAATAGGACCCATTAGGATCTCACTAGACCCCAACAGGAGTCCATTAGGTGTCCAATTGGAGTCCACTACGACCCAATAGGATTCCACTAGCTCCTAATAGTAGTCCAATAGGAGTCCACTAGTAACCAATAGGAGTCCACTAGGACCCATTAGGAGACCAATAGTACCCAATAGGAGTCCAATAGGAGTCCACTAGGACCCATTAGGAGTCCATTAGGACCCATTAGGAGTCCATTAGGACCCAATAGGAGTCCACTAGTACCCAATAGGAGTCCACTAGGACATAATAGGAGTCCACTACGTCCTACTAGGAGTCAAGTAGGACCCAACAGGAGTCCACTAGAACCCAATAGGAGTCCAATAGGAGACCACTATGACGCATTAGGAGTCCACTAGGACCCAACAGGAGTCCATTAGAACCCAATAGGAGTCCAATGGGACCCATTAGGAGTCCACTAGAACCAATTAAGAGTCCACAAGGACCCAATAGTAGTCCATTAGAACCCAATAGGAGTCCACTAGGACCAATTAAGAGTCCACAAGGACCCAATAGTAGTCCATTAGAACCCAATAGGAGTCCATTAGGACCCAATAGGAGTGCACTAGGACCCAATAGGAGTCCACTAGGACATAATAGGAGTCCACTACGTCCTACTAGGAGTCCACTAGGACCCAATAGGAGTCCAATAGGAGTTCACTATGATGCATTAGGAGTCCACTAGGACCCAACAGGAGTCCATTAGGACCCAATAAGAGTCCAATAGGAGTCCAATGGGACCCATTAGGAGTCCACTAGAACCAATTAAGAGTCCACAAGGACCCAATAGTAGTCCATTAGAACCCAATAGGAGTCCATTAGGACCCAATAGGAGTGCACTAGGACTCAATAGGAGTCCACTAGGACATAATAGGAGTCCACTACGTCCTACTAGGAGTCAAGTAGGACCCAACAGGAGTCCACTAGGACCCAATAGGAGTCCAATAGGAGTCCACTATGACGCATTAGGAGTCCACTAGGACCCAACAGGAGTCCATTAGGACCCAATAAGAGTCCAATAGGAGTCCAATGGGACCCATTAGGAGTCCACTAGAACCAATTAAGAGTCCACAAGGCCCCAATAGGAGTACAATAGGAGTCCACTAGGACAAATTAAGAGTCCACAAGGACTCAATAGTAGTCCATTAGAACCCAATAGGAGTCCATTAGGATTGCACTAGGACCCAATAGGAGTCGACTAGGACCCAATAGGAGTCCACAAGTACCCATTAGGATTCCACTAGAACCCAATAGGAGTCCAATAGGAGTTCACTAGGACCCATTAGGAGTCCACTAGGACCCAATAGGAGTCCACTAGGGCCCATTAGGATTCCACTAGAACCCAATAGGAGTCCCCTAGGTCCCAATAGGTGTCCAATAGGAGTCAACTAGGACACATTAGGAGTCCACTAGGACCCAATAGGAGTCCACTAGGACCCATAAGGAGTCCAATAGGACCCATTAGGATCCCACTAGACCCCAACAGGAGTCCATTAGTACCCAATAGGTGTCCAATTGGAGTCCACTACGACCCAATATGAGTCCACTAGAACCCAATAGGATTCCACTAGGTCCTAATAGTAGTCCAATAGGAGTCCACTAGTAACCAATAGGAGTCCACTAGGACCCATTAGGAGACCAATAGTACCCAATAGGAGTCCAATAGGAGTCCACTAGGACCCATCAGGAGTCCATTAGGACCCATTAGGAGTCCATTAGGACCCAATAGGAGTCCACTAGGAGTCCACTACGTCCTTTAGGAGTCAAGTAGGACCCAACAGGAGTCCACTAGGACCCAATAGTAGTCCAATAGGACATAATAGGAGTCCACTACGTCCTACTAGGAGTCAAGTAGGACCCAACAGGAGTCCACTAGGACCCAATAGGAGTCCAATAGGAGTCCACTATGACACATTAGGAGTCCACTAGTACCCAATAGGAGTCTACTACGACCCATTAGGTTTCCCCTAGAATTTAAGCAAAAATTATTATTAACTTCGTACTACCAAACATGCATTCATTAAAGTTGACCAATAATATGATAGTACTTATGTATGTAGAATTGTGATATTTTCTTCCATGATATATCGTATCATTATAGTTTCTGGATTATCAATAGATTGTAGTTTCAATATTATTGTCACTATCAGACAATATCCATACATGAATTTAGTCATGCATAAGCCTCGTGTGTACACAAGTTTATTTGAAAAGTCTTGAGGTTACAAAAGGCAGTACATTGAATATTTTCACTGGTATCAAAGCATGATTATAACACATCTCCATCCATCATCTTACAAACGTACTTCCTAAGGCATAAAGAATGACATCTCTGTGTGTATAGGTAAATGGTTCTGGAGTGAACGTATAGCCTATAGCACTGTTGATATCAGTGGGACTAGAACGAGTATCAGATGTTAACTTGTTAACAATCTCAGTCAATGTGTATGGAGTGGCTTCTGCATAAAAAATGAACAGAAGATGTATGATTAATTTAGTGCTGGGCAATATATCATATTTTATATTGCTAGTAATATTGGGTTGAGAGGTGTATTCCTCTTCAATGAAATTTCATGTGTGAGAATAATCAGCTCATACACATATCTGCACAGTCTAGTCTATAACTATAACTAATTCTAAAACAATCCTTTTTAATTAGTAAGACATTGTGAATTTTAAACTACATGTATTACTAAATTATAGTTCTATTGCAATAACTCAAATGAAAACACTAGCACTTTTAGTTATAGGCCTACTAAAAGTGGTAATAAGATCAGTCAAGTCCTAAAAAAATAAAATGAGCATGATTGGTAATGTGTTATTTGGCCATCTTGTACAGGAATAACTTCCAAGTCAGTTTACTTAAAAATTCAGATGTGATAAATAGAGAGAAAGAGAAGAGACACAGATGGAGAGACAGAGAGAGAGACACACACACACACAGACAGAAAGACAGAGAGGAAAGGGAATAGTTAACCCATGTTGCTAGTGTGATAAACGGGGTGTGACATGTCACAGATCTTGCTCCAGTTGTCTCTTACTACAAAACAGATGATAACCTAATGTAATATTATATCAGAAGGACAGGATAGATAGTAACTAACCATCTTCAACTGTAAATGGTTTGTCAGAACGTCTCATGGCTACACCACCAGATTTCTGAAGACGAACTACAAAGTCAAGAAGTAAAAAACAGAGCTGATTATAAATAGTACACATAGAACAAGAGACAGTAAAATATCTATTATAGAGAGACTAACACTTAAATTAATGTACCTTTGGCTGCCCAGCCTCCTGCAGACTTGAGTCAGAATAAAAATTACTGATGAATTAAGAGATATATACTCATTCTATTTCTCACCTCTATGAGAATACCATTATCTTTACAGATCTCATGACATAGATAACATACAACAGGTGCTACATATTCTGGTTTGAGTAGTTCAGTAGCCTCTATAATAATGTATAGGTGAAGTGTATGGGGGCAGTTAAATACAATTAACCATAACTGAAAGTTTGAAACCTAGCTCATTTAGCAATTAAGCCATTGTGAATTTAATCTATATAACTAAACTATATGTGGAAATACGCCATCCAACTACACAGATTTTTCCGTATTTATTTGAAATTATTACAATGATTATGGAAAACTACACTAAATGTATGGAAAGTGCATATGCTCTGACTAAAAACATGGAAGTGTCTTTCAGTAGCAGTTCAGCATCTAGTAAAGCCTCTAGTAGTGAGTCTATATCTAGTAGTGAGTCTACAGCTAGTAGTGAGTCTATATCTAGTAGTGAGTCTACAGCTAGTAGTGAGTCTATATCTAGTAGTGAGTCTACAGCTAGTAGTGAGTCTATATCTAGTAGTGAGTCTACAGCTAGTAGTGAGTCTATATCTAGTAGTGAGTCTATATCTAGTAGTGAGTCTATATCTAGTAGTGAGTCTATATCTAGTAGTGAGTCTATATCTAGTAGTGAGTCTACAGCTAGTAGTGAGTCTATATCTAGTAGTGAGTCTATATCTAGTAGTGAGTCTATATCTAGTAGTGAGTCTATATCTAGTAGTGAGTCTACAGCTAGTAGTGAGTCTATATCTAGTAGTGAGTCTATATCTAGTAGTGAGTCTATATCTAGTAGTGAGTCTATATCTAGTAGTGAGTCTATATCTAGTAGCATAAACTGTGTGACAGTTAGTGATATTGATGTCAGTGTACCTGCCAGAAAGAAGACTAAACTTTCAACTAAATTAATCAGGACCAGCTGTACTGAATAACTGAATGCAATTTTATTCATTTTTTTGAAAATACAGAAAATTTCGTAAAAATACTGAAGAATGAGTAATGTCTAGTTTGAGGCACTGCATTGTGGAAGAGTGAGCCTATGCTAATTAGAAGTATCAATATGCAAATTACAATGGTTTCAGTAAGCCTAATACTAACTATAAAACTATAACTAAAAATGGTCATATTGCTAAACTAAATATCAGTATTTCTAATGTGTCATTTCACATACCAGGTGGCATGAGTCCCTCCGTCAAACGAGATATAGCAGAAGGAGCAATAGTGTTGACAAATATATTATATTTCTGACCCTCCTTTGAGAGAGTGTTAGCAAATCCAACAAGACCAAGTTTAGCTAAATAAAGTAAAAAGTACATCTAGTATGTACTTATAATTATATGTATATTATATATGCTACATATTGCACCTCATAACTATATGTAATGTCATACTATTTTAAACTATACTATAAACATTTGACATGGAGATACATTTGTACTAACTAGGTAGATACATGTACATGTAATTTGCTTCAATACAGTCTGAAATGTACTTGAATGTAATGTATATATTTATTGATATAATCATTAGCTACACGTGAAGAGTAAGTATATATATATAATTTAACTACATGTCTGGTGTGTGGCTGAATGTAATGTATATATTTATTGATATAATCATTACCTAAACATGAAGAGTAAGTATATATAATTTAACTACATGTCTGGTGTGTGGCTAAGCAAAGTGCTGTACATTTACAAGTACATACTAAATAGTTTCATATTCAGTACTTACCTGCAGAGTAATTAGATTGACCAAAGTTACCATAGAGACCAGATGTTGATGATGTCATAATGATGCTACACATAGAAACAGTAACAAAAATAATATCAGTTCTTATGCATCTCATCAGACATGTTACAAATTAAATTAATTACTACAAATTAATGAAGGAGACATATTACCACATACATAAACACACACACACACACACACACATATATATATATAGATAAATAGATATAGATTGTCACTTCTGATGCTAATTATGGTGCTACTACAAACATCCTGATTATCGGATGTAATATATCTTAATCTGGATTTGTTAAAACAGGATATTAGATTATAAATTTAATTATAATTAATGAATCTGATTAATTTAATACCCTGGTTACATTAGAAATAGAATAAGAAGACCTATTCCAAAAACTACTACTTTTCTTGAGAAACTAAAGCTATCAGTGATAACGTTGGGGTCAAATACATTCAGTAGTATTTAAATACAAATGTGAATACGTGTACTTAGTACACAAATAAAACTGTAAATACTTTGAAAAGTATTTAATTACGTTTCAAATATTTCTAAAATTGAAATAGTATTATCTGTTTCTAGTATCCTACAGTACAGTATTAATAATAATAATTATTAACACTAATTGAGATAAGAGTATTAAATTTTGAAGAGTATGTCGATTTTAAATATTTTTTCAAAGTATTTAAATACAAATACAAATACTATTAATTTTAAATCCTCAAATACAAAAATACTCAAAAAAGTATTTAAATGCAATTAAATAGAAATACTAATGCATGTGACCCCAAGTCTGGTGATATGTAGTAGGATAAATATTAGACCAGAATGTCTTGATATCAGATGGGACAAGTACACAGTAATAGTACTTAACTACAAGCACAAGTACTTTAGGTAGTCAAGTACATGTACAAATACTAGTAGTCAAATACATATATACATGTACAAGTACTAGTAGTCAAGTACATGTACAAGTACTAGTACGTAGTCAAGTACATGTACAAGTACTAGTACATAGTCAAGTACATGTATAAATACTAGTAGTCAAATATATACATGTACAAGTACTAGTAGTCAAGTACATGTACAAGTACTAGTACGTAGTCAAGTACATGTACAAGTACTAGTACATAGTCAAGTACATGTATAAATACTAGTAGTCAAATATATACATGTACAAGTACTAGTAGTCAAGTACATGTACAAGTACTAGTACGTAGTCAAGTACATGTACAAATACTAGTATTCAAGTAGTCAAGTACATGTACAAGTACTAGGACTCAAGTACATGTACAAATACTAGTAGTCAAGTACATGTACATGTACAAGTAGTCAAGTACATGTACAAGTACTAGTACATGTACAAGTACTAGTACATAGTCAAGTACATGTACAAATACTAGTAGTCAAATATATACATGTACAAGTACTAGTAGTCAAGTACATATACAAGTACTAGTACGTAGTCAAGTACATGTACAAATACTAGTAGTCAAGTAGTGAAGTACATGTACAAGTACTAGGACTCAAGTACATGTACAAATACTAGTAGTCAAGTACATGTACATATACAAGTAGTCAAGTACATGTACAAGCATTAGTCAAGTAATGTATAAGTACACTAGACAAATTTGTAATAAAGCTACAATCACACAAGATTCTTACATGTACTATGATTTAGAATATTGCTGGTAATACTGAACAGTCTTTCAACAAAAAAAATACAAGTAAAAATACATATATAAGTGCTTTGACAAGTACAAGTAATGTGACCTCAAAATTAGGATGTGATGACTTAGTGTGTAATATAAACATGTCATAAGTAGTGATGGGCGATACCGGTACCCAAGTACTCGATACTTCGGTTCCAGCACACAAACTGTTGGTACTGATTACTGGAAACAGAACCGACTACGTTTGATACCATAACCACACCCACTTAACCTTAATATTTGTTAATATAATCTAATAATAATATTGACTTGTTATTTTTTATATTTTAATAATAATTATTATTATCACCTGCAACAATAATTTTAAAAATAATTACATCCCTGGATCATCAGTTTCATTGGAACGACTTTTCTCAAAGACTGGTCAATTGGTTTCCGAGAGGCAAAATAGGTTGAAGCCAAAAAATGCCGATATTCTGCTCTTCCTCAATATGATAATCTAGAATTGTGATCACAAAGTGACAGTATTCCTCTCACACTATCTATTTCTCTCCTCAATACAGACTATACTTTCAGTAAACATTAATACACACACATTGTATTCATATACTTGACTCAATATTTTTCTGCGCATGCGCACAAACTATGTACTCGGTATCGTACTTGGTTCCTTCGGTTCCAAGTTTCAAAGTACTCGGTATCGTACCGAACTGGGAAAAAAAGGTATCGCCCATCACTAGTCATAAGATTAATATGTGATTGTACTGTAACTAAGTAATAAAGAAATTAGTTTTGTTTTAGTTAACTATAACTATAACTAAAACCCATTTTAGTACGGCATTGTGACTTTTAGTTAACTAAACTATAACTAAATTACAGGTCTACTGTAATAACTTACTAACTTAACTAAAATGAAAACTGGCGGCACCTTCAGATAGTTAACTAAAACCCTTTTATAAGCCTAATATTATTTTAGTTAATTAACTATAACTTAAAATTGTGATAAACTAGACATACTATAACTAAAAGTGGTCAGTATTTTCATACTAAAACAACACTAGAAGAAATGGATTGAAATATGACACACGAAAAAGAATAGAAGAAAATGGCGCAGGTAAAATGATGGTTGGTCCTTCTAAACTAAATTTATTAACATTTTTCTGAGGACATGGTGAATGAAGATTGGTTAGTTACTAACCGTCCATATGATTGTTTCTTCATAAAAGGCCAGGCAGCTCGTGACATCATAAAGGATCCTCTAAGATGAACCTTGTGAACAAGATCTATAATACAATTAATTATTAGGGTCTAGAAATATTACATTACTCAGAACCCTTACCCCAATCTAGATCACTCAGCTTTGCAATACTCTTGTCACGAATAATCCCGGCATTGTTGATTAGAATATCTATTTTAAAATATAAAAATCATAATCATATGGGTGTGGTTAGCCATGACATCCATTGACTTACCTATACGACCAAAATTATCAATTGCTGTTTTAACAACTTTTTCTCCATCTTCAACAGAATCTACAAAAAAAAGCATTTTCTCTCTATTTGAAAATACCAATAATCCCTTATTTTTAAGCTTGACTGAATAAATCATTATGAAATAGTAACTATGAGTAAGGGAAATCTGTACCAGCTGGGATTAAAACCTCAAACACTAAAACAAAACCTTAATTAACAGAATACAAAATATCAGTGAATTTTAGATAAACAATAACTATAAATTATATAATATGTTGTGTTTCAATCTTGAGAAAGTCAGCCATAATTACTGAATGGTGGTGACACTGCCAAGCAATCATAGGGATAATTCATTTCTCCATACTTATATATTGTTTCATCTATCTATAATTATATCTATAGGTTTTGACAAAATTAACAATCTGTCAGACATTTTGGCAATTATAATAATTATTATATTGTGGGATGCACTCATTCTACTCATGTAGATATTATCTGATGATCTGAAATTTCTGATTGGTGCTATATCAGTCACAATAATATTACTATGGTTGAGTTTACAAAAGAACAATTATGAAGACCTTATGAGGTTGCTATGACAATGAATTCTCTATTGTTTGAAGAAACCATACTTCATGATTAGATACACACATGTAGGAGGGTCCAATTTGTGATTAAAAATGGAACTCTTTGGAGAAAATTTTGCTTTGTGGCATAATCACTAATCATTGCTGATTATCTCATGTCTGAAACTCAACAGCATTATAAGTTATTTGTTTCACCACTTTATAAAATTTTCAGTACATTTCAGCTAAAACAGGTATTAATAGTTGCAGATCTGCAAGCAACTTTCTTCTATAGACTGTACTATGGCTCAAGTTTGCATGTACCTGGTAATGACACAACTTCCTTAACAATGCATGCATATGTAATGCAACAATTATATAATTTAATTATATATATATAATTATATTATATATAATATATATTAATATAATTATACATGTATAATAGACTAGCCATATCCCACATTCTTTTATGCCATACCCATTAACTGACCAAGCCCCTCCCCAAAATTATGGACCTTTTTTTTAGCATTTTCAAGTGAATACTAATTTGTAAATTGATGTTCTTCATCTGATTAGATACAGCATTGAGTATGATATGCTGGCGGCATAAGAGAATTTAAAAACTGAAAAAGTCAAGAATCTGACTAGGGATCAAACCCAGGACCTTCTGATATCTCGTCAGGCAGGCACTCTCACCATCTGAGCCACAAGACTCCTTGATGGAAGAGGAGTGTAGCATTGTACTAATCTCAAAGCTAGCTTTAAACCCAGGTGCTTTGGATTCCTGACGTTTTTCAGTTTTCCTTCTCTCATGCATATCATATTGTTTATTGAGTTTAGTTTTAATTACACAGATCCACCTCATGGTAAGAAATCATAACAATGGACACCTAGGGCCATGTATAAAATCTTCATATTCGAAAGCAAAATTTTAAGCAATTACTATTTTCGATATCTCTTTCAAGATAGATGTAGACATGAAGCAACTACCTTTGCTACAGAGAAGTACATATAGATGACATGTTAATCACATGTTGTATAAAAGTGGCAGTTTTTATAGTCCTGCATGCAAATTAGTATATGTTTACAAAAGGTCAGTTACTACATACATGTTGGAGTTTGCAAAATATCAATAGTAATGTAAATATGACCATCCACAAAGATATAACTACACATGTAAGTGCATTAATAAAACCTTTTAAACACTCAATATTCAGCCATTTTGTTAATGAACCAGATAAAAATTATTACCTAATGGTTACTCTTTGGGGATATCAAATTTCATTAGTTTACAAAATGGCTAAATATATGTGAAAACCACACTTGTGGCATGTAATAATTAAACGCTTACCTTCCATCACTAACTATTCACCCATTTTATATAGGTAGCAAACTAAATTTGGTATCTAGGAGATGCATTATCTGGTCTTCCTGGATACCAAATGCTATTCCTATGCAAAATGACCAAATAGCAAGTGTTTGAAGGTTATTCATCTCAAGTGTGGTTTTCCTAAATTGGGTCACATATAGTAAGCAACTGATTATTATTCATTTCTTTGAATGGGTGGTCACTTAGAGTGTATAATGATTTTTAGATCCACAGATTGATCGTAAAGTAGGCAGTAATTTATTTCAGAAGAATTAGCTACAACATTCATTTTACTAACCATAATTAGGAACAGCTGTTCCTCCTTGTGATCGTATGGTAGACACCACTTCATCTACAGGTCGTGAATTTTTTCCTAATCCAGATAAATTCACACCCAAGTCATTAACTGCAAAAGATTGATGATGAAATGTTGATTATTGGACACATTAGTGAGATAACTAACCTACAACTTTTGCTCCTCTTGAAGCAAGCAGGAGAGCATAATCACGACCCAGCCCTGCAAATATATTATGTGATGATTTCAGTGCATTTAAGTCTATTACTCACCTCTTCCTGCACCTGTGACTATTGCAACTCTTCCATCAAATCTAAGAAAGGACATCTTATACTCTCTGTACTTTTATAGAATGTATTCGAATAAAGCGAATAACAATGAAAATATCGAAAAGGTCAACGTATTTAATTTATTTTAAAATACGAAATAGGGTGGGGCTGGTAGTTGTCACACACACTCACTCTTATGGCTGAACTTAGAATTCCTTTGGATACCTCCATATTTGGGAGAAATGCAAAACAATTACAAGTATCCATTGGACCCGAGACCTCTGCATCAAAACTTATCAGTGATGCTCTCAAGAAATGCAGGGTTAATGATCTACCAGAGAAGTACCAAGTTTGGATAATTTCTAAAACATCATGTAAGTTCTTTTTGTTACTACTGCATTTAAATAAAATTTTTTTCTCCTACACATACAGGTATACCAGTTAAAGATGATAGTATATTTAAACATGTACAAAGCAAATTAGTTACCTATCAGGTAAATGGAACACTAAAATTCCCATGACTTGTTAGTGAGTTTCATAATTCACACTAGGACATAAAATTGGAGCTTAGAGTTCTTGATGATACAGTTGTTCGGGTCTATTACCAATTGCAAGGAAAACAGAAGACATTTGAGAGTTTTAAGATAGATAAAACAACAACTACTGAGATGGTAATTGCAGAAATGGCTAATCGATTGAACTTAAGCACCGATTTGGGTAAATACAAATTGGTTCAGAAGATCTCTGGAATAGGTGAGAGGTTTTAGTTCACAGTACTAGCTAGTACTGTTATAACTATAAACTAAAGTAGTGATTGAGTATACATAAATAACTATATAGCTTCCTCAAACAGTTTCATTAAAGATTCTTATTTTGTTTGAGTCTCTTTCTAATTTCTTTTACTTGCAGATCATGTACTAGATCTTCATGAATTCCTATTATCTAGGAGAGCTGAATATCTAGAGTTCAGGATTTCTGAGAAGGTATGCTTGATAAACATGTTGTCATAGCAGTGTTATAAATACAAAATATATTCTGATAAATTGTATTTATGCAGTGTGTCTAAACTATTATAAAAATCTTATTTTCACAGGATTTTGACATACTTACAACTCCACAGCCAATACATGGTTCATTCTTTGCACGTAGCCTACGACAGCTAAAGAAAATGACTACTTCCAAGAGGCATAAGCTACCAGTCCCTCCCTCAACAGCTTTTGGTCATCCATCAGTTCCTCATTCTAATAATGATAAGTTAAGTCTCCTTATGGATCCACAAATCAAGACGAAATCATCCAGTCCTTTACAACAGTCAAATTGTAATACAACTACTCCAAAAGCTCCTCAAGTGTTTGCATCCTCCAGAGCTTTACAACGATTTGAGGAATCTAGCAGAAACCCATCTCAAGATGAAACACTTGATCAAAATCTCAGTGAACAGAATCAAATCATAGTCACGCTACAAGATATGGTCAATGCCCTTCAAAAGGAGAATGACTTATGCTTGGAGAAGATCAAGAATCATGCAATAACGCTTCAACAGCTTTCAGAAATGGAGACACATGCTCATGCTGTTGAAAAGAGAATGAAATATGTTGTTTCAAGGAAAGATGTAGAAATTATTGAACTACAAAGAAGTCTTGCTAGACACAAAGACAGACTAAGAACAACTGAAGAAGTGAAAATAGCAATGGAGGATTCTCATAATGCTTTGATTTCTTCAATGAACACAAACATACACACACAGCATATTTCCATCCTACAATTGCAAAAGAAGTTACAGGAAAGTAATAGGGAAGTTGAAAAATCCAAAGTTAAAATTTTGGAAATGCATGCATTGCTTCAATCTAAAGAAGTTGAGATTAGTCGATTTAAACACTCTGTCAACTCTTTACATGAAATTATGCAAGAGACCAAAGAAATATCAGCTTCTCTTCAATCTTCCATTAAAGAGAAAGACAAGGCCTTGGATGCACTAAGCAGTATTCTTGCAATTGAAAAGAAAAAGAATGACCAACTGCAGAAGAAGATGAAGGCATCTGTAAAACCCCTTCACTCATCTTTATACGATGAACTACTTGGAAGAAATGTTTTGACTGTTGAATTAGAACGAAACACACAAAATAGCTCTCTTGGCTTCAAGTATGAGGTTGTTGCTGGTCCAATCACATCTGCTGTTTCCTATCTGATAGTGAAGCAAGTATCTTCTCCATTCCTTCCTCTAGAATTAGGAGATGTGATTTTAGAGGTTAATGGCCACTCGTGCAGGAAACCAGATTTATCAGCAGCTGTTCAGCAACTAAAAGAAAGTATCGGAATCATCAAAATGGTTATAACACGTGAAGATCCCCCATCTAACGAACATGAGCTACCTCTAACTCTTACTACACAACCAAATGTAGGCAGTAGCAAGGAGCGCACATCAAATAATTTGGAAATTGAAACACCAGACGGCATTTTCCACTCTAAGTCTTTAACTCCACCACCACTTCCAATAACACCTCCTCCATTTGATGATGTTATATCAGAGGAGAAAGAGTCAAGCTTAGAATATAACCACAAATCTGGTTCTAATGACCCCGATACTGTACAGTTAAAGAATCTTTCCACACAGCTGACTGAACTGCACAATGTGAATTCTCAGCTGAAGGCAGCATTGGATAATAGAAACCATCAAATTGAAGAAATGCAAACTGCATTAGAAATAGAAAGAAAAGAACGGCAGAAAATGTCACTTCAACTAACAAGATCAGAAACTACATTAACGGAAGGAAAATCAGAGAATGAGCATTTATGTAATAAAATAAAGGAAGCAGAGAGACATTGTGCACTTCTAGAGGAAGAGCTTAATCAGTGCAAGCTTCAATTGGAAATATCCAGCGAAACAGCTTTGGAAGAAGAAGGAAGAGAAGATAACCTTGCAATCGAGCTGTCTAAGTTTAAAGTTGATCAAGAAGCAGTTAAAAGGAAGCTACAATATACCACAGCAAGACTGGAAGCAGAAACCAACCAATACCAGAAGGAGCTTCAAGCATATAAACAAAAAGAAAGGTTTCTCAAAGAAGAATCATCTAAACTTACAGCAGATCGAAATACAGTTATGGAGACCTTAAGAACGTCTGAACAAACCAATTCAAATTTGCATAAACAGTTGAGCCAATATAAAAGTGAGTTGGAAATGACACAAACAAATGTCAAGAAACTAGAAACTAAGAAAGAGATTCTTGAGAAAAGCATTAATAAGCTGAAGGTTGATTTACAGAACAAGTCTTCTGACCATAAAACTGCCGCAGATGAGCTTGTTCGTATGACTAAAGAAAATGCAACCATTAAAACTGAGCTGGAAGATTGCAAACAGCAAATGAGAGAACTAACCTTAGATAGTGAGACAGCTAGAATGGAGGAGAACAAGCTAAGAGAGAGACTAGCAAGTATGGAAAGAGATCTGCAAGGCATCAAAACACATGCAGGGAAGCTAGAAGAAGATTTGAGGGAGAAGGTAAATGACATTATAGCACTACAGTCTACTATAGACAGTTTAAATAGTGCAGTTCATATTGCACATACCCAGGTAAAGGAGGAACAAGGATGTGTGGCAACAATTAATGAAGAATTGAAAATTGCCAAAGAAGAATTGCAGTCCATGCAGTTGGAGCACGATAGATTGAAAGAATACATTCAGAAATCCAGGGAAGATAAAAGTAAAAGAGATATTGAGATTTCCGGTCTGCAACAAGAAGTAGGTGAATTAAAAAAACACTCCGACATGGTGAGAAGCAAGCTTGAGAATGAGATAAGGAATTTAGAAGAAGAACTTTACAAGTTAAGGATGCTGCTAGATACAAAGCAGATAGAAGTTGATACAACCAAGGAATCATTTGAATCCCAAGTGCTCTCTTACAAAAGTAAACTTCAAATTTCAGAGAGTGAGAAGGAATCACTTTCAGAGCAGCTTGTTGAACTTTTAAGAACAGAAGGAGAAGAAGAGCTATGCAGGATTAATACTCAACTGCATATAGAAGCTACTCAAGCAAAAGAGGAAGTACAACAACTTAGTATTAAACTTAATACTATGCAAAAAGAGACACTTCGAATACAACAGGAGTTAGAGGAAGCAGAACAACGTATAAGCGATATAATTGAGGAGAATACGAGAATATCTGATGATATGAATAACAGATACATTGATATTCAAATCAAAATGAAAGACACTAAGGCAGAATTAGAAGAGCAGAGAGGTGTGAGTCACGAGAAAGAAACGAAAGTGAAAGAATTGTTAGATGAAGTAGAGAGAGTGAACAACAAGTACAGATTGCAGTTGAAAGCTGTTGAATCCAAGTTCACTGATGAGAGAGATTTGTTGAGTAGAAAAGTTTCAGAGCTGAAGGCAAGGCATGAATTAGTTGAATCAAAACTTGTTAACTCTGAAGCTCAATTTGAATCTAAAAGTAAGGAGTGCGCAAATTTAAAAGAAAGTCAAGATAGACTACACCAGTATTTGGAAAAGTTGCTGGCAGTAGTGATGGAGTATCAACCAACTCTACTTGAAAAGATGAATTCATAATAAAATTTAATATTATTATAATTAATTTCAAAATTAATTTTATTAAAAAAATTTTGATACTGAGTACTCCCTTGGTTCCATACTCAGACTCTGATTCTGCTTTGGAGTGAGCCTTCAGTTGTCTTGGTAAACAAAAAATGGCGGTTGTTGCTGTGCTAAGTGTGAGTTGTAGCTCTACTTCTATTTTAGTCAAGTATCTATTGTACAATAAAAGTTGCTCATACAGTATCTATTTAAAAAATGCTTATTTTATTATAATTATATATATATATATATATATAATTTTTTTTCTTTCAACTAGGATTCTGCAGCTATAGGTCAATCTTCTGTTGCAGGCGCTAATCACATTCCCAGTCTGTTTGATAACGAGTCTGAATATGGTATGAAGTAGGGAATTTTAGTTGCTATAGTGGAGTATGTCACTGTCCCAATGTTGCAAAATATCAAGTCCCAAATTTCAAATCCCCAAAAGTGTTTGGTACCATGAAAATAAAAATATTATTTTATGCAAAAGAAGTATATATTTCATTGTGGCGAGCCCCATTTAGTGTATCAACTTTGAATGAAGGTTGTTTGTTTGTACACTTCGGAGCTATGGAGCCGAGTGTCTCTGGTTTTACTCCTGCTCAGTTTGGTGTTTAATTGCATATACATATTGGTCAATCCTGTAATCTCCAGATTGTAGTCTCCTCTGTAGCCACAATTCTTCTGTCCATTTATTTATCCCTTTCCTTCTTTTATGCAACCAAGGTTGTGGAAATAGAGAGCTGACTGCCTGATATTTTTACCTATTTTTTTAACATGCACTCATGCTCCCTACATCTGCATTATTCTTAGCAACAATGTATTACACAGTTTTGATACTAGTGAGAATGTCTGTACTAAATTTCCGTTAAAAATTCCTTTTGTCACTCGTACTGTATTCTATTAAAAGTCATTTGTAGAACCTCTATAATTATGTTTCAGACATTATTCACCTGTATAATGTTCTGAGCTGACAATTTCCACACCACTGTACTCAGTCAAATGAATATGAACAATTTATTATTGCATATTTTACTCTTCATTAAGGTTCTTCAGATAGTGAACCTGAAATCAAAGATAATTTTCAACCTAAACACATACCATTGAATGTAAGTGTGCTACATGATATCTTATTACTAAATTAAGGTAACACCCATATGCTCTTTTGCATAGTTGAATGATAGTGATAAACTAAACACAAGCTTTTAAACAACAGCTGAGTTATTATTATTTTTAATCAAACATACAATGCTCAAAATAACGTCCACCAACTGGCCATTTCCGGCCATTTCACCTCTTTGTCAGGACAAAATTGCATTTGACTGGACAAATTGTTTTATTAGATATAGAAAATAAATACATTGACGTTACAGTGAGGTTAATTATTAGTCAAGAGTAGTCATAGCTTAGTGGGTTACTTCTATATCTCATAAGACATAAATGGGTACAATGCAGATTTGTGAGACTTTCTGCTGGATGCTTTCTAAAACTATTTCGAGCACTGAAATAAGATCCCATTCAGCTGTATATAATATGTAATTATAATTAAATAATATATTATATATGTTATAATTATTATGTATAATATATTAAATGATATAATATTGTATATAATTATTATTCATAATATTATACATACATGTACAATTGTACACATAATAATCATTATACATGTATTACTTTTCAAACAGGATGCTCTTCGAGTTGCTCCACAAACATATTCACAATTGTTAGGCACTTTGTTGCCACGGTTACAGCCTAATCCAGAAATGAAAGGTGCTACTGTTGAGGAACAGCAAGACTTGGTAAACAGCTCATTGATCAATTAGTGTTGTATTAATTACCAATAATGAGTGCTTTTAGTAAAAACCACTTTTAATAAGTTAAATATTATTTAGTTATAAATAATTATTCATAATTATAACTATAACTAAAATTTTGACATACTCTAACAATACTTCCACATAACTATAGCTAATACAAGCAGTGGTTCCTAAGAACATGTGCTTGCCTTTCAATTTGGATGGTACCTTAAAATTAGCAACAAAATTAAATACCTCTTCCACATAACAACCCTAAGCATAGCTTCTTTGTGTTATGCTGTTGCTCTAGGTATGCTTATGTAGGGTTGTTATGTGGAAGTGGTGTTTAATTATGTTGATCATTTTCATACACTATTTGATATAATGTTATTCTTCATAATTACAGTCACAAATATTAATTGGTGAATTAGCTAGTCAATTTAGATTGATTCAACATCAGATCAACGATCCTTTTCTAGTGAGTGATTCTAAATGTACTTATATATTCCCTTATGATCATTTTGATTCATCTCCATATATCACATGATTTATAGTCACCTGATAGCAACAGAGAATTACACAGGTTAGCAATCACAGAAGAGCTGCAAATCATAATTAACAGAAAACGTGAAATTCAGTAATTTAAGAATTAATGATGTCAGGTTTTTGCACAAGCACATAGAAGGGAGGCAGACAATCCCGCTGCAAGTAGCTCACACTAAAGTCATTCATGTTCACCATGACCTTAGAAAAATGTTCATAACTTTAGTTTGGAATGTCCGACAATCTTTTTACCTGTACTATTTTCATATAATAGTCCTTCCCGTTCTTTTTTCTCTATGTAAAATTTCAATCCATTGCTTCATTATTGAGTTGCAGTATAATTATGTATTAACCTTATGACATCAAACTATACTACATATAAAGTCATTACATCATAATTTTGAGGAAATCGTGAATGTGAATGACCTTTAGTAAGTGACAACAATTGGTTTTGGATTAAGACTAGAGTGTCAGCTCAGCACAAATGACTAGCTGACTCTTCTGTAATGAAAATAAAATCATTATTGCAGCTCCTCCATCTACCTACAGATATTAGTGTTATGTTCATTATCTTTTTTTTTCTTCGATTAGGCGTATTATTGTAAGAGTGTGTAGTATAATAGAAGATCTGTATGGATCCTACATATTGAAAGCAGCAAGTATGTGAATTAAAAATAATAAAATGTATATACATAAACATAATTATGTGCATGAAACCTAGAAAATCGTAGCACACTAACTATCAGTAGGAAAAGATGCAAAACGTTGAAAATTTTAGTAGCAAAATCATAAATTCAAAATTCATATAAAACGCATATTAAAAAGCATATAAAAAAACCAAAAAGCATTAAAAAATATATAAAAACATAATGAGGTGAGCAGTTATATACACGTGTATATGTATATACATACAAACACACACACACACACACACATATACATGTATATATATATATATATATATATATACACACCTACATATAAATTATATCAAAACATACACATACACACATACATCACAGTAAATATACATATCAGAACAACCATACAAGGGTAAATAATAGACACACATTCAATTTAGTAATTATCATTATCATTATCATCTGGATGCCTGGCCTTGAGAACCAGGTATGGTGGATTAAAGGGTCCTTTAATGGCTAGCCAACTCTCTCCACTCATCCAGACACATAATGTAACATGTATGTAGTTTTTTGTGAGAGTGTGGACTGAACATTTATGAGTAAAGTAGAAGAAACACTATGATTTCTTAGATTATTCTTTCTCTGTTTGAACGTTTGGGCTTGAGGCCGTCTTTGGGTGTCAACTATGTTAGTTTTTTCCTGCAGCTAGGAAGTAGGAACTATACTAATGATATAGTATGTGTATAATATTATACATTAAATTATAAAGTGTTAATATGTTATTAGAGTTAAGAAATGAAGGAGTACTGAACCATTCTGCACAGATGAGTCGTTTAAGAGCTCAACTCATTTTACAAGCTAACAAAAGGTAAATATTGATTGATAAACTAACTAATAACCTTAATAGAGCCAGAGTGGTCTAATTGAACATTGACTACTGGAAATTGTCCATATTGCACAAAAATGGATTTAAAATGACATACATGTATACTCCACTATGAAATAGTGAATAGTTTTGATTTCTCCAGCTCCTAAAAATGGTGTTTTGGTGTTAACCTGGGTATATTGCTGTTTTGTGAGTTAGACCACTCTGGCTCTCAACCCTTCAATTATATCATGATTATGTTGCTATGGATACGTACAGTACTATGATAACACAGATAATAACATTACTAATCTTTTTTGATTTTTACAGTCTTGATATTCCATTGATAAGACGCTGTGTATTGCAACATTTAAGAAAGACTCCTCCTTCTTCTCACCTTCCACCTCAGCGACATCCTAACTCTCCTCCATCAACTACACAGGTTAAATATCTGGATGAAATTAAAAAGGTGAGAGAGACAGAGGCAGAGACAGAGACAGAGACAGAGACAGACAGACAGACAGACAGACAGACAGACAGACAGACAGACAGACAGAGACAGAGTGAGAGAGAGAGAGAGAGACAAACAGACAGAGAGACAGTCTCAGAGAGAGAGACAGTCTCAGACAGACAGACAGACAGACAGACAGAGACAGAGTGAGAGAGAGAGAGAGACAAACAGACAGAGAGACAGTCTCAGAGAGAGAGACAGTCTCAGACAGACAGACAGACAGAGGAATTACTAAAGTAGTAAAATAATTGTACAAGTTACAATTACAAATATAGTACATGTACATATAGAATTACATTGAGTTGAAACATGCACATCTGAGAAAGTGAGTTTGACTTGCACTAGATGTGCGCAAGCAGCTTCATCTGCACACAATCTTTCATAAGCTTAGTTTCAACTCAATGTGATTTTATTGTAATTCTAGATATTACCAAATGATTTTCTTTCATAAAAATTATGATATTTTTTCATAAAATGTGATACAATTCACTTTAGTCATCTGAGACAATTACATTTCTTCCTTACATGAATAATGGTCTAACATGTACATGTACAAGAATGTGGTAAAAATTATTACATTTTAATAATTATTGTGAGTGATGTCCAAGATTGCCATCAAAGACTAAGATCACTTTGATACTGATTGAACCCTAACCACAAGGGAACCCCTACCCTCAATGAACCACATAATGATATTCATGACATTTTGACTGACATTAATATATAATATGGCTGAAAAATAAACCATTTTGGAAGATTGATAGTCAAATAAAGCCCCCTTTTCTATGCTTTGTCACTAATATAGTATATTGAGGAAGAGTTCAAACAAAATGACTTGATTTCTCACTTTGTTACAGATTCATTTAAAACATCCTAAACTAAAGCTTCCACAGGGATATATAGAAGAGGTACATTATATATGTATAAATTAGTACTAAAGTACATGTGTAACTGAGCTCATTATAAATTTATAGTTATAAATATGTGCATGTGTGCTACTATGGATTCAAATCACCATGATAAACCTGGTGTATACATGGACTGCATTGAAACTGTTTGACTTGAGTAACTGCACTACACAAAAAGCTGCAATTTTTCATGAATTTATAATGAGCTCAGTAGGTACACCAATATTTCAACTCAAATTTTATTCAAAATGTGATATGGTTATACAGGATTTATACAGGATTTATACAGGGTTTATACGGGATTTATATGGGGATATATACATGATTTATACAGGATTTATACAGGGTTTATACAGGATTTATACGGGGTTTATATGGGATTTATACGGGGATATATACATGATTTATGCAGGGTTTATACAGGGTTTATACAGGATTTATACAGGGTTTATACAGGGTTTATACAGGATTTATACAGGATTTATAGTTTATACAGGATTTATACAGGGTTTTTCACTTGGTTGACTTTTCAAGATAGATGAATGTTATATTGTGTGTCTTCTGGACCCAAAATATTGTCAGTAGAATAAAACAACTAAATTCGAGAGTAACTAAGAGGGAGAAGGATTTCTGGGTCCCCTCTGTATAAATTATAAAATACTGTTTTTTTGTATAAAGGATTCCATTGCTTGAGTAGGAATAGACAATATTCATGTAATACTTTCATAATGAAGTTCACTTGTCTTAATTTACTCCATTATTCAATCAAGGTGAATCCTAGTGGTCTTTGTAACATTAAGACTATAGAAGTAGTTGAGCAGAACAAGTGTACAACAGTTGGACATTCACTAAACAGTACTGGAATAGGTGTGTTACATGATGTTATCAAAGATGTAGAAAGAAAGAAAGAAAGAAAGAAATAAAGAAAGAAAGACACCTGAGGCAATGGAAAGATGAAAAATATACATGTACCAAGATGTGTTTTATATAATGATTTCCTTATAGGGAAAAGTTCAAATGATGTCACAAGCCCTGATACTTCATCAACTAGCATTATAAATATACATGTAAGTCAAGTCTATAGTACTACTATGATGAATAATAGAACTTATTCATAGATGTTGAGAAGAGCCCCTTCAGAACCTATTTTGTATGCAAATACCCTATTACAGGAGCTTGGATTGAAACAAAAGACAAAGACACTGGAATCTGGTTTGTGAATTGGAACTGGACTTTTATATCACTGCATACATAACATTACCTAAATTCACTGATAAATCATCAAACATACATGCATTTGTAAAAAATGTGGACACATGGTTACCAACTTTCCTGTATGAATGGCCTAACAATGAAAGCATGTGCTCTCATCTTTTTCAGATTCAAAGAGATTTCTGAAAATCACTAGATCAAGATCAGTAGATAACATAAAGGTATTCTTACTCTTTCATTTTCAAAACTGTCTCAATTTCTGAAACTCTATTAGATTGTAGGCCCAGAATATTAATTAATTGTTATACTATATATAGGGTTTGAGATTTTTTCATCAAAATGAAATCAAAGTCTCTGGTCAACAACACACGAGGTAAGGAAATGACATTAATTGTTGTAATACCTTGAATTTGAAGTATTGCATGATACTGTATATAATTATAGTGCTGCTTGATATAAATATCAAACAACAGCATTAAAAATCTATTCAAATGTTTTTACAGACAACTCAGTCTAAATTCATGTATAAACTACTCTCATAAATCAGTTCCCTGAATCTTTTTCATGGTTACTTAAATTAACAAATAAGCCACCAAAGTGAAGAGTAATGGCATAACTATGGTATGCATGATATGTCATATTGTTTATATTGTGGAAGGGAAATTTATTCTTTAATTCATTGATAATAGCATCTTTTACCATTGTGTCTATAACACAGTAAGGCATTGTCTATGCAATATGTATTATAACTAGCTGAAATGAAAATTGGTCAATAAACGAGTTAGTTACTTTGTAAGAGAATATAGACCAAACCTAAACAAAAGTGATCATTATTGTCATACTAAAACAACACTAATAGTTTCACTGTACTTTTCATTAAATTTGGTGGACTGAGTGACTTAATGATATTAAATTTTAAATTTGTAATGAATGTTTGTATTTGTGATGTGTGGACTGAGTGGCTTAATGATATTAAATTTTAAATTTGTAATGAATGTTTGTATTTGTGATGTGTATATGATAATAACTACATGTAAATGTATATCATAATTGTAAATGTAGGAAAAAATTTATAAATTTCTTGATTTTTTTTCTCCTATAAAATCAAGGATGGGTGATTATACGAATGAAATGTTAAGAAAAGATTTAATGGATCTCGCTAAAACCAATATAAAAGTTCCATGTGAAATTCACAAAGTAGAAGAGAGAGATTTGGATCATCATACTACATATGATACTCAAATTGTAAGTACAGGGTCCCAGCCTGCTGATATAATAATCTACAATACTGAAACCGATACTAATGATAATGACTAGTGTTGTACATGTACATTTTCCTTTTCTGGTGTAGATACGGATTGGTTTTAAATTGTATAGTACTGTTTTACTGTAGGAAACATTAATACAACACTCATAATCATATTTGTCAAGCTATTTCCATCTTATGTAGTAGGTTTGAGTTTCATTTTCTAGAGATATAGGAAATTTTAGTTGCTCATAATATTTGGTATCTGAAGTATAGGTACAACCTAGTATAACACTAATAAGAACTAATACTGATGCTGATGATAATCATTGATACCGATACTGATACTGATGATAAAGACTGATACTGATACTGACGATAAATACTGATACTGATACTGATGATACTAACCAGTACTGAAACTGATACTGAAGATAATCAATGATTGATACCATAATTAATTAATTAATTAATTATACCAGTGTGATTACATGTATTTCAATATTATACATTTTCTCTACCTTTTAGCAAAATTCATTGTTAGAATTGTCTCCACTATTAGCTGTAAGTTGTAAATACATCCAACCTGGTAGGCACATATAATAAATACATATATCTTTCTTATGTTAGGCTAATGTGTCTGGCCTCAGTACTAAACAAGCCGAGAGATTAAAACAGTACATGTCTCAGTTTGCAAAATGTGATGTTGATGACCAAACATCAATTGATAATATGGAATTAATACATTCATCACTTGATGAAGAGCCTCCTCCGGTGCTATCCACTATACAAATACCACAACTTAGTTTTGAGTAAGTATAAACTATTGTAATAATGAACTGTTGAGAAAATTAATTGATAAAAATTGATTAAAAAATAAACTTATGAATCAGTTAGTAAATGGATCAAATCATCAATTGATATCAATATCATTAAATCAATCGATTTGTCAAATACTGACTCAATCAGAAATCAATCAATCCGTATTAATTAATTAAATTTGATTCAATCAGTAAATAAATCTATCAAATGTAATGTATCTTTCTATGTTAGTATAATTTTACATTTTGTAGTGTGACATCTTTAGAGAGTTCAGCTGCAGGCATACACTCTGATTCAGCACAAAACACTCATTCCATTAACAGAGAAGGAGATCACATTGTAGAATCTCTTCCTCAGTTCACATTTTCAGAAGCTTCACAGACTAATGTCACATTAGAAGAAGGAAATAGTATTCTTGATCTGTCATCACAGAAATTACCATTTCAGTTTCAATCAGCTGCAACCTTGGCTTGTTCCAGTCATCAACTAGTGTGTCCCAGTGGAGTTACTGTAAAACAAGAATTAGATGGATCAGCATCTGCATTGTCGTTACAAGGAATGTTACATTCAAAGAACTTAACAGAGGATAGAGAAGAGAAGAGACAGGATCTGTTAGAGAAAGAAAACAACTTTAGGTCCGTATAGTGATGAGTGATCAGTGTTCTCTTTATGCTTTTTTAGAGGGATACAGACTCATACAGTCCCCTTATATGTATAATGTACCCCTTATATGTATAATGTACCCCCTTATATGTAAATGTACCCCCTTATATGTATAATGTCCCCCCTCAAGTATAATGTACCCTTTATATGTATAATGTACCCCTTATAGGTATAATGTACCACTTATATGTATAATGTACCCCCTCATAAGTATAATGTACTATGTATAATGTACCCCCTTATATGTATAATGTACCCCTCATAAGTATAATGTACCCTTTATATGTATAATGTACCCCTTATATGTACATGTATAATGTACCCCTCATAAGTATAATGTACCCTTTATATGTATAATGTACCCCTTATATGTACATGTATAATGTATCCCTTATATGTATAATGTACCCCCTTATATGTACATGTATAATGTACCCCCTTATATGTATAATGTACCCCTCATAAGTATAATGCACCCCCTTATATGTACAATGTACCCCTTATATAATATACCTCTTATAGGTATAATGTACCCCTTATATGTATAATGTACTCCCTTATATGTATAATGTACCCCTCATAAGTATAATGCACCCCCTTATATGTACAATGTACCCCTTATATAATATACCTCTTATATGTATAATGTACCCCTTATATAATATACCTCTTATAGGTATAATGTACCCCCTCATAAGTATAATGTACCCCTTATATGTATAATGTACCCCCTTATATGTATAATGTACCCCCCATCAGTTATAAAATATGTAATACTATGGAACTTTGTACTGATATTCATATTGTGTGTGGGAGGTTGGTCATCTTGATTTCAGCCATGGACACATATTATTATGTTGATATTCTACAATAATTATGATAATCATGCAGATTGCACCATAACAACATAAAGTGCATTATAATTTGAGTGACCTTAATTTTATAAGACAATATTTTACAGGAATTGCATATACACTGCATTGAATTCTTGTACAGTGTGAAAAATGTTTCCTAATATAATATTTTGCAAAGCCCAATGCAATTACACTTTTGTTTGCAGTCCAAGTTTCTTTGGTTTGATTGTAATATTTATATACAATGTAGATCTGAATTCAAGTCACAACAAGAAGAGCCTCAACCTGATATTATACCAATCAATTTACCTAGAATGGTAAGTAAAGATGTTCTTATTAAAATTATAATGCTGTCATTTGTCATTACTCATTACTCATTACTAATCAGTTACATTGGTACTATTCCATGAGCCAAGGCAAGTGCATTACATTAACTATGACCATTATTACATTATCTAATTACACAAGTCAAGGCTAGCCTGTTGTGTATATAAATTACATGTAGGTAAGATTGCTAAACTGCCCATTCCAGTGTATTGATACATCCAAAAGCCAATATTGTATCACTATATTGAATGAAATTATTTATAATTATATGTATTGCACATTACTATAATTACATGTACATCTACTCTACATTGTTGAATTCTTCAAGTGAAAACTAAATTTGGTGGAATGTTCAGCCTTTGATCAAAGAATGCTTTTATGTAATAAATATAATTATTATATACACTATTTGATCAGATTGCACGATTACAGGTTGCTAAATATTTACTTATTAAATCCCCGGGCTTACTTATTAACCCCCCTGGTTCACTTATTAACCCATAATTTATTAAGAATAAAAAAGAATATAGCATGAAGGATGAATAGTCTAACTGTTCAATAATGAAAATTGAAGGTGATCTTACTGAGGGCGGAGCCCGAAGTAATTGATGTTTCCAAGGTAGTTTTCTATTGCGCGTGGAAACCAAGAATACAGTATCTAAGCAATTTAGATTATAGTTATTATTTTGTTAGATAGAAGACATAACAAGAAAGCCATGTGGTACTCTTCTTTAGCAGCAGAAAGATAGCAAGGTGATTGATAGCGAAGGTGTTTTGCTCTCGAGGGCAACGCCCACATCTCAATTTTGTCAGCTGTGTAACTATGTGATATAGCCCGAGCCTGCAAGGGCTATATTACATCCGAGGACACAAAATGAGGGTGAGGGTCCTATATGCGGTATATAGGACCTATTAGCATACTATATACAACATATTGTGTGATGGTGACATCTCCTGCATAGTGTGCACATGGAAGGTCTATATACAATATATATATAGAACTCACCACATCAAAGGGATGATGTCACCATCATACTATATATATATATATATTTATATATTTATTTGTTACCAGACGTTATGTAATATTATTAATTACACAGGACATTGCTAGAGCTACAGGACATCGTGTAAGTGATCGCTCTCCTCTATACTCTCTTAGATTAAAATCTTATCCTGCAATATACAATGACTTGACTGGAGATGTAAGTGAAATATATATAGTATAGGACTATATAACATGTACATACATGTATAATGTGTTAGGTACATAGTTAATTAAAAGCCATTCACCTGAGCAATATATGTGGAGAAATGGGTATCCCACTCTGTAGTGATCATTGTCATATCTGAAATCCAACATACTCTCATAATGTAGGTACATGTATTTGTTTTTCCACTTTTCTCAGCCATGATTATCGAATAATGACACTACAAAGCAATCATATCATAGGATACTTTTTTCTCTTGTTTTGACTAAACCCAAGTGGAGGCTAATTAATCCCAAGTGGCACTTCAAGTGGGGCAACCACTCGCTTTATGTCATTAAACACATTATAGTACACATGAAGTCATTACAGGTCGTTTGATCTCTGTTTAGTAGCAACAGATTATTGATGGATGTACAGATGTACAGATGTACATTTGTACATGTGTACATTTGTACATGTGTACCTTGTTTTAGTATGACAGTAACGAACTTTTGTTATAATTATTCTTATTTTCTTTTTAGTTAAGTAACTAAAATATTAAGCTTACTAATAGTGCCCTATTCTGTTTCAGTTACATTTATTATTGCAGACCTGTAATTTAGTGATAGCTAAAAAGTCACAATGGTTTACTAAAAGCATTTTATATTTGTTTTTTGAAGTAATAGATTATCCCTATTATCCATCATTTTATATTTGTTTTTTGAAGTTATAGATTATCCCTATTATCCATCATTTTAGATTGATGACATCACAATAGAACAACTAGATTCTGGACTACAAGAGGGAGAAGATATAAAACAAGTCTACAAAGAGCTTTCACAAACATTTTCCAAGGATCATCTTTCTTTTGAAAAGGTAGTTGCTTGAGTGTTTTTTAGTACGATAATGTTGACCAGTTTTAAAGGTCATTCACATTCATCTTGACATCAGGAAAATATGCATTCCATAGCCCTATGATGTTTGGAATGACGAATAGTCTTTTTACCTTGCACCATTTTCATATACATGTAATTATCCTTCCTATTCTTTTTTGTGTATGTTAAATTTCAATCCATTTATTCATTATTGAGTTATGGTATAATCGTGTACTAACCTTCCTTATGATGTTCAGCTATACATTATATTACATGTAAAGTCAACACATCGACTACAGTATAGTTACATAGTTACAGAAAGAGATTCTGAGCAATAAGGCCAGCCATAAAGAGTCTTTACTTTCAGATCTATATACCAGGCTCTTTAACTGTTTAAGCTATAATGGATCACCTACATGTACATGTATATACCAATGTAAAACTTCCTAATATGGTAATAGAATTAAATATCCTGGCCTTCCTGGGTTTATACAGTTTGGACTCTTCTTTGTGGCTTTGCTGCTCATAAGCTCCGTTATAGTTGATTAACAGAAATAATAGTGCTAATTATTGGCCAAATTGTTACAGTAGACCTGTAATTATTGCTATACTGTACTTACAATATTTACATCCCACTGCACATTTTCATGTTTCTTTTGTTTCAAACATGTTTGTATAACTGCTTGTAAGTTATAGAGTTGTTCCAACCTTTCATGTATTTGTAGTCATCCTTCATAAAGATTATTACATGACCACTGGTACTAAAAACAAGATATTTAGACCACTGGTAGTACTAAAAACAAGTTATATAGAGATAAAAGCAACCTGATGATTGCTTTGTGATGACAATAAGTCATGGCTGATGACTCTCATGTATAAACCCTACAATAATTATATTGTTTTTCTATCAGTTTTTTTTTGCAGTTTCCACAAACTGAAATTATCCTGCTGTAGTTTGAGCATGCATTCATTTATGTGCCGTGCCATTAATTGGCTGAACCTTGTTTGGGGGTAGGGGGGATACCCTTACGAACCATGAAAAATAGTATTATCATTTTATTTTGAAAGCATGTAGTGATATCAGCACACAAACAAGATTGGGAAGATTAATACCAAAAAGAATAAAACTAACCTCTTGTATCATGTATAAATATATACAAATGTAAAGTGAAATATAAATGCAATTATAAAATGTGTTTTATTGTGTTGTAGGATCCCGCACTCCAGCCTTCCCTTGATTGTGGTATTGAAATGACATCAGTTTATGCAAGCAGTTCACTTCAAAGAAGAAAGAATCGTAGAGTAATAAACCAAGATCTATGTCATTCTGGGCCTCCTCCTTGGCAAGAAGACAGTCATAGAGAATGGATAAACAAGTCAGTATAATAGATTCTCCTTTATTAGTAAAACAGTATGCACTACATTTACATGCGATATACATGTGATCTTTTTATTCAATAGCTTTCACTCTGAACAGTCTGGAATGAAGGTAAATATTCGTTCTTAGAATTACTTCAATAGTAATAGTTTGAAGACTTTAGAATAGAACTAAAGTCTGTTCACATTCATGATGATCTGAAAATTAGGATGTGATAACTTTATATATGTAATGTAATATAGAGAGTTATAATATAATACTTGATTATAGATTTACAGTAACTCAATAATGACACAATGCGTTATACACGCAAAATGGAACAGGAGCGATAATTGTATGAAAATGTATGTTGGTTCAAAGTTATGAACATTTTCCTGAGGTCGTAGTGAATGTGAATGACCTTTACCAGTGTTTTGTGCTGAGGTTGGATTGACATGGGATAATAATGACAACACAGGATACATTTGACTAGTGAAAAACAAATCCTTCAGCATGAATACAACTAAGCCTAAATACATTGGATACATTTATAATTATCAATTGTTTTGAAGGAGACCTCTTTGGGTAGCAGAGGAAAAGGATGGAAGAAATGGTGGAGAGCAACCCTTACAACTGATGATTATCTGAGATTCATTGCTCAACAGGTGAGAACCCAATGAAAACATTTTGTTGTATAATTTAAAAGTATCTAAAATTCATTGCTCAAACAGTGAAATCCCAATGCTCTTGTGGTGTATGCTTGTGGTATAAGTACATGTAATTATGTGTAAACATACAACATACAGGAGGACTTTGTCTTATTGTATTTTCTTGTAGAAGATATTAGAGTTAATCCATCCATCCTTCCATCCTCCATCTATCTATCTTTCCATTCACTCATCCATCCATTCTCATTCATCCATCCATTCATCTGTCAATTGACTCATCTATCTTTTTACAGTACAATCATAGTTTTCAGTCACAAAGTTTTCTCTCTAATTTAGCATCAACTATTAGAAAGTTTAATTTGAATTGACTGCTTTTAAGTCTTTTATTGAAGGATAGTCAGGTTCTCAATATTTAACAGTTAGTATTCTCATTCTCAAATATGAGAATGAAACTATGTTCCGTGTAAATTTTAATTTTATTATTATGAATTAATTAGCATTATAAAGTGATGCTTTGATTTTAATGAGAATACCACAAGTAATTTACATCTCACTGTTACATTGTACATAATAATGAGGTATTGCAAATCCATATAGTAATTAGTGTTATGAAATTATGTAATAGTCTACAACTGTATGTTAGTAATAAACCTTTCCTGTTGTGGTCCAGTATAAATGTCTGTTGCTTGCAGTTAGAGTAGCAAACAAAATACGCTATTTTACATTCAAGGGTTCAGATTTTCTTGGTGTAGTCCACCATATGTATGACTCTAGTGGAAGTGATTCTGAAGACGAACAGAGAGAGACAGAGAAAAGAGATCGACTTAAAAAACTTCATGAACAATTAAAGTCAGTGCTAATCATAAATACACTGTCTGAAATATATTAAAGTACTTCAACTGTAGTGCCCCCATGGGGAGTAAACTTAATGAAAATTCAGACCTGGCTGGAGCAATTTTAACAGCTGAAGTCTACCAAAAAATATACTCTCATACAGTAAAATCTAATAATTTTATCTAAGAAGCCAGCTCACTCCAATTTTTCAAGGAATAAAAATTTTAATTGCTCTGTATATATATATATATATATATATATACCCTGTGCTTCTGCTTAATGCTAGAAGTCATTTCAATTCTCATGTTTGATATTCATGTTCTCATCCATTAATTTTTTTTAAGGGAAAAGGAAAGGAGGAGATTGGAGACACTGCAGCAAAAGAATTCCTACATTTCTGGCCAATGGAATGTTAACACTGTACTAATGGGAGGTCTTGGTAAAGACCCAGATAATGAAGGCAAGAAGGTTTGTGTATAAATCTTTTAAAATTCATTTTTTGGTAGAGGTGGAATTGCAAGAACAGCCACACACTAAAGATATTCAGGTAGGCATAACACAGTTCATTCTCCTATTAAAGTTTGTCTTCATTTCTTTTTCACTAAGACAAAACTTGAAAGAATATGGGAACGTTTACTAGTCCCGCAAGACTCCAGAATCAACATGGCTATTCAATATAGCAATCCAAAGTTCTCAATCCATTTATCTGAGGTAATACATACGCATAGTCTTGCATCGCAGATATGTACTTATCTCAATAATGGGTATTATCACTAAAAAAAATGTACCAACTGAAGTACATATTGAAAAGTATAAAGATGGTGTATTTAAAGAATAAATAATTGAAAATTAACCACAAAGTGATACGAGGAAATATGATGAGTTATATAACTATATATATATATATGCCAGATTAACAAAATTATAATACTTTTTAGCTGGAATATACTTTTAAACACTTGGAACATAATGATATTACTTTTTGTTCAATTTGTAAACTGCCTGCACTTTGTATGGACTACTTAGAAAGAACATGGAAATCGTTTTGATCTTATTTTCATTTCGATAGACGAATAGTGATTAGTTTTTTCATCAGAGCTGGTCACATTTACCCAATCAACATGTTCTGAAAAGGGTCCAACTCGATAACAGTGGGTGTACCACCATCCAGTTTTTATTATAAAACTACAATGGAAAATCTTATGCCAGTCGTGATCACGATCCACAGTTGAGAACTGGGCTCCATTGTGCAAAGAAAAAGCATCTGGAAGGTTTCCACCACTGTAGTTTCCAACAGTTAATGTATAGTTCGTTTCTGGTCCACCAACACTAAAATAATCGTATTGTGCCCATTTCTTGCCATCATCTATGTCGAATCGCAATTGAGTAGTAGTATTTGAAGTAAGATAATGCAGAGCATCCAGTCCAAGCCAGAACTCTTTATTCAGCAAACCAAATCCTTTTACATACTTGTTCCACTTCTTTTCGAACTTACTCTTGTTCTTGTTTCTCCTTCCGAAAACTAACCATCCACCACCGGAAGTTTCCATATCGCACATAATTCGAGTGCTTTCTGACCGATCTAGCCAATACACACCAGTTTTGCGACCAAGTAGAAAAACATCACAGCAGTCTTTCAACAATGTTTTTTGTATACATTTTCCAGACAGATTGTCTCGCAAACTCGTGATCACTGCCGGACAGCTGTTATAAATGTCACCCATTGCGGACTCAGCATTATTTCTAATAATTGCGCTTTGAACGAACCCGTTGTACTTCTTTGATATATGGGAGCCTCCACAAAAACACAATAGAACCAATAGGAAATAAGCAAAGGCAGAAGGCACTTCCATTTTCTTCCAAAATGCCAATTTATAAAACTGATCCAACATAGCTGGTGATCTTTTGTAGTTAGTTGAACCACGCGGTGGGCGTTGTCCAAAACACTCACATTTTCATTTCCAGGTATTTAATTTGTGGGAAGCAAGCAGTGATGCAGTAAAACAAAGAGAAGATGCCTTAAAAAGATTGGAATCGTTTGAAGAACATGCTTCCTCTCCATCAAGACATTTCTCCAAGAGTAAGATTATAATTATAATAATTATTTATGATCATTGCAACATTGTTTTCTTCACCAGCCAATTCTGCAGTAGCTAGACTCAAAGAAGCAAAAACTAGAAATGTTTTACATCAGGTACACCTAATTTGTTATTAATTTTGCCTGCAATCACATTTTATACAGCAACTTGACAAAACTGATTGTCAAGTCATTTCATGTGCGAAGAAGCTGAGGCAATTTAATAATGTCTTGACATACAAGGTACGTTAGAGTGAATTTATAATTTACACTGTTGGCTAACTTATTGGGATCAGTAGTATTAAAACTTAAATTGCTGGATGATTGATCCTAGGAGGGTTTAAATTATATATATAGTAATCCACTCCACCTTGTAAATTTGCTAAGTGGTTGTATAATTGTGGGTTCCCTGTTTGGTCATTAACCAATTCTGGTGGAATAAGTATATTCAATGTTAACCATATGCCCAGAACTTTCCTTAATTAACTTTTAGTATTAAAGCATTCGATCCAACAGGGTTATGATTGTTGGAAATATAACTGTTTACCTACTATAAAAGTTGAGGATCACTACTACTATCCCACCTTATTAAGGTTACAGGATATAGATGCTTTATCATAATATCACATTGCGTGTGTAATAATTTGACACACCACAAGTATGTTTTTGTACAAACAGAACTTTAGTGATACCGAAAGTTTAGCGTTAGCTTTTTTCATATTTGCAAGCAATTTGAACAGGCATGTAGATTCAAAATAACAAAAGATTATTAACAAAGGGAAATACATTTGGGTTAACGACTTGTGCAATTGCAAACTGACCATGGTAACTCAAAAATGCATAAAAATATACCGTATTAAATTTAGACGTGTTGTCAATCCCCACACATAGTGACCCACTATAGCAGTTAACAAAAACCAGAAACTGTTGCAAATGAAGATTTTTGACATGAAAACTATCACAATATCAGAGACCACATCTTGAGTTACAAGGGAACTGCATGAATCAATTTTTGTTTACAACTTTATTGCATATTAAGTAAAGAAATAATTTTAAATAATCATGGAAGAACTGTATGTTGCTTTCAGACCCCAAAAATATGTTTGGTATCCAGTAACTACTACTATTAATTGACCACACCTCATGAATAATTAATTAGCTAAACTTAGCTTTTTTTTTTATTATTTAGCTTACTCTACACAGCCATACAGCATGTTTATTATTTATAATATTATATATTTCTAATGGTTCAGTCACCTCATGCTTTATCGTAATATCACATTGCGTGTGTAATAATTTGACACACCACAAGTATGTTTTTGTACAAACAGAACTTTAGTGATACCGAAAGTTTAGCGTCATATTTGCAAGCAATTTGAACAGGCATGTAGATTCAAAATAACAAAAGATCATTAACAAAGGGAAATACATTTGGGTTAACGACTTGTGCAATTGCAAACTGAGCATGGTAACTCAAAAATGCATAAAAATATACCGTATTAAATTTAGACGTGTTGTCAATCCCCACACATAGTGACCCACTATAGCAGTTAACAAAAACCAGAAACTGTTGCAAATGAAGATTTTTGACATGAAAACTATCACAATATCAGAGACCACATCTTGAGTTACAAGGGAACTGCATGAATCAATTTTTGTTTACAACTTTATTGCATATTAAGTAAAGAAATAATTTTAAATAATCATGGAAGAACTGTATGTTGCTTTCACACCCCCAAAAATATGTTTGGTATCCAGTAACTACTACTATTAATTGACCACACCTCATGAATAATTAATTAGCTAAACTTAGCTTTTTTTTTATTATTTAGCTTACTCTACACAGCCATACAGCATGTTTATTATTTATAATATTATATATTTCTAATGGTTCAGTCACCTCATGCTTTATCGTAATATCACATTGCGTGTGTAATAATTTGACACACCACAAGTATGTTTTTGTACAAACAGAACTTTAGTGATACCGAAAGTTTAGCGTTAGCTTTTTTCATATTTGTAAGCAATTTGAACAGGCATGTAGATTCAAAATAACAAAAGATCATTAACAAAGGGAAATACATTTGGGTTAACGACTTGTGCAATTGCAAACTGACCATGGTAACTCAAAAATGCATAAAAATATACCGTATTAAATTTAGACGTGTTGTCAATCCCCACACATAGTGACCCACTATAGCAGTTAACAAAAACCAGAAACTGTTGCAAATGAAGATTTTTGACATGAAAACTATCACAATATCAGAGACCACATCTTGAGTTACAAGGGAACTGCATGAATCAATTTTTGTTTACAACTTTATTGCATATTAAGTAAAGAAATAATTTTAAATAATCATGGAAGAACTGTATGTTGCTTTCAGACCCCCAAAAATATGTTTGGTATCCAGTAACTACTACTATTAATTGACCACACCTCATGAATAATTAATTAGCTAAACTTAGCTTTTTTTTTTATTATTTAGCTTACTCTACACAGCCATACAGCATATTTATTATTTATAATATTATATATTTCTAATGGTTCAGTCACCTCATTCAAAAAACTTGATACTATTTACTGTAATATTAAATTCACAGGGAAGAGACTATTTAGAGAAAATGAGCATGGATTGTACCGAGATGCTATACTCCTTACACCAAAAACGGAGACAAGCAGTGCTTCAACCAGCCATCCAGTATCTAAACGCAGCAACAACACACAGTAACACAAATCATCTAGGACACTTATATACACCTTACTGAAACACTCTTTAGGTTATTAAAAATTAGATTTGTAAATAAACTATTTGAATGTAAAGTATGTGTCATTTTTCTGCATGTATCAAATCTATGTTCTTGGAGAGTTCTTTTTCTAATCTGATCTGTATTTGGAATAGAGGGAGCTTGTTAGTCTATGAAATTTGTAGTCTATAATATAAATACCAGTTCTTGCTTTGCTTCTTCTACTTTCAATTTAGCAAGTTCTAAATTCTGTGTGAAAGGGAGGGATGTTTGAAATCAATCAGGAGGAGCCGACTATTACTTGAAGAGTCTAACCCTTTGATTACTAAGTGGGTTACTTACAGGAGGTAAATCTGCAAAGTGTTCTAGCTGTGACTTCAAAGGAAGCACTTGGCTCTCAAGAGATTTGATTTCCTACAAGTTTTTAAATTACAAGTTTTAAAATTACAAGTTTTTAAATTAAAAGTTTAAATTTTCTATTTAACTTCAACACTCACTTGATGACACTTTTGCAGAGTTCCATGCTGGATGTCCTGTGAATAGCCATTCTCAGACATTTCACCCTGAAATTCAAAACTCGGATATAATGTTTATGAACCAAAGAGCTATATATCTTTGTGATTACATTCCTCTCATGAACCTGAAATTGTGTCCAAGGACATGATATCATGCAAGTTTGTGAGGGATACATCACATTCAAAGAAACTAACTAAAGGTTGTACATTTTAACAACATCTGGACCATTATATATAATTGTAAACCTGTCCAAAGATGTGATATTGCTCAAGATTGTGAGGGATACATCACATCCAAAGAAACTAATCAAAGGTTATACACTTACATGACATATCTTGGCGTATAATTATATGTCCAGCTTTACTGTATATACTATGAAATATTTTGTTATAAAAAGAACTTCTAGCTGAAAAAGACTGCAAAATTTAAGTTATAAAAGAGTATTAATTTTGAAAAAGAAGAGGAAATGAGCAATAAAACAAGTGGGATCACAATCATAATGGCTATTCCTTTTCATAAATTACTAAAGCCTCATCAATAAAAAAAATAGTGCAACCAGTTCATTTTCTTTTAACACTTTACAAATCTACACCACACTATGCAATCATGGTATCATGGTATTTACCTGAAGGGATGCAATTAATTTCTCATATTGTTCAGATTTCTGTTGAAGAAATTGAGCTTGTTTTGCCTTTTGAGTATTAGCTTGTTTTATCTTTTTTGCATCTTGTTGGAGCTGGGTTGATAATCTGAAGTGTATGGAGAAGTGAGTCATCAGTGGACTAGACAGTCAAATATTTTTAGTAATATGAATTAACATTTCTTAATTGGTTTGAGGCTTAATGCACCCACTTAATAATATCAGGTCAGTGAGGTCACCTAACCTGTCACCTTGACATCAATGTTCATATGGAATGACCAATTATCTTTTTACCCACACAAATTTCATATAATCCTTCTTGTTCTTTTTTTGTGTATATTAAATTCCAATCAGAGTTTTTGATATGTTTTGAAGCCTCAGCCAAATTGGCTCAACAATGGTTAGTGTGTGCGCCATTGGGAAGACATCTTGAGCCAATTAACAAAGAGTTAATGCTGTTAGTGACAATATAATCATAATTAACTGCCCAAAGAGAGAACTGTGCAGTGCCAAATAAGAAGCTCTTTGGGCTAATGGTGCACCATATAAGCTTATCAAAAACACTGATTCCAATCCATAGTATCATTATTGAGTTACATGTATTAGCCTTATGACATTAAACTATACATAATTATAAAGTCATAACATTCTAAATCCTAATTTTGAGGACATCGTGAATGTGACTATAGATAAACTACCGTATAATATTTATGGCCCATCACTATGATTACTTTCCAGTTTAATGTATACTGTTAGGGAAGTTATGTCATTCTGGGGGCTCAGTCAGTTAATGCATGGCACATAAAAAAATATGCACTCAAGGTCTAACAGATGAACAGGTTATAATTTATGTAGAAACTGGCTGTTCCATCTGAAATGTATTCCTAAAGTTCTACAAGAAGCTTTAAATGTAAGAAGAGTAGATTAACAAATAATTGTAACATGCAGTTGGGGGACCAAGAAGGTCAGACATGATTCAGAATAATGACACCACAAAGCAATCAAAGGGATTCTTTTCTCTCCATACATCTTATTTTAAAATAATGTCAAATTAATCATATTGAAAGGAGAACAGGACAAATTTAATTATATTGGATATACTTTAATTATAGTAGAGTACGAAACACAAAGGAGCATTAGATCCATGCTGTTTTATGATCCAGGGAGCTTTTATTACAGCCTATAATGCTATACTTAAATTCTCTTAATTATGCTTCCACTTAGGTACTTATTATTCTCTCTCATTATGCTCAAAATTCTTCTAAAGTAAATTTTAAAAATACTGATAATGTTACATTTACTGTCATATTCAGCAGAGGCACCTTTAGTTGCAACTCTGTTACCTCATGACCTATATTTTGACCACAAAGTTTACATTCCACACCCTATTATGCTTCATCATGCTTCACAATGCCAGCATAATGAGCATGACCCTAGTTTTATCATATTAAGAGTTTACATAAGGTGTAGTAGACATGCTAATTATATGACAAAATAATTAGACAGTCTGTTTGGATCAATCACCTGGAAATGTTTTCTTTCTCTAGTTGTGCGTTACAGATCTCTTCTTCCAGCTGTTGCAATTTTTTTGATAAACAGTCTATTTCCTTTTTAAGTGATGCCTCTTTTTTCAAAAATGTGCTCATACCTAGTGACAAACTGCAATAGTAAAGGGAAAATATTCAAAATTAGAGTATATTACACTTGTTGAAGCTTAGTTTAACCCCTTCCTCCCTGGAGGGTAAACTGGACAGTTTTGAACAACTGACCACTAAGACATGCACAAGCATTATTAGTGTTTACCCAGCACAGAATGGTCATTGGATGTACGACCATTATTAGCAACTAACTGTGTTTACCCTCCAGAGGATGGTCATTGGATGTATGGCCATTATTAGCTGTGTTTACCCTCCAGAGAATGGTCAATGAATGTATGGCCATTATTAGGAACTAACTGTGTTTACCCTCCAGAGAATGGTCAATGGATGTATGGCCATTATTAGGAACTAACTGTGTTTACCCTCCAGAGAATGGTCAATGGATGTATGGACATTATTAGCAACTAACTGTGTTTACCCTCCAGAGAATGGTCAATGGATGTATGGACATTATTAGCAACTAACTGTGTTTTACCCTCCAGAGAATGGTCAATGGATGTATGGCCATTAACTGTGTTTACCCTCCAGAGAATGGTCAATGGATGTATGGCCATTATTAGCTGTGTTTACCCTCCAGAGAATGGTCAATGGATGTATGGCCATTAACTGTGTTTACCCTCCAGAGAATGGTCAATGGATGTATGGCCATTATTAGCTGTGTTTACCCTCCAGAGAATGGTCAATGGATGTATGGCCATTATTAGGAACTAACTGTGTTTACCCTCCAGAGAATAGTTCAGTATACAATAATGAGCAGTTGAACACTTTGGAAGTTTGGACATGTGTGTAACCCTCCCAACTGCAGTTAGTTGCTATTCAATAATGCATGATGTGGACTTTATTAGGTTACAATATTTAAATGTATGATTAGACTATGAAATAAACAACCATTTCAGTTTGAAATACATTGTCCCTTTACCTTGATGATGAACAATCTGTTATTTCCAAAATATTAGCAACTTTTGCAAGAATCTCGATGTGGTGTTGAGTTTCAAGTGGTAAATCTTTGATTGTAATTCCAATACATGCATGAAGGGACTCCAGTCTGTTTGCTACATTAAATGATAATGACACCATCAAAAGTAATATAAACATGCCAGATTTAAAAAAAAACAAAAAAATTTCAAGCATCAAACAATTTGGCTCAACAAGGGTGTCATATGGATTCCCCTCCATAACATGACTATCCCTCCCCCCCTAGATTTCAGACCAAATTTATTCCAACATGCAACATCATCTCAGCTACAAGCCTTCTGGGGCCCCAGAAGCCACCAGGAGCAACCTCAGAGGGCCTAAACTAAACATTTTTTTACAGGGGAGCACACACCAAGACCCTCCCAAGAGCAGTGTACTTACAGTACATGTAGCTGCAGTAGAATCTGGGTAGACATGTAATTCAGCTATAATTAAAAGAATTAAAAGCTTTACTAAAAGGATTTTAGTTATAGTTATTATTGTAGACATGTAATTCAGTTATAGTTATTACTGTAAACATGTAATTCAGTTATAGTTATTACTGTAAACATGTAATTTAGTTATAATTAAAAGCTTTAGTAAAAGGATTTTAGTTATAGTTATTACTGTAGACATGTAATTCAGTTATAATTAAAAGCTTTAGTAAAAGGATTTTAGTTATAGTTATTACTGTAGACATGTAATTCAGTTATAATTAAAAGCTTTAGTAAAAGGATTTTTAGTTATAGTTATTATTGTAGACATGTAATTCAATTATAATTAAAAGCTTTAGTAAAAGGATTTTAGTTATAGTTATAACTGTAAACATGTAATTTAGTTAGAATTAAAAGCTTTAGTAAAAGGATTTAAGTTATAGTTATTATTGTAGACATGTAATTCAATTATAATTAAAAGCTTATAGTTATTACTGTAGACATGTAATTCAGTTATAACTGAATTACAGGTCTACAGTAATAACTATAACTTGTAGTAGACCTGTAATTCAGGTATAATTAAAAGATTTACTAAAAGGATTTTTAATTTTTTTATAACCACAGAATAGGTAACTGTAACAATGTTCTTTATACATGTATATATATTTGACCATGAATGAGAAAATTTGTCAAATAAGAATTTTGTCAAACGCTTATATTCAAATACCCCATTTTGTAAAGGAAACTAACTTAGGCAGAGCAATCAGGATTCTATCTATTGGGGGGAGGGGGCTCCCCCCTCAAAACTTCAGATAATTATAGTACTACTCCCAAATAGTGTCTACAGCGGTTTGCAGAAAAGTTGTCATGAGTGTGGTTTAAGGAGGGAAAATGGGTGTGGCCAACTAAAAATTTCCATCAGGAATTAGTTCCCCCCCCCTCCCCAAATCTCTAGATAAACCCCGCAATAGCTGCTCTTCCTGGATACCATATTTCATTACCTACCTGTATAAAATTGATGAATAATGAGCACTTAAGTATAAGTTTTTGACAAATTCTTATTTATATATATTATATATACATGTGCATAACTGTATCATAAGGTTTTCCAGTATCCTAACTACAATGGTGGTCAGATTCCAACTTGTATTTAGTGCTGTTTATCCAGTACATAGTTAATTCTGTCTTGGTAGTCTATATTATGTATTATCTAGCTATTCCAGACCAGTGTGGGCAGAACACCGGTTTTCATACAGGAATGTTTTTCAGGAGGGAGACAACTTACTTATATAAACACCTACGAGATTTTATAATGGCAGTCAAATCAATTTTGGCTTTAAAATCTGGAGGGTTTGTGTGTAGGTGGAGGTTCAGGACCACAGCAAACTTGTGCCATGCTTATATGGCTTTGGGTGGGTGTCAGCTTGCCATACAGGTGGAACTGAGAAAGCCATTCACGAGGTATGAACTCGTGGTATACCCATTGCCCCTCAACAATCTATTTTATGCTTTGGCTGGCTGCAAAAAAGATATTAACTCAGAGATAAACCAGTGTAATATACTTGAACCTTTTTACTCTAAGACTTTACAAGTTTGGAAAAGGTTAACAGTTGAGAGTTTTGAGAAATTAAATGTTAATTTGTACATAAATCAGCTGGTAGAACAGCAAAAACATCCCCACAGCCTAAAAAGCTGCAAATCACCTTCCTCTGCTCTTCTTTTAAGGTATAAACTAGTCACATCATTTACTAGTACTTACTAACTCCACACTTTTATTGCCAGCTATAACTGTTATGACATCACTTCCTAGCTACTGCAGAATTCCTGCAGCTGACACAAGTTCAGTATACGTTGCAGTCCAGACCCTCTGCCCCACACAATGGTCAGATTCACCTTGGTGACTAATATGCATTTACCAATCAATAAAATAAGCTGAAAGATTAACTACCTTCTGATTCACACTCTTTTATCCTATGTTCTAGTTCGCTAATAACAATTTCAGATTTTTTTTCATTTTCTTCTGATTCTTCGGCTAATTTGTGTAGTTCATCAATATGACATGGGCTCACTTCATAATCTGGAATTTGAGTTCCTGTGAAAACTTTTTCTAACCATTTTCTAACCTACATAAAACAAATATAATTATGTGTGCAGAATATAGTGCTAGCATACATGCTGATGTCTCGATTCTAGTGCTTTCTTTTCCGCCATTTTCAAATCTGACTCCGCCCATTTATCAAACCTCACCCACATGGTGGTACGAGATGAGTTCCAAGGAGAAAGAGAAAAAGAACACGAAAAAATGGAGCTCTGAGGATGTTGTACAAGCTGTTGTTATTGCTGACAGTTTCAATTTCTGCTTTCTACCCATAACAGCTGAGAAACCACGAGCATTGCTGCCCCTAGTAAACAGACCTCTAATTGATTACACAGTAGAGTTTTTAGCTGTCTCTGGAGTTAAAGAAATATATGTGTACTGTTGTGCACATGTTGACCAATTGAGAGCCCATTTAGATAAATCGCGATGGACACAGAAATCATCGTCAGTGAAATTATCGATAATTACTTCAAAAGACTTCCCATCAGTCGGTGATGCATTACGAGATATTGATGCACAAGGTTTGATTCGTTCTGATTTTGTCTTGGTATCAGGTGATCTTGTTTCTAATATGGATCTAAGAGAAGTTATTGCAAAGCACAAGCAGCTACGAGAAAAAGACAAGATGACAGTCATGACAAATGTCTACAAGAGAGCACATCCCGGTCATCGCACTCGCAGTATGGAAGACGATATTCTCTTAGCTACTAACTCCACAACTGATAGAGTTCTATTTTGTGAAAAACCAGATGGGAAGAAGAAAATAAAAATTCCGGTGGCAATGTTTAAAGAAAATGATAAAGTTGAGATCAACTATGACGTCTTGGATTGTCACATTAGCGTATGCTCTCCTAGTGTCCCTCAGTTATTTTCAGATAATTTTGATTACCAGACACGATACCACTTCATTCGAGGAATAATTAATGATGAGGTACTTGGTAATACGATCTATGCTGACTTCATATGTGATCAGTATGCTGCCCGAGTCAGTAATCTACAAACGTACGAAGCTATCAGCAAGGATGTGATTCATCGATGGGTTTTCCCATTAGTTCCCGATAATTGTGCTCTAGAAGAAGCATACTCATATGGTCGACGTAATATATATCTGAGCATTAATGTAGCTTTGGCATTTGATTGTATTTTGGAGGAGGATGTCGTGCTGGGGTCCGAGTCATCTGTGGGACCTCAAACACATATTACTCATTCGTCCATAGGTCGTAACTGCAAGATCGGTAAAGGTGTGAAGATAGAAGGTTGTTATATATGGAATGATGTTACTATTGGAGATCACTGCATTCTTCAGAAGTCGATTATAGCAAGCAATGTGGTGATTAAACCAAACGTGACTGTAGAGGATGGTTGTATTATTTCCTTCAATGTAGTTATTGGAGAAGGTTTCACAGTTCAGGCTGGTTCACGACTAACAACCAGTCAGCAAGCAGCTCTGACTTCAAGTGATGGCTGGGAGGATGATAATGAGTCCAGTGTTAATGATAAGCCATTTGAAGAATGCGTTGTTGAAGACGTAGGGGAAGGTGGAAAGGGTTTCAAATGGGACTATCCCATTCCAGATAGCGACGATGAGTCGGACAATTTTATAAAGGAGAAATGGCATACTACAGTAAACACCCAAGATGAAGAAGAAGATGAAGAATCTATAAGCGAAGAATCGACTCCATCAGCAACTCCAGAGCTAGTGCAATTGCTTTCTGTGGATAAAGACAGTGAGACTGTCATGTTTTATCACGAAATATTAGATAGCATTCGTTCAAGTTTAACAGACTCTGTTCCCAATGATAACACAATACTTATGATAAATGCTTCTAAACATGCCTACAATGTCCCTATTAATGAAGTCCCGTTGCATGTAGTGAAGGCTATTTTAGAAGGGCCACCTTCTTCCTCAAGCAAAGCAGAAATGATGGAATACATTATAAAAGCATTTCGATATTTCCAATCTTTACTGGTTCACTACATGAAAGAGAAAGAGGTACAAAAAGCTGTTATAGTATCTATGAGTGAATATGCTACTAAGGACAAGAGCTTTGCTTCTTTGTTTGCCAAATACGTTTTAGAACTTTACAACCTCGATGTAGTAGAGGAATCCTCTATTTTAGAGTGGTATGCTCAATTTAGTTTGCAAACTGATAATATTCTAGAATATTCGGAGGTGTTGAGACACATTCAACCTGTTATCGAGTGGCTGGAAACAGCAGAAGAAGAGAGCGAAGAGGAATCAGATTGAGTTTTGATAAAAGATAGTTCATTATTGTTTCAATTTCACATTGAATTTTTTTGGTCAATGAATTGTATAATTTTATACATGAATATAGAAACAATATTCAGAGTGATATAATTTGTACAATATTTTAACATACACTTGTATCAGTCATCACTTTGAGTAAATTCTCAGCTTTGTAAACTGTTACTTACCTGTGTAATGTGGGTGATATTGAAATTAAGTTTTGCCTAAAGATGACTTGTGATTATTGCAGAATTAGGCTCATTTTTAAAAAGGTGACACTTCTGATCCTTCCTTTGAGAGCATAGACCATTAAGTGCCATCATACTTTTAACTGCACACAAATTATTACAATTTTTTATTTGCAGTAAGACAATATTTTGCTATTGTGATAATATTGGCAGACCAATATATTGCCCAACCCTGTGTGGAGGGGGTATAGTAATTGTTTGGTGTGTGTGTGCGCGAAATTTTCTAGGTATTCATTTCTGCTTCCATTTGAAATCAGATTGTAGAGAGAAAGTGTCAGTTTTACTATGTAATAAATTGTACTGGAAGTGGAATTACATGATACATTATTAAAGACGTAAGAAATGATAATTATAAATATTTCATATACAGTGACCTCGTATACAATAAATTGTTAGAACTAAAGCAATTGTTAATATTATCGTTAATGCTAAACCGAGCATTACTCTCCAATCAGGCCATTCAAATATACGTTTAGTGTACTCTTGCATAGTCACCGGATGAATTGAAGGTGTTTGAAAATCGAGTCGTATTTCACGAATATTAGTTTGATGAGTTTCAGCAGTGTCTTTTGCTTTTTTCAGATCTTGATCTAATTTTTGTAATAATGTCTGTCGACTGTGTTTCCATTTCAGTGCACTCTGAATACTAATGTCCCTATAGAAAATACATAATTATATTATTGATTACTATAGCATTGAGGTTTCTTTGATGTAAATGACCATTGAGTTTCTCAAAAATAGAATCAGTAAGTTTACACCATACCAACCATTAACATTTCCTTCCTACACTAAAAAAGCTGTCTACTGTCCTTACTATAAATAAACATATTACTTAAGGTCAATTACAGTTACTATCACCTCAACATTGACTAATACTATTACTTGACTGTCTATTACTATTATTAATACTATTACCTCAGTTATTTAATTACCTATTACTACCATGAAACATGTAATGTTTACAATTATCTATTACTATTACTCCGTGTCTGCACCTAATAAACATAAGTTGTTCAAACAATGTGTCTGACATCTGTTTGAGCAAAATACTTTACCAGCTATGGTAAAAAGACACTCCACATCCTCCAGATGTTGCTACAAGTATGGTATACATGTATATATTTCTTTGTTAATACATGTACATGATTATATGATTTTAGGGTACGATTATGAGTATAGTATTTAGAATTGATACGATTATGATTGTGATTACAACAAATTATGTAATTGATTACAATCATAATCGGCCACAACTCTAAAACATTTTCCTGAGACATACACACTTGCATACTGATCTTAGGTGCCAAAAGAAAGATATACCTCTCATATATATAGCGGAACCCCTCTATTGCGGACAGTATTGGGACAAATATAAGTGTCCTGATTACAGGGGTGTCCTCATTTCAGGGGTTAATTTATATTATAAAGCACAGTTTGGGACATTTGTAAGTGTCCTTAATACGGAGGTGTCCTCATTTCAGGGTGTCCTCAATAGAGGGGTTTCACTGTATATATAGGGTTGGACAAATTTGATATTTAGCTTAGCTTAGTCAATTATTGCATTAGCACTTTATGTGAATATTGATATCAAACAATTAACAAACTGAAATTTTGGTTGTATTGTTTCTCTAGATAGATGTATAGGAATGCTTTTATATTAGTAAAATGGAAATAGTTTGCGATATTCGGACAATTGAAAATAATTAGCTAGCCCTATTCTCATGTGAATCTACTTGTAATCACAGAGTAAGTTCGACAGAGATTGAAGAACAAGAAAGGTTGTCATGACCAACCCCTACGATTTATGATTACTTTCCACCATGGGGGTTAAAAACAACTTTTTAGAAGAGATTTCATTATGTCACACTAAAAATGGAACAAATGAAGATTGCCAGAGATTCACAACAATGGTCTCTGAGTACAGTAAATGTTGTGATTAGATAAAAGACATACCATGACTCAATTACTATAAACCCAGTACTCATCCTCATACCTATACTACAAGGCTAGTACTCATCCTCATACCTATACTACAGGACCAGTACTCATTCTCATACCTATACCACAGGACCAGTACTCATCCTCATATCATTACTACAGAACCAGTACTCATCCTCATACCTACACTACAAAACAAGTACTCATACCTATGCTACAGAACAAATACTCATACCTATACTACAGAGGTCATATCTATGATTACATTAACCTTGCCTGCACTACACTTCACATCCCCATACTTGATGACATCCTAATATAGCTACAACTGCCTCATATCCATAATCATCCTCATTCCTATACTACACATTATATCAATGAATATCCTCATACCTATACTCTGGTGTATCTGAATCATCTCCACACTCATCATCTGCATCTTGAGATAAATCATCAGAGTTGTAATACGAATCAGGCCCTCCAAAATGTAAATCATCAGCAGATGTCCCCCCTGAGCTTTGGGTTCCCGATTTATTAATATCATCAGTAATAAGTTTACGCCTTTTCTCTCTTTCTAATGGCTCAGATAGAAGACCGTGTTCTTTTATCGGAACTTTAATTTTTTTCAGAGCATGAAAATCCTGATCTGTATATAATTTGTTTATTCTTCGTAACTCGGCAACCTGAATACAAATACAAACAATATGTTATGATATTTTTATGAGACTGTAACCATAATAATATCGGGTATTTTGACAGCAAAACTAACTACGCATGAGCATTTTCACAATGATCACAAAGAAACAAAGCCCTTCATTCTAAAGATATATAATGAAAGTTTGCCAGGTTGGACGGATTGCTGTATTTTAACCACTAATAAGTAAATCCTAAACTCCAGGATCAATACCCCATCCTATTGCCATAAAAATAATTTGTTACAGTTCCATAAAAATAGCAAGTTTGTAAAAATTTATAATGCGCACTATAATAATTATTACTTGAGAGTAGACTTGGGGTCAATTATATACAATGGAATGTAATATATTACTATTCCTTTAAAATTCAGTTGATTACTATTACTACCTAAGTCAATGTAATATATTACAATTACATTAAAAATCAGTAGATTACTATTACTATTACCACCTAAGTCAGTGTTATTGTTATGAATTACTATAGTGTTTAGGTTTCTTTGAAATTCTTTTATGTAAATGACCATTGCGTTTAATGTTCATGAGTTTCAGAATGAGTAAGTCTGCACCTTTCTGGTTGAAAAACTTTCCCTCCATTACTACCCCAATTGCTTAAGGTCAATTACAATTACTATTACCTCATTATTATATTACTATTACTAATACTATTACTAGACTGTTTATTACTAGATGTATTACCTCAGTTTTTAAATTACCTATTGCTATTACTATTAACCTGAAACATGTGATCTTACTATTACTATTATCTATTACTATTACTACATGTCTGCTTCAGAGCAATGTTTGTAAGTGACTATCTGAGTATCTGTAAGTAAGTCCTTAGATTGAGTATTTATCAAATGTCAATGGGTGTGATTTCTATTAGATCACAAATACACCACTTATAATTAGTGCAATCAGGGGTGTGGAAATAGTGAACTGACATTTTGACCTATTTTCATACCACTTCCCACATTCAATTTACAGGTCAATTGGCAACTCAGTAGAGGCATGTCCTTGATCTAGGGAGAGTAAGTTATGTTATTTAGGGTGCAAAAAATTCATAAGATTTATTGGACAATGTCTTTCATGACTGCTTGTTTCCATACCACTGATAGCCATACTTTTATAACATACTGGACAGGAGTATCTCAAAGCCACTCGTTGTATAGTATCACCAAGTTGTACAGGTTCTTCAACAAATTCTTGACGAGGTCTCTTACTGGATGGACTTTTTGGACTCTTTAATCTTTTATGTTTCGATTTCCTTGGTTTGATCTCAGACATTTCAATGTCCTCTGAATCACTTACATGCTTTTTCCCTATTCTCCCATCTTTACTAAACATCACAAATAAACCAGGTTTTAAATTGGGAGGTTTTGTTACATTCTTTGATTGAAATGGTGGTTCATCTGGATCAAGTGTGGATAAACGTACATACCCATTCTTCTTAGTGCTCATCTTTTCTTCTCGTCTACCACACCCATTTAGCATATCGTACGTGTAACCCCACCTCTAAATCTGATGTGTACGTACGTGTACGTGTACGTACGTACAACCCGTCAACCCCACCTAGTACCTGTGCAGTACTAGTACAGGCATGCTGCCATGCCGGATACAACAACCAAGCCCTGCCCTTCTGTATTAGTTCCTCCTCCTTAAGCATCCCATATCCACCCACTAAGACGACTTCGGTTAATTAAGCTGTAAACTTGTTGTCTGTTATGAATAGGCCTATTACTTCACCACACTCGATTACATCGCCGCCTCAATCTCCATTGTTTATTCTTGGTGAAGATAAGCTAAGAAAACAGCTGGATTTGGAAGAACGTTTGCAAATAGTAGGGGAAGAATTACTCGAAGGCTACAAGGATACACGCCAGTGGAAACAAGTTGGACAAATAGCACAGACCCTGACGTCTAATTCAGAGAGAGTATCTGTGATAAAACAGTGTTTACATCAACTTGATCTGTGTCCTATTTCATATCAAGATACTGAAACAGACGCAGAAACAATGGTTGACAAGAATAGAAGAACCTGCCAAGTAACTGTTGAAGTCATTGAGCAAACATCTGATGATGATGCATGTTGGAGTATAATATCACAAGAGATCTCAAATAAGCCTGTTTTACGTACCTTGAAAGATGTTTCTTTGTTACGTGCACACTTATGCAAGCATCATCATATACAAATTCCATTATCAAATGAAGATTCCCTCACCTCAGATGCTCTTCAGGAACTTCTCTTGTCTGCGTTGGAAGAAGTGAATTCTCAAAGTGATCCATTGTTGTTGAGCTTTTTATCGTCAAAAGTGGACAACTTTGCTGTCATTGCTAAGGCAGAAAGTGAGTGAAACTAGTAATGTTTATGTGGAATTGATGTTACCAGTCCATACATACAAACTGCCCATACATGCTTGTTAGCGTACATGTATATAATATATATATATATATATATATATATATACAAATTCTGTACTTGTTGCTTGTTATAAATACTTTTAGTTTATCATTTTCAATTTAGTTACTCAAATCTATATCTAATCAAAACAATTTGGAAAAGGGAAAACTATAGCCATAACTAACTAATAAATACACAACCATAATATAATTATATACATATTATAAACAAATAACATTACCTTTCTTTTGCTGCTCCATTGAATTTAATTAATAATGTGCTTCCTACAATTAGATAGTTGTAACATGCCAGATAAGGTCCGGAACTGTCTATTAATAATGGCTGATAGGCACATTCCACAGTGTCCTGACATGTAGCATGTCAAATAGAGTTCTGACATAGCATGTCCACAACTATAAGGCATGAATACATTTATGTATCAGTTGAGACATAGAGTACATTGTATCCATAACAGTTTCTTTCAAATATTCTTGATAAAAGAAGGGCTTTACGTTCAAAGATAACCGTTATGGATACTGAAAACACAAAATAGGTCTACGAAACAATAGTGCTCACAATATAATAAGTTGAGCTCTCAAAGGAATATGGTTACTATAATGCAATGTGTATAATTGCATCATCACATTATTTAATTATTATTGAAGCCAGCTGTTTATAGAATCCCCATTCGTTAATGTTCTATTACTTGGACACATTCTTAATACCAAATATTATAAACTGTTTGTACATTATGATGGCATAACTTCCTTGATACGACATTTCAAATATGTGATGCAAATAATGATATTCATTCACTTTGCATAAAATATGGACAGGCTAAAAACAAACTTCTGCTGATTCTATATACACAAGTTTGACATTTTTTATGGCCTCATCCCTATGATTGCTTCCATCAACAGGGCTTAATATTATATATATATATATATATATACATTTATTGCTTGTCTCATACATGTATATGCATTATGTATGGAGGGACGTCATTTCAGGGGGCTCGATTAATAGCATGACATTAAAAGAACATGTGCTCGAATTGCAAACCAGCTGGAAGAAGCAGCAACTAACAGCTGTTGTAGCCAAAAGACATTGCTGAACTATACAAGAAGTAAGAAGTGTGAATAAAAAAAAAACAAACAATAAAGTTGGTCTTTCACATATGATAAACCTCTGTAGCCTCTTGCCTGAAAAATATGTAATGTGGTATTTAAAATGTTGGGTTTCAGACACGAAGCAATCATAGGGATACTTTTTTCTATTGTTTTTACTTGACAAGAATATCCAAAAGAAATGTAATTGACAGTCTCACCTTCATTCTACCATAATTCCTGATCTTTAATACTTATGAGGTCACATTAGACAGTAATTATTATAAACTTTTAGTAGATCATGTGACACTATATTTTAATTTGATTGGTTTAGTCAGTTTTTGTCAGACAGCAGGATGTGGTAAAGGATTTATAATTGTTCTTTTGTATATCTTTGATCTCGTAATGTATATTATAGTATAATATACATTACAAGATCAATTATACTAAATTGTTAGACAGTGACAAAATCCCTATAATCCGGGCTCAAAATTAGCACTTATCCAGACAACAACTTATTACTTTTGAACAATCAGTTAGCTTCTCAGCTCTTTCCATAAATTGTCCTGGCGCCATGAAATTTCACTACACAGTTGTCCATAGGTTCTGAAGTTAATTTCAGGCCCTGATCATAATTACAAATGACCGCAAGCTTTATTATAATACTGTATTATGTCTTCAATAATAAACATACAAAAAGGCATGATTAAGGTCGTGCTTGAGTAATTAACATATTAATTATTGTTGTAGCTATACATTCAAAATACTTATACAAACCTATAATTATACTAGTTACTATATATAGTTGTCTGAAAGGTGTGGTGTAGTAACACTTTCTTAAGAATGTATAATTGTACTCACAAAAGAATGCATGACACTACACTCTAACATATGGTAGGTAATATATATAATTATATACATATACAGTGAAACCCCTCTACTCAGGACACCCTGAAACGAGGACACCTCTGTATTAAGGATAGTTAAAACTGTCCCAAACTATGGTTTATAATATAAATTCACCCCTGAAATGAGGACACCCCTGTAATCACACACTTTTATTTGTCCCAAGGGTGTCTGGAATAGAGAGGTTTCACTGTTTATATATATATATATATACCAATACAGTGAAACATCAAAGTAAACCACAGGTTTATAAATTAAATATAGCACCTTGTGGTCAGATATAAAACCTAATTATAACACACCTACATTGTACTTGTGCTATATCAGATTTATAATCACCTTACCCTTAGGCCTACAGCCTTCATGCTCAGTGATTATAAATCTAATATAGGAGCACTCGTAGGCATGTTATAATGTATACATATAATATTTTATTTTATTAAATATATTTCATGAATATAATTATACAAAGTATACAATTGTATATATATATTGTATAAAAGTAAAAATATGATGTATATAATTATACAATGAATATAATTATACGATGTATATATATATATATATATATATTGTATAAAAGTAAAAAGAGTGGAAAAACAAATAGCCATAAAAGGCTGAGACAGAATATATATTGCTTTCTGTCTCACCCTTTTATGGCTATTTGTTTTTCCACTCTTCTTACTTTTTTTATATACATGTTAATTATTTTACTGAGTGCAGTTTCTACAAGTTGCTTTGTTAATAATGTTGATAGTTAACAACCTGGTCCAATGAATGAATAGCAATACTGTGTTTACTTTATTAATTAATGATCATGGGAATTACAATGTTCTTTCCAAACCAAATCAATGGCCGCTAAATACTTCAATGAAAAGTGTTTGAACAACTCCTTATATAGACTATAAGAATTTTTGATATACTCTTACTGAGAAAGCATCTTACTGTATTCTAGGTATAGTCTTTATTTAAACACAAAATGGCAGAGTAATGTGTGTTTCATACAGTGTGTGTGTGGGGGGGGGGGGGGATCAAGGGGGATCCTCCTTAGATTTCAGACCTGATTTATTCAATGTGACACAACATCTCAGGTACAAGCCTTTTAGGTTCCCAGAAGCTACCTCAGAGGGCCTACATTTTAAAACATTTCCTAGGGAAGCAACTCTCACACCCCAAGGGGCAGTGTGATTCACATGATCATTTTTTCCCCTCCCTAAACAAAAAATCCTGGATGAAACTGTGATAGTGAAGTGTTGTTTAAATGTAACCATTTTCTCATTCATGGCTTACTGACCCACTGATTTTGAGAATAAGTTTTTCTTAAGTATTAATTATTTTAGATTCATAATTAGTAGGTGGGAACAAATAATTGCTTAAATAATCTTGCAGCTGTAAAAGAACAACCAGGCACTTAATTTAATTTGTCACATTTGGAAACTGAAGGAGAGCACTGACTATGTGTATATACTTATTGCTGTCACACAATTTATTCTTGTTCAAACCATGTACATACGTATGTAAATCTGTTATATGTATGTGTTAATGTTGTTTTAGTATGACCACTTTTAGTTATAGTAAAACAGTAGTATTAATTAGTTTCTCAAACTTGTGTATAGTTTAGTTATAGTTAATGAACTAAATTTAAGTTTACTAAATTTATCAGTTAACCAACTAAAAGTGTCTATTATTGGCTAATGTTCATTTTAGTTGTATAGTTATAGTTTTGCTACAAACCTGTAATTTAGACAAAGTATATATGTCTGATTGTCATTTTACAGCAATTGAACTCAAAAATGTGTTTTAATATTTTCTCAAAAAGGTGTTTTAATATTTTATTGAACTCAAAAAGGTGTTTTAATATTTATTGAACTCAAAAATAGCTACATGTAGCTGAAATCATCTTGTTGATATTCCATTATCCTTGTGTAATAATACTAATAATATTATTAAAGTGTAATTGCATGTTTGATAATTCAATATCCTGCTCTTTAAACTTTCCCCCAACTCAGACACAACATTGCAAGAAGATCAAGACATTTATCAGAAACATACCCTGAACACTAATAACAAAGAAGAAGAAATGAATGGATGTGATGATGTGACTAGTGAGGATAGGAACACATATATTACTCAAAATGGGGATGAGTCTGTGAACCAGATTGGGAATGTGGATACACTACATGTCACCAGAGAAGATGAATCAACTACAGATACTAATGAGAGTGGAATAGTTGTTGGTGAAGAAGAGGAGGAGGAGGAGGAAGTAGTGGATCACTCAGGGGATAAGAAAGATACTCATTTATTTAATCAAAGTGTTGATTCCCCTGATGAAGTTACTAATGATTCTAATAATGTTTCTACACCTGCAATCTTTACTTCACCTAATCCTTCATCTTCTGTCTCTCCCACGCTTACCAAGGCCTTCACCGAAACCACTGATGATGTAAATTCTTTGACATCAATAGCTAAATCAGTTTATAATTCCACAATGACTGAGCAACCCCAAAATAATGTGATACCTCTTAATACAGAGGATAATGAGAAAATGGATTCAGAAGATATTGTTGAGAATATACAAAGAAGAGACAAAGTTGAAGTAGAGATAGAGAAGAAGAGTTCGGAGGACAACGATGTACCAGAGAAAGGTGTTGTAAATGACTCGGACATGCAAGAAAGAGATGATTTAGAGAAAAAAGAAATGGTTCCTATTTCTGAAAAAGAAGTTGATGACTCCAGTACATTCTTTCTTACATCAGATCACACTAAAATTACAAGTGAGAGCCCTAAACGTCAAAAAGCATTCACTTTTAACGATGGTTCGTCTTCAGCTCCTGTGAATAAACTCTCAAGGCTGAAATATAGTTTTAAGAAAACGAAAATAAAGAAAGAGGTCTCACTCGATACAGGTGCTGTATCACTAATGGCTCCTAGATTAGCAACCGATTGGGATCCTACATGCCTCTTGGAGGAGCTCTATCAGGACCATCGTCCTATAGTGTCTCATTCAACAACTGGTGAAAATTCACGACACTCGGGGTACTTGGATAAACTGCCTGTTAATCAGCGTAAGCCACAAGTAATGAAAGGATGGAAACATCGTTATTTTCGTTTGACAAGAGGCAGTTTATTTTATTATGAAGATGAAAAGTCTACTCGAGCCATTTCCTTTATCCGTTTGACAGACTCAAAGATAGTACTGCATTCCGAGTCTTTGAAAATTGAAATTGTTGAGAAGGGAACTGGAAATCTGATACTTCTGCGAGCCGATTCTAAAGAAGATGCAACTGCATGGCATAGAGTACTGCAATTAGAGTCTGTGCATCCAACAATGACCCATCGGCCCTCCCTGTCACCCACTCGCTCTAGTAATACCATTATACTGGATCTAGGATCATGTTCTATACGAGCTGGTCTGGTAAGTGATAATGATTATCCACAAGTCTTCTTTCCTAATGTTTGTAGTATGAATGAAGGCAGTGTTATAGCCTGTGGTAGTGAGTCCTTGTTACCACACATCAGAGGGCAGGCAAGACTTGTATATCCATTTCGTCACAGAGTCAGAATGGATACCAGTATTTCAGTTCGAGATTGTTTCCATGCAGTCATCGAAACCGTTTGCAAAAGCCTTCATGCTGAACCTGAAAAATTTAACATACTGGTATCAATATCTTCAGTCTTGCCAACGAACACGCAACAAATTATTGCTGAAGTTCTTCTAGAGACTTTTGGTTTTCAGGGCATTTTATTACAAGAGCAGACTACAATGGCACTTTATTCTTACAACTGCACAACAGGAATTTCTGTTAATATCGGTGATACTATTGATGTTGTTCCTATTATCGATGGCTACAAAGTTGAGGGTGGTAGTTTTCACTTACCTCTTGCTGGAAATGCCATTTCAGAAAATTTGTCAAAACTGGCCACATTACGAGATATTCGATACTTTTCTGAGCCTGAGATGTATATTATACGACATGTCAAAGAGAATCTCTGCTTTTTGTCACAAGACTATGCTGAAGATATGCAGAGATGTGAGGAGACACCTTCACTGTACACCAGGGCTGTAGATGTTGATCGATTTCAACTTCCCAATCACAAGAAGGTGATTGCTCTAGATACAGCCCTCTTTAAGGCCCCTGAAGGTCTGTTTCTACCTCCTCTTTGGGGTAAAGATGTTCCAGGTGTGCATGAGATGATTCACAAATCTATTGAACAGTGTCCACTTGACATGAGGAAAACTCTGGCACGTCATATCTATCTATCGGGTGGTACCAGTTTATTGATTGGGTTTCCAGAACGTTTACAAAAGGAACTGCTACAACTTATGCCTCGTTTGGAAGTTGTGGTTCATGCAAAAGAGGATCGGTATCATGCTGCCTATCTTGGGGCATCGATTTTGGCATCACTCAGCTCATTTCAAACTTCACTAGTGAAATTGGATGATTGGATTTCACAAGGTCTTGATGCATTTAAAACTGGAGCTACATGATTCATTAATACACAATACATGTTATCAATTATTATTAATAGTTTTTTAAATTATTATCATTATTATTATAACAAAAATTAATTTTTTTTTTGTCGTGTTTTCCAAGAATATACGGAGTGATTTATTGTGCGGTAGGTGTGGGTGCTGAGACGTAACTAATTGTTCATTTTTGCAATGCATCGAAGCGTTTTGTGAGTAAGTTTATCTAAGGCAAAAGTACACACAAACTGTTTCTTAACTTGTAAGGAGTAGTGGGAGTGGATAATGGCCCTGTTTAGGCGAATAAAATCCCCTCGTGAAATACGGAACCCACCAACCCCGGGTGTAGCAGTGGTTGTGGAACAGCAGACAACTGTAGAAGAAGCAAAAAAGAAGAGTTTATCTGGACATCGTCGTCATAAGAGTGACGAACTTCCTAAAATATTAGAAAATAGAGAATCAGACGTACTGAAAACAGTCAAAGAAATACAACCACCTCCCGAGTTACCTCCAAGGAATCGCGTCGGGTCTGGAGGATCTATCACGCACGTTACACCAGGTTGGAGACGTACACAATCAAGTGGGACAATGTCAGTAAGTTTCAAATCGACAGGACATCTGCCGAGAGTACCTCCTCAACAGGACTATTTTGTTCCAGCAGACACTCTTAAGAATATCAAAAATCCTTTAAATGGCCATGGAGCAGGTGTAGTGGTTGTTCATCCTCCAACACAACAGGAGAAGAGAAACAAGCATATGCATCAAATAATTATGAGTCACAATGCCCCAGGATTCAGGGAAAGCAAGAGGAAATCTCGTTCTATGGATAAACTTATAGATATATGTGATTATAGTGTTCCTTTTGATTTTATACAAGATCCGGAAAAAAACAACGATAAATCTGAAGGTATAGTGAAGAGTAAAACTCCAGAGCTGCCTCCAAAATCAAAAGGAGGCACATCTGAAAACACCACACATACACTTCCACCAAAAGGAAAAGGCAATGCTCCTGTAAAACCATCAAAGTTACCCAATCATGGAAGGCATAAGACGGATGGGTTTGACAGTTCTCATTGTGGAAGTGATCCGCCATGCTTTGCACCTCCTCCTCCACCTTCTCAAGAAGAAGAAGAAGACATTGAAGATCCAGAACTGACAATGTATAATTCTAGTTCTCCACTCTCACCTTCTCCCACAATTAACAGAGTTAGTGACTATGAAGAGCCTTGGGATTCAAGAATTAGAAATCTTATTAATCCTGGCAAGGGTAGTCGTCGCCACAGATATGAAACAGAACCAAAAGTAGTAACTACAGGTTTAACTCCAACATTTGACCCTTACAAATCACCTAGAACTCAAAGATCACAAAGTAACACTCACGAGTCTTCCCCGGAGCCAGATCCTCCTAGGAATAACTCTAGGAACAATACAGAGCATGTTCCTGAGCATGGAAACACACCATCTCCTCCTCCTCCTCTACCAGAAAGCTCTCGCCCTCGGGTTAACACAGGTGAGTCTGATTATTGCACACCACCAGATGCCATACTGCATGATTATATCAATCAACCACCCTTGCATGATACTAATCATCACTTGAATGGGGGGGTTAGTCCGCATGATTATATCAATCAGCCCCCTGTCCCCCCACATTCACCACTTCGTTCTACATCTGTTAATTTGAAAAAGAAACCTCGCTACCCACCTCTTGTTCCTACTGATCCACATTATTCACCAGATACACACAGTCTACCTCCTCCTGCTTATCCCATTGAGACATCTGTTCCACTGGAAGACCAGCTGTGAGTCTCTCTTCTCCCACTGTCTCTCTGTCAGTCTCATCTCTCTGTCTGTCTCTTAGTCTCTGTCTCTCTCTCTGTCTCTCTCAGTCTCTGTTTCTCTCCCATCATTTTCTTCAAATTTTCTCACTGTTAGCCAACATTGTAATGACATCTATAATGTCTATGGCTTGTACTATGAATATAATTATTAAGTACATGTATACAGTATTACGTACATACTCATACACAGATACATAGTTTTTATGTCAATATATTAGATTTATCTATTATAGTATTCTTGTCACATGCCATTCCATAATATTATGTTAACTGAAAGTTTCATTTCACACTTATAAATTTGCTGAATAGTTTGTTTCAAACCACTTTGTTGTTATTACTTATTGAAGTGCTTTATAAATAGGATATATAATACTTGTACTTAATGAACTCCCAATGCATGTACCTACATGTACATGTAGGATTTTTACATGTACTGTCATTTAATTTTATATAATTACGATCCAATTGTAATGTCGTAAACAAAAAGTACAAGTGCTTGATAATATCATTCAAGATAATGTACATACTTGACTTACCTTTGAATATACTTGTACTTAACTATAATCAGACAACATACATGTACTTGTACCATTGTAATTCACTGAGTACTTACATTGTATATAGCATTGCCCTATATGTATCATGGCACCATGACGGACAGATTTGTATATATCAAGTTTCATGACTGCTTGTAGTATCACATTGTGTGCTTGCCCTATATGTATCATGGCACCATGTCAGATAGATTTGTATATATCAAGTTTCATGACTGCTTGTAGTATCACATTACTAATGTACTAGTTAAGGTATTTCCATCATCACAAACACAATTATTAAACCGTGTAGCAATTACTAAAGTATTTCTACCAGCTAGGACATGTTAGTAACATAGTCTTTCTAAAACTCAGTCCAATACAAATGACTACAATTGACACACATATATACAGTATTTCTCTTTCTCTTAATCCCTCACTTATGCACACACACACACACATGAACACACCAACATAGTCTTGTATATACTATACTACATACATAGTTACATACATGTACATATATCTGCCATCTAGTTTTGTGTCAGAATGTTTGTATTGTATTGATACGATCTATGATCTTTCTTTGTGCTACATGTACATGTATTTATAGTCATGCTTTACTTAATCTTCGAGTATGGTAACTATGAACAATTTGATAACCAACTAATGTGTACACTGGCCCATCTTGAAATGTTAATCACTTGAAGTTGAAACTGAGTGTATTATAAATGTGTGCCCCATGTGCTACTATGGGTTCAAACACCATGGTAACCACACTGTATAAGTGGAATGCATCAGAGAAAGTGTGTTTGACTTGAGTAATTGCACTACACAAGAAGCTTTATCTATACATTTCATAGCAATTTATAATGAACTCAGTTTAACTCAATATGACTGTACTATAATTATACTAATAATGAAATTCAATGGAATTTAGTAAAGCATTTTAAATATACAATTTGAGCACTTTTCAGAAATACTGTCATGTAATGCCTTTGTATAATATATATTATAGCAATTTGATGTAGTCGATGATTTTAATATTACTCCCTTCTCTCACCTCCTCCTCTTCTCCTCCTCCTTTGCTTCTCCTTGTCCTCCTTATCCTTATACTCTTCTTACTCTATATTCATCTTCTCCTCTCAATCCTCCTCTCATCCTTGTCACTATCATCTACTGCTATTCCTTCTCTTCTAAATCATGATTAACCTCTCATAGTATTTCTCTTGTTTCTCTTATAGTTGGTATCATGGGAAGATTAAAAGAGATCAAGCGGAGGACATTCTTTTGAATCAACCAGACTTCAGTTTTTTAGTGAGGAATAGTGAAAGCTCAAAAATGGATTTCTCATTATCAATAAGGTAAACCTATAACTCGTATATTCATTAAAGTCATCAGTGATACATCCATTGTATGTCTGCATGTATGTATTAATTATAATTATTAGTATGATAATTATACATGTACATATATACCACTGTCACTTAAGTCCCCCGAAGTTCTTCTTAGTGATAGTTAGAAGTTGATTATTGCTATATATGTTTATATATGCACTGTTAGTTGATAACTACTTAGTGGTGGCTGTATTATTGGCCTGCTAGTCAGTCAATTACTGTGGGCAATTTTTTAAAAATAATAAAGCTATTTTGGTGCTCTATTGATCCTTTTAATCACACTATGAAGAGAAGTGAAGCGGCAGATTGAGTCACTAGAACTGTAACTACAGGGAAATTTATTTGAATATTTTACAGGTGAAAATGTGAGACCCAAATGGCCAACAGGGACATCCCAAGTATTGAAGTTATTATCATTTAGTCATAAATATAATTATACATGTCTCCACACACACACACACACACACACACACACACACCTTCGTGTACATTGATACATGTATATACGTAGTGTGTCTGTTGTCAAATGAACTGTGAAATAATGATATTATCAGTATGGCGATATAAACAATTTGCTCATTAACATAACAAGCAGATTTTAATAGTATGATTTTCCTTATTTAGACAAACAGTTGTTCACTGCCTATGTCTGTCTGTGTGTGTGTGTAATATTATATTACACTTAATCGCCAAATTATGCCTTTTTTGAGTAAGACGTCACTCATTTTTAATGCTCCATTATACTTGATATTGTAAAACCATCTGTAGCTCCTAAATTGGTGCATTGCTCTTCAATTTAACTATCATTACTATGTATGAGTATACATAGTATCATACATACACAAAATGTTAACTACATATAAATGCAGGAGCCAATTCAACAATACCCCTCTTTTTTATTCTGGAAGGTGTTTCAATGTATAATATTATGCTGAATAAAAATAATAATTAGAAAAGGGCATAGCAGCTGCACAAACAAATATAAACAATACACACTACTGTAATATTATATTAATATTACACACATACACACACATACACACATGTACACACACATACACACACTTGGTATGCTGATATGTTTACATATGCACACAAGTATGGAATTAAAATGGTTTCAAGTATTTTTCCATGTTAGGTTGGCCTTTGCTTCTTTCAGCCTGTTCCCTTTTGTTCATTTATGTACATTGTAGTTGTTTATGTTTACTGAGGAATTTCTGATGATGTTTAATTTTCATTATAATATGCAAATATTTTTTACATATTTTTCTAAAAATGGGCAAAGACAAGTCATGTAGTGAATAATCATTCCATATACATCCAATGTCATACCTACATGCAATATCATATATATATATATATATAATTATATACAATGTTGTACAATGCCATACATACATACATACTAGTGTTGTTTTAGTTGACTATAACCCCCTTTTAGTAAGCCTAAAATTGTTTTAGTTAATTATCTGTAACTAACTAAAACTGTGATAAACTAGACATGTACATGCTGTATGTAATATAATTATGTATTATATAACACATCTTCAATAAAATGGTTAATTAAATAACCTTCATCTCTAGGTGTGTCTGTGTGTGTCTGTGTCTGTACCTCTGTGTCTCTGTTGTGTGTGTATGTTTGTCTGTGTGTGTAAGTGTGATCTGTGTCTGTGTTTGTGCCTCTGTGTTTCTGTATGTGTGTATATGTGTGTCTATATGTACATGTATGCGTGATATGTGTCTGTGGTTTTGCCTCTGTGTCTCTGTATGTGTGTGTCTATGTGTGTATGTTTGTCTTTGTGTGTCTCTGTGTGTGTATATTTCTCTGTGTGTATGTATGTCTGTTTGTCTGTATGTGTGGTGTGTGTGTCCACATCTGGTATGTGTGTGTGTCCACATCTGGTATGTGTGTGTGTTGTCACTGTGTGTGTGTCTATGTCTATCTATGTGTGCATATTGTACATACATGTATAAATGTATGTATATCGTGTGTGTCTGTGTGTTATGTAGTCATATACATGCATGTAAATACACATGTACATGTACATGTACATCTATGTACATATGTGTGTGTCAGTGTGTTATACATGTAGTCATGTACATGTATGTTATGTGTGTGTGTCTGTGTGTATGTACTGAATGCCGTAATGTTGACATCATTCAATGAATTTCGTATTAGAACTGAGATGTTTTAGTCCCTTTGCTGAGTAATTCTTGCAAGTGTGTGTTTGTATATTAATTTTGTTATCAACTAATTATTTGCACATTTGACACACACTGAATTAGGATCAGTTGGTCAAACACAACCCATACCAATGCTACTAAATATTCTTTACTCATAATCTTGTAACCCTAATTATATGAACTTCTGTAGATTCAATAGGGCAGTCTACATGTACCATTTATCAAGTTTTTTCTATATCCTGGTTCACATTAATTAGTTTTTTCAATATCCTGTTTTCCATCAATTGGGCCATGCTTTCTCACATGTTTGATGTATGTTTATATATAATTATACATGTATATATATATTCTTGTGTCATTTACGTGAGTATGCATTGTATATGTTGTTAAGGAAGTAGCATCATTCTGGGGCCTTGGTGAATTAATAGGCATGGTGCGTAATAGGACACACGCTCAACCAAACTGCATGCTTGTAGCTTGCTTTGAATCTGAAAATAGTAGGTGTTTTGTCTCAAATATATTCCTAAAGTTCTACAAGATCCTTTTAAAAAGTTATAAGAGTAGGTAATCAAAATGATAACTATAATAGGCTGTTGTGCTTCTAGCATGAGAAAGTCAACCATGATTACTGAATTTTGAGCACCACAAGACAATTGTAGGGGTACTTTTTTCTCCATATATCTTGTTTCTATATCCTGGTTCCATCATCCTGGTTGCATTACTTATATCCTGGTTCCATCATCCCCTAGTTGCATTACTTATATCCTGGTTTCGTCATCCTGGTTGCATTACTTATATCCTGGTTCCCATTATCATGGTTGCATTACTTATATCCTGGTTCCCATTATCCTGGTTTCATTACTTATATTCTGGTTCCATCATCCTGGTTGCATTACTTATTCCATCATCCTGGTTCCATTCCTTATATCCTGGTTCCATTACTTATATCCTGGTTCCATCATCCCCTAGTTGCATTACTTATATCCTGGTTTCGTCATCCTGGTTGCATTACTTATATCCTGGTTCCCATTATCCTGGTTCCATTACTTATATTCTGGTTCCATCATCCTGGTTGCATTACTTATTCCATCATCCTGGTTCCATTCCTTATATCCTGGTTCCATTACTTATATCCTGGTTCCATCATCCCCTAGTTGCATTACTTATATCCTGGTTTCGTCATCCTGGTTCCATTACTTATATCCTGGTTCCCATTATCCTGGTTCCATTACTTATATCCTGGTTCCATCATCCTGGTTGCATTACTTATTCCATCATCCTGGTTCCATTCCTTATATCCTGGTTCCATTACTTATATCCTGGTTCCATCATCCCCTAGTTGCATTACTTATATCCTGGTTCCATTATCCTGATTGCATTACTTATATCCTGGTTCCCATTATCCTGGTTCCATTACTTATATTCTGGTTCCATCATCCCCTAGTTGCATTACTTATATCCTGGTTCCCATTATCCTGGTTCCATTACTTATATCCTGGTTCCCATTATCCTGGTTTCATTACTTATATTCTGGTTTCATCATCCTGGTTGCATTACTTATTCCATCATCCTGGTTTCATTCCTTATATCCTGGTTCCATTACTTATATCCTGGTTCCATCATCCCCTAGTTGCATTACTTATATCCTGGTTTCGTCATCCTGGTTCCATTACTTATATCCTGGTTCCCATTATCCTGGTTCCATTACTTATATCCTGGTTCCATCATCCTGGTTGCATTACTTATTCCATCATCCTGGTTCCATTCCTTATATCCTGGTTCCATTACTTATATCCTGGTTCCATCATCCCCTAGTTGCATTACTTATATCCTGGTTCCATTATCCTGATTGCATTACTTATATCCTGGTTCCCATTATCCTGGTTCCATTACTTATATTCTGGTTCCATCATCCCCTAGTTGCATTACTTATATCCTGGTTCCCATTATCCTGGTTCCATTACTTATATCCTGGTTCCATCATCCCCTAGTTGCATTACTTATATCCTGGTTCCATTATCCTGGTTCCATTACTTATATCCTGGTTCCCATTATCCTGGTTCCATTACTTATATCCTGGTTCCATTAATCAAGTTTTTCTGTTTTTGTTGTGGATTCAGTATGTAGAAGAGAAATTATTATCATACTGGTTCAATTTCTAATTTTTTTGGAGTAGATGAGCTTATATTTGAGAAGACACCCCTATAAGTTAATTCATTATTGGGAGTCCCTATTAGAGAGGACACCTCATAATTAATTCATTATTGGGAGTCCCTATTAGAGAGTACACCTCATAATTAATTCATTATTGGGAGTCGAGGTCACCCTCATAATTAATTCATTATTGGAAGTCCCTATTAGAGAGGACACCTCATAATTAATTCATTTTGGGGAATCGAGGTCACCCTCACAATTAATTCATTATTGGAAGTCCCTTCTAGAGAGGACACCTTATAATTAATTCATTATTGGAAGTCCCTATTAGAGAGGACACCTCATAATTAATTCATTATTGGGAGTTGAGGTCACCCTCATAATTAATTCATTATTGGAAGTCCCTATTAGAGAGGACACCTCATAATTAATTCATTATTGGGAGTCAAGGACACCCTCATAATTAATTCATTATTGGAAGTCCCTATTAGAGAGGACACCTTATAATTAATTCATTATTGGAAGTCCCTATTAGAGAGGACACCTCATAATTAATTCATTATTGGGAGTCAAGGACACCCTCATAATTAATTCATTATTGGAAGTCCCTATTAGAGAGGACACCCTCATATTTAATTTAGAGTGAGTCTTTGTTTTGTTATTCAATAAACATTTGTTAGCTCATCACAAACAGGAAGGTAGCTTGGCAGTGTTAGATGGTTTTTCTTAGAAACAGTTCAAAACAAGATACATGTACAGCAACATACTTGTTCCTATCCTATTATATGACAAGATATGTTGTATGTGTACAAGTGCTACTGGGAATCAAATCTTTGATTAGAGTGATTTAGAAGGATTCGTTGTTTTCTTATTCAATAAAAGTTGTTTCCTCGACACAAACAGGATACAAATCTGGCAGTGGATGGTCTTTCTGAAGCACGATACCTGTAAAGTGTGGATTTAATAGCCAACATGTTAATAGATAGGTGAACAAGTGCTGTTAGTTAATAGATAGGTGATCTTTGTTAATTGACTGGAGATGTATTCACAATGGCGCACACACTAACCATTGTTGAGCCAATTTGGCCCATACTTCAAAATGTATCAAAACTGTGGTTTGTTGGCTTCCTATACAAAATGGCTGAGCATTTTGAAAGTAATTACTTGTTTTCAGTGTGTGTGAATGGGTTGTCAATTGGTCACATGTGTGATGTATTATACATGTAATTACATGTATTATAATATTAATGATCATTTTAACTTTGTAATCTGGGAATTATAATAAAGTTTGATCAAGAACTTACATATTTAATTAAGACATACAATGTAGGCTTTGGTCCTGTTTATTCAGTGACATGTGACATATTCCCACGACATGAATTTTATCATTACCTACTTGGGTGAGTAGAGTTTGTATTGGAACACTGATCTGGCCTGTTTGTGTTAACATTGCTGTCTACAGTGTGTATTAACAATGTATACACATATATAGATGTGTATACCATTGCTGTCTATAGTGTATGTGTATTAACAATGTATACACATATATAGATATGTATACCATTGCTGTCTATAGTGTATGTGTATTAACAATGTATACACATATATAGATGTGTATACCATTGCTGTCTATAGTGTATGTGTGTTAACAATGTATACACATATATAGATGTGTATACCATTGCTGTCTATAGTGTATGTGTATTAACAATGTATACACATATATAGATGTGTATACCATTGCTGTCTACAGTGTGTATTAACAATGTATACACATATATAGATGTGTATACCATTGCTGTCTATAGTGTATGTGTATTAACAATGTATACACATATATAGATGTGTATACCATTGCTGTCTATAGTGTATGTGTGTTAACAATGTATACTATGCATACTATGCAGTATGTGGCTAATAAGGGTATGTGATCACTTCTACAGACTGATAAACGTTCTTCAGAAATCATTAATAATATATTATTAATGATTTCTGAAGAACGTTTATCAGTTTGTAGAAGTGATCACACGCCCTTATTAGCCACATACTGCATAGTATGCATAGTATACACTGTTATAATAAGCAACCAAAAAATTGTTTTTTGGTTGCTTCTTCATAAAGCAAATATCGCTATGGTTACATCAGTATATATATATATATATGTTCTGTGTCATGTATTTGGTGGTTTGTATATCCTTACAAGGGTACATGTATACCCGGAAGAAAAAATAGGGTAGGCTTAAAGAAAACAGCACGTGTAGCACAGGGAAAAATTTTAGCTACTTAATTATTCATGAGGGGCGTGGTCATTTAATAACAACAAATTTGTATAATATGGTGGTGCTAGAAGTGATCTCAGCTGTATTTACTGAAAAGAATCAAAAGTTGTCAGGAAAACAATTGTATTTCCAACATAATTATCATTATTATTTATCCTGTAAGTATAATGTATATAATTTATTTTAATATTTATAATTATGTTGAAAAGTAATTAAGAAATAAGTTCAAAATCTCAGGGTAGGCTAAAGCCTACTACTGCTAGATACGCCCTTGTATCCTTATATGAAGGAATCATCCTTTTTTTTAGCAAATGTGAATGTTGATCCATAGACAGGTACACGTAAGAAACATTCAAATGCACTCAAGATACAGAACCCTCACCACAAGTATATAATAAAAAATTCACTCACCTTTGTAAATAATTATAATTATTAAAATTGTCATCATTCTTTGTATGAATTGTGTGCACAATAACATCATGTGCATGTAGAAAGTGACTGTCATAGCAGAAATCTTACTGATATCAATTGTACAGGCAGTGATTGTCAGCCATAGCCTTCAAATAAGATGAGTTGTGTTTGTATCCATTTGCTCCCAGAAATCTTCTCAAGATCAGGAAACAGTATAGCCATGTGTTAAACCAAATACACATGTACATTGTAGCTAAAACCAAAAGGTTTTAGAAAAAACGTTTATTCATACTTCATTACCTTTTATGATTCTGCTGGTAGTTTGTTGGAAGTGCTAATGGCTAATGTTGTTAGTTTTCCAGTGGTAATATATAGATGATCACAGTAACCCTTCCTTCCACCTACATGAGTGCTGGTTAATAAACAACATCAAAGATCAAAATAACAACACTGTCTGTCTAGCATGCAATGTTCTTGCCTGAGGGGACATTTTGCATTTATTTTAAATTTTACCAAGTGTGTCTGTATCAACATGCATTTTTTAGAACTGAAAACCTAAAGGGAGACATTTAGCCCACATGAAAAACAATATAAAGGGCAAGAGATTTGAATGTGATAGGGGGAACCTTAACCCCTCAAATGTAGATTGAATATACATGTACAGATTAATGTATGTACATATATGTATCTATGTATAATTATTGTACAGTATAAAAACCACTAGTACAGTACAGTACAATGCAGTACAGTCCAGTACAGTACAGTACAGTACACTACAATACAATACAATGTAATGCAGTACAGTGTATACTCTGTATTGTATGTATGTGTACTTGTATAGCGTATTGGACTATACAGTACACTGAGTACAGTACACTACAATACAATGTAATGCAGTACAGTGTATACTCTGTACTGTATGTATGTGCACTTGTATAGCGTATTGGACTATAAAACTTAGGGCTGGGAATTGGCTGAGATTCTAGAAATTGATTACTAACTTCAAATCGATTGATAATCGATTAAAATCAGCGGAAGTACATGTAATTAGGGCAGTTACATGTAAGTCAATTAATGCAGGAAACTTCTCCCATTTGATGATCAAAAAGGCACTTACATTATTTGCTGTTGCATGCCTGTCTTCTGTTATAATCAATATCACAGACTTATAATCAGAACAATTTTCAATATTGATTGATTAATTGATTAATTGATTGATCATCCCAGTCTTAATAAAAATCACTCTTCAATATAGTACAGTACACTAGAATATATAATACAGTGTATACTTGTACTGTATGTATGTACAATTGTATAGTATTGGACTATGAAATGGCTATACAATACAGTACATGTATACTATACTACTGTGAGTGATGTAGTATTATCAATAGTACTTGAAATGGCTATACAATACAGTACATGTATACTATACTACTGTGAGTGATGCAGTATTATCAATAGTACTTGAAATGGCTATATAATACAGTACACAGTACAATACAGTACAATACAGTACATGTATACTATACTACTGTGAGTGATGCAGTATTATCAATAGTACTTGAAATGGCTATACAATACAGTACACAGTACAATACAGTACAATACAGTACATGTATACTATACTACTGTGAGTGATGCAGTATTATCAATAGTACTTGAAATGGCTATACAATACAGTACAATACAGTACAATACAGTACATGTATACTATACTACTGTGAGTGATGCAGTATTATCAATAGTACTTGAAATGGCTATACAATACAGTACAATACAGTACATGTATACTATACTACTGTGAGTGATGCAGTATTATCAATAGTACTACATGTATATACACTAAAATAATAGTATTACACTATAATTATTATTAATTTGTGGGTATTTTTTTATTGTCTATATATGTATCTATGTATATGTGTACATTTATATGTACATGTACACTATATTATGATTATAATTATAATTGTAATAAATAATTTTTATTTACTCCTCCCCCACACACACTCAATATATTGTATTTCTGTTTATATCTATTCCTCAGAGATAGAACAAGTCCTGCTGCACAAGGTTTTATTCATCTACGGATACAAATGGAGAGAGCAGGTTATGTATTGGGTCAGTTCAGTGCTCCATTTAATTCAGTACCGGATTGTATAGCATACTATACTCAACACCCACTCACAATTAAACACATTAATCATCGTAGGCTTGGATTTCCAGTAGGAAAAATTAATTTCATAAATAGAATGGATTAATTTATATTTCTTGTTTACATGTATGTGTGGATTTTATTTCACCAAAGTTAATGTTTCTTTGTCGTTGTTCCCTAGGTTTTTTTTGTATAACTATATAATTATAGTTATTATATTATAATAATTATATATATTTGTTAAAATTTTGTTTGCGTATCGTAATATATTATACGCGGTCTATTTTACTAAATCAATTTCATTTCACCTTTTCTTATTTCCACAAAATTAATGAAAATATTAAAGTTAAAATTAATAATTAATATAATATTAAAAAACAGTGCTTCTATCATGCTATATAGTCATGACTGTCGACTTTCTCTTTCAACCTGAAGCCACGCCTAGTATTTAACTGTACATATATATAATTATACAGTATACTATACTAGGCTATAGCACACCGTTTAACATGGCGTCGGAAAGACTCCTTCGACCACCGTCTTTGTCAGAATTTGAACAATATTCCGATCCAGGTGGAGAAGAACCATATTTACCTGATAGTATCTACCAACAGCTCGACTATCTAGAGCGTACATTAACATACGCCATATTTGCTGAAGAGGAAGGAGATTCCTATGATGAAGTCTCAGAAGATGAAGATCCTCTTGATTTATCAGCTCCTCCACCAGATTCGTGAGTAGACATGTACACACATATGTGTGATAACATCATAGTTACATGTAGTATTATTAAAATAATTATACTACATCAATTTGTAATTAATGTGTTTTCTGTTGGGAATTTAACTTTTGTGAGAGCAGGAATTCACATGGAAAATATCACTGAATATACCTATTAATGGTAAAGTCTTAAACCATTATCCATTTATTTTTGACGGCAGTGCATATTTCAGCTGAACATTAGTAGCTAGCTATTCCCTTCAAATTTATTTCATTTTTGATATAAAAATTTTAATTAATTCTGGTACTGAATACAGTCAAAATGTGTATTATATTAACTACTAGCTTAATACATTCATTGTGGTACAAGCATTGGTATTTAACCACTAATTAGTAATTAATTAGCCACATGTCATAAAAAATGGCGAAGAGGTAGTTGGAGGTAGAATTCAATATTCAAAATAAGAAAGAGAAAAGTAATTAATTAATTTTGAATTTTCAGTAAGATATATGTATGGTATATGAACCAACAATGAACCAATCAACCAGCCAATCTCTAGTACATTAGTGTGGGGTCCACTCAGGCTTTCCTCAATTATTAGTCAAATCTTTTCTTTAACCGTTCACTGTTTTTAGGGTAGTATAAATTTCAGTTAAACAATAGTAACTTTTTGGCGTTAAAATTATTTCTTTTTCTGTAGGAAAATTAAAAAAAGTATTGTAAATACTTGTTGCATATTTGGTTGAGTTATGATCATTATTACTGTTATTGTTGGTATTATTACATTGTTATGATTATTACACATGTACATACCATCTCTCAGCATGCTTTACTTGGCACAGGTGACAAGTACTAGAGCCCTGGGGGCAAGTATAGTACTCCATAACCAGAATATTGCATCATTGATAGTTGTATAAAAACTTATAAGACCTTTTTTTCCAGTACACTTAAAATGCAATAGCTTGTTTTTTTTCCTGTCATAATATAAATAAAATATGTCTCATGAGACATATTTTATTTATATTATGACAGTTACAGGATACTATATAGTTACAATTGTAACTAGTAGCCTGTAGCTAATACATGGATAGTTTTTACAAATTGGAATAGCTCAGAAGCAGGGTTCTCGCCAGGGGGAAAAAATAGGGGAATACATTGGGGAAAAAATGGCGTGAAGTGCGAAAAATTTTACAACTAATTAATTATTCATGAGAGGTGTGGCCCATTTTAACGTGGACCAATATGTCGATGCCAAAGAAACCCAAGTTTGGCAACTTCGGCGAGTCAAACACCTTGTTCTTCAGTGTTTAAACCATCCACAAGTCAAATGTCTGCTTCAGTGAGGCAACCTAATAATTTGAATTTTGATTAAGAAAATTTTTCAATAGGGGACAAAACAGTGTAAAAAATGATAAATAAGGGGGTATTCTGGTGTGATAGGGGGCCAACATGCCCCCTTATAGGAGCCTAGTGAGAACCCTGAACTGTCAGAAGGACAATTTCTCACATAATACATGTATATGTAGTGTTGTAAGGATGAAACACTTAATACCCACTTGTAATACAAAATTTGAATGGAGTATTAGATCAGTGTTTTTGATAAGGTCATATGGTGCACCATTGGCTCAAAGAGCTTCTTATTTGGCACTGCACAGTTCTCTCTTTGGGTCAATGGCGCAGTTAATTATGATTATATTGTCACTAACAGCATTAAATCTTTGTTAATTGGCTCAAGATGTATTCTCAATGGTGCACACACTAACCATTTTTGAGCCAATTTGGCTCATGCTTCAAAACTTATCAAAAACTCTGCCCCTGATACTGGCCAGTCTGTGAGTATTAGTGGAAGTCATCTAGCTCTCCTTGGGCTCAGCCTCAACCTTAAATACAGGATGGCATATCGCATCGCATCGCATCTTCCTTCCATCCTGCTCTCAAATTACTTTCCTTAAACTAAATATAAGCAATCAATGTTATTACAGGCCAGATGTTGTGTATAATGAAAGCCCCTGTGATACCACATGCTTTCACAATCAAATACTTTTAAGTATTATTACACTAATTTTAGAAGGCTTTCGTAAGCGAAGACATGAAGTAGATTGAAGTGTGTGTGTTTTTACAACCATGTTATAATAATAGTAAAATTATTTGTCAATCTTTTTATGGCACGACACTTCATCAGGTTTGTTGTAGTATTGAAAATCTAGTATACTTACTATACTATGGTAGTACAGTACTAGTAGCCATGAGTTGTATATTATAACAAATCTAGTATACTATGGTATGTAGCACAGTACGAGTAGCCATGAGTTGTATACTATAACAAATCTAGTATACTGTGGTAGTTGTACTATAACAAATCTAGTATACTGTGGTAGTGCAGTACTAATAGCTATGAGTTGTATACTATAACAAATCTAGTGTACTATGGTAGTTATACTATAACAAATCTAGTATACTATGGTAGTTGTACTAGAACAAATCTAGTATACTGTGGTAGTACAGTACTAATAGCCATGAGTTGTATACTATAACAAATCTAGTATACTATGGTAGTTATACTATAACAAATCTAATATACTGTGGTAGTACAGTACTAATAGCCATGAGTTGTATACTATAACAAATCTAGTATACTATGGTAGTTATACTATAACAAATCTAGTATACTGTGGTAGTACAGTACGAATAGCCATGATTTACTATAACAAATCTAGTATACTATGTCATACTATAACAAAGCTAGTATACTACTGCTATTAGTACAGTAGCCATGATTTGTCATATACTATAACAAATCTAGTATACTGTGGTAGTACAGTACGAATAGCCATGATTTACTATAACAAATCTAGTATGCTATGTCATATACTATAACAAATCTAGTATACTGTGGTAGTACAGCACTAATAGCCATGAGTTGCAAATCTAGTGTACTATGGTAGTTATACTATAACAAATCTAGTATACTATGGTAGTTGTACTATAACAAATCTAGTATACTATGGTAGTTGTACTATAACAAATCTAGTATACTATGGTAGTTGTACTATAACAAATCTAGTATACTGTGGTAGTACAGTACGAATAGCCATGATTTACTATAACAAATCTAGTATGCTATGTCATATACTATAACAAATCTAGTATACTATGGTAGTACAGTACTAATATACTATAACAAATCTAGTATACTGTGGTAGTACAGTACGAATAGCCATGATTTACTATAACAAATCTAGTATTCTAGTATGCTATGTCATATACTATAACAAATCTAGTATACTATGGTAGTACAGTACTAATAGCCATGATTTGTCATATACTATAACAAATCTAGTATACTATGGTAGTACAGTACTAATAGCCATGATTTGTCATATACTATAACAAATCTAGTATACTATGGTAGTACAGTACTAATAGCCATGATTTGTCATATACTATAACAAATCTAGTATACTGTGGTAGTACAGTACTAATATACTGTAACAAATCTAGTATTGATATGATGTAATGTTATGTATTAAAAGATACCACCAAATGGAGACGAGATCTTGACATTATAGCCATAAAGCACACATTCCATCATTGCTCAACAGGCTTATTCCTTACCCTGTATATACATAAAGTAAATCGATATACTAGCAGTATATTTACTGATAGTACAGTGTATATCAATAATCTTTTTGTGTTGGCACTAATTTAAAAATCAGGAGGCTTTGTGATCTTTTGTAGTTTTGACACCATAGTCTCTTCTCTTAAATGCTTACTTTAGCAAGAAACAAAACAGAATTTGTTGAATAGACAGACTAACTATTTGATATTATTGTATAAAAATGTTTATGAGCTTTTTGAAAATTAGTATGAAAAGACAAAGTAAAGTAGCTTTACGAAATACATGTGTGTAGCACACAGTACTGATTATTTATACCTAGCCTTAATCAACATTAATAATGAAATGTGTAATTAATTAGACATATTTTATTCCTTTCAGATGGTATCATGGAAACATTTCACGCCAAGAATCATACGAAAGACTGCAAAACATGGCAGAACCCGGAGCTTACTTAGTTCGAGATAGTACCAACCAACCTGGTGACTATGCCATAGCATACCTCAGCAAACATAGACAGATTCATCATTTTAAAATCAATTCTGTTTGTGGTGACTACTATATTGGTGGTCGTCAGTTCTCCTCTCTGGTTGATCTCATTGGATATTATACTAACTGCTCCTGTATACTGGAGAATGAGAGATTAGAGGTTCCTGTTATGCCACCAATGGTATGTTATTTTATTTCAGCTGTACGTAACTAAAAGTACTACATGGTGTGAGTATAACTATAACTTTTATTCTGAGTTTAGTGTACTGTTATTTATCTAAACTCTCTAACTAAACGAATGCGCTTGCAGTTTAGATCCAGTGTGATTAGAAATGAATTATTACTGACAAGAAATCAATTGCATAATATACAAATAGATGTGTATATTGTGTGTGGTACAACTTACACTACATGAATACGCAAGTCATATATATTGTAAGAAGAGCAGAGCAAGTATAAAATAGTTGTGTGGCTCCAATCATGTGCATGAAATGAACTAGGTTGAGCTAGAAAGTGACTTATGGCAGAAAGCTTAGAGCCAGTGCAGCCACTATGTCAATTGTACTCAATTTCAAGCAGGGCTTCAAGAGTGATAGCCTTGAGTTGTGTTTCCATGTACTCTTTTGTTATCAAGTAGTGAAACATCAATCGTAAAAGGTTTTAGAAAAAGCCTGTCTTTTATTTTGATTTTTGTATAATTTCAAGTCTGTTGGCAGCTCGATTGAAGTGCCAATGTTGTTAGTTTTCCAGAAAGTTCGGAAACAGACAGACAGACAAACAGACAGACAGTAGTGAAAGTGGTTGTCCAAACAATCATCATCTATAATCACAATAGGGAACACTATATAATTGTACTATGATACCGAATCATGATACTAAAGTTGTTTCAAAGCTAATCCATTTCAACATTTTATTTTAATCCAGTGCCCTAGTACAATTAGACAGACAGACAACCTGATTACAGTAACCCTTCACCCTGCCTACATGGGCGAGGGTTAATTGTAGGTGCATGTGTACATTGTACTAACTAATCTAAACTAATGTAATATATTTTGCTATAACTAGGGCTGGGTGATAGTATGACTATCGTTATTGTCAGTGTTACTATCATGACAGTGATAGTTAAAAACTACTATTGTGATAGTCAACATGTGGTTACAAGCATGTGCATTTGACAGTGTCTCGCCTCAACATACCCATATCCATGTGAAAAACGTGCGAAGATGGCGACGATTATTTCTGATGAGATCGAACTGAACAAAGAGCTTGCTACTCTTTTGTATTGTGTCATTGATATCTATTCTTCCACACTCTAGTTGTAAACGCCTTTCAAATACTCTGGCTGTCTGTCTGTCTGGCTGTCTATCTGTCTGTCTGTCTGGCTGTCTGTCTGTGTACAGTTTTTTCAGAAATTTCGTTTTGTTTTCTGGTGGTGTTTCAATATCCTTATTTGTAGTTATTTCAACCTTTAATTAGTTTCAATTCATTGATAAACACATAACATGACTTTGTGTCTGTTTGTCTGTCTGTGTCTGTGTCTGTTTCTGTTTCTAATTGTTGTGAGTGGAACTATGAGCACAACACATCGTACAATACATGTACAGTATATCTTATGCATACACAATTACACATGCATACACACACATAGGTACATACATATATTTCATACTGACTCCACTGACTTCACACACACACACACACACACACACGCACACTAATACTGACACACACACACACACAGATACTCACACTCTCTAATTATACCTTATAGTTTGTATAGCTTGGGTTACAGCTACAGACATGCTTATACAAGCAAACTGATTGTGCTTCCTAATTATATTAATTATAATTATTGATCATTATACATGTATACATGTGTACATATATATATATATATATATATATACACACATGTATATATAATTATATATATATATATATATACACACACATGTATATATAATTATATATAGTATGATGGTGACATCATCCCTTTGCAATCATTTCAAGATCATTCACAGAATGTATAATCTCAGAATGTCAGTAGATAATAGAATATTTAATTTAGTATAAGATTACAGCTGTACCATTATGTCTAATCCTAAATCCTAAACCCTAAAACCACAAATCCTATAGTCTGTACAGCTAACGGGATTAGACATTCTAAGAGCCACTTTTACTTCACACCTAAAATTAGTGATACTGAGTGTGGCTTCCTGTACATGTACATGATGTTATCAGAGATGTAGAAAGAAAGAAAGAAAGACACCTCAGGCAATGGGAAAATGAAAATTTTTTGAGAGTTGCCTCAAGTTGGATTCGAACCTACGACACTCTGTACTCCAGACAGATGCTCTACCAACTGAGCTACCAAGGCAGCTCAGCTGGCAGGTGTACATGTATATAATTACTTATGTGAACTAATTTTTAAAAAGGGATACTTGCCCCAAAAATAATTTTGATCAATTGCTTACCTCTAATTACTCATCATTCCATTATTTTGTACGGTAAGTCAATGATATTTTGTATTTGTAAGTCATAATATTAGCAATTGAAGGTAAGCGTTTCAGCAAATTATTTTGCAGAAAAGTATCTCTTGAAAATTAGGTCACATGTATTGAATTGTTTATTAGTGTTGCACTGACATGGGAATCGATTTTCCAATATCTGGAATTAGAGAAAATTATAACCAATACTCCTAACTGATATTTGAAACAAAAGAGACCCAATGTTTCAACACGTAAGATAAGGGAGTAACAAAATAAACAAATTAAATAACGATAAAGTAGAGAGGGTATTGTAGTCTAAAAATATTTAAAATAAACAGGGTATAGAGTCTAAAACGAATAAATAATAAGCAACCTGTTTGGTAACAATAAGAATTATTTAATTTATTTATTTTGTTACTCCCTTATCTTTTCTTACTTGTATCTATATAAGTCACATTGCTAGTTTTACTTTTTATGCCCTGATGAAGAGGTGTCAAATGTTGGCTCTCTTTTTTTTTCTTTTCGATAAAAGAAATATATCCAATTGGCTAGTGAATAATTCTATATAATACTGATGTCTCTTTCTAGCCACAAAGGCCTCTTTAAAGCACACTCATCATAGGGAGATGTTTCATAATGTAGAAGATTCTAAAAGGAAGCACCTCTGTAGTAAAGCCTAGCAAGTTCAATTGCATTTTGTGTAAATAATTAGTTTACTTACATTGAAAAGACGATACTGCTGTAAATATTGGTGCTGTACCAATTATGCATAAGTACATTTTGTTTGTTATAATTAATAATTATTATTTTTATTATTAATTATTGCTGATCATGTGACCTGTGGCCAATCAGAGTGCAGATAATGTGTCACATGATTGACCATTAAATCACTTATTGCACACTTTTGCGTGCAATAAGTAGTTATTGCACACTTTGCTCACCTCTACTAACGAAGCTGCTCCAACAACAGTGGTAGTTCACCAGATTGTCTTATAACACACTTGACAGTGCATTGTGTGTTTCAATGTAGCACTTGGCGGTCAATAAAGGTCTCGTTTACACAACGCACTCGCCTTCGGCTCGTGCATTATGTAAACTCAACCTTTATTGACCCGCCCTCATGCTACATTAAAACACATAATCACAGTAAAGTGTGTTCTAACTATTATATAAAATTGTTTATTATGTATTGTATATATATAAGTATTGTTTATAATTATAATTGTTAATTGTATGTACATGTATTGTTTATACATGTATGTATAATTGTTAATTGTATGTACATGTATTGTTTATAATTGCATGTACATGTATTGTTTATTGTATAATTGTTAATTGTATGTACATGTATTGTTTATAATTGCATGTACATGTATTGTTTATATGTATAATTGTTAATTGTATGTACATGTATTGTTTATAATTGCATGTACATGTATTGTTTATTGTATAATTGTTAATTGTATGTACATGATTTGTTTATTATTGCGTGTACATGTATTGTTTATATGTATAATTGTTAATTGTATGTACATGTATTGTTTATAATTGCATGTACATGTATTGTTTATATGTATAATTGTTAATTGTATGTACATGTATTGTTTATAATTGCATGTACATGTATTGTTTATATGTATAATTGTTAATTGTATGTACATGTATTGTTTATAATTGCATGTACATGTATTGTTTATATGTATAATTGTTAATTGTATGTCATGTATTGTTTATAATTGCATGTACATGTATTGTTTATATGTATAATTGTTAATTGTATTGTTTATAATTACATGCACATGTATTGTTTATATGTATAATTGTTAATTGTATGTATTTATAATTGTATGTACTATTTATGATATGTAATTGTTATAAGGTACATGTACTCACAGTATTCCATATAGAGCACAGTTAGTAGTACCACATGCATTCAGTGCTATATTTCTGGATGTTACTTACATCACTAGAAAACGACACGCTTACCCAGGTTTAGTGAAAGAATGCCAATGTACTTTATTCTACTCCATCTCTGCCGAATGCCAATATCCGTCAATTCAAAGTACTACAAACCAGTTAAAACACATTTTGCTTGTGCT